>CM067539.1:18365000-19615000 GCA_034509755.1 Anisodus tanguticus
GAAAAGAGGTCATAACAGACCCAAAAGAATATGGTTTAACATAGTTTAAACTATGTAAAAGCCCAACCAAAAGAGGCCTTAGTGCCCAAAAATAGATTATGGCCTCACGGCCCAAAAGGAATATTGAATCACAATTGATTAAAAATCAACCGGACAGCTGGAACGTGTTAAACAGGACAGCAGCCCGACAAGAAAATGACATTTTCCACGAAAGTCATGCCAGATTATGACAGCTGAACATAAGCGCCGGATGGAGCCGAAAGCAGAATGGACAGCTGAAAGATTAACCAACGGACAAGGATCGCTTTGCAAAAAGGAGAAGACAAGGAACTGTTTTCTTTACGACTTTTTGAAAAGCAGGAGAGAAGAAGACAAAACAACTTTGCGGAAAGTAGCAGACAAGGCACTGTAGACACTGTAGCCTTTATGACTTTTTGAAAAGTAGTTTGTCCAGGACTATTTAAATACTGTTTAGAACTATTTGAGTACTGTTTACTTTATGACTTTTGAAAAAAGTACTGTTTACTTTTGAAAAAGTTCTGAATAGTGGTTAGACGAGGTTATCTATATAAGGAGCCTCTTGTAAAAGGGAAAGGAGGTCGAAAATTCTGAATACAAAAAATTCTTAAGAACAAACACTCTCAATGTTTAGCTAAAACACCCTTTAGTCTATAATCCGATATCGCAGAAGAACATCACAAGAATAATTGAATATCATCCAAAGAACAACTTAAGATTAATCTTAGATTAACTAAGAGTATTATAAGAACACAGATTATATACTTTGATAATTTATGATTAGAACCATACTGGTAGGAGCACAACACCGGCGAAAAGACGATCAGAGGATACCCGTAACAGGACTCCCAAGCTCCCAGGCGAGAGAAGTACCCGCGGCGGAAGGCATAGGGGAAACCACAGGCCATAGGAGGGTGAGACTACTTCGGTGATCTGATTATCTGCTCAGAGGTATGTGCTTTGACCATGTGTTTCTAATTATGATTTGGATAAGTATATTATCTCTTGTTATGATACTTGGACGTTGATATTAGATTATGATTATACTGTTCCGATGACTGATATAGATTATACTGTTGATGTTTGGATTGCTGATAGGAGGTTATAGACTTGATTATTAAAAAATGAAATTGAGTTTAAGATTATCGCTTAGATTAGTACCTGATTATTATTTGATTAACGATGAAAAGAGTTTAGTTAAATTGATTAAACAGATTACCGTCTATGTTCTAGCCTCTAGGGGTATATAGATGAAGAAAAGATCCGAATCAAATACCGATCGAGAAATTGGTATCAGAGCTTGTAATTAGAACAAGTGTTTAAAAAATGAAAAGACATCCATCGTTTAGCCAAGTTAGACAGTTAAATCAGATTTTATGGAGATTAAGAAAGAATAGACGATCATTATTAAAGTTAAGAAGCGAAAATATAATAATAATTGAAGCCCAAGATAAGATGATAATAAATAAAAGAATAGCCGAAATAGATATGTTAAGAACAGAAAATGATAATGTAGATTTAGAACTACTTAATGAAAAGATACAAGCATATAGAATATTAGTAGGAATAAATACTCAGATTTATGAAATAAATGAATTCATACAGAATATAAAATCAGATCTAAGAATGGAAATAGAACACTATGGATGAAAATAGATTAACACAACAACAAGAACAGAAGGTACAGTTAGAAAGAATAGCAGAAAAACCACTTACATATGGTAGAGATATAAACCAACATATTATAAGTTGTCGAATAGGAGTAAAGATAATTGAAGAAAAAGATCAACAACTATTAGACAAGCATATAACGATAAATAAATTAGAAGAAAAAATTGTATTTTTACGAAATTTATCAGTCCTAAGAGAAGAAAGAATTAGGCAAAAAGAAGATGAAATCGAAAAGATTAAAAACCAGCAACTGGAAGATCAGATGAAAAAGGAAAATGAGATTAAAGAATTAAAAGAAATTATAACAGAACAATATCGCTATATTAATTTGCTAAAATATGGATAAAGAAAATAAATTAGAACCTAAAGACCTTTACTATCAAATGAATACTTATGAAGGAGGAACCAGCCAAACATTAAGTTTTAGACCAGATACTTATCAAAAGATTCAAGAAGAAAGAGATGAAGTATCAGTAAAGAAAATATTTAAAACAAAATGGTTTGAGAGAAATAAGGAAATAAGATATATCGCCCATAAACATGAAAATGTAATTGATACAATGAGTACGAATGGTAAAACCAAGATTAATTTGATAAGTGATGAAGTAATAAAAAGAGAATTAGCCAAACTATCAACTAAAGAAGCGAAGAAATATAGAAATATCTACTTTGGAGGAGTAGAGTTTACGATAAAAGCATACTTTCAAAAGAATATTGATACACCTATACAGATATATGTATTAGATGACAGAATACTAGGAAACTTGCAAGATGCATTAATATCAGTGATTAAAGGAAATTTAATATATCAGAAGTTAAAATTTACTATACAACCAGACTTTAGTGTACCGCTAAAAGACGAACATAAAGATTTAGCTTTAACGCTATATTATAAATTAGATGGAATAGAAATGCCACCAGGAAGCAAAGTAATGAGTATAGAGACTAAAATGATATACGCCTTAACAGGAAACCATCATATAAGAAAACAACATGAAATGAACATAATAGTACCAAGAATGTATAAAGAAATACTTGAGCAAATAGAGCATAAGAAAAACTCTAAGATTACTATACCAGAAGAAATATGCATGGATTTTAAAACCAGAACATTGACACCGTCAAGAAGATTAATTCCCAGAATAGATGGATCAAGATTAAGCATAACTAGAGAATCAGTACATAGTTTACCCAGAATAGAACCTAGGACTATCGACTTAATAAACGTAGATAGTAATAGATTAAAAATCAAGGTTATAATATTTAAAAATATGATTACTATGGATGGAATAGCAGAAATAAATACTGGAGCAATTAAAAGTTTTATACATATAAACAAGATTAATGAAAACGAGTGTAGTATAATAGAACCACAGACTTATAATTACCCAGAAAATGAAAGAGAAATAATAATTACTAAAAGTGTAAATTTAAGATTTAAGATCCAAGACTTAGAATATAAGATTAATATTGGAGTAATAGAATATGATAGCTTAAATGAATTATTATTAGGAAGTGACTTTTTATCTATGATTAGTTATAAGATAAACAATAACGGAATAGAAATTAATGATCAAGGTAAAACGAGATTTATAAATAAAATATGAATATACAGTTAAAGATAATAAAGAAGAAACAGAAGTTAAATACCTTAAAGACAGCCTTATCAGGAGAAATATTCAGCCAACTAAAATACCTAGAATACAGCGCCAAAGAAACTAAATTAGAAAAAGATATAGAGCAGCTGGAAAAGCAATGCGAAAAGTTTAGTAAAATATGGATAGATATAGGTAACGGATGGAAGAAACGAATAAACAACCCTGATTATGAGTAATAATGAAAAAATAAATGCGTTATGGGAAGAGATTATAATGGATGAAGTAAAAGATAATCAGAATAAAACCCAACAAATGATTAGAGAAGAATTAACTAACTTATGGAATGTATCAGAAATACCAACGTTTAAGTTAATATTAGAAAAATTGAATATGTTATTAGAAGAAAAAAGCAAAGGTAAGCAAAAAGAACCTAGCGAAGAAGCAAGTACAAGCAAAGAAACAACTATAGCAAAAACAAATACGCATAAACCAGAAATAGTACCAATAGATGCGTGGAGAAGAAGTAAAATACCAATAATGGTAGATATCAGTAAAATAAAGCCAAGATTGCCAAAAGAAGTAATAAAAACCTTAGACGGAATAACCAAACTGAATAAAGAAGGAAAATTCTAATGGAACCAAGTGCGATTACGTTTTTAAAAACTCACGGCAAAGATATTATAGAAAAGGAAAGACATAAATACGAGCCTATAAGATCAAAACCTATAAAAGAAGAAAAACTTAAAGAAGTTAAGATGCCCGTAAAGGAAACAGAAAAAACGACTTATGAATACCTAAATCTAAGATTAGATAAGCAAGAACAACATATCAGTGAATTAAAAATAGAAAATTTAAATTTAAAATCAAGCGATAATGCAGAATGGTATGACAAATACAAAAAGTATAAAAGAAAGCATAAGAATACGAATACTCTTCTAAAAGAAACAAAAGTGGAGTTAAGAGAAACAAAAGCAGGAGAGAAGAAGACAAAACAACTTTGCGGAAAGTAGCAGACAAGGCACTGTAGACACTGTAGCCTTTATGACTTTTTGAAAAGTAGTTTGTCTAGGACTATTTAAATACTGTTTAGAACTATTTGAGTACTGTTTACTTTATGACTTTTGAAAAAAGTACTGTTTACTTTTGAAAAAGTTCTGAATAGTGGTTAGACGAGGTTATCTATATAAGGAGCCTCTTGTAAAAGGGAAAGGAGGTCGAAAATTCTGAATACAAAAAATTCTTAAGAACAAACACTCTCAATGTTTAGCTAAAACACCCTTTAGTCTATAATCCGATATCGCGAGAAGAACATCACAAGAATAATTGAATATCATCCAAAGAACAACTTAAGATTAATCTTAGATTAACTAAGAGTATTATAAGAACACGATTATATACTTTGATAATTTATGATTAGAACCATACTTTGGTAGGAGCACAACACCGGCGAAAAGACGATCGAGAGGATACCCGTAACGGGACTCCCAAGCTCCCGGGCGAGAGAAGTACCCGCGGCGGAAGGCATAGGGGAAACCACGAGCCATAGGAGGGTGAGACTACTTCGGTGATCGATTATCTCGCTCGAGAGGTATGTGCTTTGACCATGTGTTTCTAATTATGATTTGGATAAGTATATTATCTCGTTGTTATGATACTTAGACGTTGATATTAGATTATGATTATACTGTTCCGATGACTGATATAGATTATCTTGTTGATGTTTGGATTGCTTTGATAGGAGGTTATAGACTTGATTATTAAAAAATGAAATTGAGTTTAAGATTATCGCTTAGATTAGTACCGATTATTATTTGATTAACGATGAAAAGAGTTTAGTTAAATTGATTAAACAGATTACCGTCTATGTTCTAGCCTCTAGGGGTATATAGATGAAGAAAAGATCCGCAGATCAGCCCGATCAGAAATTGGTATCAGAGCTTGTAATTAGAACAAGTGTTTAAAAAATGAAAAGACATCCATCGTTTAGCCAAGTTAGACGGTTAAATCGAGATTTTATGGAGATTAAGAAAGAATAGACGATCATTATTAAAGTTAAGAAGCGAAAATATAATAATAATTGAAGCCCAAGATAAGATGATAATAAATAAAAGAATAGCCGAAATAGATATGTTAAGAACGAGAAAATGATAATGTAGATTTAGAACTACTTAATGAAAAGATACAAGCATATAGAATATTAATAGGAATAAATACTCGATTTATGAAATAAATGAATTCATACGAGAATATAAAATCGATCTAAGAATGGAAATAGAACACTATGGATGAAAATAGATTAACACAACAACAAGAACAAAGGTACAAATTAGAAAGAATAGCGAAAAAACCACTTACATATGGTAGAGATATAAACCAACATATTATAAGTTGTCGAATAGGAGTAAAGATAATTGAAGAAAAAGATCAACAACTATTAGACAAGCATATAACGATAAATAAATTAGAAGAAAAAATTGTATTTTTACGAAATTTATCAGTCCTAAGAGAAGAAAGAATTAGGCAAAAAGAAGATGAAATCGAAAAGATTAAAAACCAGCAACTGGAAGATCAGATGAAAAAGGAAAATGAGATTAAAGAATTAAAAGAGATTATAACAGAACAATATCGCTATATTAATTTGCTAAAATATGGATAAAGAAAATAAATTAGAACCTAAAGACCTTTACTATCAAATGAATACTTATGAAGAAGGAACCAGCCAAACATTAAGTTTTAGACCAGATACTTATCAAAAGATTCAAGAAGAAAGAGATGAAGTATCAGTAAAGAAAATATTTAAAACAAAATGGTTTGAGAGAAATAAGGAAATAAGATATATCGCCCATAAACATGAAAATGTAATTGATACAATGAGTACGAATGGTAAAACCAAGATTAATTTGATAAGTGATGAAGTAATAAAAAGAGAATTAGCCAAACTATCAACTAAAGAAGCGAAGAAATATAGAAATATCTACTTTGGAGGAGTAGAGTTTACGATAAAAGCATACTTTCAAAAGAATATTGATACACCTATACAGATATATGTATTAGATGACAGAATACTAGGAAACTTGCAAGATGCATTAATATCAGTGATTAAAGGAAATTTAATATATCAGAAGTTAAAATTTACTATACAACCAGACTTTAGTGTATCGCTAAAAGACGAACATAAAGATTTAGCTTTAACGCTATATTATAAATTAGATGGAATAGAAATGCCATCAGGAAGCAAAGTAATGAGTATAGAGACTAAAATGATATACTCCTTAACAGGAAATCATCATATAAGAAAACAACATGAAATGAATATAATAGTACCAAGAATGTATAAAGAAATACTTGAGCAGATAGAGCATAAAGAAAACTCTAAGATTACTATACCAGAAGAAATATGTGTTTTTCTCTATTTTCCTTTACCCCACAGATACTACCTCTCTCTGTCTTACTGGTCTCCACTAAGGGAATCTCTTTCATGAAAGTTTGTCTTCAATTAAAGAGGCTCTTGAAATGCGTGTTATGAACAATATACATGTGAGAATATGAATTTATTTTTTCTTAAATGGTAATCATTATTCAAAGGAATATGTTACTTGATTTCAAATGATTTACAATATATAATATTTATAGAAATATTTACCTTATTACAAATTAGACAAGTAATCAACCTAATTATAAACGAAATATAATTATACCTAAAATAAGAGATATATAATTAATATAAGAATATTCGGTGAATATTCTATTACACCTCCGCAGTTGAAGTGGGAGGCTCACGAACACTGAGACTGGCTCGAAACTCATCAAACAATATGCGCGAAAGTCCTTTGGTGAAGATGTCGGTAATCTAATATCTGGAAGGAACATGAAGGACACGAACTTGACCACAAGCCACTTTTTCGCGAACAAAATGAATGTCCATTTCAATGTGTTTGGTGCGCTAATGTTGGACGGGATTGCCGGAAAGATATATCACACTAATATTATCGCAGTAGACCATTGTTGCCTTTTGAATCGGGCAGAGAAGCTCAAGTAGAAGGTTACGGATCCAACAAGACTCAGAGACGACGTTGGCGACACCTATGTACTCTACTTCGGCACTGAATCAGGATAGTGTAGGTTGCCTTTTGGAAGACCAAGATAATAGGCTATCTCCGAGGAAAATGCAGTAACCGGCATCCACCCCAGTCAGCATCAGAATAAGCAGCGAGACCAGTGAGCGAGGACCTGTATAGATGTAAGCCGAAGTGAAGCGTGCCTGGACGTATCATAAAATACGTTTGAGGGCATGCATGTGTGCTTCCGTCGGATTGTGCATATGCAAACAAATTTGTTGTACATCATATGATATGTCTGGTCTTGTGAATGTGAGGTACGACAGGGCCCCAACCAAGCTATGATAGTAAGTCGGGTCTGAATACGGAGGGCCGGAGTCAGCTCTGATATTGGAATTGGTGTCCATTGGCATGTAAGATAGTTTGCAAGATGTCATGCCTGCACGGTCAAGGATATCTTCGGCGTATTTCTTCTGACACAGAAATAGGCCGCCAGAATGGCGAGTGACAGAGATCCCCAAGAAATAACTCAAGGCCCCCAGATCATTCATAGCAAACTTAGAGGAAATGAGAGACATAATGGACCGACGGAGGGCATCAAATGATGTGATGAGGATGATGTCATCAACATATAATAAGAGATAAGCCATGTTTAGACCCTTGTTGTAGATGAACATGGAATGATCGGATTTGCTGTGTGAAAAACCGATAGAGGAGACATAATCGGTGAATTGTTAGTACCATGCCCGAGGAGCCTGTTTCGATCCATAGAGTGATTTCCGCAATAGACACACATAATCCGGATGAATATGATCCCTGAAACCCATATTCTGATGCATATATACCGTTTCATGAAGATCCACATGTAAGAAAGCGTTCTTGACATCAAGTTGATGAATGGGCCAAGAGTTGGATCGGGCAATGCTGAGGACGGTCCGGATGGTTGCGGGCTTTACGATCGGGTTGAATGTTTCATCACAGTCCACTCCCACCTATTGAGACATTCCATCACCTACAAGACGAGCCTTATATCTCTCAAAAGAACCATTAAATTTATTTTTATGTCTAATAATTCACATAGAACGAATAATGTTAGCATCAGGTGGATGGGGTACTGGGTCCAACGTCTTATTATCAATAAGAACATTATATTCGTCAATCATTGCGGCTTTTCAATTTGGGTTGGACAAGGCATCCTTCGGATTACGAGGGACATGGGAAGGGACAACTGAAACAGATAGGTTAAACAACCATTTAGGTTTGGAAATTATGTGCATGGCACGGGTTTCCATTGCCCGAGAGCGTGCCTCAGGATGCGGGATGGGAAGAGGGGGGTGCCACGGGACTGCCCGGAAGAGGATGAAGGGCAGGGGTGGCGGGATCGGCTGGCCGAGGCTAGGTTTGCTGAGAGGTGGCTGCGGAATCACCTTGAGATGGGCAGTTCCGAGCCACAGTCGGTGGAACCGGGTGGGCAGCGTGTCCCAGACTGACCGTGGTGGGTTCGGGTGCCGGTGACTGGGACGTCAGATTATGTAAATGATGAATTAGAAGGGAGTTCATGCCATCAGTTAGGAAGTCGTAGGAATGCCGAGGTGACGAGTTTAGTGAGGCAAAACGGAATTGAGACTCATCAAATAGCATATGGCTTGATAGGTTATAGCAAGAGTAACCACGATGATTGGTGGGGTAATCCAGAAACACACACGGAGAAGACCGCGGTTGAAGTTTGTGAGTGGTCGGATGGAGAGGATAACAGAGACATCTGAAAATACGCAAGTGTTGGTAGGAGAAGTTCATATGAAACAAAATTTGAGTGTGCGACCGTAGAGCTAGAGACTTGTTTGGTATTATGTTTAGGAGATATGTGGCCATGGAGAGTGCGTAATGTCCAAATTTAGGGGGGAAGTAAGGCTTTGGCAAGTAGGGCACGAATTAAGTTGTTTATGATTCAGATTTTCCGTTCGGCTTTACCATTTTGAGAGGAGGTGTGAGGGCAGGAAAAATGAAATGTAAGACCGTGTTTGGAGCAAAACTGTTTGAATTGGTTATTATCGAATTCCCTGCCATTGTCACATTGAAAATATTTAATGCTCTTTTGAAATTGTGTTTTTACGAAAGCACTAAATGAGGGGAAAATGGGCTACACTTGGGATTTATTACCAATTGGAAACGTTCATAGAAAGTTGAAATAATCGTCCAAAAACAACACATAATATTGATGGCCGGTCGTACTTAAAATAGGAGAAGTCCACAAATCACTATGTATTATATTGAAAAGCATTAAAATACAATTTGTGAATGCGTAAAATGGTAATTTAACATGTTTCCAAAAAACACAGGATTCACATATAGGAGTCTTAGAAATACAGTTGCATTGAATAAAATTATTTTTCCTAAGGAAGCGTAAAACAGAATCTCCCGGATGTCCTAATCTAGAATGCCATAAGGAAGACGAAAGAGCAACAAAGGTTGATGAGACTGAGGTTGGGTTGTTGACGGCGTTTGAAATATGGTAAAGATCTCCGGTGCTGTCACATCTCATTATTCGTCTCCCTATTGTAAAATCCTTCACAAAAAAACCAAAAGGATCAAAGTCAAGGGAAGCATTATTATCAGTTGTGAAACGTCGCACAAATATTAGATTCTTAATGAATTTAGGGGCATGAATGACATTTTTTAAAATTAGTGGTAGATGTGGTGGGGATAAGGATGAATGATCAAAACCATGAATAGGAATGCCTTGTCTATTACCAACAATAATAATCTGATTTAAATTACTCAAATTGGAATAAGACGAGAGAGTACCTTGTGATGCTGTCATGTAAGATGTGGTGTATGTGTCCATATACCAATTTTTATCTGGAGCGTTGAGTGACATTGTGTTTATAGTTGCCTCAATATTAGTCCGTGTATAAGTTGAGGGGGGGCATAATATTGTGTATGCATGTTGTGGACGTGCGCCGAGTATACCAGGTTGGGCTTGTCGGGTCGGAGGTGGAGTCCATGAGGATGTCGGATACGGTCAAGGAGGAGAGGCCCATGTGGCCCACGGTAGGTAGGCAGCCCACGACGGAGGCTGCTGCCACTGCCGCGATCGCTGATGGCTGTTTCCTTCCGGCGGGGATCGCCCCTTGCCATTGCCGTTGCTTTCGTATTTCATCCGCCGCGGACTTTTTCGGACTACCGCTCTCGACGGTTGTTGCAGGTCTATGCGGCCTACTGCGGGTCCTCCGGTCGGCAGGGATGGCTGCCCGAATTGGAGGCTCTGCCGTCGGTGGAGGGCCCAACGGTGGTGGTGAGGGCGACGTCTGCAATGCTGACTTAAGTGGTGCTGTGCTTGATTTTTCATGTTTCCTCAAGAATTAGCTTCGAACGGGTCTCATAAAACGGTGGTAACGACGTGCATTGCTGAAGGATGATAGCAATGCCGTCATAGGATTCGCTCAAGCCCATAATAATTTGCATGACCAATCACTGATTAGTGACTGGTGCGCTAACGTTGGAGAGTTGGTCGGCAAACATCTTGAGTTCTTGACAATATGCAGACATGTTGGGGAAATCGTCTTGATGGACGTCCTTAAACTGATTTTCAAGATATAACGCACGTTGAGTTTTGTTGTCGTGAAAAATACTTTTCAAACGTTCCCACGTTTGGCGCGCAGTGGCATCGATCTCAATGATTGTGCGTAATAGATCATTAGAGACCGTGCCGTATATCCACTGGAGGACTGCTGCATCCAAGCGAGACCAAAGTGCATCATCAGAAGTCGAAGTCGAGGGTGGGTCTGTGGACTTTTTGAAGGGATGATGTGGTCGATAACTTCGTAGACACGATAATGGATTTTGAACAGTTCCGCCCACGAGGAGTATTGACCCTTTTCCATCTCAAGAGTCACAGGGATTAAATTTTTAATATTTTTGACTGCAAATGCAGAATGGAATTTGGTTTTGTCAGCCATGGAAGACGAAATTTAGGAGGAAGAAGGAGAGAGAATGACCGAAAAAACTAGGGTTCCGTCGAGGGGGTAGCAGCCGAGAGGGTGGTTGTCGGCGGCTTGTAGTAGGGTGTAGGTTTAGGCTACTGATACCATAAAGGAATATGTTCCTTGATTTCATTAACTGGTGATTTACAATATATAGTATTTACAGAAATATTTACCTTGCTACAAATTAGGTAAGTAATCAACGTAATTACAAACAGAATATAATTCTACCTAAAATAAGAGATATACAATTAATGTAAGAATATTCGGTGAATATTCTATTAATTATTTTCATTAACGACACAAAGTCGTGTTGAAATTTTCTATACAAGTGAGCAAAAAAAATGCGATGTGAACATTATACATGTGATAGTTCACATGTATTTGGATTTTTCTTTAACGCTAATAATTATTTTAAAATACACAAAAATAAGATGTGAAATTTTCTGTACAAGTCGCAAAAAAAACACAAGTATAGCCCTCTTTTAATCTTGGAGGAACTCTATAATTTTAATGAATTTCTAACTTATTTGCATATTCCTTCTGAAAGAAATAATCCCCTTGATTATTTTCATTGATTGAATAGATATATATACAAGTTAAAATAGGAGAATCCTATTCCTAATCTATTCCTAAAACCTTGTTCTACCATAATTCTAACTATACAATTATGGTAAGTGTATAACACTAATTTATGGTAATAAATATACTACAATATACACACAATATACTTTCCTTAATATACAATATTTGTAACTGATTTTCTGCCCTAAATATGTGCGTAGCCACGTTGTTGGGCTTGGACGAGAGGCCCGTTGGGCCACACGGTCTTGCCGGGCCGCACCGTGTCTCTTTGGATTGTTTTGTCTGCTTGGGTTGCTGGATTCGGGCAGCCTTTGCTTCTTGGGCCAAATTTCTTTGGTCGCACCGCTCGTTGCTTTTATTCCATCGATATATATGTGATATACACTGCTATATATTCGGTGTATATCACATGTATATTGCTCTATTTAACACACCCCGCAGCCATAGCGGGCGGTTTCCGAACGCCGAGATCGTCCCTAAAATCTTCAAAGAGAACCGTTGGTAGACCCTTTGTAAAGATGTCTGCAATTTGATAACGAGACGGGACATGGCATACACGAACTTGACCCTTTGCAACCTTTTCACGGACAAAATGAATGTCCATTTCGATATGCTTAGTGCGTTGGTGCTGAGAACTGGATTACCAGACAGGTAGATGGCACTTGTTATCGCAGTATACCAAGGTTGCCTTCTGAATGGGACAATGAAGCTCCAAAAGCAAATTACGTAGCCAACATGACTCGGAGACCACATTCGCTACCCTCGATATTCGCCTCTGCACCGGAGCGTGACGAGTTGCTTGACGTTTCGCCGACCATGAGACCAAGTTGTTGCCAAGGAACATACAGTAGCCAGAAGTCGACCGTCTGGTGTCGGGACACCCACCCCAATCAGCATCCGTGTAAGAGACAAGTGTGGATGTAGATGAAGGATACAAGTGCAACCCATAGTCCAGTGTCCCCTGTATATACCGAATGATGCTTTTGATTGCATTCATGTGCTCAACTCTGGGATCATGCATGAATAAACACACCTGCTGAACCGCATATGTAATATCCGGTCTGGTAAAGGTAAGATACTGGAGGGCCCCTGCCAGACTGCGATAGCGAGTCGGATCCTCGTATGGTGCACCTGCTGCGGCACTCAGCTTTGGGTTTGCATCAACTGGTTTGGAAGTGGACTTACAGGATGACATCCCAGCCCTCTCTATGATCTCAGCAGCATACTTCCGTTGAGACAGAAATAAGCCACCTGAATGACGTTTGACGGCAATCCCCAAAAAATAACTCAACGGCCCTAAGTCCTTCATAGCAAATTCAGAACTGAGCATGGCCATGATAGACTGACGCAAAGCATCGGAGGAGGCAGTCAAGATGATATCATCCACATACAACAGAATATAGGCCAATGACGAACCACGGCGGTAGATGAACAAAGAATTATCTGACCTGCTGTGTGTGAACCCAATAGTCGAAACAAAATCCGCAAATCGTGTATACCAGGCACGTGGAGACTGCTTAAGCCCATATAAGGACTTTTTCAACAAACAGACATGATAAGGGCGGTTGGGATCCCTGAAACCCAACGGCTGATGCATATAGACTGTTTCCTTGAGATCTCCATGTAGAAAAGCATTCTTGACATCTAACTGATGAATTGGCCAAGTCTTTGAAAGGGCCAAGCTAAGTACCGTGCGAATGGTAGCCGGTTTGACCACCGGACTAAACGTCTCACCACAATCAATACCAACCTGCTGAGTCTTACCATCACCAACAAGTCGCGCCTTATGCCGAGCAAATGACCCATCTGAATTCTCCTTATGAGCAAAAATCCACATAGACCTGATAATACTAGTACCATATGGACGGGGCACCAACTCCCACGTCTTATTATCAATAAGAGCATTATATTCATCAGTCATAGCAATTTTCCAATTAGGGTCATTTAATGCGGACACAGGATTGCGGGGCAAGGGGGATTTAGAGACATCAGAATGTAAATTAAAATGTCTTTTAGGTGTAAAAATACCCCGCCGACTACGAGTGACCGGTCTATGACTCGAGGAAGAATTAATGGAATTATGGGAATTTTTCTGGGCTCGGGACGACAGGCCGGCAAGCGGTGGGCTCCGCTTGGCCCAAATCGGAAATGGTGGACTCGGCTTCGGACCGGTTCCGGAATCGGGCTGGACCGCCCGATTCTTTGGAACTGTTCCGATGGTGGAAGAGCTGGTGTGGCGGTGCTTGTTGGGCCGGCGGGCGATGGGCTCGCCGGAGAATTTTGGGAACGGGAGTTGTCCGAAAAATTCCGAATAATATACGGGGATATTTGGTCATCCAAAAAATTATACGACTTAGGCTCGGGAGTATGAACTTTCGTAAAAGGGAATTGGGTTTCATCAAAAATGACATGACGATTTATAATAATTTTCTTGGAGGATAAATCAAAACACTTATAACCACGATGATTCGACGGATAACCCAAAAATACACACGGAGTAGACCGAGCACGAAGTTTGTTAATTGTGGTGGATGGGAATAACGGATAACACAAGCACCCAAAAATCCGAAGATGAGAATAAGACGGGTTTTTATTATATAAGATTTTGAGAGGGGAAGAATATGTCAGACCTTTAGACGGAATTATGTTAAGAAGGTAAGTGGCCATTTGTAGAGCATGATGCCAAAAATACGGAGGTATGGAGTCATGGATTAGGAGAGTTCGGACAATGTTATTTATGGAACGAATTTTGCGTTCGGCTTTCCCATTTTGTGAAGATGTATGAGGACGGGAAAACCGAAAATTTATCCCATGAGTAGCACAAAATTCTCGAAACTCCTTATTGTCATACTCCTTCCCATTATCACATTGAATATTTTTTATTTCTCTTTCGAATTGAGTACGAATGAACGCTCTAAATTTTATGAAGACGGAAAACACTTGTGATTTATTCGCAATTGGAAACGTCCACAAAAATCTAGAATAATCATCTAAGAAGAGAACATAATATCGATGACCCATTGAACTAAGAACGGAGATGTCCATAAGTCGCTATGAATAATGTCAAATGGCATAGAAGTATGAGAATTGGAGTCTACAAATGGCAACTTAACAATTTTTCCTAATGAACAAGATCGACAAATTGGAGTACGACTCGTACCCTTACAAGAAATAAAGCTATTTTTATCTAAAACGATAAAATAGAAGATCCCGGATGACCCAAACGAGCATGCCACATGGAAGGAGAGATGGTCGCAAAAGCGATGGCAAGGCTGGACTCGATGGATCGAAATCGGGCATGATAGGATATAGATCCCCCTACTATCACACCTCATGAGATGACTCCCCGTCTTGAAATCCTTCACGAGAAACCGAAAGGATCAAATTCAACGAAAACGAATTGTCATTTGTGAATTTTCGGACGTACACTAAATTTTTAATCAATTTAGGAGCATGTAAAGTATTTTTCAAGAGAAGTGGTGGATTGGGAGGAGACAACGTTTTCTGACCATACCCTAGAATTGGAATTGAACTGCCATTACCAACAATTATTCCCCGAGGGGTGCTCAAATTGTAATAAGATGAGAGAGTACCTGATTCGGAAGTCATGTGAGTAGTGGCCCCGGTGTCCATGTACCAATTTGGGTCCGGTTGAGTTAATCCCAACGTGTGCATCGCGGCCTCGATATCGGTCTGAGTGGGGCCTGTTGCCGCATGATGGGCTTGCGGAGGACGGGGCCCAAGGACTACCGGCCGTGCCGGAACCGGGCCGTTACCGCCGGCTGGGGGGCCGTTCTTTGGGCCACCGGCCGGTGGGCCGCCAATGCTTGGGTATTGGGCTCGCCGGATGGCCGCCCGGCCGGCCGCCGCGGCTGCCGGAGGGTGCGGGTGCCACGCCACCGGCCCCCTTCGGCCGGGCCCACGGTGGTGGTGGCCCACCGTACCCCGAATGGGACCCACCGCCTGCTTGTTGCTCACCGAAACGCCACCGAACCACCTCGTTTGCCCCCGCGGTTTTGTTATTTTTGCGATTATTCTTGCCGCCACCATTATTATGGTTTTGGCCCGAATTATTAACAAAACCCGAAGAACTAGGAGAGGATGCCACCATGACAATCGGGCTTGCTCCGTAGCCGCCTTTTAGCCAAACCGGCTTCTTCCAACGTCGCATGGAGCGGGCTTGATGAAAGTCGGGAAGAGGGTTGCTTTGGCGAAGGAGAGTTCCAACACCATTATAGGCCTCCGAAAGCCCGACAACCAACTGTAGAACTAGACGATTATTTGTCACTGGTGCGCCAACATTACGGAGTTGATCCGCCAATTCCTTTAGTTTCTTGCAATATGCAAAAACGTTCGGAAATACGTCCATTCGAACGAGAGAGAATTCCTGCTCGAGTGTGACGATACGGGAATGTTGGTTGTCTTGGAATATGTCACGCAATCTATTCCATGCAGCCATAGCCGTGGTATCGGGCTCCATAATCGTCTGTAGAAGGTCCACTGAAATAGTGGCGTATATCCACCGAAGAACGGTAGCATCAAGTGTAATCCACACCTCAGGATCCTCCGCAGGAAGGGGTCTAGCGGGAGGAATTATGTGATGAAGAACTTGATAAGAGATAGCGTGAATTTTAAACAACTCCGCCCACGTTGCATATTGAACGTTTTCCATCTCAAGGACAATAGGGACACTGAGCTTGATATTGGAAACCGTGAGGGCAGGGGTGAAAATTGTTCTTAGACATATTTGAAAGAACAAAGAAGGAGGATAAATTTAAGAGAGGTTTTTGAGAGCGGAAGACGAGATATTTGGAGAGAAAAACCCGAGGGAGGGGGGGGGGGTTCTCGGCCAAAGAGGCAAAAGTTTGAGAGAAGAAAACTTTTGGTTTAGACCTAGTCTCTTGATACCATGAAAGAAATAATCCCCTTGATTATTTTCATTGATTGAATAGATATATATACAAGTTAAAATAGGAGAATCCTATTCCTAATCTATTCCTAAAACCTTGTTCTACCATAATTCTAACTATACAATTATGGTAAGTGTATAACACTAATTTATGGTAATAAATATACTACAATATACACACAATATACTTTCCTTAATATACAATATTTGTAACTCGATTTTCGCCCTAAATATGTGCGGTAGCCACGTTGTTGGGCTTGGACGAGAGGCCCGGTTGGGCCACGGCCGGTGTCTTGGGCCGCACCGTGTCCGCTTGGATTGTTTTTGTCTTTGGGCCGGGCTGGGCCGCTTTGGACTCGCACTTGCTTGTTGCTTTTATTCCACTGATATATATGTGATATACACTGCTATATATTCAGTGTATATCACATGTATATTGCTCTATTTAACACCTTCTTAGACGAAAAATAAAATAACAAGATACAATCTTAATCCACTTGAATGATTTTTGCTTGTCTTGAAATTATGTTGAATTCCTTTCTCTCCAAATCACCCACCACATACAAGGAGTTGTATGCCATCAGCTATTTTTTACTTTGTTCCAACTATTGCCTATACCAACAACTCAAAAAGTTCTATATATTTCAGGCATGGAGCCTTTGATTCCGGCGAAGTTGAGATATAACTGACATAGCTGGTCACTAATAGGTAAATGCAGAAATGGTAATTAATGATTTCTGTTTCGTAACCATACAAATAGCATCTGCGATGTATACACGATGTATAACTCACATGATGTGAACCCAAACCATTTCTAACTCTTTCTATCTTTGTTCTTTCCTATTTTCCTTTCCCATACATCTTCCAGTTGCCGTTCCTGCTAGCCTCCATGAGCTAACATGTTTCAAGTACTTAGTAAATAGGTCGCACAAACCTATTCAATTTGCATCCATCCATGTTTTAATTCTTTCCGTCTTTGTTCTCTATTCTATTTTTCCACTACCACTACCACTACCCCTCTCCGATGCATCTCCTGTTGGGCTACATTGAAGGATTTTTTTTTTAAGAAAGGTTGTCTTTTTCTTCAAAAGAAAGTTGTTGAAACATGTGATTGCACGATGTATCTCACGTTATATATACCCATTCAAATTTAATTCTTGTTATCATTATCTTTCTCTATTTCTTTTTTACCACTGACACACTACCTCTCTCTGTCGCATCTCCTACTAGTCTCCGTTAGGAAACATGTGTGTCGTAGTACATAGGATGTATCGCACATAACTAGTTATGTACGCATTTGTTTTCTACCTCCATCTCTATTTGCTCCTCTTTATATTTGGTTGCTCACTACTACACCACTTATCGCTAACATAAATAGGCTCGTCACTAAAGTTTCACTTATTGTCGTCTTTGCACTTCTTAATGTTATTTTTCTCAGCGTGATATTAGCCCTCCTTTCCATCTTTAGCTATTCCAAGGATATCAAGAAGGAAAAACAGAAGCATGAGGCAAAATGTAGCTACGTGTTTCCATCCATTCAAATCATCCTGGATAATTTTTACCTTATTTGACCTGAAGAATGCTACCAATAATTTTACCGAAGTTACTTGATCTGTTTTAACGTCTCTCTTCACAGCATTCAGGCTTCTATGGTAAAACATATATATGCAGAGCAACTACGGCAATTAAAGATATAATTTTTCTTCCCTTAACATTCAATCTTAAATACGAGAGCTTTTTATTAGTGAATACTAGTAAAATATTCACTTGTAATTAATAGTGTTGTATAATTATGGTAATTATAGGGTCCCTTTTGTATTAGGATTCCACATTGTACACACTATATATATTGTATTAATGAGAAAGGCTCCCCAATAGAGATTAATACAATTCTACATGGTATCAAGAATCAATAATCCTTCCCGACCTAAAACCTAAAATTTGGTCGCCATTCCCTTTCTTTTCTCGGCACTAAACCGCCCGTATACCGTCGGTATACATCTGATAAACGCTGATATACAGTTGTCCAACCATTATACTCTACAAACAACCCTGTATACACCCGATATATCACTGATATACCGCCCTATTTCCCTCCTTATCTCGTTAACATGCCGTATACCACCTCGTATACAGCCCATATACGCCGATATACACATGTATACGACTAATATACTCTCCAGCCACTATATACTACCCGTATACCCCCTAAGCCGATATACACCTAGTTTACGGCTGAAACTGCACGTATACAACCTACATATGCCTTTATACACCTCGTATACGACCTCACATACACCCCGTATACGTCCCGAACCCCCCCCCCCCCCCCCCCCCCCCCCCCCCTAATTTTTTTCTATCACCCAACCTCTGGCAGTCTGTATGGCAGCACCAAACAACCACTGCCCTGGCTGGCTGGACACGAACTGGGCCCTCAGCAGGAGCCCAGGAGCCCAGCAGCCAAAGACAACTCTCCAGTTGCTGCGGCCCATCTCCTGCCGCGGCCCAGTCTCTGGAAACCAACCAACCCAATTTCAGGCACTCCATCAACGGCCCAATTGCTGGTCCCTAACCAGGCCGCTCTAGCACAGTCGACAGGCCACCTAAACTAGGCCCAAATACCTGGAGCCCATCAGTCCGGTACTAGCCATCCCCACTCTATTTTGGGCCAGACTTTCGACACTTTGACTCTTCGGCAGCTCGATAATGCATGATATATATATATACAGGCGCCACGTCTCACCTCACAAATAATTCTGGTAATCTTCCTCAACTGCGGAATTTAAATACTCCACAATATATTATGGTCGGAAATGGTCATCGCATTCCAATTCAAGGGTTTGGCCACACATTAACCCCACCACCGCATCCCCATTTTTTCTGAATAACGCCTTATATGCTCCTAACATTATCAAAAACCTAATCTCTGTTAGAAAATTTATCACCGATAATTCTGTCTCAATTAATTTTGACCCGTTTGGATTTTCTGTAACGGACCTCCGTATCGGAAAAGTCCTTACGAGATGCAATAGTGAGGGGGACCTATATCCTTTCATATCTACGTCCTCTGCTAGTGTCACTCCTCCCACCGTTTTAACAACTATATCTCCCTCAACGTGGCATATTAGACTTGGTCATCTGGGTTTTCACATTTTTTATTCTCTTAGAAACCGAAATTTAATCCAATGTAACAAATGAAATCTCTCTCATAGTTGCTCCTCTTGTCAGTTAGGGAAACACATTAGACTACCATTTACGACCTCTATGAGTACTACTTGCTCTCCCTTTAATATTATTCACGCTGATTTATGGACTTCTCCCATAACTAGCAACTTAGGCCACAAATATTATTTGGTATTTTTGGATAATTTCTCTCACTTTATTTGGGTCTATCCTCTCAAACTTAAATCTCAAGTGTTGTCCAAATTTGTTGAGTTTCGTACACTGGTTAAAGCGCAATTTTAAAAAGACATAAAATCGTTTCAATGTGATAATGATCGTGAGTTCAATAATTCCCTATTTCATAAATTTTGTGCGGCTAATGGCATGATCTTTCATTTCTCGTTCCCTCATACCTCATCTCAAAATGAAAAAGCCGAAAGAATTCTCCGAACCATTAATAATATGATTCGTACCCTTTTTTTCATGCGTCTCTCCCCCTACTTTTTGGGTATATGTACTAAAAACGATAGAACACATTCTCTACATTTTACCTACCTGCGCGATTCAAAATAGGACACCTATCGAAATTCTCTACCGTCGGATCCCTACCTATGACCATCTTAGAATTTTCGATTGTCTGTGTTACCCTAATCTGACATCCATGGCCTCCCACAAATTGGCAACCAGATCTACTCCGTGCGCCTTCCTAGGCTTCCCATCGAACCATAGGGGGTACCTGTGCTATGAACTATCCACCGATAAAATTATAACGCCACATCACTTTTGTCGAGTATGTTTTCCCGTTTGACAACATTCAAAAATTCCGAGTCACTGATTACAAATTTCTTAATGATTCGGACACATCACCGCTTGTCCACCAAGCTCTCCGACATGCTACCACTGTTCCGACAGCGGTCAGCACTCTGTCCCCACCACCTCATGTCAAAAATTTTAAATAAAATACTCTATTTTTCTTTACAATAAAATATAACCAAACACAATTCAATCTTTAACTTCAATTTCATAAATTTTAAAAGAAGTAAAAAAATATTTGAAATCTATAGCAAAACGCCTACTTAAGATATTTTGAAGTACTAATTATTAGCTACTTATGAGCTAAACTCAGAGAGATACTTATACAAAATTCTCAAAGTTCAAACTTCCAGAGAATTTGGTATAACAGTGTAATTAAAAGAAAGGGAACTTACACGATTACTAGCAAATAAGTATTAAATTATATAACCTACGACTATTTTTAAATTTACAGAATTTATAATATATACCCTATAAATGAGTAAAGGATAAAATCTTTAGATATGATAATTTTCGTATAAATTAGGTAACTAAATTTGATAGATTATATTTTTTCCTTTATTTAAGTAATTTGTCCCTACAAATTCTTCATTCCTACCTATCAATAAGAAAATATTGTCATCAAATCCTAGAAATACTCCATTAACAGAAGCTACAAATCTCATATACTCAATCTTCCCTTAGGTATATTGTAATATTGTGTACTATATATATATATATATATATATATATATATATATATATATATATATTATAGAAGATATTATTATATTATATACAGTACATAATATAATATATAAATCCTACTATATACCCACAAATATTGTATTATCATCTTTTCAATTAATTTACCAATTGAATATATCATATACATGGTATTATTATATTATATACTGTATATAATATAAAAAATAAATATACTAATTCTTATTATACCCACAAATATTTTATTACCATCTTTGAATGATACTTATCAATATGAATATACCATATACATTTTTAGTATTTTGCCTTTAAAAATAAAAATAGTGTGAAAAGGTGGTAACACATGCTTAGAAATTAAAAAAAATAATCTGAAAAGCTTAAGTAAAAAAATTACAAATACGAAACACTGAGGAGTAGTGAAAATCATAAGACTTTGAATATGTATATAACGGCAAAGTTTGAGAAATTATATTTCGTGGAGCTTGAGGAGATGTATATGGAAGGAGAGAGCATGAAATTGAAGATTAGGGCACCTTTGATTGATAAAGTAAGCTTTTAGGAGAGAGAATTAGATTTTATTGTGTATTTAATTAGGAAAAATATTTTAGAGATATGAAAGATGGTATATAATATAATTAAAAATTTAAAAAATTGTGTTAATGTAATTTTTTGAAAGTAGTTGTAACTTTTGAAAATTACTTTTTAAAATCTTGTATATGTGTAGTTTTCCCTAAGGGGGTCGTTTGGTAGGATGTACAAGAATAGTGTTGAATATGATTTATTAGTAATGCTAACATTAGTTATGCTGTCATTAGTTATGCATGGATTATTTCTTATGCATTGTTTGATTTGATGTATTAAAACATTGCATAATTTCTAAAATAATTATTTACTTATCAAAATATCCTCCACGTTCTTTAACTTCTGTACACTATATTTATTACAGCAGTGTACAATTTCCAATTTCCTCATACTCCAAAATAATATATATACGTCTCCTTGGTCATATCAAGATGTCCATTAACATGAATTAATTATATTACCCAAGATGAGGACCCTTTCCCCACTTATGTCGTAATCCTGGAGTTGCATTTATTTTGTTTGTTTTTACCCAATATATGTCCTCACATCTGAGAAATCCCCACAGCACAAAGCAGAGAACAATTTTTATAAATAATCACAATGACCTAATTGAACATTGCAATCAACAGATCCTTCTGTTTGTGATTGTGCTATCCGTGTGTAGAAAGAAATTCCGAAAAGGTTTTAAAGGACAATTGGGTCTTTATGCATTGTATTAAAATTTCTTGCATTGCTAATGTAATAATTTTCTATGTATTAATTATGTATAATATAATATCATATATAATTATATTAGTTATGTATAAGTTAAAAAAATCTATCAAACATAATATTAATAATATACAAAATTAATTATTTTGACTAATACCTTATACCAAACAATCTGTAAAAGAAAAAAGCATAAGACAAGACACAAACAAATGGAGTAATTTATAGGGCCCAAGTGAATTATTTGGTGGGTCAAAATAGTTAGGTAAAATGCAAATTCGAGAAGCTTCACTCTTTATCACTATGTCACCATAATACACAAAAAAAAACACTGGCCTTTATTCCGTTTCACACGAAGGAAGTAGTAGCAAGCAAGTACCAGAGCTCTCAAGGTGTAATTCTTTCAACTGATATTCCCAATTCTAAATCTTGATATTACTAATTTTTATTCCAATGTTTTTTTATTATTCAAGAAGTGAAAAGCTACTTTCTTTTTGATCATTTTCTTGAACAGTGAATAATGTCTAAACTATTTGGAGGAAAAGACCCTTTTGATGATCCATTTTTTACTGAACCATTTGGTGGTTGGAACGACACGTCTGATGGACAACAAGGCTCAGGGAAGCAAATTACCATTGAGGAGCTAAATCCAGAAGGTGATGGTGATCAGGCTCAGGAAAATTCTGAACCAAGAAAAGACTTGGTTGTTAAGAACAAGAAACCTAGTAAAAAGTCTAACGGTTAGTGTCTTCTTTAATTTAAGGGTCGTTTAGTTGGTTCTATAGCATAAAATTAGGGATGGCAATAGGGCGGTTTAGGGCGGGACAAGCTTTGACCTACTGAAATTTTGATCCGTCCTGCCCTGCCTCGTTTAGCTTTGTCAAAAAAAATGCCCTGCCGTGACCTGCCCGCGAAGTCCTACCCTGCCCCATTTATATTATCTTTTATTTTTTTTCTTTGTTTTCACTTTACAACGTAATATTCACTACAATTTACTTTCGCAGTTTGCTAAGCTTCATCCAGTAATACATATAATAGCTATTTCATTTAAGACACGAAAGTTCGATTTCAATTTGGGTGCATATTTTAAAAAGAATGGCTAATGAATCATTGTTTACATGAACTACATTGATATATTGACTATGCATATTTTCCACATCATTTTTTATTATTTTATTTTCTGTAATTTCTTATTCCACCGTCATCTCAAAATAAAACCATCACTGCAAAAGCAAAATATGAAAACTAAAAATTACAACTTAACCACCCATTCATGGTCTCCTCATCTTCTTCTCAAATAAAAACATCACAAAATCACCATTATAAAGGCAAAATGTGAAATCAATGGAAAAAATTAAGCCCCATCCAAATAATTAGCCTGAAATAAATCACTAAATACCGTCCAAAAATTCTCTCTAAACCTTTGACGAACTGTGCTCCAAAGAAGTGGCAACTTACCGAATTCCAATATTTAGTACAACTTGTAATATGTATCAAAGTCTCCTAATAAAAATAATTTGCAGCTTGGAAGCTTTGCCCTACTACCTGCCCTTCCCTATTACCATTTTTTCTGAAAATGTGTTTTGACCTACCCTGCCCTGCCCCCCGTTTAAGTACTCCCCTGCCCTGTTAAGCCCCTAACCTGTCCCGCCCTGTTTTTTCCCTGCCCCATTGCCACCCGTACATAAAATCCCGCATACGATAATACAATGAGGGGTTTATTGGTTGCTGGTTAGAGCTATGCAAGTATTAGTAATTGATGATTAGTTATGCAGAGTTTAGTTATTCACCTATTAGTTACTTATATATGTTTGTAAACAGGTACCCTAACATTGTATAATGTGCTGAATTTTATACATAACAACTAAAATGCTATCAAACATGGTTATGTTAGTTTTAATAAATGAATATTCACTTTCTATCCAGCAACCAAACGACCTCTAATTGGTTGGTTGAGTGTTTCGTTGTAATACTCTCATTAACCGTGGTGAAGCCAGGGTTTACACTGAGGAGGTTCAAAGTATCAAAAAAGTAAACACACGAAGAAGCCAAGGGGATTCAACACCTACTATATATGGATAAAAATAATTTTAACCTTGTATATATAGGGTAATATTTTGCCGAAGGGGGTTCAGAAGAACCCCTTCCACCTATTTGGCTCCGCCCCTGCTCATTAAGTTATGCAGAAATTTATGTATTATTTATGCATGATTGAATGTGGAATAACAATTCAGTGTTCAATTAGCTTAACTGATTATTGTTTATACATTACATATATTTCAACTGTTTTGTCCGTGGAATTTTTGAAAATATTACTTTATAGGGAGACACAGCTTCAGCTACCGCAGAGTTGCTTATGGTGGTTTAAATGGGATGTACTACACTTGCTCAGAAGGCAGAATGACAGGTCCTGATGGGGTGAGTAGTTCTTATTGGGGTCAGAGAAGTAGCTACCCTTGGTTCTTGTATGATTATTAGTAGACTGTTTAAACAAAATTGCAAAATTACAGTGCTTTTGTTTTTCTGCATAGGTGGTTTTAGCAGAGATGAAAGAAGACGATAAGATGATTGGCGAGTCCCTGCACACAATTTCCAAAGGGATTCACAACAAGGTATTTTTCTTCTTAATAAATGTATGGTTAAGGGGCACAGTTCATTGGTCCTCTTTAATTCTTTAGGTTATTTCAGATGTAAACTCTTTTCGAGATTGAAATTCTTCCTTTAGGTGTTTGTCAGGTCATCAAATTCTACTAAGTGCATTGTTTTCTCTATAATACAATGACCTTTCACTCAAAAAAAAAACTAAGTGCCTCGTTTGTTTTCCTGATTATAACCGTGAGCTTTTTGCAGGGCCATTCTGTAACAAAAAAGCACAGTTCAGATGGGCGAGAGGACACACTGCAGACTTTGCACAATCTCAATGAAGGTATTCTCACTTTGACAGGATAGATGCCATGCCTTCTGAATTACGGGAGATCTAATATAATGGTATTTTGATTTACATTTAGACGAGCTTGGCGACTTTGAACAAAATTGGAAAGCTAATGCTGATAAGCATTTTCCTGGATGGGATAAGGGTTTCAGCTTGCTGGAGAATCGAGGTAGACTGTTTGATCTTCTTGAGTTCGTGTCATACATATCCAGACATATGTGAGAATGCAAGAATGACTGAGAGATTATTAATATTTGCTGCTTCTGTCCAGTTAACATGAGTTTTCAGTTAACCTAATTGTTCAGCATTTCACATATAGTGTGCTAAAGGATGTTGCAGCGGATGGACTCTCTAGTTAGCTATAATCATATTTCTTTTCGCAGGCAGTTCATTTTCTATGCACAGTTCAGCAGAAGCTAATAATTAACTTCGTTTAAGAAGGTGATTTAGGGCCTGTTTAGGATGTGGTACCTTTTAGAACGAACAGTAATTCTGATTAAGACCATATGAATTGTTTGTGTCCTAGCAAATATTGGAAAATCCGTTTAATCGATGAATGCTTATGAGACGGAAGAAAACAAATAGGTGAAAGGAAATGAGTAGGGGTGGGCAAAAAACCCGGAGAACCAAAAAAACCGAACTGAATCAGGATTTAGTGATTTGGTTCGGTTTTTTAATTTTGGATACGAACCGAATTGAAAAATCGAATTAAATATATATATTTTTTTATTTTTTATTTTAGGCTACTACTATCTCTTGAATCATAGCCATTGAAGCTAATCTATGAAGCTTTTATGGAAGTCGCATACGGCATGAACTTGAATAACATATCACGGAAGCATTGACATACAATGTAGGGAGAAAAAGTAGTTGTAAATTGATAAATCTTTAAATGTCCATAACTCTGCGCTCGAATGTCCGTTTTATCCGATTTTTTTTTGATTTTGCGTATTTTTTCGAGACGGGGCCGGGAAAACTGCCAAAAGGCAGTTTGGCGCAGCCAATTTTTAGAAAAACGTCCGTTTTCCCAATTAATTTGTATTTTCCCCCAAACCGATTTCTAATTTTCCTTTTTCTTTAGTAAACATCTCACGATACACAATAGATTTCAACGTCGAAATTTCATGATAGTGTAGGTGTGAATGTCAATTTCAGTTTTGGAAATTCAATTTTTAAAAAAATTAAAAAATTCCCCTACCCGACCTGGCCCAGTCCACTAGAAAAACCCGTTATAATCCGATACATTCGGCATATAAAATGAACATATCGGGTTTTTAAAAAAAAAATAATTGTATTCGGTTTTTTTTTAAAAAAATAATTGTATTTTTAAAAAAAAATGATTTTTATTTCGTTCATATTTTTCGGATACAAAACTGAACCGAACCGATATACGCCCACCCCTAGAAATGAGTCCCCAAGTGAGTTTGATAGATGGGACTACTTTTGAACTCTGATAGGGTAAATTGAAATGAAATACATAACCACGCAAAAACCATCAGATCTGTGGTCATAAAAGTTGGGCTTTTTCATGGTTATATAACCACGGAATTACAACGGGTTAACAACACCATACAACATAATTTTAAGAACAATGAAAACAAACATGGTTTCATAGAATAATGAACCGCGGAAAACAACCATCCAAACAGGGGGTAAAAGATCAATTGGACATTGCTTAGGAGCAGAAGAAGACAAATGGGTGAAAGAATATGAGTCCTCGAGCAGCTTAGCTATGTAGGCTGATTGTTACTCCATGACAGCATTGTGTTTACTGTAAAAGATCAAAGCCACTTGAGATCAGTGCACAACACAAATGTCTCTAGCCCAAAAGTCGACCACATACCTATGGTTAGCGTTGCAGTTTCATCTCTAAAACAGTTGTAGTTATGTTATTGTATTTGAGAATTTTCACTACTTGGTAGTGTGTTTAGACAGATGAAGGTTACTGCAACTTTTTATATGCATGTCAGTGTCTTCATCCAAATTAACTATCAAGAAGCAGAAATAATGCTGACATGCTTCTCCTTGCACACGTTTCTGAATACCGTTAACGGGCGAAAAATTAGTACCAGCTCTGTAAGCTTTGCTTGAATGGTTCTGCGCTATATTTTCTAGAGCTGTTACAGATGAGAAGCATTAAACCAGATCTAAGAGTAAAAGATTAGTCTAAACTTTCCCTGCATTGATGCACCTATCAAAACAAAAAGTATATACTTTACTGAGAACAGAACTATCTAACCACTAGAGTTCTGTGCAAGAAGACCGTATTTCACATGAAATTGCCAGATAAAAAATCAAGACTGTAACTTCATTATTGAACTAAGAATCCTAAAGTCGTGAAGACATCTTTTACTGATCAACATGCAGCATTGCTGCAACATATGTAACACTTGTGGATCTTTCAAATGCAGTTAACAGAAAATTATATGAGCTATAGTCATAGATTTTGGACATGCAGAAGTGTATCCTGTAATAGGAGTGTTATGCTTGTGCTGTATGGTTTTCGACCCAAATGTCAAGAATATATGTTATAATGTACTCTACTGTTTATGGAGGAGCTAAATCCCTTCTGTAGACCAGAGGCATTTTGCACTGATATGTTGCGTGAATAGTTTTGACTTTTGACAGTCTATTCTCCATGTGTAGGGTCCATTAGCAGCTTGTGGGATGAGTTTGCAAATTGGAGGGGCTTGGGTGGTTGGGCACATCCAGCTCTGGAGTTCTATGGAAATGCAGGACCGGTGGAGCAAGCTGGTGAGTCAGGGGAGGATTCTTCTAGGTGAGCCAGAAGAAGAGTCCCAGTGGAGTAGAGGGAAGTCTTCCTTTGATGATGAAATTAATGGTACCACATATATCATCCTACCAGTGTAATTACATGGTTTGACTTCTTCTATTATCAGAGATTAGTCTCTTGTCTGTTCGCGTTTAGCATGTTTCAGTGAGATTATGTGTAAAGACTGGATTAGATTAAGAGTCAGATTATTATTGAGCATGTGTCGGTAATATACTGTGTGATTGTGATATCAAAGTCAAACTTCCGTGGCGTTTGGTTTTGATTTTGGTTTGTTTTTTCCAGAAAATGATTGTGAGTTTGGGTAAGTTGGTTTTGGTTAACAAGTACCGTTTGAAAATTATCTTTTGAGACTAAATGCTTTAGGTGTTTTCATTTTGAAAATTAATAGACTAAAACCTAATGAACATCTCTTTATTAGCTACTGAAGTACTTACTCAAATTGTGAGAAAGCAAATAGGAAAATCAGTTCAATAGGCAAAGGGACGTAAAAATGCAGTATATTTTAGTGCCATTTTTGGTTGGAGCTACTAGAGTAGGCGTACATATTTTGTTTCAAAACTATATTAATTGGTTTTAGAAGCAGCAAAAAACACAATATAGATAACTGGTTGGTTTCAAATATTAACAATGGAATTATTATATAAGCTGGGAGGAATGTGCTATTCTTTTTCGATCAAAGTTAGTTTCTGCTTGTGCATACATTATTCTTTTGTGACAATTGGTGCAAATTTACCATGAATAATTATCTTTTTAAACTTGTTCAATTGTAGACACACACAGTTTGTTCCTTTTATTGTTTATCTATCCAGCGTGCTCCTGGAATTCACTCACATCTGTTGGCCGGTGATTATACACATTGTTGATTAGGGCCGGAAACCAAAGGGATGCAAAGAAGGTTTCGTCGTCGCAAAAATAGGATAACGTTCAATTTTTTTGTTGTATATGAATTGCTGAATTCCGTCGACAATAGAGAACATTATTGTGTAGTGACAAAGAAGGTTCAACACTTGCATTTGATCATAGGTTCAAATCCCAAGTGACACTTCAGTAATTTTGATACTATGCATCTGCTTTGCCTCTTCATTTTTTTCCCTGCTAGCCATTAGTAGAATATATTAATCAATAGATAAATAAATATACTCACAGATAACATACGCATGGACAACAAGTACAAGGGCTAAAAATCGATTAATTACATGGGAAACATGCAAAAGCAGCAAGACATACGCAAACAAATTCAACAGAGTTTAAGAGGGGTGGCTGTATTTATCGATGTGTGTCTGTGTGTGTGTATCAATGATATTTAAATCTCCCAAAATAAAAAATAAAAAAATGCACCAAGCGACGTGATTGATCGAATATTATGTTATTCATGGAAGTTTCTTCGTAGTTGCTCTTTGACAAATGACAATGGAGGGGTGAATCTAACCACTGTTCAAATTCATTGGAGAATAAATACAGCTAATACATTTTATATCCTATATTCTTGCACTTAATGTAGATCATTGCTTAATATTATATAAATGGTAACTTTAAACTTGGTTAATATAGTAGATTTGTCAAAGCAGAATCTTATGAAATTCAACCTAATTTACAGTCTTCACCAAACAAAATTGAACGAGAATCAATTTAGAATAATTAATCTTGAATCCAATGAAAATAATACAAAAAAACAAAAAAGAACTAATGTCTCAGCCTTCATGGAGACGCTTGGCTTGAACTATTTGATTTTCTAATTTCAAATGAAGTCACGACAATAGAAAAAGTGCCTGCAAATACTTTTTCAATTTTTTCCTTTAAAAAAACATTTTTTAAACTAATCATTTAGTTTTTTTTGAGAAAATGTAAAATTTCTTTTTTCAAGAACTGATCTTTTCCAAATTTTGAATCAAACTCCACCTTCAAAAGATCAAACAAACGCTTAAGTAAAGTATGGGTCCAAGACTCCAACGATTATTCTAGAAGTTTAAATTAGGATTTCAACTAAAAATTTGAATTTGGATGAATCGAATAAGTTGATTTTGAATATCAGATTGTTAAACAAAAAAAAAAAAAAAAAAAACAGGATCCAAGCATGTAGGCTTGTGCATAATATAACGTAGGCATTGAACAACTTATCCGAGGAAAAATTGCTACAAAAGTAAATTAAAAATATTAGCATTGTTCTTCCCTTAGGTTGCAGCAAAATGTACTATGGTACACGAGCGTAAACCTAGAACAAAACATAACAGCTAATACTACACGTGAGAGTACCTTGGGAATTTCAGTTTTGAGTTTTTGTGAGAAGTATTTATTTGAAATATTTTTTTAAACTCAATTTTTCAAAAACCGACTTTGGAAATCTTTAGAAATAATTACTTGATTATAATATTTTAAATATTAGTCTTAAGTAAACAGTGTAATATACTTTTTGAGCAATAAATAAACACGTCAATATTTTTTCAAGAAATTAAAATTTGTTTTCAGATTCACATTCAAATCGTGTGTGGATCCTTTACTTCAAATTTTGCTATTCTTTCATATAAGAAATGGGATCACAAAGATAGGCTTTACTTCAGAGACTCGGACGATCTAACAAGTTCAAATCGAGAGAAATCAAGAATATATATTTTTTTTTGGTAAATCAGATATTACTACTTATATATATAACAAAATATACAAGTCACCCAGTATTCAGGCTTATGCCTGTTACATGATTTGGCGCAGTGGCCATTGTTTGCAAATCACAACAATTGACATATCTAGGGATGGCAACGGATCGGATCTAGACCGGATCCTACTAGATCCAGATCCTACTAGATCCAGATCCAGATCCATTTTTCATACCTGGATCCAGATCCATCGGGTCCATAAAAATCATATTCAAATTCGGATCCACCGGGTCCACGGATCGGATCTGGATTTACATGTAATTTTTTTTTGGCTTGAATAATATTTCCACATGTTGAAACTTTTATGACAAAATGAAACGCAATATGATTGAAAAAAATGATTGAGTTCATTCAATCAACCTACACAAATATGACACCATTCTTCCAAAATACTGAACAAAGTTTTAGCATCACAAGAAAATAATGACGATTGACTTCATTAGTGATGCTGAACAGGTTGTAACTTTGAGCTAACTTTGAGTCCATAACCTTAAGATTGTCTTCCCAGATATTCAGAGGGCCTTGGATGGTTTAACTAAAGGTAGGGGTGTTAAGAATCCAGTTATTTTGCCAAAAGGAGGTAAGGTTTTCTTGTTAGCAACCCATACCTCTCCTACAAATCTTGTACCTTTCTAAAATGTTGTTCCATGTCCTTCCATGGGTCCTAACAGGAGGGTTTCTACAGTTTTTAGCCATAGGAATAGAGGCTCATAAGGAATTGGATTCTTAATCAGTCTCTAAGCTAAAGAGGTTAACATGGTTTTATTCTTAACAGTTACTCTATGGATGTCTAGGCCCCCTTCCTTTTTGAGCTTAGTAATGGTATCCCAACCTACAAGATGCATTCTTTTCTTTTCAATAGTGGTCCCCAGATAAAGTTTCTTTGAGCTCTGTCAATCAGGTTGCCAATCTTACTAGGTAGCTTAATGAACTGGAAGTCACTCCTCTCATGCCTCTTTTGGAACATAGGGAACCCAAGATATTTCCCAAAGGATTCTCTTGGCTAGATAGTAAGGCACCTAGAGAAACTAACCCTGTCTTCAGGCTTACATTTACTAGAGAAGATGACTTTAGACTTGGTAAGATTGATTTTCTGCCCAGATCTGATATTGAATTGGTTCAGAGTATTTATGATAGTCTGGCAGTTCTTAATTTTGGCTTTAGCAAATAAGGTAAGGTCATCAGCAAAGAAAATGTGGGAAATTCTTGGTCCCCCTCTAGTGATGGCAATAGGAAACCAGTTGAGGAGATCTACTTCATGGTTGATGTTCTTGGATAGTCTTTCCATGCAAAGGATAAATAAGTAGGGAGTCATAGGATCTCCATATCTAATTCCCCTAGTAGGTATGAAGAAGTCAGTCTTACCCCCATTAACAAGCACATAAACAGAAAAGGTGGAGACACAAGAAATGATAAGCTTAATGATGTTAGTTGGGAAAGTTGAAGTAGACTAAGGTTTCCTTAATGAAGTACCATTCTAACCTATCAAAAGCTTTTTCTAGGTCAATTTTCCGAATCATGTTAATATTTTTCCCTTTCATGGTTAAAGTGATTCATATATTTTTGAACAATGATAGCATTATCTGATGCCCTCCTCCCAGCTAGGAAACTCATTTGGGTAGGACCAATGATATTCTAGAAGATATGTTTCATCCTATGGACAATGATCTTAGTAATAATTTTGTATTGAGTGCTACAAAGCCCTATAGGTCTGAAGTTTTTAAAGGTGACAACATTGGTGCACTTAGGGATCACACAAATGTAGGTGTTATTCGCAGTTTCCTCCATAGAATAAGTACTAAAGAAAGTCCTACAAAAGTTAACAAGGAGGGCTTGGATAGTTTGTCAGTATTTTTGGTAAAATAAAGGGTGGATTCCATCAGGCCTGGGAGCTTTCATAGGCTTAAAGGAGTAGACAACTTTCTTGATTTCTCCATAAGAAAAAGGGGTACCTAACTTAGTTTTATCACTTTCACTTAGGACACCCTAGCTGGAAGAGTTGTGGGAAGTAGTGAGATTGACTTGGGTATGCTCAGTAGTGTAAAGTTTATGGTAGTAATTGAGGATTATATAATGGCTCTATGGTCATGAGTCCAGTTTCCAACTTCATTCTTGAGAGCAAGGATCATGTTCCTTCTTCTTTTGTTTATAGTAAAGGTATGAAAGAATCTAGTATTGGAATCACCCCCAGTCAACCAATTAATTCTGGATTTAAGCTTCCCAAAATTCACCTTCCTGCCTAAGGACTTCACTATATTCCTCAAGAAGTGTTTGTTCTAGATTTTGGAGGAACATGCTAAATTGATAGTTATGGCAGCTTTGAATACCATCTAATCTAGAAATGATCATATTTTTCCTAGAGAAGATGTTTCCAAAGACTTCTTTGTTCCAGACTAAGACATTGTTCTTAAACTCCCTAGTAGATAGGGTAAGGTCATTAGTGTTATCAAAGAATTCCTGGACAATAGAGTTGAGCCCTGAGTGATTACACCACATGATTTCTAATCTAAATGGCTTATATTGAGGGTTAAGGTGGTTGTTAGATAGTTTTATTAGAAGGGGGCAATGATCAGAATAGGTCTTAGGAAGGTAAGTGACAGTAGTATCAGGGTACATACTGACCCATCTATCATTATCAAAGCACATATCAAGCCTTTCAAGTATGAGGTTCTGTCTGTTCCTATATCTCTTATTAGTCCAAGTGAATCTACTGCCTCTGAACCCTAAATCCACTAGACCATAGTGATTGATATAGCTCCAAAAACATTTAGCCCTAAAGTTGTTAATGTGATAACCACCAAACTTCTCTGAAGCTTTAATAATTTCATTAAGATCCCCCTACTAGCCAACTATCAGTAATGTGATTAGCAATAGAGCAAAGCTAATCCCAAAGAGCTTTTCTATCAGTAAAATTATTACTAGCATAAATGGTAGATAAAATCCAGGTATAAGAGGAGTTTAATACCTTAACAATAGCATGGATGCCTTGATTGGAGGTGGTGATCTCTTCTACCCTCAAAAGATCATCCCTCCACATCACCACAAGGCCACCAGAATTACCCAGACTGGAGATGACAGTTAAAGCCAAGATTCTGAGCAATGTGCTTATGCTCATCCATATTGGTTTCAAGCAAGCAAAGTATAACATGCTTATGAAGGCCTATCATAACAATGCAATGCCTCTTAAACTCCAGGTTTTTGGCACCCCAAGCATTTCATATGATGAAGTTCATTAGTAACATCTTTCAAGGGTTTTCTTTCTCCTTCCTCACCCATTTCTCTTTTTCCCTTCGTATTTGCATAGTTGATAGGTTGTGGTGTTGGACTCATTAGTGTTGGGTTTAACATTGTTGCATAGTTTCCACTTGAAACTTGATTTCTAGGGAAAATTTGGTCAGGATCCTGGGGAATAATACTATGAGCATCTAGCTCATTGGGCTATTAAACTCCACCAACCTCAGACTGTCTAGGGTTATTGCATCCGACTTTAGGACCTTTATGAAGGTCAACAGTTTCCAGCTCTGTGGATGGATCTGAGAGCCTCCATAGAAGGCTCTTTTAATTTTTAACTCTCTATAAGACTTGGGATGGTTGACACTATTGTGGACTCTGTCTGTATAGGTTTTGGTGGTAGTGGAGTAGTCCATTGGACTTGTTGTGGGTTGAAATGAAGAATTTCTGGGTTGGGAGTGGGGAATAATAGGATATTCTTGGTCATCTCTCCTATAACAGTCATCGGGGCTTGAGGTGTGACAGGTTGAGCTAGATCCTGGCTTATTGCCTGAAATAGGGTCTGTAACCAAACTTGGTGGCCATAGTTGGTCAACCCCTGGTTCAAGCCCTCCGTCAAAATATGAGCTAGGAAAGCTACATCATGTATTATGATCTGGATGTGGCGTCCATCTACTTCCAAGCTTAGTGAAAAGGCCTTGCAGACCCCATTCTAACCATAACATTGGAATATAGTCTGGAGTGGTGGAGTTGTTACAAAGATCAATCCGTTGGTTTGATCTTAGAGATTGACCACCATTTTTAGAGGTAGGTAGAGCTGGAGTAGAAGAAAGAATGACGGAGAGATTGGTAGAGTTTGAGTTTGGATGAGTTTGATTGTGACGGTATGATAGCTCAAATGAAATATGGGGGAGCATTAAACACAAAAACTTTGGTTTTGTCAAAGCCGTGCACGTTTGCAGGGTCGTAATGATTGCCCTGAATACATGGGAGTAGTTTGGGAGTGAGTATTATCTCTTTTGTTACATACGCTATCAGAGAAAGGGTTGAAAGAACGAGAAGTAGCAGAAATATTAGTAGTATTCTTGTCAACCTCGTTTTTAACTTTATTGGACAAGTAGCTAGTGTCCAAATTAGTAGATTGTAAAATGTTATTTTTATCCTAATTGGAGAGTTCAGTGTGGTCCATTTTTTTGACATTTTGTTAATTGAAAATGTGTAATCTTAACTCTTCCCAGAGGTGGGGTCAGAAGAGGGCCCCATTTTAAATTTAATATTATTTGACTTAGTGATTTCCACCCATGCTGAATTTTCTTGGGTTACTGAATTGGACATGGGCTTTTTCTGATAAGTCGTTTTATTTTTAAAACTACCAGGTTTGGGCTTGTCTATCAAAATATCTCTTTAGCCCAAATCATCTGGCCCACTAAAAAATCGGCACACAGATTTAGACCTAGGTTCCTCTGCTACCTCTTTCTTTTGCCGGTGACGTTCCGGCTAGTTTTCGGGTCAAGAAACTTACATGTCCTTTTGTCAAATTGTTTTACCTTCATCACTGGATCGGTTTTGGCTGTAGTAGGATTATCCCTTGGATTCTGGCTCTTCTTTGAATTACTTTGTTTTCTCCTCTCAAATGAGACTGTTTGCCACTCTAATTCCACCAGTATTGGAGTGCTTATCGGAGGGGATGTAGTAGACTCTATTTGCGTTGGTGTGTTGGTAGTTTGCTTAAGGATCGAAGTACAATTGATAGCTATATGCCCTAGCCTCCCACAGGTAGTACATATAATCTCATCCCTTACATAGAAAAGAGGTTGTTTGTGATTTCCTATGGTAATCACCATCTTAACCTGCGTTCTCATATTTATTTTCACACAGATCTGGTCATAGCTTCCTCTTAGGGTGGAAAAAGTACAAGCGTCAATTTTGACAAGTCTGCCTCTTCTTCTTCCAACCCTTCCAGAATACTCCGATCGTAAAATTTCGTAGGCAATTAGGGATGGCATACCCAAATTACCGTCGAATCAATTTTTGAATCTTCAGGGATGAAATTAGGCTCTCATCTTTTGATAGAGAGGAAATGGCCAGCAACAAACCATGACCCTTCTTGCATGACTTTGTCAAGGCTTTCATCTCTCATAAATTTAACTATATAGAAGTCGGAACCCAGATCAATAAGGTTTAGAGGTTTCTCAAGTTTTCATAAATCCATCAACTTTTCTTTAAGCTATTGATGGTTCAATCTCTTGCCCAGAAGTTTAATGATGACTGAAAGTCTTCATGATCGGTAAATTCTATTTCTTTCTTCTGGGGAGATCGTTATTGCATCGAGGTCTTTCGGAGGCTCTAGAACTTGGCTCTTTCCACTATGAACATTGTATAGTGATGGGAAGACCTCTTCGGTACTTTATTTTTTTTTCCAATACAACATATTTGTTGGTTGTAGTCTTGGGAGTGTCCACTTCCATATCTAAATTGCCTGGATCCGGAGGTTTCGGTGAAATTTGGGGTAGAGGTTCTATGTTTAGTTGATAATGTTGTGACATAGCTGATCAAAGGGAAAAATTAGATTCTGTTGAAAACTAGAGAGAAGTCATAGTTTCTCTCTCTAGGAGGTCAAGTTAACCAGAAATCAAGAATATCGATCACTCATGAGTCATGAGACTAAATATGTGTTGTTAAGTAATTTTGAACCACATTCGTAGTTGTACTAGAAATTTTTCTTATGTCAAGGGATTTCAACAATTTGTATACATACAAAAAAATATACCCTTCTTTTTTTTTCAAAAAATTCTCATCTAGTACCCGGTTGCGTGTATATAAAAAAGTATCCTTCTACACAATATAATTTTATGATTAAAGAAATTCAATCTCTATAAATTTCTATATATATGAATTATTTCTTACCAAAAACATAGTAGTATCATTTTTCTAATGCCCCTGTTAATATTGGGTTTGGTGTTGTGACATTTGACCCAACATATCTTCTGAAGTACTGATTTGAATGCATAAAAATGTTGGGACAAATGTCACAACATTCGGACCAATATTTTCTCATAACAGTTTTGTCTTACTTCACGTTAAGCAGTAACTATTTTACTAAGTGGTAAAAATGACTTAGGCGTGTGAATTAGGAGTTGTGTAAAACCTGGGAGAAAGAGTCAAAGCTTGGGGAAGAATTTGAGTGAAGGACAAGTCAAAGTTGTTGAGATTTCGACACCTTGGTCGTCTCCAACAAATCCTACTTGTTGCCCACCTTTCTCTCAACCTCCACAACCAATCGATGAGTTTTTCAAGGAAGACTCTCTACTATAAATAGAGAAGCTACTGCAGTGAATCGATATCCAGAAACAGATTGCAAAAATATCAAGAGAGCTCTCAAGAATTCATCTCAGAAAATTGGATCACAAGTGTTGCCTGAGCGTGTCGACAACATTCTGTCCAACATTACAATTGCAGTTTAGATTCTAGACTAGCTTTGTATTGAGCAATTGTAATGAGAAGTTGTCTATGTCTATTTAGGTAGATTTTTCAGGCAGAAGTCATCTGCGACTTCAACTTTTAATTCCTTTCCATTTTATATTGTAAAATTATAAAGAAAGGAATTTATAATTTTGTATATAAAATATATACAATACTTTCGGTTATTGACCGTCATAGGTTATATAATAAATATAACCTATGTAAATTTAAACCTTTGTGTTCTTTATTTTTCCGCTGCATTTACTCTTTAAAAGTTTCTGTTTTATCGAAGTGTTGTCACTGGTGTTGGATGACATTGTCGCCGACATTCGAAAACTGAATTGGCATTCGAGTTAGTTTATTTTTAGTTTGTTTTTACTGTTTCATAGCATACCCGGACCTAACAAGTGGTACCAGAGCCAACACTTAACACAATAAGTGTTTGGTCATGTTATTTAAAGCTATGGATCCGACAAATCCGACTATTGGTAGACTTTCCATTTTAGATGGTTCAAACTATGCATATTGGAAGATTCGCCTACGTTCTCATATCAATTGATGTTAGGGCATGGAGATCTATAACCAATGGGTATGTTGTTCTAATGTTGCCGTCGGATGATGAAGGTGACATTCTTGTTAAACATGAATCTGAATGGACGGCGGAAGAAATCAATAATGCTAGATTTAACGAAAAGGCCTTAAAATGCAATTTTTGGATGGGTTGATTTATACATGTTCAAACTCATTCAAAACTGCCCCATGGCTAAGGATGCATGAGATACTTTACAAATTCATTGTAAAGGTAACTCAAGTGTTCGTCGAACAAAGCTACGCATGTTCATGAGCAAATATGAACGTTTAAGGATGGAAGAAGCGGATGATATGCAATCTTATTTTAAAACGTTGATTGACATCTCAAATGAATGTCAAGTGCTTGGTGAACCTTTAACCAACACTCAACTCGTTGAAAAGGCTCTCCGTTCTCTTCCTGAAAAGTTCAATTTAAATATTTGTGCCATTGAAGAAGCTCACAATCTTGCCACAAAGGACCTTCATACCTTGATGAGCATTCTCAAAACCTATGAGATGAACATTGAGAATCAAAGGGAACTATATAAAAGCAAGAATGTGGCACTTCAAGTTCAATCCTCGGAGAATCAAATCGAAGAAGAGGATGAGAACCTTGAAGAAATTGGTGAAGGTGCTAATGTTGCCTTACTCACTAGAAAATACAATTCGATGGTGAGGAAGTTCAACAATGAGAGAAATCAATCTAAATCTAAACAACATCAAAACCAAGGCTTCAATCAGAAGCCACTAAATTCCTTCCAAGCGCTAAAAAAGGAAGTCCACTAAGAAGAACCAACTCAGATCGTATCAAATTTGATCACAAACAACTCGAGTCTGTGCAATGTCATGCATGCTCGAGTTGGGGTCATTATGCTAATGAATGTGCAAACACTCTTAGAAATTGATTGTATGTTAATTGATTAACTTTTTTCCATATATGTTGATTGATTGATTGCTAATTGATCAATTTCCAACTCATTTTATACCATAATAATAATTTTTTTTTAAAATAATAATAATATTCCTTGTATGGTAACATTTGAACTTCAATTAATAATTTATTTATTAAACTAAATACAAATAGAATTTGTTGCTAAGTGGCTTGTTCATATTACGACACTTGGCTTAACCTCATGCTAGACTATCCTCCTTTTAATATAATATAGATATAGATATATAGATACTACCTCCCTAAGAAAATAGCATAGGTTTTAGTCAAAACTAAATGGATGTGCATCAGTTCGACCATATTTCAAGTTGCTTGTCAGAAGGAAATTATAGGACAATCCTTTATTAGTAAAGTATTCTTAAAGTTATTTTCATCAAATCTGAATAATTAAATGGATTGATGTTTAAATTAATTATAGGATACGTCAGTCGCTAATTAAATCATATGGCTATGTTTTTGTATGCGTGTGTGACGTTGAAAATAGCCATAATATAGTACAGTATGTTTTATTATTTTCGTATATCTAACATTTCACAATTGGGAGCACTTTGCTTTACGCATAAACATTGTAGCTATGTGATTTAAAAGTTAATGATTCGATAAGCTTGTTAGAGCGTGCACTAAGACTGTCCCGTAGCTGTCAATGAAATTGTAACAAACATCATGTATACAATTACTAGACTCGAATCACAAGAGACACAAAAAATTAATTAAGTAATTTCTTTTCGTCTACCAAAGTTTATTTATACCGATTAGAAGATACAAATATTGATGAATTAAATAGACGAAATGCATCGGCTGACTTGAATACCACCATTATGTGGGGAGAAAAAAGTTTGAGAGAATTCGTGTACATTCTGAATATTACTAATAGATCGCATCAATCATAGTTTAACCCTGCCAAACTAATTAATTAATATTTTAATTTTGAAGGAAAAGTTAAAGAATACGTAATAGAAAAAAAAGTTTTGTATCTGTCATTTTATTAGGAGAAGTAATTGTGGATTCAGATCACTTAGTGCTGCATTACCTACCTGCTGAAAGTCCAGCCTAACCTAATTCAATTAAAAAATTTATCTATATAAATACTTTAGTAATTTAGCAAGGTGTTATCTATTCCATATATCTTAGTTTATTGCCATGCCATAAAGAATCAAAATTAGAAGAAAGAGACTTTTCCATTTTCAGAGAACTAGAGTGATTTTTTCATAAGAAAAAGACCCCAAATTCTAATGAAAGCATGCATCAGAAAAAGAGCAACTAGCTAGGAGTTTTGATATTTTTTCTTAGGAAAGAGTTGAGCTGAATCACGTGACTTGACCTAACCAGAATTATAAAGATAGAATCAATTAACTTTCTTAATTCAAACCTTTCATCGTCCTAATAACAAGGTATCTAATGGATTAACCATATTTTATTAGGTGGAAGAAACATACAGAATAAATAAAATGTGGAACAGCTAATTACCTAATAAGTACATCAAACCATTTAAAATTTACCACTATCTAGGTGTGTTTGGATACTCCTTCATTTCCTTTTTACTTAGACCCATATTGTCTTGACAATCCCCTTAAAAAGGTACTCTATTAGGGGTATATTTTACTAAATGAACTTTATTAATTATATTTTTAAAAAAAATTTAAGTTTGATTACTAATAGTACTTTATGCAATTACTTATGATAAGGATAATATTGAAAGAAAATAACAAGTAAAACAAATCTATATTTGAGTTGAAATTGAAAAAAAAAAGAAGAAAGATTTGTGAAGTTAAATCAATTATATATGGTTAAACGATAAACCTCTCGTACAAAAGACTCGTGTCATGCACTTAATTAGTACTTTGGTGCATAAATTGATTGAGTGCTTACATTAATAATACGAATTTGTTTGTCCAATAAAATACTCCTAATTACACACTAACAAGAAAATGACGTTCTCTACTTTGGTCAACAAATTTGAAATCTTGGTTCAATAATGCCATTTGGCACGGCAGAATCTTGTCAATCCGTCAATAAATACCTTCCTCAGTTGTTCCTATGCAATAATTATTTCAGTTAACTTAACATCATTAGTAAGAATCGAAGGAAGACAAACCTTCTCTCTTTAAGTACAAATATAGATCAAAACCCTTCCTATAAATAGTTTAAACAATCCAAAATAACACTAACAGCAGAATCGTGAAGAATGGATTGCTGGTCTGCTGAAAATGCTACCAATGCTTTTCTCAAAACTCTTAAAATGGTAAGTAACACACAATATAATCTTTTCCTCTCCTTTGTACATATGTCTGATTTTTAGAGCTATTTTTCTCTTTAGTATTATTACAATAACAATAGCTATATATTACATTTCAAAATCCCAAGCAAATTGGGTCAGCTATATATGTAAATCTATAATGTCCATGTCCGCGGTGGCGGAGCCGAGACAAAGAAATAATACATGAAGAAGCTGATAGAAATATTTAACATTTATGATATATACATGAAAATTAATTTTGACCGTTGTATGTGAAATATATTAACAAAAAGGGTTCGGATGATTCCACCCCCATCTTTTAAGTTCGTCTCTCTTCACTAATATACTCATAGATTTAATTTTTATTTTGGAAATTTTAGGGTGAAAGAGGAAAAGCGCCAGATGTAACAGAGTTCATATCAGCCATGGCAGCTGGAAATAATTCACAGCTCATGGTGACGGCGTGCTCCGGCCACCATGGATCCACGCTACTAGGCTTAGTAGCAGCGGCTCATCAAACGGGTGGCCGTGTGGTGTGTATATTACGTGGACAACATGAAGAAATGCATGCAATTAAAGAAACAATCTTATTGGGAGGCTATGCAAATTTTGTTGAGTTTGTGATTGGTGATGTTAAAACTTTGTTGGCAAGTAACTATGAAGGAGCTGATTTTGTACTTATTGATTGCGAATTGGAGAATTTCCAAGAAGTTTTTCAAGTAGCACAACAAGGTGTTAGTGTTAAAGGTGCCTTTATTGTAGGGTACAATGCCCTACGTGAAGGACATAGGTTAAATTTTGATCACAAGGGTTATTTTCTACCCATTGGAGAAGGGTTACTAGTTAGTAAAATTAGTGTTTCAGAAGGTAAAAAGATTGTTAGTGGAAGGAGGAGCCATTGGGTTGTTGAGGTGGATGAATGCACTGGGGAAGAACATGTTTACAGGGTCAGTACTTCTCCAAATACAAACTAAAGTACTAGAACTTCTAAGGTTTATGTGGATTTTGGCGACAGTGTGTCTGAGCCACGCTTCGTGTACCTCGACTATGCCATCAAATATTTATTATCTCCCACCAACACAAGTACAAATTTATCCTGTTCATTTGAAGGCGTATCCCGATGAATAGAAATCACTTAATAATATTTTTGCATTGGGTAGAATTTGTCCCCACTTTATTGACCATTAAATCAAAGGATGCATCAGTAAATCCAGTGACTAATAAAAACTGTTGTATACACGCCCAGTTGTCAATTTGCCATAGTAGTCTAGCTAGCCTTTGTAATTATTAAGAAGAGTTAGAAATTTCATAAGTGTATATGTTTACTAACTTTGACTGAATCAGTCAAAACCTTGATTTTTTTCTCTTTTTTCCGTTTTACATTAACAAAAGCAAAAAAAAAAAAAAGATAAATAAACAACGGGTAAATGACCGAGGGATGTATATTTAACGATTAAATTATTTAATCCATTTTCTAAATTTGAATTAGATGCGCAGATTCTTTCATAGTAACTAATTTCAATTCTCTAGTAATGAATCATTTATACACTCCATTTTCTCCAAGAGAAAAATGAAATGAGAAAAAAAGGAGGGAACAAATCAAATGATTTAGGATCTTGGGTATACGAGAAGCCCACTTTGCAAGGCATTGTGAAAAGCCCAGTAAAGAAAAGCTTAGAAACTAGGACGAAGTGCACAAATACTCTACTTTGATCGGGTCATTTAAGTAATTTGTCTTCTTCTTTTTTCATGAATATCCACTTCGCGTTTGAAGCTTGACAACTTCATACATCCTCGTCTCAAATGTGATCTTATGAAGGCCAAACATCAGATGTTTTCGCCTGATGTTTGGTATGGCTTGCCAAGGCAATTAATTTAGACATTTTCTACTAAGGCGCATGTAAAAATGATTAAATTTCCAGTTATGCATGTCTGAATTTTTTTTATGTATGACTGACCTTCAGTCGTACATGACTGAAAGTACATGTAAAAATAGGCTAAAATTTCAGTCATGTATGTCTGAATCTTTTTTGTCAAAAATAATTTTTTCATGTATGTCTACACCACACTCATACATGACTGAAATACATTTAAAACGGGCTAAAATTTCAAATATGTACGTCTGACAAAAAAAAATTGTTCTTCAAATTTAACAATTCAACACCCAAATCTACTCTAAACAAGCTCAAAATTGAAACATATGTTTCTCATATCATAAAAAACAAACATCAATCATCAATTTATCAAAAATACAACAAATTTAACACACTTGTTTTTCAAGTATGTTTGCACTTTATTCATGCATACATGCATGAACTACATGTAAAAATGGACTGAAATTTCATACGTGTGCACCAGAGCAATAAGAAATGAGAAGAGCAGTGGTTACTTGTGTAAAAACAATACTAGGCGAGTGTTAGTAAGCGCAACCAAAATAGGACACCCCATGAAATTTGTAGGGAAAACTACACTAATGTCCTTAAAACCAAATTATTTACCCTTGCATGTCCCTTTTACTATTCATACCCCAAACTATTTACCCTTAGTATCCCTATAGTTTTTGTAGGTAATTCTTTCTTTTTTATTTCTCTACTTCATTTCTTCTTTTCTCCTATTTTCTCTTGTTTTTTTCCTTTTTTCTTCTTTTTTGTTTCATTGATTTTGTTTTTTCAAATCATAGTATTTTATTTTCTTTTTTTCACCATAATCTAATTCCATATTTAATTCTAGCATCTTCATTTATTTTTTTCTTTATTTTTTAAATTCTTTATTTCTTCTTTTCTATTTAATTGTCTCTTTTTTCTTCTTTTCTTTTTTATTTTCTCTACTTCTTATCTTCTTTTCTTTCTTTTATTCTTTTCTTTTCCTCATTTTTTTCTCCTTTTTTGTTCATTTATTTTTTTCATACTATATTTTATTTTATTCTTTTGTTCTTTTCTTGTGTTCTTTTTCTCCTAGATCTACATAGGTACTTGATTTTTTTTTGGTGAAAACTCCGGTGAACAGTACTTCCGGGGCCGTGAACAGTACCGGTGGAGACGGAAAAATACTTTTTTTTTACAAACTTTCATTTGTTTTTTGTTATTTTGTTCCTTTTCTTGTTCTTGTTCTCCTAGATCTATGCAGGTACTCGATTTTTTTGGTAAAAACTCAAGTGAGCAGTACTTCCGGTGCCGGTGAACAGTACATGTGAACAATACCTGTGAACCGTGATTTCACAGGACAACAGGTTCGATTCAAATGGAGTTGGTACCTCCGATTGCCTGTATCCATTCTTTGTCCTTAACTTTGTTGTTAAATTTTGCCGCCTCTTGTCTTTAGTTATAGCATTCTTGGCGAAGTGGTTTTACTTGCCTCTAGATTCTTGTTAACTTGTGCTTGCACTTTGACCCCTTCCTGTTTTAGGGTAAATTTTTTAGTAGTTTATTATTTTATATTTGCTTTAGTGGCTATGGTAACTGATGATAGACTGGAGTCATATTCTCGGCCGGGGACGGGGGCGAGGGTTAAGGGGGTAAGTGGAGTAAGGGAGAGGCTAGGGCTGAGAATAGGGTCTTGGAACATTGGGATTTTAATGGGGAAGTTCATAGAGCTAGTTAAGATTCTTAAGAATGAGAGGATTAATATAGCATGTGTCTAGTAGACCAAATGGGTAGGACCTACGACTAAGGATGTAGACGGGTATAAGTTATTGTTCTCGGGTAGGTTGAAGTATAGGAATGGGGTAGGCATTTTGGTAGACAACGAGCTAAATGATCATGTGGTAGAGGTGAGGATGGTCAATGACAGGATGATGGCGATTAAGTTGGTAGTTGGAGGGTTCACTATGAAGATTATTAATGCTTATGCGCCGTAGGCGAGCTTGGACGAGGAGGAGAAAAGACACTTTTGAGAGGATTTGGATGAAGTGGTGGGAGGTATACCACCCACTGAGAAGTTATTTATATAAGGGGATTTCAATGGACATATCGGGTCACTTCTAGGGGGTTATAACGACGTGCATGGAGGCTTTAGACTCGGGGATAGGAACGGGGGAGGCGTCTCACTTTTGGAGTTCGTTAGAGCTTGTGGGATGGTGATAGCCAATTCGAGGTTCCTGGAGAATGAGGAACACTTTGTGAGTTTTCGTAGTTCGGTGACTAAGACTCATATATACTTTTTGCTCCTTAGGAAGGTTGACAAAGGTCTTTGTAAAAACTACAAGGTTATTCCGAAGAAAGATCTTACAACCCGACATAAGCTTTTGGTGATAGATTTGGAGATCAAGATGGAGTAGAAGAAGAGTATTGTGGATGACAGGTTAATAATCAAATGGGGAAGTTTGACCATGTCTAGTGAAAAGGAGACGGGGGAGAGATTGATGGACAAGGGGGCTTGGAGAGTAGCAGGGATGTGACCGGTATGTGGGATAGGACGACCAGTTGGATTCGAGAGGTAGCTAGAGAAGTGCTAGGGGTCTCGCGAGGTAATCGTGGTGGGCATCAAGGGGACTAGTGGTTGAATGGTAAAGTTCAAGAGAAGGTGAAAGGGAAGAAAATGACGTATGTGAAATTGGTAGAAAGAGATGATGAGGTGGAGACGTGGACGAATAGGGAACTATATAAGATGGCGAGGATGGAGGCAAAGCTAGCGGTTACAGCAGCGAAAACAGCAGCTTTTGATTGCTTGTAAGTGGAATTAGAGGAGAAAGGCAGGGATAAAAAGTTATACAGACTAGCCAAGGCAAGAGAGAGGAGGGCTCGTGACTTGGATCACGTGAAGTGCATCAAGGACGAGGACGGTAAAGTACTGGTGGAGAAAGCTCATATTAGGCGGAGGTGGCAGTATTGCTTCCATAAACTCTTGAATGGAAAAGGAGATGGAGACATTGTGCTGGGAGATCTGGAGCATTCTAGTAGGTATCGGGATTTTGGGTAAAAAAGTTCTGAATCTAGGGGAACACTTCACTATATATTAATATATTAATATGTTGGAACCCCTTTTCATCTGAAATAATTTGAACTAATTGCGCCACAGTTGAGCGTTTCTGTCCAATCGCTACATAGACACAATACAATGTCTCACTCTCAGAGGTGGCCCTTGAGTTCAGTTGCTTTTGGTTTAATATGGTATCGATAGCAATAGCCATTTTTCCTGTTTGTCGGTCCCCGATTATAAATTCTTATTAAAAATAATATAATAATATAATTTTTGATAAAGGGCGGTTGTAGAAGCATTAAGGTTGAGGAGGTTAAAGGTTATGTTCGCAGGATGCGTAGGGGACGAGCGACCGGGCCTGATGAGATCCCAGTTGAATTTTGGAATAGCACAGGCAAGGTAGGTTTGGAGTGGCTGACTGAGTTATTTAACGTCATTTTTAGGACATCGAGAATGCCCGAAGAATGGAGGGGGAGTACAATGATACCCTTGTACAATAACAAAAGTGATATCCAGAGTTGCAACAGCTACAGGGGTATCAAGCTGCTAAGTCACACTACGAAAATTTGGGAAAAGGTCATGTAGATGAGGGTGAGGAGAGACGTGTCTATTTCCGAGAATCAGTTTGGATTCATGTTGGGGCGTTCGACTACTGAAGCCATTCATCTTATTAAGAGGTTGGTGGAAAAGTATAGGGAGAGGAAGAGAGACTTACATATGGTTTTCATCGACATCGAGAAGGCATACGATAAAGTCCCTAGAGAGGTTCTATAGAGATATGTTGAGGTTAGAGGTGTACATGTGGCGTACACTAGGGAGATCAAGGATATGTACGATTGAGCCAAGACTAGAGTACATACAGTAAGGAGGAGACTCGGAGCACTTTCTAGTGATGATGGGGATGCACTAGGAATCAACTCTTAGCCCATTCCTATTTGCCTTGGTGATGGACGGACTGGCACGACAAATTCAAGAGGAGGTACTATGGTGTATGTTATTCGCAGACGACATAGTCTTGATTGATTAGATTTGCAGCGGAGTGAACGCCACGCTGGAGGTTTGGAGACAGACTCTGGAGTCTAAAGGGTTTAGGTTGAGTAGGACCAAGATAGAATATTTTGAGTGCAAGTTCAACAATGGGAGTGACCCTGAGACATGCGTGGAGGTGAAGCTTGATACTTAGGTCATTCCAAAGAAAGAAAGCTTCAAGTACCTATGGTCTATTATTCAAGGAAATTGAGATATTGATGACGATGTCACACATCGTATTGGGGCATGATGGATGAAATGGAGGCTCGCATCTGGATCTTGTGTAACAAAAAGATTCCACCAAAACTTAAAGGCAAGTTCTATAGTGTGGTGGTTAGACCGACTATGTTGTATGAGGTGGAGTGTTGGCCAGTCAAGACTTCACACATACAAAAGATAAAAGTTGTGGAGATGAGGATGTTGAGATGGATGTGTGGTCATACAAGGAGAGATATAATTAGAAATGATGATATCCGGGATAAAGTGGGAGTGTCCTCGGTGGAGGATAAGATGCGGGAAGCGAGGCTGAGATGGTTCGGGCATGTGCAGAGGAGATACACAGATGTCCCAGTGCGGAGGTGTGAGAGGTTGGCAATGGATGGATTCAGGAGGGGTAGAGGTAGGCTGAAGAAGTATTGGGGAGAGATGATTAGACGGGATATGGCGCAGGTGCAACTTACTGAGGACATGACCTTAGATAAGGGGTTGTGGAGGACACATATTAAGGTAGAAGGGTAGTAGGTAGTCGAGCGTAGTCCTACTTACGCTTATAAAATGATAGTTGTGGTGTTCTTACTGTAGGCCCGATTAGCCTATTACACTTATAGGCGCAGTATTGCTTTATACTCCTATGTAGTTTGATTTTTATACTATGTGTTCTTTAGTGTACTTTGTTTATATTATTTAGCTGTGTTAGCTACTGCTTCCTTTTGTTAGAATGCGGTACCATGTCGTATTCGATTTTGTTATCAGCATGTTCATACTGCTTTAATTTCTTATCTGAGTCTGACCTTTTCTCTTACTTTGCTTTGCTTTACTTGTGATTATACTTTGTCTTGAGCCGATGATCTCCCAGAAACAGCCGCTCTACCTACCAAGATGGAGGTAAGGTCTGCATATACTTTACTCATCCCAGACCCCACGTTGTGGGATTTCACTAGGTATGTTGTTGTATTTTGTTTCATTTTTCACCATAATATAATTCTACATTTAATTCTAATTTCTTTCTTTTTTATTTTCTTATTTTTATTTTATTACTTGATACAAACCTGGTCTATTTCATATACTGATAGAGTATCATAGAGGATTGAGTCATTTCTTCAAGAAAAACACAACTCAATTCTTTCTGATACCCACATGGTATATATTATATACTAACAAGGTATCATATAAAGTTTATTTATTCATTAAAAAAATACTACTCAAATCCTCTATGATACCTACATGGTATATCATATACTCATATGGTATCATGAAAGATTGTTGAAGTCCTTGAATGCAACAGTCCAAAATCCTCCATGATACCACCATGAGATAAAAATATACTGAGATGGTATCATGAAGGACTGCATATAACATGATGGTATCATGAATGACTGCTTCATTTATTCAAAGAGTGTCCTTCATGATACTATTATGGTATATAAATCTACGCAGATGGTATCATGGAGGACTTCTTACGTCCTTCACATGTGTCAGCAGTCTTGCATGATACCATCATGGTATATACCATATACTGAGATGGTATCATGAAGTACTGCATATACCATGATGGTATCATGAAGGACTGCTTCAGTTATTCAAAGAAAGTCCTTCATGATACCATTATGGGTATATAAATCTACGCAGATGGTATCATGGAGGACTGCTTCATTCCTTCTATGGCATTTCTCAATCCTCCATGATACCATTTGCGTAGATTTATATACCATTATAGTATCATAAAGGACTCTCTTTGAATAGAGCGTTGGTTTATTCCTTCAAGAAAAAACACAATTCAATTCTCTATGATACCCACATAGTATATATCATTTACCAACAAGGTATCATGAATGACTGACCCACACATGATATATCATATGTTGACAAGATATCATAGAGAACTGATTCGTTCCTTCAAAAAAGAACTCAATCATCCATTATACCTACATGCTATATATTATATACTAACAAGGTATCATAGAAATTGGTTCATTACCTAAATAGTCTTATATGATACTCACATAATATATAGTATCACATACTGCCGGGGTATCACAAAGGATTGATGACAGATTCAGTTCAACATGACTCAGTCTCTATGATGTCAACATGGTATATATCATATATTGACAGGATATCTGTATGTCCTAATTTTACTTGTGAAAAAATTATAAAAAATAAACTCATATTTTAGATATAAATTTTATTTCAATATGCAAAAAAAAAAATAGAAAATTTGTTTGTAAAATTAGATTTTAGTAAGAAGGCTAGTGAATTTAATATTTTTAATTACTTCTTATTATAGTTAAATTACTTAATTTATTATATTTTTAGTAATCTAATTAACTAGTATTTTTATCTTAAAAAATAAAAAGAGAAACGGATAAAAAAATAAGAAAAAGACAAGGTAACCAAAAAAATGAAAAAAATTAAGAAGAAAAAAAGAAACAAAAAAATTAAGAAGAAAAAAAAGAAACAAAAAAATTAAGAAAACAAAACAAAACAAAGAAAGGGGAGGTAAGAAAGGACAAAAACAATTAGTTGGGTTAGGGGGAACATCGGGTAATTATTTTGAAATGGGCTGGCCATAAGAAGTAATTAGTTTGGGAGGGGATATGTACTCGTAATTAGTTTGGATTGAGAGGCAATTGGTGATGTTTTCCCAAAATTTTACTAGAATAAGCCCATAGTCTCATATGTTTCGGCCCAATTCGCTACAGCCCAGTTCCCATACACTGACCCAATACATCTGATCTGAAGCTCAGTATTTATGAGGGCAAGTTGCATATTTGGCTGGTCATTCAAAAATAACTACATTCGCTAGCCAAATATATAGATATATACAATATTATATATATTATACATTAATATACAAAAATATATATGCTAGTTATTATTTTGATGGGCGATTATTTATGTCAATTTATGTATTTTTGACCATTTTTGTCATTTTGGCCTTTTTTGTAAGATGTATATAAATAGGCACTCTGGAGTATTCTTTTTTCGATTTTCATGTTTTTGTATCATTTTGGTTATCAGATTATTAAAATGCTCTCTTCTTATCGTCTCGAAAAGTAGGGTTTGTTTGTGTTTTAATCTTAGATTTCTTCCTAATTATTGATCATTATTGATAGATTATGGAAATAATCTTTATGTAAATAATTTATATTTAGGTTAAATATTCTTATTATATTCTACCATAATTGTAGCTGAAATTAAGGCTTGTAAACTTGTATATAATATGACAAAATGGAATGAAATCATTACGAAAAATATTTCCTTCATGGTATCAAGAGTCAAAAATTAACCTTAGCCCAACCCTAATTTTTTCTTCTTTTCCGGCAGCCCTTCTCGGACGGAACCCTAGTTCCGCCGCCTCAAAACCCTACCTTCTCTTCCTTGTTTTTTCTCCTTTCTCTAGGGCAACAATGGCCGACCAACACAAATTTCATTCCGCTCTTGTCGTAAACAACGTCAAGAACTTCATTCCGGTAATACTTGAGATGGACAAAGGGAAATATTCATCTTGGGCAGCGTTATTCAAAATCCATCGCCGCGCATACCAAGTCATCGACCATATTCTTCCTCCTAAGTCTCAATCGAGGGTTATGGAAAAATCCATTGATATTGACATGACTCTTTGGTCTCGCTTGGATGTTGTAGTCCTTCTATGGATTTACGGCACCATATCAAATGACCTTTTGCACACCATTTTGGAACCGGATTCTACAGCTCAACAAGCATGGGAGCGTTTGCAAAATATTTTTTAAGATAACAAGATTTATCGTATGGTTTATCTTGAAAATCAATTCACTAATGCCAAATTGAATGAATTTCCAAACGTCTCCGCATATTGTCAAGAGTTAAAAATGCTTGCCGATCAACTATCCAACGTTGATGCACCAGTGACAAATCAAAGGTTAGTTCTCCAATTAATTGCGGGTTTGAATGAACAATTTGATGGGGTTGCTACGTTCATTCAACAAAGTAACCCGTTACCACCATTTTATGAGGCTCGCTCGAGGTTGATTCTTGAATAAATCGGGAAATTAAAATAGGCGGCGACGGCGGCAAACAATGCTGGCACCGCCCTCCTTTCCACCATCGCGTCTGCCGATGATTTTGGCCTTCAAAATTCTGGTTCGGGCAGTGGTTCAAATCGCAACAACAATGGACCAAAACGGGGTCAAAATAGCAACAACAATAAAGGAAAAAATAATAGTGGAAGGGGGCGGGGCCGCGGAGGCGGCAGCCGTGCGCAGCAAGGGCAGAATCGACCCCACTGGCAGCCGCAGCAGTTCAACGGGAGCGGGCAGTGGGGCCAGTTCCCGCCTTGGGGCTGAAACCCGCAACAGTGGGCGCCTCCCTGCCTGTACCCGACAGCTCAGTGGGCCAGGTCTAACACACCAACCCTGCAGCACGGGGTCCTTGTCAACCGTCCACAACAAGCATTTTCAGCCCATGGACCATCTTCTTCGAGTTATGTTCCAACAGATATCGAGCAAGCCATGAACAATATGACTCTCAATGTTCCCGATGACACATGGTACATGGACACGAGGGCAATCTCACACATAACGGCATCTCAAGGTACTCTCTCATCTTATTTTAATATGAGCAGTAATAAAAATATTGTGGTTGGCAGATGGGCGGGAAATTTCAATTCGTGGTATTGGGCAATTAAACCCCCCTACCCATCTTTATAGTTAAAATAATGTCCTACATGCACCCTAACTTATTAAAAACTTGGTATATGTGCGTCGGTTCACCACTGACAACAATATTTCTATTGAATTTGATCTTTTTGGGTTTTCTGTGAAGGACATTCAGACGAGGATGCCACTAATGAGATGTACTAGCACTGAGAATTTGTATCCCATCACCACCACCATCAACAACCAAACCACCTCTCCATCAACTTTTGATGCTCTTTCTCCTACGTTATAGCATGATCGTTTCGGACACCCGGGAGCACCTTTGTTAAATTCTCTTAGAAAGAATAAATTTATTATTTGTAAACAATCGTTGGGTTCTCATGTTTGTCAATATTGTATTTTAGGGAAACATGTTAAACTACCTTCCTCTTTATCTACTTCAAAGTTCAAACACTATTATGCCATTTGATATAATGCATAGTAACTTATGGACATCCCCAGTTTTAAGTTCAGTAGGTCATAAATATTACATGCTTATTTTGGATGATTACTCTAGTCATTTCCCATTGAAAAAAATTTCACAGGTTCACACTATTTTCATGCAATTTAGTACTTTCATCCATACCCAATTTGAAAAGTCTATTAAATGTTTCCAATTTAACAATGTGAGGGAATTCATAAATGATCAATTTAAGGAGTTTTGTCACAAAAATGGTATGTCATTTCGTCTCTCACCTCCGCATACTTCTCCTCAAAATGGGAAAACCGAATGAAAAATACGAACAATCAATAATTTAATTCGCACACTTCTTGCTCATTCGTCCATACCACCATCATTTTGGCATCATGCTATTCAAATGACCACATATCTCTTAAACATTCTCCCCAACAAGCTACTTTCAAATCTATCACCCACATAATTTTTTTATCATCGTATTCCTCCCTACACACATTTGAGGGTTTTCGGGTGTTTGTGTTATCCTCTTTTTCCTTCCACAACCATAAACAAACTTCAGGCCCGTTCCGTGTGTATTTTTGGGATACCCACAAAATCATAGGGGCTATAAGTGTTATGATATGTCTAGTGGGAAAATTATCATCTCTCGTCACGTTGTTTTCGATGAGTCCAAATTCCCGTTTGCCAACATACACACGTCTTTCCCGCCTTTATATGATTTTTTAGATGACGAGCTACATCCAATATTGCAATATCATTTAAACAACCCATCTCCACAAGCCCAAATGAGGGGGCACACTGCTCCCCCTCCATTCTCGTCGGTCCAGCAACTAAAACGAACTGGGCCAGCCCAAATGAAGGAGCCCACTGCTTCCTCACCATCAGCCTTTGCCCAGTCCAGTTACCGAAACCAGTCAGCCTAAATGAGAGAGCCACTGCTCCCTCTCTCTTTTCACCGACCTGGGTCCTTGGCCCAATACCTCAAACCCAATCGTGTAGTCCCTCTCGGCCCAGTCCAGTTACCAAAAATCAAACCCAGAACATTCCACTGCCCTAGCAGTTCCTCTCGCCCCCACCCCGGTCCATTGAAACCCGTGTCATGCATGGAATTTTTTGGCCCAAGCGTCATTTTAATCTAACATCCTATGTCCAACCATTCTCGATTCCCAAAAATCCAAAAATTGCCTTATCAGATCTGAATTGGAAAGTTGTCATGTTATATGCAATTGATGCTCTTATTAAAAATAAGACGTGGGAGTTGTGCCCCGTCCTTCTAATGTAAACATAATACGTTCTATGTGAATTTTTTGTCATAAAAATAAATTTGACGGTTCCTTTGAGATGCACAAAGCCCGTCTTGTTGGTGATTGCATGTCTCAGCAGGTTGGAGTGGACTGTGATGAAACTTTTAGCCCAGTGGTTAAACCAACAACTATCCGGACAGTTCTCAGCCTGGCTCTGTCAAAATCATGGTACATTCATCAGTTGGATGTAAAGAATGCATTCCTACACGATCACCTACATGAAACTGTTTACATGCACCAGCCTTTGGGTTCTGAGATCCTATTCGTCTAATTATGTTTGCTTGTTGAAGAAATCTTTATATGGTCTCAAACAAGCCCTCCGAGCATGGTATAACACGTTTGCTGGATTTGTTTCCACACTGGGATTCTCACTTAGCAAATCCGATCAGTCTTTGTTCATTTATCAGAAAGGGAATGACATGGTATACCTTCTTCTCTATGTGGATGACATCATCCTTACAACGTCATCTGTCTCGCTTTGCCAATCAATTATTTCTCTGTTTGCATCTGAATTGGCTATGAAGGATTTAGATCATTTGAACTATTTTTTAGGCATTGCTGTAACTCAACATGCAAGTGGTCTATTTCTTTGCCAAAGAAAATATGTTGAGGAGATAATTGACATGGTCGACATGTCTTCCTGTAAGTTGTTACATACACCGGTGGATACCGAGACTAAGTTGAGTAACTCTTCAGGGTCTCCATACGGTGATCCGACACATTACCGCAATTTAACAGAGGCATTGCAGTATCTCATTTTTACGAGACCGAATATCTCATATGTTGTTCAACATGTATGTCTACATATGCATGACCCGAAGGAGGAACATATGAGTGCTATCAAATGAATTCTACGGTATATTCAAGGTACTCTTGATTTTGGCTTACATCTGTACAAGTCAGCCATCTCCGATCACACGTCTTATACCTATGCTGATTGGGGAGGATGCTCGGATACCATACGATCCACCTCTAGTTATTTTGTATTTCTCGAGATAATCTAATCTCGTGGTCGTCCAAACGACAACCCACGCCCTCTCGGTCTAGTGCTGTAGCTGAATATAGAGGGGTAGCGAATGTTGTCTCTAAATCATGTTGGCTCCGTAATCTGTTATTGGAGCTTCATTTTCCAATCAAAAAGGCAACCGTGGTTTATTGTGATAATGTGAGTGCGATATATCTGTTAGGGAACCCCGTACTACATCAACGCACTAAACATATAGAGATGGATATTTTATTTGTCCGTGAAAAGGTTGCACGTGGACAAGTCAGTGTTCTCCATGTCCCGACTCGCTATCAGATAGCCGATATATTCACAAAAGGTCTTCCGCAGATACTCTTTAATGATTTCAGGGACAATCTCAGCGTCCAAGAACCTCCCGCTAAGACTGCGGGGGAACGATTCCATAATCAATGTAAATAATTTATATTTATGTGTAAATATTCTTAGTATATTCTACCATAATTGTAGCCAAAATTAAGACTTGTAAACTTGTATATACTATGACATTATAGAATGAAATCATTACGGAAAATATTTACTTCAGTTATAATTTGTTTACAGTACAATTACAAAAGATTAGTGTAGTAAAAGAAACGCCAACTCTAAATTAAAATTGTGAATTCACCAGAGTTTTCCTTTCAATTTCCCTATCTTGAGAGAGTTTGGCGTCCCATGAGATTATCGCTGGTGGTTTTCCAATGGGGAAATGGTGATAGGCAATTCAAATACATTATTTTTTTTACTCAAATTATATATGTATTCAAATATTAAATTCGTACCTAACACAAAAGCAAACCCTTTGCGGCATCCGTACTACATACTCTGTTGCTTTGTAAGTTCCCTAATAATATTACAACCTCCTACTATTAATCAGCCATCTTGATATTTCACACTGCCTAAAATAAAAATGCAGACAAGAGAACAATGTTAATTAACTAGGGTTGTAAAGGAGTGATTGTTTTGTGAAAATCGTTGACATTTTGTGTGGAAAATTAAACATTCTTAATTGGGAAAAGGACATAGTGTGACCACCTGCTCAAAAGCAAAGCCCAAAAAAGCCTCATTTTAAGATAATTCCCCGAAATAACCATCAAGCTCAAAACTAAAGACAAGTCTTAGCTAAAATTTAAAATTTTACTCTACACTTTCTCTTCCACTTTTCCCTAGCACCGGCCGTCGAAATAAACTCATTGTGCACAAATTCATCGTCGAAATATTCTTCTTGATTTTCCCGGTGGATGTTGTATCCGATTCTCCACGTCTACTTTCATTTGATTTTTCGTTATTGTTCCTTTCAAATCGTTGTCCTTTCTTTTCAATTTTCTTATATTTTGTAAGGGTTTTCATTTGAATTCGTACCATATGAAAGAAAAAAAAAAAGTACATTTTGGAGTTTTACTCAACTCCAAGTGCTCACCAATCACCATATCTCCCAACAATTTATTTTATACATTTGTCAAAAACTTGACACATGATTGACAAGTAATTAATTACTTAAGGTCATTGTCTGACGATTATGTCATGGCAGAAAACACATCGTACTTTTCAGAATTACGTAAACAGCGAACGCAAGTTATAAATTGAACTCCTCCGGTCAGATCATGCTTTCGTTGGAGTTCATATAAGCATTGTGAAATCATCAGATTTATGATCGTTTAGTACAAATTTGGCCGGATAAACTTTTTCCGATAGTCTTCAATTTATCTTTAATAATCGTTGCATGTGTGTAAATAGTGTATAATAATTGTATAATATGTGTATCATTAGTGTGTATATATTATACAATGATTATACATTAATTATACATTTAATTTACACAAATTATACAAGAATGATACATTTTCTATACACATATTGTCGGGATACATATTTTATACAATAATGATATTGTTTGTATAGGTATTAATAAATTTTTCTATACCTTTGATACATTTCTATGCATATATATAGTAGTGATATATATTCTATACAACAATGATACAATCACTATACATATATACAATAATGATACATATTCTATATAACAATGAAAATATATTCTTGCTATTTTTCCATTCTTAGCTTTACTATTTTGGGTAATTGAGTAAAGCTACAAGGGTTTCACTAATTTTTGAAGAAACTCGTATCGTGTTTCATTTTTAAAAATAATATCTCTAAATATTATATAATAATTATATAACATGTGTATAATTATTAAGTATACGTTGATTTAATATTTATTATTCATAAATTATACAACAATGATACATATTCTATACATATACTAAAGAGATACATATTTTATACATCAATGATATAATTTCTATATGTATGATACAATTTCTATCCATATACAGTATTGATACATATTCTATACAACAATGATACAATTTCTATACACATATTGTAGGGATACATATTCTATACAAAAAATTACAGTTTATATACGTATGATACATTTTCTATACATATAAAATAGTGATACAACAACAATACATTTTTCTGTTATTTGCTATGACATGGTGTGTCTTGGTGGGAAATAAATCTTCATTTCTTCTCTCTGTTGTCAAAATGGTCAACTTTAATTTGTGTTTTTGTTTCTTATTTATTGGGATTCTTTATTTTGGGAAAATAATGTTTTACTTATATTATACTAAGTTTTATGGTAAGAACAATATCAATTTTCTTTGTTTAATAGTCAAATTTTAATTTCTCTAAGTCGATATTGAGGAGGAGGATGAATTGGAAGAAGAAGGAGAAGTGGCGGAGGAAATTGAGCCTTCAAGAAATATCCTAAAATATGTATAATTTTTATATAATAATTATATAATATGTGTAAAGTTAGTAAGTATACGTTGAGTTATATTTATTTTATATAAATTATATAACAATGATACATTTTATATACATATACTAAAGGAATACATACTCTATACAACAATGATATGATACAATGTCTATACACATACTGTAGGGATATATATATATATATATATATATATAATGATACAATTGTATCATTCTATACAATAATGATACAATTTCGGTACACATACTCTAGGGATACATATTATATACATCAATGATACAATTTCTATACATATACAATATTGATACATATTCTATACAACAATGATATAATTTCTATACACATATTGTAGGGATACATATTATATACAATAATATTACATTTTATAAATGTATGATACATTTTCTATACATATACAATAGTGATACATATTCTATACTACAACACACAATTTCTATACATAAGCTGAAAAAAATCTAAAAATTGTCATTGACAAAAAGAAGAAATTATTACAAAAGAAAAAATCTGTGAAAGTTAATTAAAAGCCATACAAAATGGGATGAAGATATTATTGTAAAATTATAATTTACCCCTTAATTAAAAGTAAAGAAAGGTGAAGCAAAAATAATACATTACAACAACAACAACAAGATAACCAGTATAATCCCACAAGTGGGGTCTGTGGAGGCTAGGATGTACGCAGAAATTATCTCCACCGTTGCGGGGTGGAGACAAAAATAATACATTAATATTTTAATAAGTTAAACAATTTTTTCAGTTAAATAAAATAAAATTATATATAATTATGCATGAATACAAAATTAGAAGAACTAGCTAAAACTTTCAAAAGTAATTTCTAGCGGGAAAGAAATAGGTTCGTGGTTTTTGGAGCAGTACTATAAAGAGAATTGAGTATAGTTGTCATTAGTTGATGGTGATGAAGTCTTCAAAATGATTATATAAAGAGTATAGTTGATTTTAACTAATTATGAAACTAAGATGTAGTTGATTGTTTATGAAAGAACCTCTTAATGCATTTCTTTTAGTTGAATCGTATGAATATTTTAGCTTAAATTTTGCTGGCATATTATTATGCAAAAGGCATATTATGTAGTCAACCAATAATGTGGAATTAGTTAAAAATGGTAAGAGCAAAAAGCAATTCATAAAAGAAAATCCTCATGTTAAGTCCAATTAATCTCCACCACGCACGATGTTTGATAATTTTGCTGTCACTTGTCTAATGAATGTTTTGGTTAGATGTTGAGTTTAGTTTTGGGACTAACAGATGGGTTTACCACATCATTGGGCCATCCGGCTGTCATTAGTTTGGCCGGATGGCCAATTATGTCCTTAGCCCTTCTTAATTAGTGGTTAGTTAATGTACGTACCTAAAGAGTCGATGAGTTTATCTAATCTATAGTATTTCATATGTAGTAATAAAATATTTTAGATGACGATTACAGATCTGTCTCTTTGATATCATGCTCTTTTTTCTAGTTCAAAATTTCTCATTTATATTTATGACAAATTTAGAGTGTCGACACATTTCGGACATCGAAATATGAAAGCGAAGTATCAACCTTCATAAACTGTGTGCAAGAGGTTTTGTACTTCTATAATTAAAGCCTTCAGCTATCAGCTTATTCTTCCGAAATATATATTACTCCATAAGATTTGGTTATGGACTTCATCAAATCTTATCTACTTATACATAGATATCGTTACAATATTTTTCTTCTTTCTTTTTAATATTAAGAATTTCACTTCTTTTTTATATTAGATAGCTAGATACTTGAAACTCTACTGTTGCCTATATATATATATATATATATATATATATATATAATCTTATCTACTTAGACATAGATATGGTTACAATATTTTTCTTCTACTCTATTGTTGCATATTGAAAGAAATAATCCCTGGATTATTTTCATTGATTGAAATGCTATATATACAAGTTACATATTTCCATAATAGGAGAATCTTATTCCTATTATGTTCCTAAAACCTTATTCTATTTGGAGACTAACTATACAATTATGGTAAGTGTACAATACTAATTACACTACAATATTACATTACATAATTGTACAAAGTAGAGGATAAGGAGGAGACTGCCCACGGGTGGGCAGTGCACTTGGTAATTTCGGGATACATAATATACACAATATACATAGAGTATATTGTGTATATTATGTATATCTAATACACCCCCGCAATCTGAGCGGACGGTCTTCGAACGCCGAGACTGTCCCTAAAATCTTCAAAAATGACTGAGGGAAGACCCTTTGTAAAGATGTAGGCAATTTGATACCTGGACGGAACATGGCAGACGCGAACGTGCCCCCGAGCAACCTTTTCACGAACAAAGTGAATTTCCATCTAGATATGTTTAGTGCTGGTGCTGAACCGAATTACCAGAAAGGCAGATGACACTAATATTATCACAATAAACCAAGGTCGCTTTCTGAATAGGACAATGAAGTTCTAACAGCAAATTACGTAACCAACATGATTCAAAGACAACATTAGCTACCCCTCGATATTCGGCCTCTGCACTGGAACGGGATAAAGTTGACTGACGCTTCGCAGACCATGAGACCAAGTTATTACCAAGAAACATACAATAGCCAGACGTAGATCGTCTGGTGTCTGGACAGCCACCCCAATCAGCATCTGTATACGAGACAAGTGTTGTCATGGATGAAGGATATAGATGCAAGTCATATTCAAGTGTACCCTGAATATACCGAAGGATGCGTTTGAGTGCATTCATGTGCTCAACACTGGGATCATGCATAAACAAACACATATGTTGTATGGCATACGTAATATCGGGTATCGTGAATGTAAGATCCTGAAGGGCCCCTGCAAGACTGCGATAACGGGTGGGATCCTCGTATGGTGTGCCGGCCGCAACACCCAATTTGGATTTAGTATCAACGGGAGTGGAAGTGGACTTACAGGATGACATCCCAGCCCTCTCAATGATCTCGACGACATACTTCCTATGTGACAAGAACAATCCACCTGCATGACGAGTAACAACAATCCCCAAAAAATAACTCAAGGTCCCCAAGTCTTTCATAGAAAACTCAGAGCTGAGCATTGTCATGATAGACTGGCGTAAGACATCAGAAGAGGCAGTCAAGATAATATCATCCACATATAGAAGTATATAAGCCAAAGACGACCCACGACGATATATGAACAAAGAATTATCCGACCTGCTCTGAGTGAACCTAATAGTCGAAACATAGTCAGCAAACCTCTAATATCAGGCCCGTGGAGACTGCTTAAGCCCATACAATGATTTCTTCATTAAACAGACATGGTGGGGATATTTGGGATCCCTAAACACCAAGGGTTGATGCATATAGACTGTCTCCTTGAGATCACCATGTAAGAAAGCATTCTTCACATCTAACTGATGAATGGGCCATGCTTTCGAAAGAGCCAAGCTGAGCACAGTGCGAATGGTAGCCGGTTTGACCATCGAACTAAACGTCTCACCATAGTCCACACCAACTTGCTTAGTCTTACCATCACTCACAAGCCGAGCCTTATGTCGTGCAAATGAACCGTCTGAATTGCCCTTATGAGAAAATATCCACATAGACCTAATAATATTAATACCAGATGGACGGGGCACCAACTCCCACGTCTTATTATCAATAAGAGCATTATATTCATCGATCATAGCAATTTTCCAATTTGGATCATTTAATGCAGACACAGAATTACGGGGTAAGGGTGATTTAAGAGCATTATAATGTAAATTAAAGTGCCTTTTAGGTTTAAAAATACCCCGTTGACTACGAGTGACTGGTCTATGACTCGGGGAAGGATTGGGCGGAATTTGGGAAGTTGTTGGACACGGTATGGACTGACCAGCAGGCAGTGGGCCTGCTGGCCCATTTTGGGAAGCTGAAACAGTGGGGGATGCAGAACCTGGACCGGCTTCCGGTGTTAAGCTGGACGGCCCACCATCGAAACTCGCCCCGATGACAAAACCGGCGAGAGGGTTGTGGACCGACCGGTGGGACCAGGCGCGCGATGGGCACGTTGGAGAATTTTGGGTGCGGGTCATGTCCGAAAAATGGTGAATAATAAATGGGGATATATCATCATCCAAAAAATTATACGAACTAGGCACTAGATTACTCACTTTAGCAAACGAAAATTGGGATTCATCAAAAATGACATGGCGACTAATGATGATTTTATTAGAGGATAAATCAAAGCATTTGTAACCACGATGAGTAGACGGAAAACCAAAAAACACACATGGAGTAGACTGGGCCTGAAGTTTGTTAATTGTGGTGGACGAAAATAGCGGATAACACAAACACCCAAAGACCCTAAGATGTGAATATGAAGGGGTTTTATTATATAGAATGTGAAGGGGGGGGGGGGGGGGATATGTCAAACCTTTGGAAGAAATTATGTTAAGGAGATATGTAGTCATTTGTAGAGCATGATGCCAAAAAGACGGGGGTACGAAAGCATCAATCAATAAAGTTAGGACAATGTTATTAATGGTACGAATTTTGCGTTCGGCTTTCCCATTTTGTGAAGAAGTATGAGGACAAGAAAAATGAAAATTGATTCCATTATTAGCACAGAATTTTTGAAACACCCCATTGTCATACTCTTTGCCATTATCACATTGAATATTTTTTTTATTTTCCGTTCGAATTGGGTTCTAATGAATGCTCTAAATTTTAAGAAGATGAAAAAAATTTGGGATTTTTTCGCTATCGGAAAAGTCCATAAAAACTTAGAATAATCATCCAAAAAGAGAATATGATGACCCAAAGAACTAAGAACAGGAGACGTCCATAAATCACTATGAATAATATCAAATGATATTAAAGTATGAGAATTGGAGTCTACAAATGGCAACTTAACTATTTTTTTCTAAAGAGCAAGATTGACAATTTGGAGTACTACGTACACTCTTACAAGAAATAAGATTTTTTTTATCTAAGGAAGACAAAATAGATGATCCCGGATGACCTAGACGAGCATGCCACAAGGAAGGAGCCAAAGCGGCAAAAGTGGATGGCATTGCGTGACTCGAGAAACCGGAACGTGGCGTGATAGGATAAAGATCACCCCTACTATCACACCTCATGAGAGGACTCCCCATTTTAAAATCCTTCAAAGAAAAACCGAATGGATCAAATTCTATGGACACAGAATTATCAGTGGTGAATTTCGGACAAACACCAAATTTTAAACCAATTTTGGAGCGTGAAGGGTATTTTTCAAAATAAGGGGTGGATGGGGGGGGGAGACAATGTTTTCTGACCATACCCACGAATTGGAATTGAATTACCATTACCAACAATTATACGACGATTGTTGCTCAAATTGGAATAACACTAGAGAGTACCCGAGTCTGACGTCATGTGAGTAGTGGCGCCGGTGTCTATGTACCAATTTGGGTCCGAAGGATTTATTCCAAGCGTGTGCATCGCAGCTTCAATGTCGGAAGGAGTGGGGCCCGCTGCATGATGGGCTTGAGGGGGCTAGGGCCCAACTTCACCGGGTTGCTGTCCCGGCCTAGAACTGGGACGAGAACCACTGGGCCAAACTGGATTGGGCCTGAAAATACTGTTGGCCGTCCAGTGGCCAGAATGCAAAATTGTTGGGCCGTAGGGACTGTTGGGCCACTGCCCACTGGCCCACGGCCAGGGGGCCCAAGGCTGGGACCAGTTGGGTGGTGGCCCACTGCCGATATTTCTAGACCCACGGCCACCGTGACCATCTCCGGAAGCACCATGTTTGCCCCCGTGATTTTTGGTATTATTTTTCCGACTATTTTTGCCGCCACCATGAGTATGGTTTTGGTCGGAATTATCAACACCATCCGGAGATTTTGTAGAGGACGTCATGGGACTAGCACCGATAGCCACCTTTTTGGCCAAGTCGGCTTCTTCGAGGGTAAGCATAGAACGAGCCTGATAAAATTGCGGAAGAGGGCTGCTCTGACGAAGAAGCGTGCCAACACCCCTATATGCCTTTGAAAGGCCTGCAACCATTTGTAGGTCCAAACTATTATTCGAAACAGGCGCGCCAACGTTGCGGAGTTGGTCCGCCAATTCTTTTAACCTTTTGCAATATGCTGAAACGTTTGGAAAATTTTCCACATAGATGTGGGAAAATTCCTGCTCAAGGGTAACATCACGAGAATTCTGATTATCTTGGAATATATCATGTATTCTATTCCATATCTCCATGTCGTAGCGCTGGGTTCGATAATCGTTTGCAAGAGGTCGCTAGAAATAGTGGAGTAAATCCACTGAAGAACAGTAGCATCAAGGGTCGTCCATAACGCAGGATCATCATCTGGTTTGGGCACCGCCATATCTGTCGGAGCCGCGGGGATAATATGATGGAGAACTTGATGCGAGCGTGCATGTATTTTGAACAGTTCGGCCCACGTCGCGTATTGGACGTTTTCTATTTCAAGAATGATAGGGATGTGATTCTTGCTATTAGAAATAGTACGGGCAGGGTAAAACATGTTCCTATCCATAATAGAAACGCACGATGTGATGTAGGGATTTGGGAGAAAAAATTGGGAAGAGAAAAATGATTTTCGGGCACAGAAACCGAGGAAGGGGCTCGGATTCAGTGGTTGGACAAAAATATGAGGGAGAAAGTGAGAGAAATTATTAACCTAGACTCTTGATACCATGAAAGAAATAATCCCTTGATTATTTTCATTGATTGAAAGACTATATATACAAGTTACATATTTCCATAATAGGACAATCCTATTCCTAAAACCTTATTCTATTTTGAGACTAACTATACAATTATGGTAAGTGTACAGTACTAATTACACTACAATATTACAGTACATAATTGTACAAAGTAAAGGATAAGGAGGGGACTGCCCACGGGTGGGCAGTGCACTTGGTAATTTCGGGGGATACAGTATATTGTGTGTATATATATATATATATGTATATATATATATATATGTATGTATATATGTGTATGTATGTATGTATATGTATTACTCCATAAGATTTGGTTATTGACTTCATCAAATCTTATCTATTTATACATAGATATGGTTACAATATTTTTCTTCTTTCTTTTTAATATTAAGAATTTCACTTCTTTTTTATATTGGATTCACTGGCTAGATACTTGAAACTCTAATGTTGCCTATATATATATATATATTACTCCATAAGATTTGGTTATGGACTTCATCAAATCTTATCTACTTATACATAGATATGGTTACAATATTTTTCTTCTTTCTTTTTAATATTAAAAATTTCACTTCTTTTATATATTGGATACACTAGCTAGATACTTGAAACTCTACTGATGCCTATATATATATATATATATAAGACAAATTAGACCAAAGTTTTGAATTTGGATAATTTATTAATGAAGAAGAGGAAAGGTCCTCCCAAAAAAATTAATCAAGGCAAACTTATAATCACACAAGCTTCATAGTGATGATTTAAACAATTAATTACTCCAAATTAGCTCATCATTAAGAATAATTGAGGAAATATCTAATACTAGTATGTTTTAATATTGATACGTATATTCATGAAAAATAGAGGTAAGCAATGACCTTTGGCTGTTCTTTTGCAATTGTCAAAGCTGTACGACACAGAAAGGAAAGAGAGAGCACAGAGGGGGAAAGAAGTACAGTAAGTAAAATGCTGTTAGTCAAAATGATATACGCATGGAAGTGATTCAGAGTCAACTCTCCATCCATGATACTTAGGGAACATGCTAATTGTATCATTTTACTTCATTTATTTTTCTTTAGTTGGAATTTGGAAACAAACTAATTAAAAATATGAAATTCCTCACAAGTTGTAAATAAATAAATAAATAAATTGTTACAACATATTATTGGTTATATATATTATAATGCAGCGCTTCGTCATGTGTTTAAATAATTAAGAAGGCAGAGGATTTGTCGTTAACGAGCTGTCCTATTCTTTAACTAAGGGCATACATGCTGGTTGGTAAATTAGAATACGTCTTAGTTAATTAACTTCATTCAATACATTAGAAACGGTTAATTAAATCACGATTAGAAAACTTAAATTTCATCAATCAATTAAGCCTGATCAAGAAATCTATTACATAGTCAAAACATGGTCGGGTTAAGGGTGGAGATTAATCCAAAATTTTGTTAGAAAGGTTCAATTTAATTAATCCTGAAAAGCTAATTGGTTGGTACTTTTTATTCCTAAGGGATTTAAGGCGGTATTATTCCCTTGTGCCATCACTTTCAATTTGATCGAAATGCTTTCATTTTAAACAATTTTTCAGTTGCAGGAACGTTCGGTTTAGTTTGTCCCTTCGTCTATGTCCGTCCAATAAAATTATTTGTCATACATACTCGTATCTACAGTTTTCTAATTTAATGTGGCATTTTGCCTGTTTTCTCCTTTAGAAACTCATATCAACAATGAGATATATTAGATGCTCTTCTATCGTAGAATATGATGAGAGTTGATATTTTTAAAAAAGATCATCTGCTATTTAATTGTATATCACTTTAAAGTTATGATGGTTAAAACTTATATTTTCTTGTAATGTTAAGCATATAGTTTAATCGTCTTAAGTGTATTTTATTTTTTCTCCCAACAATTTGATATTTATTTCATATAAATACGCTCATTACAAGCGTAAATCATGCATTTTATCCAACTCATACCAAAACAGTCATGTAAACATAGTCAACTGTCAGAGCTACTTAAAACATGTGTTTTAACTAGCATGAGATATTAAGTTGAAAGATTGTAAAGTTAAGGGCCGACTTTACAAAATTGTGCAAATAGATGTGCCAATTTGAATATTAAATCTTTGTTTAGGGAGTAGTAGTTTTTATGTTGGCAAACATATGCAGATGAGCATATCATTTAGTAGTACGTAGTTTTTATGTTAGCAAAATGATTAAATGAAGGAGTCTCTTTTTTTCTTGAGTTGCCTCAACCTCAGCTTAAGCAAATCAAGGTCTCCTGGATACTTCCTTTCTTCTTTTTCTAAAGGTCTCGTAGACAAGTACATGACAACACACCAATTGTTTTCTAGATTATACACATGATCACGAGAGTCCAGAAAAGCTAATTACGACTCTGCAAAAATTATATTTAAGGCAAATACTATTTTAATTTATCCTCCAGTATATACAAAAGAAAGAGGAAAGTGTTTCAAATTTGAGCTCTCTTCATCACGATATACCGGCTAGGTCAAGATTGTCAATAAGAGAACTGAAAATATAAAGAAGTAAACATCCAAGTGAGCATGTCAATTGAGACCCTTCGGACAAGTATATAGCTTGGAAACGCTTGCTCTTAATGCTTGGTACATATATATTCATCGTCGGAACACATGCTCTTCACCTGAGTCTTGATCAACATGCCTAATCCAACACTTGGGATTTTTTCTGGACTTTAGATTTCCGTCACAATTATTACTTGCTATATAAGCAATCTCTAATCCATTTCCAACTGGAAGTATTACTGCTCTCATAACACTTACTTTGGCATCAAGGACCCCTTTCCAGCTCAACCTAGTGCCATTGATCCTTTTGCATACTAAGATTGATCCATGTTGGCTCAATTTAACACTACTCAAAGTTCTAGTAAAGTTTTTTTTCGAACCATAAACAACCAGAAAATCCACCCTATTCAGCTTTTTTCTCATTACCTCCTCCACCTCTCCCACCACGACTTCCGGCAAGGACACGTCGGCCGACAATTTCTGCATGGCGCTGACGTACTCTACTCTTGACGCTTCATCCGTTACGATGCATACATGCTTCCCATGTGTGTGTTTTACGGCGATGGCTAAACCTATTGTAAATGATATACAGTAATAATTAAGTAAATAAAAATATATTCTCTAATAATTTTAAGTTTTAAAATGAGGTGATCACACAATTTATCAAGATGTCACGATGGCATGTAGAGGTGTTCGATTCAAGTCTCACCGCCATCCGATATTAAAAACATAAATAAATTAATAAATAAATAAAAGTGTGTGTTACTATAACAGTTCTAGCTTTTTAATAATGAAGTGAACATCATACAACTTAATTAATACCTGTGCTTGTGGTGATATTTATGTCGCCATTTTCATGTTTCTTCCACGCTTCAACTATTAATTGTGCGTTATATCCTGCAGCCATGGCTGATAAAAATTCCGCGGCGCTGGTTTTACTTGATAATCCACACTGCAATGATTGAAAAAAAATCCCAGAACCAATTAATTAGTAGAATGAACAAAACAAATAAAAGGTTACTTCAATTAGTTATAGGCAAACAAAATAATTAAGAAGAAGTATATATACTATTTTGCTTACAGTTTGTATGGTGTCAAGATACGCTTTAGAAGCTGTTTCTGGAGACCAAACTAATGTCATCTTTTCAGTACAAAAAAAAATTAAATGGTGTAATAATGTACAAGAAGTGTTCGTTTGTTAGCTTTTAAATATAAACTAGAGATAATATTTAAGGGTTCGTAAGAAGCAGTTTGAATTTTTTTGAAACCGTATGTTGGCGTTTTATATCCACCACACCAACCTGCCTTGGTAGTTAGTCAATGAGTTTATCTAATTTTTTAAACTGTCTTTTTCTACCAATAGTTACTTTAATTTATTCTAAATATTTTAGTGATGAACAACATGAGATCCATCTCCTAGATATCATTCTTTGTTTTAAACTCTATTTTATAAATTGGTACGGCACTAAATAATTATATGGGCGTTGACATTGAGATATAACACACAAGTCACAATCTTCATAAACTATGGAGTGTACTTAGTTGTTGGAAATTTGCCTTTGGCGGGAGTTGCGACCGACCAACTTTAACGGCTTAAACACTAGTGTTACGTATGTTGGAGAATCCGGTTCTTCACACATGCATGATCTACTAAGTACGTAGATAACCGTAGGGCCAAGAATCGTCAAATTTCGTTGAGAAATGAAAGAGATATTGGTCCACGAAGTGAGGTGTTTGAAGCATGGAAAAGTGTGGTTTGGGATCAATTCTCCCTCATCGGTGGAGGAAGAAAGAATTGTTGTGTTTATAAGACTCAAAATTGATTTGGGGTTTGGGACCCCAAGGGGTATCTCATGTGTTTAAAGGAGGGAAGACCTAGATGTGCTTCGGTTCAAGGAAAGCCCACACGCGCGCCGTCGCCGCCCGTTCGGTCACGGGTTGTGGGCTGTGCTTCTTCTGATATTATCTTTTTGGGCCAGATAACTTTACCAGATGTACAGTTTGATCCCAAAAGTTTCATATGTACAGTTTGGACCAGAATTTTTTCATATGTACAGTTTGGTCCCTGAAGTTTCCAAAAAGACAAAATTGGGCAGAGAGATCATAAACGCCACAGCACTCAACTCAGCCATTTATTTTGGCTGAATTACACCTCCTATAATGGCCAATCCGTTGCTCTTTTACACCATTTATTTTGGTGGTATTACTACCTCCACAATGGCCATTACTTGGCCAGTAATGGCACTTATGGAGGCAGTTTAACAGCCCCTCCCTCACCTATATAAACAACCCCTTGCACCATTGTTGAGCTACACACACTACACGAAAATACACAAACAGAAACAGTTCTTCCTACAACTTCCAAGCATCATTTCATTACTCAAAATTCTTCACGGTAGCACTTGAGTTTCCTTTGCTCAATTGTTCCATTGCTGTTTTATCTTGGGAGACAATTGTCCAGGACGTATAAAGGATACATACGGGGCAATATTGTCTTAAAGACAGAGTGCCACACTCGACTCAGCATACACAAAACAATTTCCAGTTTTCTAGTTCAACATCTTTGTAATTTCAGTTTTTGTTGTTGAATTGTAATTCAGTTTTCTATTACTTAGCAGTTATTTGTAATTCCCGTTTCCTGCACCTTTGTAACCAACACTTGTTCTATATATACATGCACCTAACATTAGATGTTTATGCTGATTGACAAAATAACCACTTTTTGCATAGATATGGTTGATTGAAATATATACTTTAATTTTCTTTTTTGTTTAATTGTTAAGAATTAGAATTGGTTTTGGTGCGTAGATTTAAACTCTAGCCTCTAACAAATCAAAACATGCATGGATTAATCGATATGTAACACTCTAGGAAAAAATCACATTAAAAAGTATAAAAGTGATGTTAATATATAAGTAAGCAAGAGCTAATTAGACTTCGAGGTCGCATTTAAAATTGTACAAAGAATTGGAATGAGTTTGGCTATGATACCATGTAAAGAATAGATCGTGGGTCTAACTCAACCCCAAAAGCTAACTTGTAGGGTGATGATTGTCCAAGTTCATATAAGGAGATCATGTTTCCATTCTATATCCGATGTGAAATTATTAACATGAAAGCTTAAACTCGAGGGCACAATTTTATTACTAGTAAATTAGGCTATTACGACTACGCGATATCGTATACCAATTATATATATTAGGAGTACTACTAGCAAGCAATTGAGAGAATATCTTTTTTCTTTTTTGAAGAATATATGACTACATCATGCACTCATAAAAAAAGACAAACGAGGTGGTAGGAAAATGTAAGCTACGACCTTTATTAATGGCCGTACTAAGTGGCAATGGTCAGATTGTACCACAGAGAAATTTTTTATTTAAAAACAAAAAATAATAAAATGTTATTGTAAATATAGTCCATTACGATATGGGTTGTGGAGTCAACTTCTCCATATGTTGTAATTAATTGGACCAAGTTGTAACTAAATAAAAGTGAACGTCCCCTTTTAGAGTTCTTTTCTCAGCCAGTTGCTTAGAAAACTACATTTAGCCCCTTAGGTTTTCTCCTACTCTGAAAATCAAAATATTCAAATCAGATAACTATGGTAAATTTTACACAAAGTCTACCAATTATTTTTTTCTAATCAAAATCAACCAAGGGGCGTACAGAGTCAGGTGTACATCCTTACCGTATACTAAAATTTAAAAATAAATAAATAAAAAGGTAGAATACATATATAGAAGTACTTCGCACGGACAGCAAACAATTTTTTATATAATTATGTCACTATAAAGTAATTATCTATCCGTTTCTATGTTAAACATTACTATTAATTGATAATCATATAAAAATGATACTTAACTGATCTATTATTACATATTAAACTACATTTATATTTAAATCGGATTAACAATTATCAAAATCTAAACCATGGGACTAGGGATCAAATCACAACAAAGATAAAAAGAAAAATTAATTAGGTGATTTTTTATATCTGGTCTTAGTGCAGAGTTATGGAACCTTCAAAGAAGAAAAAAACTACAGCGTATTAATATATTTCTAGCTTCTACTCTGTGCATGTTAATAATAATATCAATGAATCCCCCCTGTCCATCATCTCTCATTCATTTTTATTTTGAATTGAAAAAAAGAATTAAAAATTGGTGAACGTTTTGTCACGGCAACATCGATCCTAGCTTTTTTAATTTAAGCCTTTCCTAGCTGTTGCTTCGTACCTGATAAGGCTATGGCAAGATGTAGCTTAACAGATCAAATCTTAATCTAGTGTCATGAGAACATTTTTCATAATTTGGGAGTGTTGGAAATTTGCCTTTGGCGGGGAGATGCGTCCACCCATCTTTGATGAATTAAACACTAGTGTTCCGCATGTTGGAGACTTTGTCTCTTCACACATGCATGATCTACGAAGTGAGTAGATGACCGTAGGGCCAAGAATCGTCAAATTTCGTTGAGAAATGAAAGAGATATTGGTCCACGAATTAAGGTGTTTGAGGCATGAAAATGTGGTGTGGGACAAATCTACCACATCGGTGGGAATATGAAGAATTGCTCTCTATATAAGTCTCTAATCGGTAAAGTGTTTGGAACCCCAAGGGGTATCCCATGTGTTTAAAGGAGGGAGGACCTAGATGTGCTTGGGTTCAAGGCTAAGTCCACACGCGCGCTGCCGCCGCCAGCCGGTTCCGGGCTGTGGGCTGTTGGGACTTTCTGATATTATCTTTTTGGACCAGAGGACTTTGCCAGATGTACAGTTTGATCCCTGAAGTTTCTTATGTACAGTTTGGTCCCTGAAGTTTAATATTTTACAGTTTGGTCCCCAGAGTTTCTGGAAAGGTGATGGAAGATTTTTTTGAGGCATTAATCAGCCAAGTATTGGCTGATTAACTCTTCCATTATCAGCCCTTCTTCATTGGCCATGAACAGCCCATTAACCACCCATTAATCTGCCTCCTAATGGCCATTAACAGCCCTCACTAATGGCTATTTACAGCCTTGTTTGTGGCTGTTGGGCTGCCCTCCTCCATGTTATATATTGGTGCCTCTTTTGGCTCAATAACGTGAGAGAATACACACGAAAATAGCAGCACATTTCAGTCACAAAAGAGCACAAAACAGTGGCCAAAATCTGTACAAAACAGTGGCAAAAATTAGTGCAAAACTGTGACGAAATACAGTGTGATATACACAAGAAATACACTACAGAGACACTATATACACAGAGACAAAACAGAAGAGAAGATAGAAACTCTTCCTTCCTTTTACATATCTTCAGCAAGTCGATTCATATTTGTTTTCTTCGTCAGGCTCAACCTATTGCCTTTGTAGCGTTGAGATCAAAGTGTTGTTTTATCTTGGGAGACTATTGCCCGCTAACGTAAAAGCATATATAAAGGGCAATCTTGTCTTAAGGACAGAGGGCAATCACTCGACTCAACACACAACGTTATAACCATCCAGATTTAGTTGTTTCTTGATTTCAGGTTATCAAGATTCAAGACACAACAAGCTTGCGGCAGTTTTGAAGATTGGCCTATTTGTTCAACAAGATTCAATTTTTGAATATTGAATATTTGTTTATCCTTTCGAATACTTGTAATAGTTATTTACTTCCCGTACTGCTTTATAAAGTACCAACAGGGAGTACTACATCCCTTTTTATGAATCTGAATCTCTTCCTCTACACATCACCTTCCATTCATATTTAAAGAGAAAGATATGTAGTTAATAATATCGAGTTTGAGTTCAGATAATATCTTGGTAAATGAGTTTTTTTTAATAGAATCTCTTCTTTTTTTTAATAATTTTTTTATTACATAGGAGGAGGTAGGAGAAGTTGAAATGGGGAGGGTATTACAATGTGGAAATTCTTGGTAAATGAGTATTACTTATTAACGCATGATTTTGTAGTGTAATTTGGTATGTGTCTCTTTTTCCATGCATTTAGGCTAACTAATTACTACTTCATCCGTATGAAAAAGAATGTCCACTTAGCCTTTATTTTTTTAATAAAAAAGATTGTTTAATTATCAAATAAAAAAAGAATTAACCTTACTTTTCCAAATTATTCTTATTAATTGTTAGGTGATCAAATCTCAATACATATTTAATTAGGAATATTCTAATTAAATTACATATTTCTGCCTAGAAATTGGTATTTTTTTAATAGGTGTGAAAGTGACCACTCTTTTTATATGGATGGAGTACAAAGGAAAATTATTGAATAAACAATGCTCACTAGCCACTTTTGGGATTAATTTCGAAAGATAGTCATTGGCATGGAATTTTAAATTCCACACGTGAAACTCTAATATGAAAGTTGAAATTTTATGATTATAAAGTGGTTATTGTGAATTGCGTGATTCGTATGATTGCCCCTATTTTAAAGTGGTCTTTAATTTTTGTCATTCGCCTAAAAAATTGATCCGAAAATCCCTGGAGGTTGTGGGTTCGAATCTCATCAGAGTCAAAAAGAAAAAAGAATTCGCAAGGCAGGATTTCATTAGAAAATATGACTAATCGATCAAAGTTGTTTAGAAATTATGCCTTAAGGGACATAGTTTCTATGTAATTATGCCTCCGAAAATACTTCTGAGGTTGTGGGTTCGAATCCCAGCAGCTTCAAAAAGAAAAAAAATCGCAAGATAATATTTCATAGAAATTATGTCTATTCGGCTAAAGTTGTATAGAAATTATGCCTTACAGGGCATAGTTTCTATGTAATTATGTCTTAAAGGGCATAGTTTCTATGTAATTCTGCATGAAGATAAAGTTTCATAGAAAAATTAAGATTATGCCTTTTCAGGTTAGTTACATAAAAATTAAGGGGTAATAGCCTCTATTAAATTTTGACCGAACATGCATAACTTCTATGAAAATTTTGTCTTGCGAATTTTTTCCTTTTTTTGCCTTTGCTGGAATTCGAACCCAAAATCTTTGATTTAGTAGACTCACGAATAAAGGATACTTTGACCCATAAATTTTCATTAAATAAAAATTAGGGACGAAAATTAAAGACCAGCCAATTGAGGGCCAAAAACTAAAGATCAGCTCGTATGATGAAAATCCACGCAATTTTTTGAAAAGCTTTAGCTCAGATATTTTTATGGGCCAGCAATCATAATAGCCCAATTGCTAACAAAATCCACATATCAATCCTTTTAACCGCTATATTGGCCGTTAAAGAAAATTAACGAACACTTCACTCTTTGTAGTTTGTACATACCTCAAGAACAAAAGAAACACTGCAAAGCACCAAAACTAATGCTTCTTGTAGCAAATTCAAACCAAGCATGGAACTTAACACATCCAACACTTACTTTCTCCCAGAAATGCAAAACACAAGTCGACATTGATCAAATTCATGCCCGATTAATAATACACGACTTGTAAAAAAATCCATTTTTGACCACAAAACTTATCTTAAAGTTATCTTCTTCCCCACACACACCCATTCTTGAATTTGCTCGTTATCTCTTCTTTTCTGATAATTTATGTTGTTTAAAGCGAAATCAAGAAGACGCATTTCTTTGAAATGTAATAATAAAGTCATTTTCATATAGTAATGACTCATATAAGGCTTTTGAAGTGTGTTGTTTGATGATTGAAAATGGGGTTTTTGTGGATGAGTATTCGTTATCTATAGTGTTGAAAGCGTGTTCAAGAATGGGTTTTGTTAAGTATGGAATGCAGGTTCATGGACTATTGAGGAAATTAGGATTTGGGTCTGATGTGTTTTTGCAAAATTATTTGATTTCTATGTATGTAAGATGTGGGTGTGTTGAGTATGGTCACCAGGTGTTTGATAGAATGTCTATGAGAGATTCTGTTTCGTATAATACTATGATTGATGGGTATTTGAAATGTGGTATGCTTGATGTTGCTTGTGGTTTGTTTGATTTTATGCCAAGGGAGATGAGGAATTTGATTTCTTGGAATGCTATGCTTACTGGATATGTTAGACTGGACCAAGGGTTTGATGTTGCTTGGGAGCTGTTTGATAAAATGCCTGAAAGAGATTTGGTTTCTGGGAATTTGATGCTTTATTGTTGTGTTAAAACTTAAAAGTGGAAATGCTGAAAAGGCAACTGCTTTGTTTGATATGATACCGAAGAAGGATGTTGTTAGCTGGGCTATAATGGTTGATGGGTATGCAAAAATTGGTAAGATTGATATCGCAAGACGTTACTTTGATGACATGCCTGAAAGGGATGTGATTTCTTGCAATGCTATATGGCTGAGTATGTCAAGAATGACCACTGCCTTGAAGCATTAAAAGTGTTTCATGATATGTTAAGAGGGAGCAGCCTGGCTCCTGATAGTACCACCGTGTTGATTGCGCTTTCTGCAGTGGCAGAGTTAGGTTACATCGAAGAAGGGATTGCACTACACTGTTATATAGAGGAGAATGGGTTTCATGTGGCTGGAAAGCTTGGTGTCGCTTCGATAGACATGTATGCAAAATGTGGCAGTGTTGATAGTGCAATGGATGTGTTCAATGACATCCAAGAAAAAACCGTTGATCACTGGAATGCTATGATTGGTGGGTTGGCCATTCATGGCTTTGGATACCTAGCTCAAGTTCCTACGTGCTTTTGTCTAACATATATGCTCAATTTGGTAAGTGGGACTATGTTAGAAGGGTTCGGACAATAATGAAAGAAAGGAACCTGAAGAAAATTGTTGGCAGCAGTAGGATTGAGCTCCAAGGAATTGTCCACGAGTTCTCTGTGGGAGACAAATCCTCGTACCCAGCACATAGCGGGGAGCTTGGTGTGCCGGGCTGCCCTTTTGCTAACTCTAGGGTAGAACATGTGTAGCTCACCCCTCTCTATGCTAACTATAGTTAGCCTACTAGAGAAAGTCATAATATTATTTCTATAACTCTGAATTGCCTTAGGCCCTTAGCCACCTTAGGTTCCTCCACCCAAGAATTATTTATGCACATTGTGACAGAATCATACTGCAATTTCAGCAATAAAAAATAGTAGTATCAACTAATTAAAGGAGCTAGATGATGTAGAATAAGAACCTCCCTACAATGCGATTAGTAGGGAGGGGCAGAGAAGGATGACAACTTTGCCAAAGGACAAAAAAAACTCACAGGCAACAACACAGTAGAAAGTGGCGCAAGATATAAAATACTACTTCTATGGTCACGAGAACCTATTTGTCTTTAAAAAAGAACTGAAGGAGCTTAACTTCTACTACACTAACCGCGCAAAATAATTTTTACACGATTAGGTCACGTAAAGTAGGTATCAATTTTACTGTGTCAGTGTATATAAGTTAAATCCAAACCGACTATGTACTACAGTCAAACCTCTCTATAACGATATTGTTTGTCCAGATAAATTTTGGCTGCTATAGAAATAATGTTATAGAGAATATATACTAAAACATAACATGAAAGATTGGTTCCACAGAGATCTTGGTTGTTATAGTGAAATATTATTATAGAAAATGATTGTTATAGAGATGTATTACAGTATTTCCTCATTCTTTTTCGTAAAGAATGAAAACCACATGATCAAGTTTGTGATCTTCACCCTTGTCCTAAGATAAGCAAGCATTGTTGGAAGATGAAGTAAAAGAGTTAAGTGTAGACGCATAAAAGAGTCAAGTTTTGCTGCTGTGATTTTCCAGGGATTGGAGGGCATTATGTCCTAGTTGTTTCCAGCCAAAACTTTATATTTATTTACTTGTTTGGAAATTTCTGGTGGTGGAATCAAACGTCAGAAGATCACATGTTGGGATTAGAAGAATTTTGATGTTAGCTGGAGTAAGAAGTTGTTTTGCCATCTTGACTTTGGTTACATCATATTCTGGAGAGTAACTTGGACCATTCAGTTTTATCAATTTGACATACGTCCAAAATTTATAGCCTAGGATACCCCATTTCACTATATTCTCTTTCTGTTTTCTTTTATTCCTTTTTTCCTTTTTTCCTTTTTGAGATTACTGATGTGGTAATTACTTTCTTTTGGAGTACATTTCATTTATTTTTGTGATCTCTTAGTTTTTACTTATAGAAGACAAGACAGGCTAAACAACCTGTCTGTCCCCTACAGTAAATAGAGAACTGATCTCTGGTTAAAAGACTGTCTATGAAATCTGATACTATTCAAAGTAGGATATGGCAAGAGGTAGTTTCTGAAATTTGCCAACAGTTAATATAATAAATAGAAATTGCAGTTCTGATACACTGGTTTGCAAGTGGAGAAAACTTGCTTAGAATCATGGCTAAGTTGCATAAAATAATGGCTAAGTTACATAATACAAGAAAACCATCTCTCGAGGCTATCTACGTCCAGGTGCATTAGTACTAAACTATGTGGAACAGGCATTCGACGTTCATATGCATCATCCTCAAGCACAAGTCATGCAGGATCGGAAGGATGGGAAAAGGGTGCCAACTCATGGCATCAGTAAGCAGTTAGTATCACGCTCCTAATGGTCATTTGAGAATTTGAGTGTTGCACTAGCATTCATGACTTGCTGGACGTCAAGTCATTCAGTTCTTGCACGACAATTTCAATGCTTGGCCTCTGATTTGGTGACTCGTGCGTGCAAAGTAAAGCGACCTTCGCCATCTGAACTGCCTCCGCTTCGACAAAGTTGCCCCAAAGATTCGGATCAACGAAGTCTTCAAATCTGCACAACTCTGCCGCTTGATGGTTAGATTGGGTGATTCTACGTCTTCCAGAGAGAATCTGAAATATAATCATGCCAAACGCGTAGAGATCACTCTTTTCCGTGAACCTGCCAGTAGTTGTATACTCGGGAGCTAGATAGCCCATTGCAGCACTTTCCTTTAGTGTTGAGAAGACAATGTCATCTGCTAGTAGTTTGTGCAGACCAGAATCCGAGAGCAATGGGTTGTAGTGTTGGTCAACAAGTACTTTTTCAGCTGATATATTTCGATGGACTAGAGCAGGTTTGCCGCCCTTGTTTCCATGCAAGTAATGAATACCTGTTAAACAACAGATAACAGATTAGCTTTATAATCATTCTATCACTTCAAGATGTAACATGTTTATTAGCACATGAAGTTTCCTTCCCTAGATAAGATCTGATAGAGCATAATTTGGTTGTCAAAGACCTACAACAAAAACACCAGAAAATAATCAAACAGTAGCTCACCTCTGGCGATGCCTTTGATTATAGAAAGTCTGGTAGACCAATCAAGGACCTTTCCTTTTCCATCCTTCACGTCAAGATACTGCAACAAATTTCCATTGGGGACGAAATCGTAGATCAGAAAGCATTCTCCCCTACCTTTAGAACAGCAAAAGCCTCTCAACCTCAGAAGATTTTCATGTTTCAATGAAGTTAAGAGCTTTAGCCCCTTGAGAAATTCAATTTCATCAGACTTGCAGCTAGTCTTGGATATGCACTTAATAGCAACAAAAGACCCATCCCTCAATGTCCCTTTATAGACGGCTGTGAAATTACTCTTGCCTAACAAATTTGCCTCTGAAAAGTACTGTGTAGCAGACTCAACTTCATCCAAATTGAACATAAAGCTCTCAAATACTTCCTGAGAGAAAGCACTTCCACCTCGACCTTTCCCCAAAGGATCCCAGCCATTGGAATACTCCAGACTAATGAGGGGCGACGCGCTTCTTCTAGTGACCTCCTTCACCTCATCAGTACTTAGTCGCCTATCAGACGAATCAAGAGTACCTCCAATTTTCTGTTTCCGACGGCGGTACCACGAAAATGTGAAAATCCCAGTTACCGCTACTGCAACAAAAAGTGCAATAACACCGACGACCGCAGCAGTTTGTGATTTTCTGGACTGATTCTTTTGTATTGCTTGCACGTTTGCAGACTCTGGGATGTCTTTCTTGGGGAGACGATTTGAACCAGGTCCAAATGGTCCTGGTCTGTTTTGGTTTAGACTAGATACAGTGCAGAGTTTCAAGGAAGAAAATTCAATTCCACATAAGTCTGGGTTGTTTGCATGCTGAAATCCTTCATTCAGTCTCTTAAAGGCTTCAAAAAGACAAAAAAGAGAGTTAGTTCTAGTATCATGCCTATTGTCTAATAGTAAACATAGAGATTCATATTTGAGGGAATTAAAAAAACCTAAAGATTGCTACATTTCTAAAACATATGAAGCAATGAAATAAGATTAAAGGTACTGTAAAGCAAATCATAATGAATTACCTAGAGGGACATTGCCAGAGAGAGTATTATTTCTGATATCAAGAACTTGTAGCTTTGGGGCATCAGCAAGTTTTACTGGAATCGACCCGAAAAGATAATTGAAGCTCAAGTCAAGCCTGGTTAGCATCTCTAAGTCTCCCAAGCTTGCAGGAATTGCTCCAGTTAACTGATTGACTTGCAAAGCAAGAACACTGAGTTTCTTCAAACCCCCAAGTTGATTAGGTATGCTTCCAGTCAACTGGTTATAACATAGTTGCAACACTGTAAAATCAGAAAACAAATGGAGCTCAGTTACTTTATTTGAATAAAAAAAGGATAAAGCCACCTAAATAAGTGACTAAGAAATTTGCAAGTTTGCCAGCAAAGATTGAAACTTTCTTCAAACATTAGCCCATGTTGAAGCTCTACAATGGGAAAAGGGACTAATTACACAGAAAAACTAGCCATAAACCTCTTTAAAATAGACTTATGCCGACTAATGACACTAAAAATTGTAGCTTTTTCAAGAAAAACCATAGGCATTGTTAAATGACCCAAAAAATAACAGCAACCTTGCAAGTTTGCCAGCAAGGTTGGAACTATCTTTAAATTAACCTATACTGAAGCTCTAAACAATGGGGAAAGGGACTATTTACACAGAAAAGCTAAACATAAAACCAAAGATAGAGGTTCTTTCAAGTGTTTCATTATAAGCACCTAACTGTAAGCTGCATAGGAACAAAAATCACCTCATCAAAAATATCTCAAGGAATTAAACCTCTTTAATATAGACTTATAATGACTAATAAGTACTAAAAACCAATCTTTTTCAAGAAAAAACATACCATTGTGAAATGACTCAATAACTAACAGCAATTCATTAGTCCCCAAGAAGCATTATCACTTCTCGGGCTCATTATTAAGCTACCCTTTTCATTAAGAGAGTTATAGATCTATTTGGCAAGGTTCAAATATTCATTCAAATTAAGTCAATGTTAGGCATCAAGACTGAAGCTTTTTACAAAGATAGCAACTTTTTTCGTCAAGAAAAACAAAAAAGAACCAACCTTGAAGATTAGACATGTTGCCAACCTCAGGAGGAATAACACCAGAGAGATTATTCACATTGAGATACAAATCTGATAGCTGAGTTAAGTTAGCAATTTCTTGAGGTACAACCCCATGTAGCTTATTGAAGTGCAAGTACAACCCAGACAAGCTTTGAAGCTGACCAATCTCAGGTGGTATTTTCCCAGTAAGCTCTTTGCCTTGCAAAGAAATGTTAACAACTTGACCAAGCTCATTACAAGCAATACCTTCAAAAGAACCATTGCATGGGTCAGTAGAATTAGCTGACCATGATGAAAGAATGACACTTTTTGGGTCCAATGAAGCTTTGATAGTCATTAGCAAAGATAAAGGAGTTTTAGTATCAATGGGTTCAGAAGACACTGTGTGTTGTGGGTGTGTTAGGATTAGGATGAAAAAGATAATGGAAGAGAGAAATGAGAGAAAACCCATGTTTGGTTTGCAATGGAAAAGTTTGTGGAAAAGATTTCTTGGTGACAAATTTCAAGAAAGGAGTTGGCTTTTGTGGAGAAGATATACTAGCTGTGTGTGACTGATGTAGGGATAATAATAATAATAATAAGCAGAACGAAGAAAAATCCAAGAATCCAATTTGAATCTTGGTAACTGGTGTAACTAGTAGCCGGTAACTAGCTAGATTGGGAAGGACAATAATTTTGAACAAAATTTTCTGTCTAAAATTAAACAGTTAGTCCCTCAGTTCAAGTTTCTTCTCCCAATTTGATTTGATATAAAATTAAGAAAGTATATAATTTTATATATTTTATGCTTTTAAACTAAAAATATATAAAATAACTTTATTTAAATATCATTTAATCTTATGATATTAAATATATCACGTGAAAATAAAAATCTTTTTCAAACAAACTAAAAAAGAAAATAAGATGGATAAATTGAAATGAAGGGAGTAATACATTTTTAAAATTTTCAACAAAAAATTTACATCCATAGAAATTAGAGGTAATGAAATTATGTATGAAAAATTGTTTAAAATAATTTTTTGACATTTCCAATAATAATTGTGTCACATATAAAATAAAAATGGAGGAGTATAATTAGTACTTTTTCCTATTGAGGAATGAACAAAAGGTTATGAGGTAGTAGTAGTAGTGTATGTTTTTCATTTTTGTGTTACCAACAAAGTCAAATAATAGAGGACTACTGTCTTCTGAGTTCTGACTAGCAGTAAGTACTTACTTCTCATAAATGTAAGAGAACAGGTTAGTTGTGTTTTGAATTTTAAAATTTCATTGCTCAAGCCATTTAAATCCCTGTGTGTGTAATTTTGATACTTTTGTGCAGTATTTTTTCCACTGATCTCACTCATTTATTCTTCTTAAAAAATACGTACATAGTCGTAATAATTTCCATCTTCTATGGCATTATGGTTATTTATCTACCCTTTTAAAATATCTTTTGAAATTCTTAATTGTAAAAACGTGTGATTCTTATTAATCTTATGAAAGCTATAATAGTTACAATACCATTTTTAAAAAAAAAAATTACCTCCAAAAAAAACTTCTTTGATAACAAAACAATGGGAATCTTCACAGAGAGATTAAAAAAAAGAACTGATATGGAAAAATCAATTAACGCGGAAATATACAAGCATGGGTTGCCTTCACGAATTGACAAGAAAATACAAGAAGACAAAATATAATTAGTAGTAAATTAATTATGTTCTGTGAACTGAATCACATGGAAGAATTTCTTATTTTGTCAATAAACTTTAGGAGATAGTCATTTTCATGCTTGGAAGATAAAGGGTCAACATTGAGAACTCTTTTCCAATGCCTATTTTGTGGGGAAAATAAAATAAAAGTAAAGAGATACTAAATAATAAGAAATTCAACTACAAAAAGGAAGAATGATGAGTAAACATAGAAAAGGACCCATAACAGGGAAAGGTTTGGAATTGAATTCATAAGAATCCTAGTCACATCTTAACCAGGATTTTTTTTATGGGGTTAATAACATTTTGGTCCCTCGGATAAATTTTAATGTTAGTTTTAAGATATCCCCCAAGTATATTAGACTTTAAATTAATTAGGTTATACACTTCTGATCCATTTGCTTATATATATTTATAATGTTTTTATAATTATCAAGTAATGTAATATGTTAAATTTGTATTGTTACTCCATATTTGACAGTAATATAATTCTATGAATAGTCAAATATAACATAATTTCTGCGTGAAGGGGCAAAAAAATATATTTAATTAATTGAAGGTTAAATATATTTAATTATATAACACAAGGACCATAAATAAAATTTACATATAACTTAAGGATCAAAATATTATTCTTCCTTTATTTTCTTTTATTGTCACATGTATGAAGAGTCTAATGGAGTTCGAACTCTTGACATAGTATCAACACCTATTGATTCGATTAGTACATATTCACACGATTTTAAAGTCCCTAATTAAAGTGAAAACACCCCTTAACATGAATTTCTCGATCACAAGACTCGACTTTGAGATCTTGAATTAACTAAAGATAGAAGTATCTCGTCTAACTCAATACATTAGCCGTTAAGATTTGAATTGTTGCGAGTGTAAGGACATAAATTTTTGGAAAACGTCCTCAAATCAGTTACTAATCAAAACACTGTTTTGAATTATATATTTTGCAAAACCTTCAACAAATTTAACAAAACTAAACAGATATATATCTGGGAAATCATGTTACAAGAACTCGAAAAAAAAATCTAGAGAGGACCTAACGTTTAAGACAGTATGATATGTTGCACCATGCTACTTTTGTGATAAGCACATTAATAGAATATTTATCAATACCAGCGGTTCGCCGATTATGGACTGAAACAGGCTCCTCGAGCATGGTACCAGCGATTTGTCGATTATGTCTCCTCTATCGTTTTTTCACACAACAGATTCGATCATTCCTTGTTCATCTACAACAAGAATACAGACATAGCTTGCCTATTATTATATGTTGATGACATCATCCTCACCATATCATCTGATGCTCTCCGCCGGTCCATTATGTCTCTCATTTCCTCTGAGTTTGCTATGAAAAATCTGGGGGCCCTAAGTTATTTCTTAGGCATCTCTGTCACTCGACATTCTAGCGGCCTATTTTTATGTCAGAAGAAGTACGTCAAAGAGATCTTTGACCGCGCAGGCATGGCATCTTGCAAACCATCCCACACGCCTATAGACAATTCCAAGCTCAACACTGATTTCGGCCCTTCATATTCAGACCCGACTCACTATCGTAGCCTGGCTAGGGCCCTGCAGTACCTCACATTCACGAGATCGGACATATCCTATGACGTGCAACAAATCTGCTTACACATGCACAATCCGATAAAAGCACGCATGCATGCCCTCAAAAGTATTTTACGATACATCCAGGGAACACTTCACTTCGGCTTACATCTATACAGGTCCTCGCTCACTAGTCTCGCTGCTTATTCTGATGCTGACTGGGGTGGATGTCCTGACACCCGACACTCGACGTCCGGTTACTGCACTTTCCTCGGAGATAACCTATTGTCTTGGTCTTCCAAAAGGCAACCTACACTATCCTGATCCAGTGCCGAAGCAGAGTACAGAGGTGTCGCCAACATCATCTCTGAATCTTGTTGGATCAGTAACCTTCTACTTGAGCTTCACTGTCCGATTCAAAAGGAAACACTGGTCTACTGCGACAATATTAGTGCGATATATCTTTCCGACAATCCCGTCCAACATCAGCGCACCAAACACATTGAGATGGACATTCATTTTGTTCGCGAAAAAGTGGTTCGTGGTCAAGTTCGTGTCCTTCATGTTCCTTTCAGATATCAGATTGCCGACATCTTCACCAAAGGACTTCCGCGCATACTATTTGATGATTTTTTAGTTAGTCTCAGTGTTCGAGAACCTCCCGCTTCGACTGCAGGGGTGTAATAGAATATTTTCCAATATTATTTCATTAATTGTATATCTCCTATTTTAGGTAGAATTATAATCCTTTTGTAATTAGGTTAATTAGTTACCTAGGTTTTATCAAAGTAAATATTCTTGTAACCTTATATATATTATAAATCATCCATTAATAAAATCAAGGGAACATATTCTTTACCCATGTCAATTAATTTATTTGTTCTGAAAATCGCCAGCATTTGCCCTAAGTTTATTTGTTGAATACATATCCTTAACCAACTCTCAAATAGTATAGTTGTATTTCATCGGGAAAAGAAAATTGCAAATATATGTTTGTGAGTTTGGACCATTTCTTTAAGAAACACCTTCAATTTATTTTGGTAAAAACTAGTAATGGTTGTGATTTATTTTATATATGTTCTCCGTTTATCTTCTGACTCATAGGGATTCGCCATATTATCTTTCCCTTCAAATATATCCCTCCTACTAATAGTTTCCATCATACAAAATTGGTCTAATTTGACTGATATGATAGAAATATGAACAGGATATATTTGAACCATTTCAAATTGTTCAATGGATATTTAAATTTTTCTATTGCGCAAGGATATGCTTTGAATTATTGAAGAAGTTGTATATAAACAAATTTAATACTTCAAGAGTAAATTTTGCCTTTTATTTGTAAGTCTACGTGACTCCATTGTGACAAATATCGGGTATAGCTAAAAAAAAAAACCGTTAAAAGAAAGGAGCATATTTATGACCAAAAAGAAAAAACGATGAGACTCTTATGAGCCGAAAGGTAAACGAAAGATTGAACATTTTTCTTACCATTTGTATAGAATTGGAACACTATCTAGTCTAGAAAGAAATGCAAGTTTCAAAAAAATGAAAGGAAAATGAGAGTGATGGTTCAGAATTTCACCAAAAGAAGCTAAAGAAGGAACTTGCAAGCTACTTTTGTGAAAGTGGAGTGGCCAACCAGCCAGTGAGTAGTGATTGTCTTTTTGGTTTGGCTTCCACATACTAGCAACAGTATAGTAAAAAGTGGGGGGGGAAAAAGGTGCTGGTGGTGTGTGGTGTGTTGTCCTTACTCCTTACCAAGCACATAAAAACAACTTGTGAATGCTATATCCATTATTCCTCATTTGAACTTGTGAATTTTATATTTACAACTCAATTTCATTATTTCAAATGCTCTTTCCTTCTGTTTCCAATTATGATATAAGGCTTGTCTTCTTTCTAAAATTATAACCTTTGGTTCTTTACTTCTATAATCATTGTACTGCTACCAACTTTCTTGTTGCATGGAAGTAGATGCGGTTCACACTTCACAGTTAAGAGATGGCCAAACCACCCCTCCTTTTCTGCACTATTGTTTACATCAAATAGTACTCCATTAATTTATAGAGTAATGGTTAAGTGAGCAATTAAGATGAGAGTATACATGTATTAATAATCAACTCTTATTCAATAATAATAGTATATATGAAGATATATGTCATGTATTCATTAAAGTGTAAATACCAAATGTGAACAATTTGTTATCCTCCTTTAACCTCGCCGTCAACACAACCCATATCTAGAGAGATCTCATATCCAGATACCGGGAATTCGTTTGGTTATGAGATTACAACAATAATCTCAATATAGACTTTGATAATTTTATACCACTTTCAATGTGTATAACAATGACGAAATTGATGAAAGCATTTCGTCAAGAATTTTAAGAAAAAACAATGTTAAAATTGTAAATAAAAATTAATCTCATTTAAATTTCAATACGGAAGTACATATTATAAATTGTACACCATATATAGATTTTTTATAATTCAATAAGTAATGGATATCACAAGTACTAAATAATTCAGAATTATTAATCTCAATATTACAATCCATGCATTATAATTTAATACGTGGGTGTTAGGTACCATTATACTCATTGTTCTTTTAAAAATATAAAAACAAAATGATATATATAATGAACTATATATAAAATTCAAATCAAACTAAGATGTGACCTGTGACCTTGAAGAAGCACAATAATGGTTATTGTACAGCAATCTCCATTAACTCTTTTTTTGCTTCTGTGGAGAAGTGATACTACAGTCCTCCCATGTGGATTCAAAGTTGGGAAAATGATGATAACTTTCGGAGTCCGGAACTTAAATGAGCCAAAAAGTTAGGAAATCAACATAAAGGTAAAGAATAAATCTTGGGTCTGACTCAATCTCAAAAGCTAACTTGTTTGGTGATGATTGTCCAAGTCCATATAAGGAGTCTATATTTTCATTCCATTTTCGATGTGTGACTCTTAACACTCCCCCGCACGCCCAGACCTCGTTAACTGGAGCGTGTACAATATAATTTGGGGCTCAACATCAGTGAACAAAGAAATGGAATTGGCCTGACTCTGATACCATGTAAAGAATGGATCTTGTGTCTAACTCAACCCCAAAAGCTAGCTTGTAGGGTGAGGATTGTCCAAGTCCATATAAGGAGTCCATGTTTCCATTCCATTTTCGATGTGGGACTCTTAACACAAGATAATCCAAAAAAAATTGGTATATTAGTACCTTTTGCGTAGTAATTTACACTACTAAAAATCTCTATTTTTTCAATGATTTCTTACTGAAAAATATTCAGTTGCTATTTCCTATTGAATGTCAGTGGGGAAAATCTAAATAGTAGAATTTTCACACGGAAAAATTACGAAGTTTCTGAGCCTTTCAATGATAACATGTTTCCAACCATTCGTTTTTCCACTGATCTGGTTCGGTGGAAATGATGTGGAAAAATCATGTTCTATATCACAAGTTTCCCACTGAATGTCGATGGAAAAATCTTTGTTTCTAGTAGTGTTACTGTGCAAAGGAGTTAACTGTAACAACACAGTTAACTCCTTTTGCGCAGTAAAATACTGCGGAATAGGGGCAAACATAACATGCCATTGTTTTCTTCCCCGATGGTCCCCCCACTCCACTTTAAAAAAAATGAAAACCACCATTAACGCCCAAAATTGAGGTCCCACAACCGAAAAAGGTCATTTTTGTGTTAATATTTCGCCCAAAAGTCAAGATTCTCGGTATATTCAAGGCAAGTAACAAGTTTCGAAGCTTGGATTTCGAAATAAAGCGTCGTAGAGCTCGATTCCAAAACTCAAAAACAACCTTTAATCTAGGTATTTTATTATGAACTTTCTAATTATATTGTTAAATATATTATAATTCTAAGCATGATTAATTATTTGTTAATTATTTTTTAATTGTTGGTTTATAAAAAAATATAGTAATCTCCTAATAATTATTTATTATTTATTTGTAAAATTATTTATTCCATGTTAATTATTAATGTAACCATTAGTTATATAAATTTATGTGTTAATTTTTAATTAGTTACTTAATAAAATTTCCCGTTAAATGAATTAGGTTGTCATTACTTTAATGCTTAGAATTGAACATCATTAGTTTAATATTAAAACATCATTAATATAATTTTCATTGATTGTAGTTAGTATAATAATTCATTATCAGTTATTAATTAGTAATAGTTAATCCTTAGTTTAGGATTGAACATCATTAGTTTAGAATTAAAAATATCATAGATATAATTTTCATTCATTGTAGATAGTATAATAATTAATTATCAATTATTAATAAGTAATAATTAATAATTAGTTTATTGAACAACATAATTATTCTAATTCATAAATTTAGATAGTTAATATAATTTTTCGATAAAGGATTAGTTAGTTAGTATAACTTTTCGATAAATGATTTGATAATTAATATTACATAATAATGGATAATTTAAATATTGTTTGTACATATACAACACCTCTATGGATTCCAACGTTCATTCGGGGCCCATCGATAGATCATTACTTAGTCTACAGGACCGGCCCCCACATCCCCGTATCTTAGAGATATTGTATCGGGACGGTATTTACCGTTGCATCGTTGTTGGTTGAGTACAGTATGATCGGGCTCTTATAACAACCATGGTTGAGCGATGGCGACCGAAGACCCACACATTTCATCTCCACATTAGTGAGGCCACTATCACACTTCAGGATGTGGAGGTCATGTTTGGACTATGGGTAGATAGACTCCCATTATACACTGAGGATCTTCCTCAGCGATCGACATTAGGGCAGGAGTTGACTAGGCTCACTGGATACGCGCCTCAACCCGGTGATATCCATGGATAGAGTCGAGTGGCGATGTCTGCCATTTATGCTTACTTGCGCGCCACAGACGTGGTAGATCCTATTACAGACAATACAGACCAGGAAATTGTGGATCGTCGTGCCTGTCTATCTTTACTCATCATATTCGGGGGCATCATATTCTCGAACACATCGAGTTCCCATGTGATCTTAAAGTATTTGCTATTTCTGACCGATTGGGAGATTACAGCTGGGTGGTGGTGTTTTGGCTTACCTGTATCGATGTCTATGTCGAGCGTCTATGGGCGTTATGAGTGATTTCGGAGATTTTTTGCTCTCATCAGGATAATATATTTAAGTGTGTGTATTCTATAGCTTTTTGAAACGGCGATTAATAAATTATTTTTAATAACCCTTTCAGTTATGGGGTGTGAGATAGGATGCTGCCTTTTCAGCCCATACATGCACATTCTCAGTCTCACTTCATTGATGATGACATGCCCTACGCGCGGAGATGGACGGGAGGCATATCCCGAGATATAGAGATGCACCACAATATTCTTCCGTCCAGGGATCAGCTTGTTTGTATGACGGATGGTAGGGTAAACTTGTTTGATTTTACATTATTAGTTTTTTTTCATCTTTATTATTTACTAATTTGTAGCTATTTTTTACAGGTATGTATATGGACATCGTATGTTCAGTTTATGGATCAATTTCTTGCGTTTTGCAGGGCTGGTGAGGTCGTATAGATGTTACAGTGTCCATTAATACATATAGAGATCGTTGAGGATCATGCGCCCCATCGCGTCTTACGACAGTTTGGGTATGCACAGAATATTCCTGATCCAACTGATTGGGAGCACTGCCAATATACACGGGACGAGCGTGCGACTGCCACTCCTACATATCGGGCTTTTATGCACATCCAGATCGATCGTTGGACTCATAGGCTGCAGAGCACAGCAATGATCGGACATACGACTCTGATCGAGGTTTACATGGAGTGGTACTAGCAGATCACACGCAACTTGATTGGCAACCTCGATATACCTTTTTTCAGATGGTCGAGGATACGCAGCACTCGCGGGACAATATGAAGTGTTGGTAAGTTTATTGCACTTAAACTTAATTAATTGTCTTAATTATTACGTTAAAGATTTATTCAATTATTATTAGTAGTAAACAAATGCAGCTACAGACGATACAAACCATGCGCCCGTTAGAAGTAAAATATATGGATATCCCCGAGATAGTGAGATTTACTACCCAGATCATCAGGTAATCGAGTCGGGTATCCAATGGGCACAAGAGGTCGAACGTATGCATGATCGTGTTTCATAGGGTCCGTATCGTTCAGCAGATGGTCGTGGTGGTAGTCATGGAAGCGGTGGTGATAGAGGCGGTGTTGGCAGAAGCGGGGTGGTAGAGGGGGTGAGGCCAAAGGGGATGGTGGCCGAAGGGATGATGGCTAAAGAGATGGTGGCCGAGGGGATGGTGGTCGATGTGGTGGCAAAGTAGGCGGCGGCAGAGGACTCCGTATAGTAGATGAGCCTGCGAGCATGCTCCCACCCTCCCTCCTGCCCAGCAGCATCTGTCGACTTCAGATGTCCCGTCGACTTCAGGTCGTCCGTCGATTTCTTACCGATCGTTGACACCTACATATACACCGACACAACTATTTTTCAGATATACATGGGTCTTCATCCTAAAAGAGCAAGAATGCATACGTCGGTGTATGTGATGACATAGATTGGGCTTCATATGACGCATTAGTGCATGCATAACGACCATTTCGTGATCTACAATATGGCAAGGAGCTGCAGTATGACTTCTCATTCATAGACTTCGAGGATTTTCTTAGCCCAGGGGTAAGTGTTTAAAATACTTAAACTGATTATTTTATAATTTTTCATATTTTAGGATTCGTCGATAGCTCCAGCTCCAGCTCCAGCTCTAGCTCCAGTTCCATCTCCAGCTCGAGCCATTCAGGATCTCATTTATGATACTACTTCGGATCCTACATCAGACCCCTCTTAGGATCTCGTCGACACACATGTTTGATTTTCACCAAAAGTTAATGTATTAAATATAAATATAAATTAATACTAATTGTTTATATATTATTTCAGGTTCATCCTTCAGCGCATGTGGTCTCGCCTCCACAAGAGGACGATGTTGATGATTTTGACCTTACGGATCCCAACATATTGTTCTGATCATGCCAGTTAAAGGCGGTCATGTGCACGCCATGGTCCGGACTCTGAAAAAGGGCGACAAGAAAAAAAGAGTGGCGGATGATCATGGCTCGGAGCATCCTATGATTAGGAGGAAGAAGGGGGGTGGAGACGACAGTGAGGGTAATGGGGATCGTATGAGCCTTAGGCCTAAGGTTACTCTAAAGTCTACCACATGTGGAACCCATTAGAGATGTGTATATGTAATTAAGTTGTACAATTTAAGTTAGTATTATATTTTTTTGCGTATCTTTTTCTTAATTATAATTAGTTATCTTAGTATTTATTATCGTTTATTACTAACTCGTGCGACGTCCTAAATCAATTAGAAAAAAAAATCTCGACACATTCAAAATAAAGTAATGCCTTGACTAAACAATAAAACGCTTAAATCAAAATCCTACAAAGTAAAACACTTAAACCTAATGATAACAAGTTTCCCAACAAAACTTACTTCTTGCAATTTACAACCCCTAAAGCGACGTTCCAAACATTTAGGTATCCTTGATATATTGAGCTTACACTAATGTTCGCATAAAAACATATCATGTTCTATATAAAATATTGACATTCCTAAGTCTTGAGACATGACTACTCTTTGGTCAAAGTATGAAAAAACGTGAATTTTAAACCTTTAAAATTATACCAAGTGTTGGAAAAATTAAAATAACCCTATTGCAGATACTAATATAACATTTTATTTAGGTTATTTTAGTTGACTAGCTTTTTGGGTCATTTAAGTTCCAGACTCTACCTTTCAGGCCTAAATAATTTGTTTGACATAGATGGTATCTCTCGTGTTTGTTTTACTACATATTTTGGTTGTTGTACTACTTTGGACTAAATAATATTAAAGGAAATAAAACTTAAATTTGATTGTAAATAATTGGATGACCATTAAATAAACTTGGGAACCAAGTTTACTTGGCCACCAAGCCAACCATGAAATTCCTCCTATAAGTAGGAGGTTCATTTGTTGAATTAGATATCAGTTTGAAGTTGAATAATATATCAGTTTCTTTCTAAATACTTGTTTCAGGTGTATTTACTTTATAATCCTTATTTTATAACACGTTATCATCATGAGACTCTGCCATCTGGAGCAAATATTTTGAAAGCCTCGAAGGTATTGATTTTCTTTTCTTCATTAATGGCTAATATTTTTAAACGTGAATTTGCTGCCTTGGATATATCGGGCAAAATCTACCTTTCTTGGGTGTTTGATGCGGAAATTCATCTTGATGCGATGAGTCTAGCAAACACCATCAAAGATAAAAATCAGGCATAAAATCAAGATCGTGCCAAAATAATGATATTCCTCCACCATCACCTTGATGAGGGCCTGAAATTAAAATATCTCACTGTTAAAAATCCTCTTATGTTGTGGAATAATTTGAAAGATAGATATGACCACCTGAAGATGATTGTACTTTCACAAGCACATTTTAACTGGATCCATTTGAGGCTACAAGATTTTAAATCTATCTGTGATTATAATTTCTCCATGTTCAGAATTATTTCTCAATTGAAATTATATGGTGAAAATATCATTGTTCATGATATGCTGGAGAAAACATTTTCTACTTTCATTGCCTCGAGTATGCTCCTACAACAGCAATACCCAGAGATGAGGTTCCAGAAACATTCTGACCTAATTGCACATCTTTTAATGGCTGAAAAACATAATGAACTATTAATACGGAATCATGAAAATCGACCTACAGGTACTATCCCATTCCTTAAAGTGAATGAGGTAAACTTTCACCAATCTAGACGTGAAAGAGGTCGTGGCCCTAGTCGTGGTCGAGGAAAAAATTCTAATCATGGTTTTCATTATGCATCAAATAATACCCTTCAACACAACAGTGTAAAAAGAAGGATGAAGAGCATGAAGCGGTGCAAAAGAAAAGTTTAGAAAATAAATGTTACATATGTGAAGCAAATGGGCACTGGACACGTACATGTCGTACGCCAAAGCACTTGGATGAGCTTTATCAAGCTTCCCTAAAAAAGACAGAAAAGGATATTGAAGCAAATTTTATTTCTGAAGATAATGATGACTTCATGCATTTGGATGTAGCTAATTACTTTGCACTCCCAGAAATATATCATGTAATCATAGATGAATATGTGAAAACTTGAAAAATGTAAATCATGTTATTTGTATTAGCTAGTATAATGAAATCATGTTAATAGATAAGTCATGTTTTCTTTTAGCAATGTGATTTGTACGGTTATGAGCATTGTGAATAAAGTGTAAATCATGTTTTGATTATGATCAATCATGAAGATATTTATGTGATTGATAGTGGAACAACGCATGACATATTCAAAAATGTGAAATATTTTTCTCACTTGCTTAGAAAATGAGTAAATGTTAGTACAATTTCTAGTAATTCTAAACTAACCGAAGTCTCCGAAAAAACTACTATATTACAGCCTAAAGGGACGAAACTTGTAATAGAAGATGCATTGTTCTCTTCTAAATCTGAGTTTCAAAGATATCCGACGAAATGGGTATCATATTGAGATATTAAATGAAATAAATATTGAATATGTTGGTATTACCAAGTATGTCTCCGGTCAAAAATATATCTTGGAGAAAATATCAATTTTATCTTCTGGCTTGTATTATGTAGAAATTAGTACAATTGAAGTACACTCGATCATAAATCATTAGTTTAAAAATTCAAGTACTTTTATGTTTTGGCATGACCGAATAAGTCATCCTGATTAATAATGATGAGACGAATCATTAAAAATTCAAATGAGCATCCACTAAAAAACATGAAAATTCTTGAAAGTGGTGAATTTTCATGTATTGCTTGTTGTCAAGAAAAGTTGATAACAAGACCATCGCCAATGAAAGTTGGCATTGAATCCCCTGTCTTTCTAGAGCGTATACATGGAGATATATGTGAACCTATTCACCCACCCTTTTGGTCATTTAGATATTTTATGGTCCTAATAGGCGCATATTCAAGATGGTCCCATATGAAAGTTGGCATTGAATCCCCTGCCTTTCTAGAGCGTATACATGGAGATATATGTGGACCTATTCACCCACCCTTTGGGTCATTTAGATATTTTATGGTCCTACTAGACACATCTTCAAGATGGTCCCATGTGTGTCTCCTATCGTCTCGCAACCTGGCGTTTGTGAAATTATTGGCACAAATAATATGCTTAAGGACACAATTCCCCAATTATCCCATTGAATCTATATGCCTCGATAATGCTGGACAATTTACATCTCAAGATTTTGATGATTATTGTTTATCAGTTAGGATAAAAGTTAAACATCCTGCAGCTCACGTTCATACTCAAAATGGTCTTGCTGAATCATTTGTTAAGCACTTGCAATTGATAGCAAGACCACTACTTATGAAAATACGGTTGCCCACTACCGTCTAGGGCCATACTATCTTACATGCATCATCACTTAATCATCTTAGACCGACTCATTATAATAAATAATCTCTGTCACAATTAGTATTTGATCATGAACCAAATATTACTCATCTATGAATCTTTGATTGTGTTGTATATGTGCCGATTGCACCACCACAACGCACTAAGATGGGACCTCAAAGAAGGTTATGCATATATGTTGGGTTTGAATCACCCTCTATTATTCGCTACCTTGAACCATTAATGGGAGATTTATTCACTGTTCGATTTGCAAATTGTTGATTTGATGAAATGAATTTCCCACAATTAGGGGGAGAGAGGAAAGAAATTAAAAGATAAATTGCGTAAAAAAATCATCACTATCTCATTTTGATCCTCGTGCCCCTATATGTGAACATGAGACCTAGAAGATATTCATTTGCAGAAAATAACAAATCAAGAGAGGAAAGAAATTAAAAGAGAAATTACATGGAAAGTTTCATCACTATCTCACTTTGATCCACGTGCCCTTATATGTGAACAGGAGATCCAGAAGATCATTCACTTGCAGAAAATAGCAAATCAAATGCCAGACGCATTTATTGATTTGAAAAGAATAACTAATCAAATATCCCTGCAGAGAATATGTCTATCCGAATTGATATCCCATTCGGACCATCTACTAGTTCCATAACTTTTGAATCCCATACACGCCTGAAGTGTGGTAGATTATTGGGTTCTAAGAGTAAAAATCGTAAAAAAGAAGCACGAAAAATGATCAAAATGACACTATGAAATAATCTCATGAAGAGAATCAAGTTCTGATTAATCCTGATATTACTAAAGATATCAGTGAATCTGAGACTCAAGTGAATAAAGAACTATTGTTAAGTTCTACTGGTGATGGGATAGATTTGAATCGATCGAAAATTATGGTGAATAATATTTTTGCATATAATATCACAATGAATATTATTAAAGTCAGTGAGAATCAAAACCTCTATCTGACAAAGAATGTCGACGAAGATGTGATTGACCAAAATGGCAAGAGGCAATTCAATTAGAATTGAATTCTCTTGCTAAACGCGAGGTTTTTGTATCTGTAGTCCAAACGCTCGATTGTGTAAAATCAGTTAGCCATAAATGGATCTTTATTTGCAAAAGGAATGAGAGAAATGAAATTATGAGATACAAGACACGCCTTGTTGCACAAGGTTTCTCTCAAAGACCCGATGTCACTATGAAAAAACATATTCACCCGTTATGGATGCAATAATATTTCGATATCTCATTAGTTTAGTTGTACATAAAACCTTGAAATATATCTTATGGATGTGGTTACACCTTACCTTTATGGCTCACTTGATAATGAAATTTATATAAAAGTCCTAGAAGAATTAAAGATGCCTGAAGCATATAGTTTAAAATCCATGTACTTAATCAGATTACAACGATCACTAAGGTCTAAAACAATCAGAATGCATGTGGTATAATCGCCTCAGTGAGTACTTGATAAATGAATGTTATATAAATAACACCATTTATCCATGTGTTTTTATTAAGAAAACAACATCAGAGCTTGTTATACTTGCTATTTATGTTGATGACATAATTCTCACGGGGACTCTAGAAGAGCTCCGAAAGGCAATTGAATACCTAAAGAAAGAATTCGAGATAAAAGATCTTGAAAAGATAAAACTTTATCTTGATCTGCAAATTGAACATATAGAAGACATGATCTTTATCCATCTATCTGCTTATACTGAGAAAATTTAAAAATGATTTTACATGGATAATAAATTTTAAAATAATTTAACATGGAAAATGCGCATCCTCTAAGTACTTCAATGGTTGTTCACTCACTTGAAGTGAGTAAAGATCCATTCCGATGTCAAGAAGAAAATGAAGAGCTTCTTGGTCCTAAAGTACCATATATTAGTGCCATTGGTGCACTCATGTATCTTGCTAACACTACAAGATCTAACATAGCGTTTTTCGTAAATTTGCTAGCAAGATATAGCTATTCTCCTACACGAAGACATTGGAACAAAATTAAGCATATATTGCGATATCTGAAGGAAACTATCGATATGAGTCTATTTTATGCTAACAATGACAGTGCAGATCTTGTTAGTCATGGAGATGCAAGTTATTTATCTGACCCACATAAAGCTCGAGCTCAAACAAACTATCTGTTTACATGCGGAGGTACTGCTATATCATGACGATATACAAAACAGTTCATTGTTGCTATTTCTCCGAATCATGTCGAGATAATAACGATTCATGAAATAAGTAGAGAATGTGTGTGGTTAATATTAGTGATACATTTCATCAGAGAAAGATGTGGCATGAACTGTGATACTAATATACCCACCGTATAATATGAAGATAATGTTGCATGCATAGCTCAATTAAAATGGGGCTTCATTAAAGGAGATAGAACGAAACATATTTCACCAAAATTATTCTTCACATGATCTCTAGAAGAATGGTGATATTGATGTGCAACATATTCGTTCAAGTGACAATCATGCAGATATGTTCGCCGAATCAGTACCAACTTCAACTTTTGAAAAGTTGGTATCCAAGATTGGAATGCGAAGATTTCGACATCTGAATCGTCGTCTTCATCGAGGGGAGTAGAATACGCATTGTACTATTTTCCCCTTAGCCAGGATATTGTCCCATTTGATTTTCTTGACAAGGTTTTTAATGAGCCAACTTTCAAAGCGTACTATTAGATATGTGTACTCTTTTTCCTTCACTAGGATTTTTTCTAATAAAATTTTAACGAGGCACATCATCTAATTAATGGACATTCAAGAGGGAGTATTGCAAATAATTGGATGACCATTAAATAAACTTGAGATCCAAGTTTACTTGGCCACCAAGCCAACCATCAAATTCCTCATATAAATAGGAGGTTCATTTGTTGAATTAGATATTAGTTTGAAATTGAATAATATATCCGTCTCTCTATATAATTGTCTGTAGTTATAATCTTTATTTCATAACAAATTTGTTCATGTAGTAGTGTAGTACTGTTCTAAAATGAAATGAAGAAGTAATAGATATCACAAAATAAAATAAAACCCAAATGGGAAGTAGCCAAAAAAAAATATGGATTTTACTTGAGCGACTCCATCTCATTTCTATCGAATTGGAGATTATTCCATTCCTGAGATTTTGACACTTCATATTTTCTCGTATCTGTAATTATAAGATATTAATCTCGCAACCTATCTCTTTAAAATTTTATTCAAGTCCCAAAAAAAAAAAAACGGTCCTTCATTATATGGTGATTGATGGATGCCATTTTCTCATTTGATAAGCAAATAGTGACTGGACTCAGTGCAATTATCTCTCTCTCTGTATATGGAATAGATATTTTTAGGGACCAGAATTCGGTTTTCCATTATTGTGGCTTGTATTTTTTTTCTTCTAAAAAATGGCGTTTGTTCAAGTCCTCTAAACAGTCATGATTTTCTTCTTGTTATCTTATCTCATAGGAGTATTGTTTTTCTCTTGAGGGGAAGGGAACGGATATGGTCAAAGGATATTCATGTATTATTACTGAAAGAAATAATCTCTTAATTATTTTCATTAATGAATGAGTATATATATATACAATTTAAAATTTTCATAATATGAAATTTTTTATTCATATTCTGCTTCCAAAAACCTATTATATTTATACAAGAATTCTATAATTATGGTAAGTGTACAATGCTAATTATATACAAAAATCTATTACCAAAAACATAATATACACGGTGTGTATACCGTGTATATTATGCGTGTATATTATAGTATATTTTCAATTACATGTAAAAGTAGAGGTTATATAGCCAAGTTGTACAACCAGGTAAATCATGAATAAATACAAATACTGAAATACATGTAAAACTATCTCCATAAATTGTGCTATCGCTACGTAATTAGTGATGGCTTACAAAACTAAATGTAGTTTAAGGAATTCACAGAGATTTTAAGTTTAACTAAGTTTTAGGTACAACAAGTAATAATTTACTCATTAGATGTGAATAAGCTTTTTCTTGATAAAACATGTAAAAAGGTTATCGAATCAATTTGTACAAATTTATCGATTATTCGTCGAGCACATAAGCTTTTTAACAATGTGCGTATAATGCTAGTATGTGACAAGCTTTTTATTTTCATTGTGGGTTATTTGGTATGAGGCTTCTCATATTGTGATAAGTAGTTTCTTTGACGTGCACATTTAAGGGTGGGCAAAAAACACGGAGAACCGAAAAAAAATCGAACCGAAAATTTGATTCAAAAAGTCAAAAAGAATAAGTAATAAACTAACAAAAAGACTGAAACATAAGCTAAATGCCCCCTATATATTTGATACCTTCTCCTACAATGAAACTAAAAGAGATCAAAGATTGTTGATGTTGGATCATGGAATATTTATCTTGACAAGAATTTATCTACATGGTAAAATATGTATCACAAGCACTAAGTCATTTTTTCCCCTTCCTTGAAAGGGTAAGACACAGGTACTTGGTTCGCTCTATTTCTTTATTTCCCCATGAATCGTATGTAACCGAACATGAACAAATGTAGCAGCCCTTACAGTTGGTGGGCCAATTTAGGTTGGACTTAATAGCCTCACTTCTAAATGGGCTAAAGAAACATTAGCCCAACCCTACTTAATAAAGAGCTGCACAGGGCCGGCTTCATGGCCCGAACACATTTTTACACTAAATTTGCGCCTATTATTATGAGTCAATTCCTCAAATGGACATTAAGCTTTTAGAAAAGTATCACTAAAGTAATATTTGATTTTTTTAAAAAATAATAATATCATCAAATTATGTCCAGTTTTCAAAAAAATAAAATAATCCATTTTTGGACATAAAACCCCTTAACCAAATTTTAAATTATAAAATTGACTCAACCCAAAAGTAAGTCGTTGGTAAATAATTTATTGGATAATATTCAACGGAATTATTCCACAATCAACACTATAATTTAAAATCATTTCTTTTGAGTATTAATTTCCAACTTTAAATTAACAATATATGAATCTATAGATATACACACTCACATACTTTGACAGGCAATGTATTTGTGAAATTTAAAGTGTATTCAGCCTGGAAAACATTGAGATGACATGTGTTTTCCCTTTGTTTGAGGGGTGGGATGGGGGTGTTTCTTGAAAATCACTTAACATAAGGGAGTAATATGTAACCATCCTAAAGATCCAAAATACAATTCAAAATAATCAAAGGACTTCAGTGCAAATAAAGAACCTATATATATATAGAGAGAGAGAAAACCCTAACCCCATTGGAGTTGTCATTTTAGAGTTTCGCTCATCAGAACCAACCGGAGTGCGGCCGCCACCTCTGCCACCATGGGTCGTATGCACAGTCGAGGGTTCGTCCAATATTTAAACCTTTTATCTTCTTGATGTTACATTTTACTGATAATTTTTAAACCTTTTTTCTTTGCTGGTCAGTAAGGGTATTTCAGCTTCAGCTCTTCCATACAAAAGGACTCCACCAAGTTGGCTCAAAATCTCTGCTCCTGATGTAAGTAATTTCTTCCTTTATTTTGTCTTGTTTCTTTCCATATGTATAATAATCTGAATATAAAAATGTAGAGATTTTTAGGGCTGCCTTGTCTGAATCCTAACATGAGGAATTCTGAACCGGAATAGAGCAAGTATTCATATAGCTGATAGTTGATTGATTGATTAATATATGTTTAAATTTTTGGAAATTTTGAATAGCTAGTTTCTTTTTCTTATCAGATTGGACCTTAATGCCGAACTGTACATACATCGTGCATCTTTAGCTTGAGTGTGCGGGCGAAATTTAACTACATTTGTCTTTTCTTTATCAAGCCATAATTTTTAAATTTTGTCCAACATGTGTAGTTTTACATATACTGATAGGGGTTGTTTGGTTGGTGGGATAAGGGATAACAATCTTGGGATAAAATGCGTTATTATTTTATCCTGTGTTTGGCTATGAGTTAATATTAATTAGTCCCAGGAACTATTTTGTACTAAAATGGTGGGATTAGCTAATCCCATTGGATATCCTTGTCTATCCCAATCCAGTAACCAAACGACTCCTTAAAGATAGACCATGGTACTCCTGCTGTTATGCTCCATTGAAATGTGATCCACTCACTCATTTTTTCTATAGTAACAGTACTATTTTGTGCTCCAGGTTGAGGATAACATCTGCAAGTTTGCCAAAAAAGGTTTGACACCATCTCAAATTGGTGTTATTCTTCGTGATTCTCATGGGATTGCTCAGGTGAAAAGTGTCACCGGTAGCAAGATTCTCAGAATTCTGAAGGCTCATGGTACTTGTTTGTCTTTTTGTGTATTTAAGTTGCTCATTGATATAACTTTTCTCTAAGAATGTTTGTTTAACCTATTGGTATTTCCAATTAGGACTTGCTCCTGAGATTCCCGAGGATCTCTACCACCTTATCAAGAAAGCAGTGGCAATCAGGAAGCATCTTGAAAGGAACAGGAAAGACAAGGACTCCAAGTTTAGATTGATTCTTGTCGAGAGCAGGATCCATCGACTTGCTCGCTACTACAAGAAAACAAAGAAGCTTCCACCAGTCTGGAAGTAGTAAGTTGATTATTGCATATTCTACCTTAGTGTTAGACTGCTTCTGATTTAATCATCTAGAACACATTTCATTTTTGTTCTGCATGTGTTGTATGAGTGCAAGTTAAAATTTTGTTTTGGAATAACTTGTGGGCATGTTAAAATAATTGTCTTGGGGAAATTTACTAGCTAAACTATTTCTAGCTGGATACTTGCTTGTGGTTACACCAATCTTGTTATGTAATTAATTCTGTTTGGGGATTAGTATTATTCCAAATAAATTGGGGAGTTCTTTTTTGGCTACTTCATTGGCTTGATGTGCAAAATCAACCAAACATTGTCCCATAGACTCCTTGCAATGTTTTACTTGCCGTTCGTTTTGTGCACAATGTGGTCCGAGTGTGTTGTAGTTCCTTTGGGTTATGTCAAATAAGTTACTTTTTTCCCTGATTAGCTTGCCCCCTGCACACCTCCGTCCTTTTTCATTTTATTCTACCAAATCTAGATTATTGCAGTACTAATACATTTACATTTTTTGCCTTGCAGTGAATCTACCACCGCCAGTACTCTTGTGGCTTAGAGAAGATGTGTCAATCTACCACCGCCAGTACTCTTGTGGCTTAAGAGAAGTGTCATGGGATTACTAGTTTCTTGGTCATGTCCCTTCAAAATTATAGACCAAGTTGTTTTTGTATGGCCCAGTTATTTTAATGGAACAAATGTTGTTTTCTGAGAGATGATAAGGGAAATATTTCCTGCTTTAAGTTGAATTTGGATTCTCTTATTAATTGTGGTATACTTACGTGTAGCTGCTGGTCAGTTGGATGGTTTGACTTGCTCATTATCATTCGAATTAGTGCAATGTTTGGATTCTCTCCCACTCCCTGTAGGCATTTGTTATTTGAAGTTTGGGAAAAGGGTCAAATTTGCCCCTTTACTGTGCGAAAAGGATCACATTTATCCCTTTTTATACACTATCAGTCTAAAAATACTCATGCCTTTATCTAAATGGTTTTAATTTATATCCCCTCTGTTAGGGCTGTCCAAGATGGACACTCAATTTCACGTCGCACTGATATTTTAATGAGGCGGATGCGGCCAACCCATTTCACCCCTTCCTTTCCCTTATTCTTCTACCATTATTAACACCTCCTCCACCTTCACCATCATTGCCAGTTTGCCACTATTTAGTATTTACACCACCGTAAGTATTTTCTTATACACTGCCAAGTTTAATTTTTGTCACCCCATTCTTTTCTCGGATTTTCTCTAACGCGGTGTTAGTTAATGTGCTTGACGTAATTGTTTGCTAATTTCAGTTTTCCTCCTTTTATAATATAGAATTCCTTTTTTTTTTAAATTAGGAGGGAAAAAACAGAAACAAAAATTCAAAATTTGCTCTCATCATTTGGGTTTGCGAAGATTTAAGCTCCTGAACATGCTTCTCAATTCTTACAGGCAGAGAAAAGTTCTTGGAACTTGATTGCAATTTTTTAAGTTAATCTAATATATTGAAAAAAGGCATGTCCCAAACAACACAGGTGATGAGATCTCTGAAATGGACGGGCGATATTGTTGGTTAAGGTGGTGTAAATAGCGACAATGATGGTGAAGGTAGTGGAGGTGTTAATGGTGGAAGAACAAGGGGAGGGGAGGGTAAAATGGGTTGGGATGCTGAGGTGGCATGCCACGTGGCATTCACTTCATTAAAATATCAGTGTGTCCATATTGGACAGCCCTAACGGAGGAGGGGTATATTTGAACTATTTAGGTGACGGCAGGATTATTTTTGGACTGATAGTATAACGCAGGATAAATGTGATCCTTTTCGCATAGTAGATGGGCAAATTTGACTCTTTTCCCTTTGAAATTTAATAGTTCAACTAATTTGAATTTACATCAATAGCTCATTTATTGGAGTCTGGCGGAACTAGGAGGTGCTTCCTTGGGCTTTTGTGTTTACTCATTTATATTGACAAAATTTTAGCACTGCCACTGAATGTGGAGTAATGTGTTTCCTAGCAAGAAGTTCTCTATTTTTAGGCTTCGAACCCCAGATTTTGGTTGAGGATATGTAATTTTATAACTTTTCGATCACATCCTTTGGTTGAGGATTTGTAATTTTATGACTGTTCCATCACATCCTTTGCTGGTGTTGGATAATTGATTCATTTAGACTGGGTCTGATATGAATCATTAAAACCCACTTTAAAACTAGCGAAGAATGCAGCTGCTAGAAAGGGAAGGAAGTATTCCATAAGTTTTCTTTTCTTCTACATATTCCCCTCTCATTTTCTTTTTGTGTTTTTAAAACAGTTTATCTTATGAATTTTTCTCTTTCTTTTTGTGTATCGAGTAAGAATTTAGATAGATGATTGGATGCATCAAGTATATAAATGTATGGACATTGACCGTCCAGTACATAAAACAAAATAATAACCAAGAATGAGAAGAAAAAAAAAAGACCCAGCAAAGTAAAGAGTATATGAGAGCCATTAGAATTTAGAAATACTAATGGGAAACAAGATGTTTACTATCTATAAGGCTTACAAAAATCAATTTAGGTGATCTATAATGCAATGATCCGTAAAAAGTAAATGAGAAATGAGAGGAGTTTTACTATCTATAAGGCTTACAAAAATCAAGCCACTTGAAAATGTTTTTACAGAAGTCAATAACTGAAGCAAGGATGATAGATAAGAAGAAATGTAAAGATCAGAGCAATAAGTAATCACTATAGAATTGATTGTAGAAGGGTCAGTTACCCAATTACCTGACGTTTAAGGGTAGATAAATGAAAGAATTTTGTATTTGCGTCACCATCATTCAACCATGATGTACGAGATTTTAACTTCCAATTTCAAGATGTGATTAATATCTCTAATCAAATCATGTTCAAGAGTTTGTCAAAAGATACTTGTAGATAGTGGCTTGATTTTTGTAAGCCTGCCAGTCGAGCTAAAATTTTCTTCTTGCGAGTGAAAATATTTCCAAATTCATGAACATTTCATGCAGTGACTTGTTTGGTAAACAAATCAATAGCATTTAGTAAATTCTCAGCATTGTCCCAACAATTTGCAACAATATGAACCAAGTCGGGGCTAAAAAACCAAATTGATTCGAAACGAAATAATTTATTACGAGGAGGTCGAAAAGAGTTGAGAGATAGTAATAAAGAGCAGTGATTTGAATGGGTGCATGGTAAATGTTGAATATGAGCTTCAGGGAACCATTCATTATTAGCTACAACACGGTCTAGACGTTCTAAAATAAGGTCACCCTTTTTTTACTTATTAGTCCACGTAAATTTATTCCCGCGATACCCTAAGTCAACTAAATTGCAATAATTTAAACAGTTTAGAAAATTATCAGAACGGTTAATACAAATATTTTAGCCCACAAATTTCTCATTCGAACTAATTGTGTCATTAAAATCACCTCCCACCATTCAAGGACCCTTAGAAGTGTCAGCAAAATTCTTCAACTTTTTAGCATGAAATACGTCTATTTTTAGCATAAATGGCAGAGTGCATAAAGGAGTTTGAATTTGAATTAGGGATGGCAACGGATCGGATCTGGACCGGATCCTATTAGATCCAGATTCATTTTTCATACCTGGATCCAGATCCACCGGGTCCATAAAAATCAGATCCAAATCCGAATCCATCGGGTCCACGGATCGGATCTGGATCTACATGTAAATTTTTTTGACTTGAATAATATTCCCACATGTTGAAACTTTTATGACAAAATGAAACGCAATCTGATTGAAAAAATGATTGAGTTCATTCAATCAACCTACACAAACATGACACCATTCTTCCAAAATACTGAACAAAGTTTTAGCATCACAAGAAAATAAAGACGATTGACTTCATTAGTGATGTTGAACATGTTGCAACTTTGAGCTAATTTTTGGAGGCTTTAGTGATGCTCCACTTGTAGTTCTACTGATTAACTTCATTAAACAACATAAAACAATGTCACTCATATATCAAAAGTCCCAAATTTTTTTTTGCTGATCAAACAAACGAGAGAAAGATACTTAAAGCTTACGGCTAGCAGATTCAAGAAAGGGAAATTTAAAGAAAAGTGATAATTTTTTCTTTTTATAGAAATGAAAATATGAGAAACTGCAGAGAGCATAAAGGTAAAAGAAATGAAACTTCAAAGACAAATTACATCACTGTGTGACTTGTGCCTTATCCTGGTTCAACCTTTTACCCAATACATAAATTATGGGGAAAAAAAATTAAGAAAATATTTATAAAATTACATTCTAGGTTATGTATATATTTAATAAAAAACGGATCTACGGATCGGATCTGGACCGGATACGGATCTCAAATACAAGATCCAGATCCAGATCCAGATCCGATCCGTCAGAAATGGATCCGGGTCGGATCCGGATCCGTCGGGTCTGAATTTTGAAGATTCATATCCTATAAAATGAATCTGGATCCACCGGATCCGGACCGGATCCAAGATCCACTGACATCTCTAATTTGAATGTACATGAACCATGCAGTAAATTTCCTAGTTAGTAACAACAAGCTCTTCCACTATGACCATTTCATTTTTCCACAGAACAGCCATTTCTTCAGATTTAGTCGGTGATTCCACCAAATTAGAAAATCCAAAGCTGTCTCTCAGCATAGCATGATCAGTCAGATGAGTCTCAACCAGGATCACAAGAGTAGGTTTATAATATATAAGCATGTTACGAAAGTTTCTTCTAAAATCAGGGGACTGACAGCCCCTACAATTCCAAATAAAGAACTTCATGGTCCAACCAGAATTAGTATAAGAGAATTAACCTGATTCCCTTGTAGGAAGCACTGGTTCCTTGCGTAAAGAATGGATCTTGGGCCTAACTCAACCCCAAAAGATAGCTTGTAGGGTGAGGATTGTTCAAGTCCATATAAAGAGTCCATGTTCCCATTCCATATCCGATGTGGGACTCTTACCACTCCCCCACACGCCCAGACCATATTAACTGGAGCGTGAATAATATAATTTGGGGGCCCAACATCGGTGAACAAAGAATTGGAATGGGTCTGGCTATGATACTAGGTAAAGAATGGATCTTGGGCCTAACTCAACCCCGAAAGATAGCTTGTAGGGTGACGATTGTCCAAGTCCATATAAGGAGTTCATGTTCCCATTCCATATCCGATATGGAACTCTTAACACATTGGGAGTGGTTGTCGCCTTGAGTACCATGTCCTGTCGTCATCACAATTGGTTGGGTTGTTATCACGAAATTCCAAGTCAACTATAGTGTCAAGACCCGATGTTGACTCTCCTAGGTTGGTCCGGGAGCTCGTAGTGTCCAAGTTAGGTTCATTGGTTTTGTCACGTCCCAAAATTCACCCTGGACGCAACATACATCTGATGTTATGAATAAAATCGGAAGCACCTTATAAAATCAATAAACGTCTAATCTCTTTTAATAATCTTTCGGCATGCTCTCACTTATAAAATAAAATCAGTGGAAGTCTACTATGAATAATCAATTATAAAACGTGGCAATGCCTCAAAAAGTCATATGAGACTTTCAACATCTACCTGCAATCCGACAACTATCTATAGAGCTTCTAAGATAAATAAATGAATTGACTAACTTCAGGACGCAACCTGGAAACTAAAATAAATAAATGAAGATATAGGGGTGTCTCACAAACAAGCATGTTCACAGTAAAGAAGCTGAATCACTCACTATGGATTATGTTCATCATCCCGTTAATAGGGGTACATCACAAACAAGCATGTTCACAGTAAAGATCTGTCTGGAAGCTAGCATCAGTGTACCCAGTAGCCACTAGCTTCTCTTGAGATACTTTGTAGTTTGCTAGAGAGGAAGAAGAAGATTTCAGAAAATTCTGTAAGTATTTCTAAGTGTTGAACAATTGAGCCAAATGCCTCAATTTATAGTGTAATGAGATGACCCCTCATTTGGCCAATAACCGTCCATCATTCTATGTCTCAAACGTATTACGTACGTACTAATATCTCTTTCACTCACGAAATTTTTGATACTTGGCACTACGTGTGCATGTGTGTGGAAACGACGTTTCCGATGTGCGGGACCCCAATTGTTCGAGTCATAAATAATGGGATAAACTTAATTCCACATTAGTAAATTTCCAACAAACTTTCAATCTTTTAATTGAAAAATTTGATTGTTAATCAATGGCAGCGGTGGTAGAGGTAGAGGAATAGGATTGGACACAAGCAATTATAAGGAAAGATCAGGACCCCGTGGTAGTGGTGGTGCTGGCACCTCGGGCAAAGATAAAATGGATGCTCTTGGTAGACTCTTGTATGTATATATCTACCTATTTCTCCTTTGAGGCTTTTGCTATTGATATCTATTTATTACTAATATATTACGGTTAAGAGTTCTTCATCGGAAATAGAATGGGAACATGGACTTGGACAATACTCACCCTACAAGCTAGCTTTTTGGTTGAGTTAGACCCAAAATACATTCTTTACATGGTATCAGAGTCCGACCCATTTCAATTCTTTGTTCATCGATGTTGGACCCCCAATTATATTATCCACGCTTCAGGTTTGGGTGTGCGGAGAATGTTAAGAGTTCCACATCGGAAATAAAATGGGAACATGGACTCCTTATATGAACTTGATCCATTCTTTACAATTACATGTGGTGGACTCCTTATATGTACTTGGACAATCCTCACCCTACAAACTAGCTTTTGAGTTGAGTTAGATCCAAGATCTATTCTTTACAATTACATGTGATAATCAATCAAATCAATCAACTATACGCCTCAATTCGAAATTAGTTTGGTAAGCTATATGAATTCTATGTTGACATTTAGCTCTGCCACAACTCTCCAATTTTTATGTGACCCATAATAGTTAAAGAAAATTTAATCAATCTATCTATCAACAACGCGTCAATCCCCCATTTTGCTTTATATAGGTCCTTCATTATACGAAGATTCATAATTAATCCATGGGTAGATTAGTTTGCACTTCAACTACAACGATCCTTGTCCTTTTTATCCTGGTTTAGGACTGACATTGCTTTTAGTGAAACTCGGTTTAGGGGAGAGTTAATAACAGAAAAGAATAAGAATTAGAAAATAGTTTCTAGCCATGATGATCACTGAAAGTGATTAGTTCCTGGATTAGAGGTAGTAAGGGTATGTACGCATTGTAGTGTTTGAAACTATAGTTCGTTAAGAACCAAGTGTCACTTGCCTTAAACTTTCTAAGTTCTCTTATGAAAAACCAAACTTTGTCTAAATTAAGTGTGATCTCTGGAATATTCCATAATGTTGTTTTATCTTCAGGACACGCATTTTGCGGCACATGACCTCTGAGCTAAACTTGAATATGAGGAATGATGGGTATGTGAAGGTGCAAGATCTGTTAAAGTTTAAAAACATTTGCGAAGTCACACACTGTTGATGATGTCAAAGAGGTTTGTTATGTGAAGCCTTGTGCTCCTTTAGTTTGTTGAAAAAGCTGCTGGTCCTAACTGGTTTTTTATTGTCACAACTTACAATTGAATGAACTTCCTTTCTTTCAATTGTGTTGACTGCTCCTTTTTCTTTTATTTGACATTTCTGCTCTATATAGATGATTTTTTGCTTACATTCTTATAGGTAGTACGAAAGGATAACAAGCAAAGATTCGGCCTTTTGGAAGAAAATGGAGAGCTTCTGATACGTGCCAACCAAGGCCATACAGTGAATGTACTTTTTCCTCCGTAAAGTGGAGTAATGTTATTTCCTTGTATATTTCAGATGCTTTCAGAGTGGAGGAGCCTCTAGAGGGTACTTCCACTATAAGTGGATGAAAGAAGTAAATTCTCAATATAATTGGAAATGAAAGACTGGAATGTGAGAGATTGAACATGGATTTTGCATTTTATACCTCTCTAAGCATATTTCATTTAATGCAAGTAATTACACCTTTATTTTGACACCTAACCAACGACACAACAGTAAGAATGTAAATACATTTAGACATCTAAATATGCATCTTTTTGCTAATAATTTGTACTAGCAATGAAACACTATTATGAGATTCTCAGTGCATCCGTGTGTTACTCTTGCTTCTAAAATTCCAGTTTCAATCTTTTCATCATTGAAAGGCTCATGATATGCAGACCATTGTGGTAAGTGTTTTGTCCTTGAATGAAAAACTAAAGTAATATAACAGACATCCAATTGCTGATATTTGGCTCACAAGTTAATAGTATCATTAGTAGCTGAAAAATATTGCTCCAAAAACAACAACATACCTAGTATATTCCCTCAAGTGGGGTCTGGGAAAGGCCCTCGGCTCAAGTAACACAAAAATTACAAACATGCTTATAATGAAGCCAACCCCTTATGTAGTACTTTAACCCATGTGAATGTTTAGAATTATGTCATAATTTATGGAATGCAAAACACACATGGGTTGTTTGTTGTATAATCTTCAGAGACATAAGTAGAAAAGAAATATAGATTGGCAATGCAATAAATCAAATCCTTTGTACACCAAGAGGTGTCAGTATAATATAACAAATTCAAAATGTGAATGCAAGTATACCCAGAATTGTAAGAATTATATGACAGTAAAGATGAACAGAAACCCGCCTGCAATTATCTGATCAATGGCTTCAAAGGAGCCCCACTTTTGGATCCACTAAAACATAAAACTTGTAGTGCCTGCAAACTGCTCTAAATAAAAGGACATCTAGTTTTGCTCAGCCTTACCACAATCTCTAGAACAGCAGTGGTAGCCAAAAAATATGACATCACCAGCAGCTCCACTAGTCTGTACACTCTGTCTCACTTTAGTTATACATTTTAAAGTCTTTGCTGAGAAGTGCTTTGTAGCAGAAGCAACTAAACAAATCTTCGGTAGCCTTTCCTTGCTAATTATCTGCGCCTCCAATCGCAAGTCTCCCATATTGATGACCTCATAAATCTCGGCCACAACAACATACCCAGTGACTGAGAAAGTCACCTTAAATCTTTGGTAAGTATAGTATCTTTCAGGTTAACTTTGAGAAAAGAAACATATTTGAACTGAATGCTTGTAGCAAGTTGTTGATTATTGTGTCTTTTTAGTGTAAAATTTACTCCCTCCATCTATGATTTTCACCGACTTCGAAGTCAATTCTTGACCAATTTTGGATCAAAGTTCCACACGGATTACTTACGACTTTCGAAATATTTTTAGTGACAACAATTTATATAAATACTACTATTCAAAATTTTCCTTTCCGTTGGGGTAAAATAGAGTGAATTTAGATCTTTCCTTCTACCCCAACTTTCATTCCAAAATCTTAAATTGTCGACAATTTTCCTGAAAAGATCATGTTTTTTACAATGCAATGGCAGATGCTAAAATCTAAGTTACTTTTTTTTGGATAAAGTACTAAAATCTGAGTATTAATGTTAATAGAATGTGTAACATATATTTTGTCATAAAAAAAAAGAATGTGTAACATATATTTACAAAAGTTCCGAGTTTCATTTCAAGTTCTTACTTTATATACGGTAATACCAATACCAGAATGGGTGATCTTGACCTCAATAGAAATGTATAATGTAAATTCACAAAATTCTACAAGATTCATTTTTAAATTCTCGTTTTGAATATTGTAAAACCAACACAAAAATGGGTGCTTTTGACCTCAATTAATAGTTATATATATAAAATGAGATCAGTTCCTTGTTTGGTGCTGAAGAATAAATTTTACATAAAATATTCCTTTAGAATTTTCTCTCTCGTCTTTGAAGCTGTGGTTTTCATTTGTGGCAATGTGCAGTTTGTGTACATGGCACTTACAAGAAGAATTTGGAATCAATTCTGGAGCATGGGCTCAAACGCATGAAAAGGTTACATGTTCATTTCTCATGTAATTAGTGGTAAGATACCTTATAGGAGCTTGAATCAGTTGCAATTTTCACAATTACAAATTCATGCTACTGTCATAAATCCACCGACTCTGATTTTTCCCCTTATGGCATGAATACAGTTAGTAGAACCCTAACATGGTGCACTTTTAAGAATCATTTCCCTGATATTGGCCTCTCTGATCTCCCATGTGTAAACTTAGGGATTATTGTTTTATATTTGACCTTCAGTATCTTCCTCTATCAGCAGAGAACTCTTACTTTTAGACATTTATTCTTGGGTGACTAAATATTCTTTGTTAATGAACAGGAATGAGGCGAGATGTTAATGTCCTCATCTTTCTTCATGTGAGAAAAGCTTTGGAAGGTAATTGGTTTTGATTTGTCGAATTCTAGTCAAGTTTCTCTAAAGTATTATGACAATCTCAATAATATGGAATCAATTAAAGAATAAGTTGACGATCAAACATATTGGAGCTTATAATAGGTTCTCAAAAGTAAGTAATATCTATAGTGAGATATTAGGAAACAATATTCTAACTTTCTTTTCTCAAAGTGAAGTCTTAAGCTTATTTTTAGTCTTTCTAGATTCAAAAATTAACCACAAAAAGTAAAAAGTGTATTCAGAAGTTGATACATGTGGAAGGCATCAAAATTCGGAAATCCTACTTTTTCACCGTTTCTCACAGTTGGTCTTGCATTGGTTCAGATCGGATGAAGCTTTATATCTCGGAAAACAGAGTTATCTTGACGGAGGGTTTTGATGGTGCGGTGCCAGTGAAGTACTTCCAGAAAATGGAGTCATGGCCAGATAGAAAAGCTTTGTCTTTATAAAATATGTCATTCTTTTGCATCCGTTTTTCTTCTTACTCTCACACTAAACTTACCCCTCCGTTCCCAGGAGGAAAATGGAAGCAGGTAATAGTGCCCTATGGTGTCTTAAAACTTTTATTGTGATTGGATTCATGATCTTATGTAATTTTTGTTGGATATTACAAAGGTTGCAGGAAACGGAAATTACAAGTAACTGCTAATGTAAGAATTGAAATTACAATTCAACTAGAAATCTGAAAATTACAAACATGAACAAGAAAAAGCGAAAAAGCTTTTTTTCTTTGAGTCGATCGTGGCACTCATGTCCTTAAGACAATATTGCCCCGTATGTATCCTTTATACGTCCTGGACAATTTGTCTCCCAAGATAAAACAGCAATGGAACACTTGAGCAAAGGAAACTCAAATGATACCGTGAAGAATATTGAGCAATGAAATGATGCTAGGAAGATGTAGGAAGAAACTGTTTTGCTTGTGTATTTTCGTGTATATTGCAAGTATGTTAAGTGTGCCTCAACAATGGTGTAAGGGGTGTTTATATAGGTGAGGGAGGGTTGTTTAACTGCCTCCATAACAGCCATTATTGGCCAAATAATGGCCATTATGGAGGTAGTAAAGCCACCAAAATAAATGGTGAAAGACCAACGGATTTGGCCATTATAGGAGGAGTAATTCAGCCAAAATAAATGGCTGAATTGAGTGTTTGGCGTTTCGTTCGACCGTCGAAATTCGACTTTCGAAAACTTCGGGGACCAAACGTACATCTTGAAACTTCAGAGACCAAACTGTACATCTGAAAGAATTCTGGTCCAAACTGTACTTCTGGCAAATTTCTCTGGCCCAAAAGGATAATATCAGAAGGCCCACAGCCCGTGACCCGAGAAACCGTGAACCCGGAACCGAACCGGACGGGCGGGCGGCGGCGGCGCGCGTGTGGTCTTTCCTCGAACCGAAGCACATCTAGGTCCTCCCTCCTTTAAACACATGGGATACCCCTTGGGGTCCCAAACCCCAAACCAATTTCGAGTCTTATATACACAACAATTCTTTCTTCCTCTACCGATGAGGGAGAATTGATCACACACCACACTTTTCCATGCTTCAAACACCTTACTTTGTGAACCAATATCTCTTTCATTTCTCAATGAAATTTGACGATTCTTGGCCCTACGGTTATCTACGTACTTAGTAGATCATGCATGTGTGAAGAACCGGGTTCTCCAACATACGTAACACTAGTGTTTAAGCCGTTAAAGTTGGTCGGTCGCAACTCCCGCCAAAGGCAAATTTCCAACAATCCCCTCTTGAAAGAGATTTTGGCGCACTCACATGGTGTCTTTTCATTTCCAAAGAATATTTCAAATGGACCGATGTTGCATAAGGAGAGGTAGCTTCAGCTTTGAACCTTCCATAGTTGAATACCATCGGACTTGCTTACTGCGCGGTGAACGTGATGTCTTGAACCGTCAGTGTTTAGTGTAAGCCAAGTCAATGGTACCAACACAACAAATTCTCTTACTCTCTTCTTCGTAATGTTTTGTCCGTTTTGGCCATGGACAACGTCTTGGATTCTTAAGTGCGTTCATTTTGAGGCGGCTCGTCCTCGCACTTAAATAGGTGGTCTCCTACAAGGTATCCTGCTATACCCCACTTCACAAGTGTTAGGAACCATTAAAAGTTTCGCAAAACCTAACCTCAACTGTTGAGGAGCATTACAGGTTTTGAAAACTTAACCTTTACCCACACTGTAGATAGCACTTAAAGTCTATCGCGGGAACGGCTTTGGATTTGGTGTTTCTTTTCAGAAATCACTATCCGAAGTGCTCATACTTCCACCGAAGCGATCAACTGAACCTTTACAACTTAGTTTTCCCATTGAACCAAATTACTGGGATCTCCAGTTAGTAAGGTTGGGTTACCGCTGTATTAGTCCTTATATTTTGGGTTTTAAGCCCATTCCCCTAGACAGGCAAGCCATCTGATCTTTGGGTAAGCCCTTTGTCAATGGGTCTGCTATATTATCCTTTGACTTAATGTAATCAATGGATATTATACCCGTGGTGATCAGTTGCCTAACGGTCTTATGCCTCCGTCGTATATGACGAGACTTGCCGTTGTACATAGCATTCCGTGCCCTTCCTAGAGCCGACTGACTGTCGCAATGGATCATTACCGAAGGTACGGGTTTGTTCCAACACGGAACATCCTCTAAGAAGTCATGAAACCACTCAGCTTCTTCTCATGCTTTGTCTAAAGCAATAAACTCCGATTCCATTGTGGATCGGGCAATGCATGTTTGCTTAGAGGATTTCCAAGACACAGCCCCACCACCAATTGTAAATACATACCCACTGGTGGACTTGGTGTTCTCTATATCATATATCCAGTTTGCATCACTGTACCCCTCTAGTACAGCTGGATATCTCGAATAGTGTAACCCGTAATTTAACGTGTATTTCAGGTATTGTAATACCCGATTCAATGCCTTCCAGTGGTTATCACTCGGATTACGGGTGAACCTAGCCAACTTATTGACTGCGTAAGCAATATCAGGTCGGGTGCAGTTTGTTATATACATCAAACTACCGATCACCTGTGCATATCGATCCTGGTATATAGGTGCACCAAGATTTTTATCAAGCTTTTGATATGTATCCATTGGTGACGTTATCGGTGAACTGTCTAACATCTTCGAACTTTCTCAAAACATCCTCGATGTAGTGAGACTGAGATAAGACTAGTCCGTCAGACGTCTTAGAGATTTTAATCCCTAAGATGACATCTGCGATACCCATATCTTTCATGTCGAAGCATTGTTTCAACATGTTCTTAGTCTCTAGGATTACCCTAGGACTGCTTCCTGTGATTAACATGTCGTCTACATACAGACATATCATAACAAATGAGTCAGAGTTACCTTTCGTGTAAACACATTTATCACACTCATTAATGGCGAACCCTTTCGATAGTAGAGTACTATCAAATTTTTCGTGCCATTATTTCGGGGCTTGTTTCAGCCCGTACAGAGATTTAACAAGTCGACAGACTTTCTTCTCTTGCCCTTGAACCACATACCCCTCGGGTTGGTCCATATAAATTTCTTCTTCCAAATCACCGTTTAGGAAGGCTGTCTTAACATCCATCTGGTGTATCTCAAGGTCACGCAAAGCTGCGATCGCAATAAAAACTCGGGATGTCATCCGGGATACCGGGGAGTAGGTATCAAAGTAGTCAAAGCCTTCTGTCTGCCGATAGCCCTTGACTACCAACCTGGCATTGTACTTGTCTATAAACCCATCTGCCTTGTATTTCCGTTTGAGTATCCACTTACACCCCAATGGTTTATTTCCCGGAGGAAGATCAACCAACTCCCACGTATGGTTATGCAGAATGGAGCCTATTTCACTCTCAATAGCTTCTTTCCGGCAAAGCTTATCGGAGTTGACAACGCCTGAGCAATTGTTCTTGGTTCATCATTAACCATATAAGCTACAAAGTCAGAACCGAAGGATTTATCCTTCCTGGCCCTCTTACTTCGCCTTAGATCCATCTCTAGAGTCTCCAAGTTCTGAGAATCTGGAACACTAGATTCCGGATGTTCAGCCACCTCGAGATTCGCTAGATCTGAACTATTCAGATCCGGGCAGTCAAGGACTCCCGGTTCTTGAGAGCTTTGTGCATAACTTCGTTTGAGAGAGGTTATGTCTTTTTCCTTTCTAGGAAAGGTACTTTCAAAGAATAGAGCATTCCTTGATTCCATTATTGTACCCTGGTGGATATCTGGAATATCTGACTTATGCACTAAGAAGCGATAAGCACTACTGTTATTTGCATATTCATCTCATATCCGATGAATATGCAATCTACAGTCTTAGGCCCAATCTTGACCTCCTTTGGCTTGGGTACTTCAACCTTTGCCAGACAACCCCACACCTTAAAATATTTGTAGGTGGGTTTCTTTCCCTTCCATGATTCATATGGAGTTTTTTCCTTACCCTTATGTGGGACTCTGTTAAGAATCGTATTAGCGGTAAGGACGGCTTCTCCCCACATGTTTTGTGGAAGACCGAAATTGATAAGCAAGGCATTCATCATTTCCTTTAATGTGCGGTTCTTACGTTCCGCCACACCGTTTGATTGAGGTGAGTATGGAGCCGTCGTTTGATGAATAATGCCTTCTTGGGCACGGTATTCCTCAAACGGCACTACATATTCTCCCCCTCTATCGCTACGAATGGATTTAATCCGTAGGCTAAGTTGATTCTCAACTTCTGCTTTGTAACGTCGGAACGCTTCAAAGGCTTCATCCTTACTTTTTAACAAGTAAAGGTAACAATACCTTGTGCTATCATCTATAAATGTCACAAAGTACTTGTTCCCTCCTCTAGTTTGTGCAAACTTCAAATCACATATGTCTGTGTGAATAAGTTCTAGAGGAGCGGTATTCCTTTCGACGGATCGAAAAGGAAGCTTGGTGAGTTTTGCCTCTACGCACACCTCACACTTATGTTGAGGGTTTACGTCGATAGAGGGCAACAACTCCATCTTTACCAGCCTTTGAATAGACTTGTAGTTTACGTGTCCTAATCTATGATGCCATAAATTAGAAGACTCAAGCAAATAAGAAGAAGGTTTAACTTTATTTTCTTGACGCAATACAGACATGGCATTCACTTTGAAGAGGCCTTCACAGACGAAGCCCCTCCCCACAAATGTGCCATTTTTAGTGAGTACAAACTTATTGGATTCAAACACTAGCCTAAAACCAGCATTAACCAATAAAGGTCCAGAAATTAAATTTCTTCTAATCTCTGGGACGTGCATCACTTCTTTCAGAGTAAGTTCCTTGCCGGAAGTCATCTTCAGGACCACCTTTCCAACCCCCAAGGCACGTCGAAGAAGAGTTGTTGCCCATGAACAACTTCTTGTCAGCGACTGGAGTGTACGTGGAGAAGGCATCTTTGTTGGAACAGATGTGCCTAGTAGCACCTGTGTCCATCCACCACTGCATCGGATTCTCCACCAAGTTGCCTTCTAGCACCACTACAGAGAATTCCTCGATCATGTCATCCAGGAGCGTGTCCTTGACGATGTTTGCTTGAGCCTTGCCTTTAGACTTGGCTTTCGGCTGTTGCTCAGTCTTGAGCTTGCGACATTCCTTGATCCTATGACCAGGTTTTCCACAGTGATGACAATTACCTCTGAACATCTCTCGCTGCGGGGGGGCTTTGCCGTCTTTCCGGAACTTCGCTTCTTGCTTGAGTTCCCTTTGGCCTCGCCGCATTCGCCTTTGCCTCACGGGGTTGTCTACCATTTGGCAAGGTCTTCTTATTATCTTCCTGGATTTGCAGTTTGATAACAAGCTCTTCAAAGGTCATCTCCTTTGTCTTGAGTTTCAAGTAACTCATAAATTCATTCCATGAAGGAGGTAACTTTTCAATCAGCGATGCAACCAAAAACTGCTCGTTTGGTTTCAGTCCTTCCAAATCCAGGTGATGTAAAATCATTTGAAATTCCCGGACTTGGGACATCATCGTCTTCTTCGTCCACCATTTGGAATTTTAGAAATTTCCCAACGATGAACTTCTTAGTACCCGCATCTTGTGCGTTGTACTTCTTTTACAGTTTTTCCCACAGCTCTTTGGCAGTGCCAACGGTGCAATAGACCGTGTAGAGAGGGTCTGCCAAGCAGTTCAGTATATAGTTCTTGCACATGAAATCGCTATGATTCCACGCATCACGAACCATCTTCATGTCGTTAACGACATGGATACCAAGGCCCCCTTCACCCGTTTCAGCAGGCGAAGAGTCTATTTTATCTCCAGCTTGTGGAGGATCTTCCGTAAGGAACCGGGGCATGCCCATTACCGTTAAGTAAAACAACATCTTTTGCTGCCATCTTTTAAATTCTGATCCCATGAATTTTTCAGGGCGATCATGGTGGTGTGATGAAGAGGGTGGAGCTCCAGCAGTCGGGAAGGCAGCGGTGTTACTTGCGCTGAACGAGTGCAGCAGCGATGAAGGCGGCGGAGTTACTGCCTTGGGCAGTAGCGGCAGTGGCGGGGAAGGCAGCAACGTTGCCTCGAGAGGCAGCAACAACATCGGTCATATTTCCAGCCATGTTATAGCAGTTACAGTAAACGAATATTGTCTTAAGATGTTGGATATTACAAAGGTTGCAGGAAACGGAAATTACAAGTAACTGCTAATGTAAAAATTAAAATTACAATTCAACTAGAAATCTGAAAATTACAAAGATGAACAAGAAAAAACTGAAAAATTGTTTTTGCTGAGTCGAGTGTGACACTCAGTCCTTAAGACAATATTGCCCCGTATGTATCCTTTATACGTCCTGGACAATTTGTCTCCCAAGATAAAACAACAATGGAACACTTGAGCAAAGGAAACTCAAATGCTACCGTGAAGAATATTGAGCAATGAAATTATGCTAGGAAGATGTAGGAAGAAACTGTTTTGCTTGTGTATTTTCGTGTATATTGCAAGTATGTTAAGTGTGCCACCTCAACAATGGTGTAAGGGGTGTTTATATAGGTGAGGGAGGGTTGTTTAACTGCCTCCATAACAACCATTATTGGCCAAATAATGGCCATTATGGAGGTAGTAAAGCCACCAAAATAAATGGTGAAAGACCAACGGATTTGGCCATTATAGGTGGAGTAATTCAGCCAAAACAAATTGCTGAATCGAGTGCTTGGCGTTTCTGTTCTGACCGTCGAAATTCTGACTTTCTGAAAATTTCAGGGACCAAACTGTACTTCTGGCAAAGTTCTCTGGCCCAAAAGGATAATATTAGCCCGAGAGCCCGGAACCGGACCGGCGGCGGCGGCGCGCGTGTGGTCTTTCCTCGAACCGAAGCACATCTAGGTCCTCCCTCCTTTAAACACATGGGATACCCCTTGGGGTCCCAAACCCCAAACCAATTTCGAGTCTTATATACACAACAATTCTTTCTTCCTCTACCGATGAGGGAGAATTGATCACACACCACACTTTTCCATGCTTCAAACACCTTACTTCGTGAACCAATATCTCTTTCATTTATCAATGAAATTTGACGATTCCTGGCCCTACGGTTATCTACGTACTTAGTAAATCATGCATGTGTGAAGAACCGGATTCTCCAACATACGTAACACTAGTGTTTAAGCCGTTAAAGTTGGTCGGTCGCAACTCCCGCCAAAGGCAAATTTCCAACAATTTTCCCTAAAATAATGTAGTTAAGATCTGCACCCAAAAATGAAAATCCACCTCATATCGGGTTCAGAATACTGGCAGGTTACTTGCAAACATTGTGATATTAAGATTGCAGAAAAGAATTACTGGCAAAAGCATCCCACAAGCTGGTTTACTTTCCATTGACGGCAAAAGAAAGTGCTAATAGAATTCCTGATTGAACTCTGCAATCTGTGCATGCATGATTCATGTTTGGACATTATATTATTTCGCTATTTAAGATACTGAATTTCGATTTACACAAATGCTGGTTTGACCATCAATACTTGAAATATTAAGATATTATTCTGAGTATATCAAGTGATAATAATTTTCACCCTTAGACCTTTAACTTTCGCGAACTCTTGCTTTTTTTCCAAGTGAAGGTTATGTCAAAAACAACTTCGAATCAATTTTCGGAGATCCTTCACAACTTAAAAACTTTAAAAACTTCTTTTTTGACTTCACAAAAAAAATATTGTCCGAACGCCTTCACATATTAGAATAGGCAGGCAATCATGCAACGAAATGTGACTACCAAGACACAGAAACAGAGTTATGCGGCATATTTCCAAATGGAACTTCAATTATGAGGGGGGATAATATGGTGAAGGGTTAGGAATGACAACTGCATCAAACAAATAGATAAACAATGCAAATGCTTTTGTCAGTTAACATTTTGCAACTGTCAAAAAATCATCCTACTAGTGGAAACAGAAACTAGTATATTTTGAACTAGCAAGTCTTTTGGTTGAAGTCATTTGAATTTGAACTAATAAGCTGCTCAGACTGAAAACAAGATAATCCATTTTATGATATACTTTTCCTAATATTCAAGCTACCAAATGAGAACTCACATGATTAGACATGATAGCTAACTGAACAACAAGAACAATGACAATGTGAAAGATGCCAAAATGCCACAAGCTATTTCCAAATGTCTGAAAATGGGTAGAAAGAGAATGAAATATGGGGAGAGCTTTCACCATAATGTTCAACCTGAGATATCTCATGAAATGAAATGGATCAAAACAAAGTGCAGATGAATTCTAGTACAAACCTAAACCTCATGAAATGACCAGAAGTTTAGCTGAATCCTCTTATTAAAAGTTCCAGGTAAATGGATTGCAAATGAACACATAAGCTTTCACATCTCAGTGCCCAATTCGCAAATTCTCATTTTCTATTTGACAGATGAAAGATCTCAAATTTACATTACTCCATCAGCATCTTGATCCACTTGTTACAGAGAGCAGAAGTGCAACTTTCTAAAACTAAAGTTGATGATACAGAATTTAGTCTCAGCTAGTAACTCTTAAGAGAAGCACATGCAGAGCCTTTCGATAGTATTGCTACTTCTTTAAACTGAATTAGATCCGTAATTACCCAAACACTCAATGAAATGGACATTTGTGTAGAATAAAGGCACTTCTAAGCAGAAGGTAAAGGTTGAAGTTAGTCACACATGCTATTTTCCTCTCTTTCCATGGAAGAGGAGTAAAAATAGGTTCAAGACAATTTTGATGTTTTAAGATATGAACCAGATATTTTGTATGAGCCATCAACATTGTTCTGTATAATATCAGTATAAGAAAGATTGTGAAAGCTAAATTAACGATGAGCTGTTCATGGGCATAGCACATTTCTTGAGGTATGAGTGTTTGCATGCTACTACAGAAGATTGTCCAAAAGGGAGGAATCATTCTAGACATAAAATGTAAAAGGTAGAAGGAGATGAAAGGTAAATTTTGTCTCCTTGATCCTTGACTAACTAGTTTTCGGGTTATGCGCTAGTTTGTTGCATACTAGAAACTCTGTAACAAACGGGAAAAGAACAAGGAAAATAACCTATTCTAACAAGTCTAAATAATCAACTTCCAGTAATAAACAACAAGATGCAGAATCACAAAGTACGTAATCTTATTTAACCGCCAAAATAAGAAATATACAAACCTCAGCATTCATGTAAAAGGATGATCTCAGAAATATCCTAACCAAATAAATCTATGGAGGAAAACCAAATGTGGAACTATCGTGTGCTACTCTTATTAGAAACTTAATAAAGTTGATACATCCGCTGTCCATCAATCAGCAGTGGTCTATCAGTCCTGAATCCTATATTGATAAAACTACAACAATTACATTCCAAAAGTAATAAAAGTTGGTTTTCAAGTTCCATTTGATACAGATCAAATTGCCCAGCAAACAATGTGCATCCACCATAAAACTTCAATCATCAGGGGATCTGATGTTCATCAGGGGATCTGATGTGCTCCATATATGGTATCATCAAGATTTAGAAAAAGCAATAACGTGGGGCAACGATTGCAAATGTGTTAAAAAACAATCATAGAATCAAAATGAACAAGAATTGAATGATCCTACCGCACAATCGCAAGAATGTATCACTGGGCACTCTTCTTTCCATTACCATAGTAATTGAGGTACCATCGAACAAATTTCTTCAATCCCGTCTGTAAATCTGTAGTAGGCTTATATCCAAGCTCCTTGTGGGCCGAACTTATATTCGCATGAGTAAACTGCACATCCCCATTCCTTGGCAACTTCATCATCAATCTCTTGGCCTTCACCTTTAGCAACCTCTCCAAAATGCTGACAAGATCAGAAACCGGCACAGGGGACGTGTTGCCTAAATTAAACACGCGCAGTTGCGCGGGGCCTTTCTTCTTCCCACCACTTCCCGTGCTCTTCTCAGCGGTATCCAATGCTGCCAAACAACCCTTCACTATATCGTCGATGTAGGTAAAATCTCTAGCTACCGTGCCATGATTAGCAGCCTCGAATATGGGAATCGACTTTCCTTTCAAGATATCCCTTGTGAAAAAGAAGTAAGCCATATCTGGCCGACCCCACGGTCCGTATACGGTGAAAAATCTCAATCCAGTTAATGAAAGCCCATATATATGATTATATGTATGAGCAATTTCTTCACCAGCTTTTTTAGTTGCAGCATAAAGACTAGCAGGCTGATCTGTCCTATCCTTCTCAGAAAAGGGTACCTTAGTATTCAATCCATATACAGAACTAGATGATGCCCACACAATAGCAGGTTGAGGATTAACACTTTTGCAAATTTCAAGAACATTAACAAGACCAGCAATATTACTATGCACATATGAACCAGGATTTTCCATTGCATAACGTACACCAGCTTGTGCAGCTAAATGCATTATATGACTAAATGGAACAATATCAAAAAGTTTCTTCAAGAGGGTGGCATCATTGATGTCACCCTCAACAACATACACCCCCGTTCGCTCTAAGAGCGATTGCCTCGCTCTTTTGAGCGAGGGATCATAATATTCATTGAAATTATCTAACCCCAAAACACCGTCTCCACGGCGTTTAAGGGCAACTGAAACATGAGTACCTACAAAGCCAGCAGCACCAGTAACCAATACAGAAATACCATTACGTGACCTTACTTTAGCTGAAGCTTTAATCCTTTTCTCCCAAGCTGGACCACCATAAGAGTTTGTTCTAAGAGATCTTCTTGAAAGATCTGATGAAACAGTGGATGTAGAAGCTGGTGATCTGTAAAAGAACACAAAGATCAAACCCAAGAATACAAATGACCAAAATGTGAGCTTTGCTAAGGAAAAATGTATCCTTAGCCTATTGTAAGGGGATTTTTCCATCTTGAACTTTCCTGGGGTTGATGGGATATTGTCAATGTGCTTCATTGGGACATTAAAACTTGCCAAATCTTGAAGATTTCAACAATACCCAACTTGGATGTTTCTTGTTTTTTTCAAAGGAAATCAAATCACCAAATTTTCTTGAAAAAAAAGCTTAGGGTTAGGGTTTGAAAAAGATTTTTTTTTTTTGTTTTTGGCTTGTAATGAAGGATAGTGGAAATGGAGATAAGAAAGAAAAAGGGGTGGCTATGAAGGTGATGATGATGAGGGTATTGGAACTTTAGCGCTATATTTATGGGAATCTTCTGGTTTCTTGGAGGGACTGGTTGTTGTTGTTGGAACAAAATGCTAGTAGTAGTAATTTAAAAAAATAAATAAATTGTGGGGTTTCTTAATTTCTTTGCCTTTAGTTTTTTTGTATAGAAGAAAATATTGATGATTGATTAAGAAATGGATGATTGGAAGAGAGAGAGAGAGAAAGTGTGTGTGTGTGTGGTGGGACTTAGGAGTGTGGACTAATTTTGAGGAGGGAATGTGGTTTGAACAATTTAAAAAGGAATAATGAAGATTGGAAGTGGACTAATAGGCTAGCTAAGGGTGCTGGGTGGTTGGTAGATCAAGGACATAGTCAAACAAGACTGTAATTAATGAAAGGGATTAATTAACCTCAAGAATAAAAACTTTGAGTTAAAAGTTTAAAGAACCCTAATTTTTATCATTACATAGCAAAAGCTGACAAATACTACTAATACTCTACTTGTTGCCAAATTGGTAAGTAAAGTATAATTCTACTCTTTTTGGGAAGAGTTGGTTTTTGTCTTATTGTGGAGATGGGAGGTTAGAGGTGGGTAGTTATATTGCATTGATTGGTGGGGAAAAAAAAGGGCCATGAAGTGAAGGCCTTATTTTCATAAAAGTAAGTTTATTTCATAAAGTTGTATACTTTAAACCAGATTCTAATGAGGGGAGTTTCTTAATTTTTGGAAAAGGCATTAAGTTTTTTGTGTTTTTGGTACTATGAGTATAGGGGGTGGTTGTTGGTGATGCTGTGGACGAAAGTTTGGGGTTAATTATGAAAGGTTCTTGATTTTTACCAATTTTAGATGGTGGGGATCCCATAATTTATTGAATCTATATTTCTGGCTTCTTTCCATCTCAAAATTGTTTTTGTTTTCCTTTACTTACAAAAATACATAAATATATACTCACTCCGTCTCAAAATAAGTGTAATTTTAGTAAAAAAAAAATATCCCAAAAAAATGTTACCTTAGAAATTCAACACAAAAATTGATGTGTTTCCAACTATATCCTTAACATTAAAGAAGTAATCCTCTTTAATATTGCTCAATTCTCAAAAACATATACTATAAATAGAAGTCGTTTAATTAATTCCACATTGTATTTAATGATTTATTAATGAGTGTGATATTTGTTAAGGTGACACTTATTTTTTGAGATGGAGGGAGTACAATATATAGTGCAAGATGTGTCGGCTTATTAGTATGATTTATAGCTTGTTCGAGCAAACTTTCCAAAATCGTTTATTTAGAAAATATTTTTGTTAAAAATACTTTTTAAATAAGTATTTCAGTATTGTGTTTGACTAATTGATTTGAAGACACTTTTATAATATTAGAACAAACAATTTGTGGTTGATCAAAATTTTAATAGGAAAAACTATTTTTTCAGCTTCTGCAAAATAACTTCTCCTATTATTCAAAACACTTATTTTTAAAAAAAAGTTTGACCAAACAGACTATTAATTTATATGTTATTTTTTTATAGTTTCATTTTGTATATTTTAAAACATTATTACTCTCTCTCTATATATATATGCATTTTCTTTTTTATGAAAGAAATATCGTATGATATGCTTATAAAAGGGTGTCTGCGGCATTAGTGCAATTATTAGAGATTAAGGAATATCTCAATTCAAGAAGCTTTCATAAAATGGAAGTCTTGAATATTTTGGTTTAAGAGCTTATTCTTTCTCAAAATTCCTTGTATTAGTCCACAAAACACATACTCAATAGTTCTTGGCACTAGTCGACATGAATAATAATGTACCGATTATGAGAGTACAACAACGACTTCCTTTTTCATCAAAGTTAAACTCCTACCACTTGATGTTATATTTAAGCATAAATTTTTGGTTTCATATCAAAGAGAAGTAGATTTTCTTGAAGAATCAAATCAAATAGCTAAGAAGTCCTCTTCAGTTTACTTTATTTTACCTAATGAAAGCTATATCATTTCTCAACATGAAAGCATACAACGGCATCTGTGTAGCTAAATAAGTAATTCTCGTGCTAAAAGGAATTATGATTGGGTTAGAAAAGTTAATGCGTGACAATTATTCACAAGATATTGCTAACCTTTTTTACAACAATTGTTTTTTCATTGTTAGAATGCATATCACATTAAAAAAAAATCACAATTTTGACTTAAAGTATCACGTTTTTCATCTTTCACGATATTTTAAACTTATTTTTCCCTTTCCTTTTTTGTTTTTTCTTCTAGATATTCTCCTTTTGGGGAAATCAGAAAATTATCTGGCTTCATGCAATTAGATCACGATGAAGTATATATATATCACACGGAAAAATATGCATATTGATTTTTAAATCAAATTAATGGATATATGACATGTGTTAGAGTGTACACAACTATCATTTAATCATGATTAATTAATATATATATATTTTCACTTTATTAAATCACTTAACCATGAATACAAACAACAACAATAACATACACAGTGAAATTCCATAAAAGGAGGTCTGGAAATGGTAGATTGTACGCAGACCTTACGTCTATCTTGGGAGATAAATATACTGTTTCCTGAAGACTTTCAGCATAAGGACAAGAAATTCACTTAACCATGGTAACGTGAATTGACTTTTATGTAAACACCTCACGTGGATAAGTAATTACCGGATTGCACTTCTATAGTTTTTTTTTCCTGCTCTAGTTAATGAGATTTGCGGCACATAGATTTTATTCCAACAATCAATTCGAGAAACAAAAACTACCCTTTTTTCACGGCAGACAAATAAGTTTTTGTTCACTATCCGATTTACTGAAACACGGAGAAAACAATATATCAACTGAGTGACTTAAGAATATAATTCTCCCAGTAAGGCAACTTTGGGACCCATTGATAAGGACAAATAAAGGTAGGTTTCTTGTCTATTGATTTTTCACATCCTTCCACATGCTTTTGTTCTCCAAAAATGCGAAAGCAAGAAATAAAATGAAATAAAATGAAATAAGAGGCAATAGCATTCCATTTTTACATGAGTACTAATGTACAATCTAGTGTATTATCCAAGAGAATCGGGGGAGGGAAGTCCATTGATGAGATTTAAACAACTCCTTTTTATAATGTATAATTTTAACATCATAAACTCAAAATTCAAAAATTGCTTACATCCAATAGAATTTAGCTTATAAAAAATGATCAAATCCTCATTTTCCTCAACAATGCTTATGTTTTGTCAATTTTCTTTCTCTCTCTTGATCTTTCGCGAGGTATGCAAAACTAGACCAAGAATTTTAAGTTAATTGGTGTAAGTTCTCACATATAATATGTGCAAGATCTTATATTTGGTCTACCGTATACCATCTTACAATGCATTCTTTTAGAAATTATTTAATAGCTCGAATATGACCTTTTATTCACACAACTCTATACGGTTACACCAAAGCTTTCCATTCGTCATGTTAAAAGGTGATGAGGATCCATACTTTGCATGTGGAGGCATAAAAAATAGAGAGTGAGGTGATGAGTTAATGCAAATGCCCAAAAAGGAGACAGTCATGTGAAAGTTCACATAAGTTAATTGGTGCAAGTTCTCACTATATATGTGCAAGATCTTATATTTGGTCTATCGTATACCATCTTACTATGCATTCTTTTAGAAATTATTTAATAGTTCGGATATGACCTTCTATTCACACAACTCTGTACTGTTACACCAAAGCTTTTCTTCGTGTTAAAAGGTGATGAGGATCCATATTTTGCATGTGGAGGCATAAAAAATAGAGAGTGAGGTGATGAGTTAATGCAAATGCCCTAAAAGGAGACAAAGTCATGTGAAAGTTCACACAAGTTTGCTGGTAATAAAGCAACCTTGAAAGCAAGGCAAAGAAAACTTCTCTTTTTCAATAACACCTCCCCTTATATTCAGTGGCTTATGTTCTAAAGTTTGTTAGGCCAGCTATCATGTGAATTTGTATGTCCATTATTATTAGCCTCACAAAATTACCTAAGACCAAACTCTACTCTTCCATTCAATTAAAATCTTTCTTCTTTCTGTCCCTAGAAAGTAAAAACATTGTCGAAAAAAAAAGACAAAAGAATATATATAATAAATACACTATAAATAAATGGTCTGATTTCATGATGATCTCCCACTCTTCACCATCTTTTCTTCTTTTCATGTGGCTAGAATTATCATGAGACAATATTACATATTTAACAAAATAATTATGCCTTAATCCTAATTAAAATTGGCTAAATCTTCTGTCCAATAAATTGCCATATTTTTTTCATTTAAATTCACCTCAATCATGACAATACTATATATTGACTTACTTTTTACTCCGAAGATATCCTAGAAAATTAATAATGACTTCTTACTTTTCTCAAAATGTGACTCTTCTTAATTCGTGAAGTGCAAGGTATTAAAGTCAATCACTCTCGTCATAAAATTCTAGTTACACCATTGACATTCGATTAATGTATCCTCGTTAACTTTATAGAATAACTCTGACCAATTGGGCACCTTAATTCGAGATAATAGAATCTTTTTATAGTAAATACTTGTCACTTGTGATGCAGAGATTTAGGGAGAGGGGGACGGTGGAAAGAAGAAAAAGAACAAAGAGGGAGGTGAATAGTTTAATAATTTTATAAAGTTTATTATTACAATATTTAAAGTGTAGTGAGCATAATAATAACTAGGAAAGCATGGAACATGATGCCAGCAGGTTATAAATTAAAGAAACAACTGTTGGGACATGGTTTGCCTTACTTCTTTGGCAACTTGTTCACATGGACCTGGCGGTTGCCTCTCCAATATACTACTACTAATATATTTTATTTGTTCCCAATTATTATATATTAATTAGAGTTTATTCTTTAACAAGTACAACTCTTAATCTTGGACTTCTTCAGATTTAGAGTTGCAATTGGTGGCTGTAATTTCGTGCCGCACCACTGTTATTTAGGATAGGATTTCCTTTTTTCTTTTCTTTTTCTATACGTTTTTCACTTGATTCGATACTAGGGCTCCTTGACTAATCCGAATTGATATCGCTTAAGTTTCACTAAAGAAAAAACACTAAGAAATTTTATTATTTTTGAAACTTGAATTCGAGATTTCTGATCAAGAATAGAAAAAAATTATTGGATCCACTACAAACTTTGGCGGTAGAATAGCATTCCAATCAAACGTAAACATATATTTTCCCATTAGACTATTTTAACTGAAAAATGGACATCAATTCTTTAGTATGACTTCCTTTCTCTTGTGAAATTTCTAATTTATCAACACATTGCGATCTTTTATCTTCCCTTAAACAACCTTATATAAATTAAGGAATAGCGGATGCTGTATCATTATTCCTTAACACTGAGACTTTCCAGTTATTAAGATTAAGATAATATTGAAGGGGGCTATAGAACAATAAAAATAAAAATGAAATAAACTCGAATGCCAACTCTGTTTCTGAATGTCGAAAATTATGTCGTCCGACACCAGCGAAAACACAAAAAAACTTTGAATAGTAAATGAAGCGGAAATTTAAAGAACACAAAGGTTTTAAATTTTCATAAGTTATATTATATATATAACTTATATTGGTCAATGACCAAATGTATTATATATATATATTATATACAAATATATAAATTCCTTTATTTACAGACTTACAAGATAAAACGGAAAGGAATTAAAAGTTGAAGTCGCTGATGATTTATGCCTGGAAAATCTAACTAAGTAGACATAGACAGCCTCTCATTACGATGGCTTCATACAAAACTAATCTAGAATCTAAATAACAATTGTAAAATGTTGTCAACACACTCAGGCAACACTAGTGATCCAGATTTCTGAGATAAAATCCCGAGAGCTCTCTTGATATTTTACTTTCTGGTTCTGGAAATCGATTCTCTGCAGTAGCCTCTCTATTTATAGTAGAAAGTCTTCCTTGAATTGCTCATCGATCGGTTGTGGAAGTTGAGGGAAAGGTGGACTGCTGGTGGGATTGGTTGGAGAAGATCAGGGAGTAATAATTACAACAGCTTTGGCTTGATCCTCACGACAAGCAACAACTTTTGACTTAGTCCTCACTCATTTTTTACCAGCTCCTTTTTACCTTGCCAAGTCATTTTTACATCATAATAATATTTACACAAATATTACTGCATTGCGTGAAGTAAGGCAAAATCTGTTCAGAAAATATTTGTCCGAATGTTGTGCAACATTTGTCCCAACATACTTACACATTCATATCAATACTTGAGGAGATATGTTGGGTCAAATGTCACAACACCAAATCCAACATTAACAATCTCCCTCTTTTTGTCTTTCTTCACAAAACTCATTAAAATGTAAAGTTGACTTAGGATGTTGTCACAAATGTTGTCCGACATCTGTGATCAACACTTTCAAGGTCATGCTCCCCCTTAACCTGTGATGGCATACAAGAAATATGTGTATACTGATTCATAGGATTAGAAAAGAAAAGAAAAAAATATGAGCACACATATCACATATCATCCAATATATACAAACCACAAATAGAAATATTCATTGTCAACAAATATCTATATCAATCCACTAAAGATCCTCATACAGCATCGACAACAACAACAAATCTCTCCTTGCTCATCATACAACAGCAGCAGCTTCCAGGAATATCTAAAAAATATATCCAGGAATATCTAAAAAAATCATCTACTATCACAAAGGAATACCTCATGCCTCCTAGACTGTCTACTTCAATTGGACTCATTAAATTCATATATAGCAATTGAAAACATTGAGACGTACCTGAATGTTGTCCGTCGTGTTGGACAACATTACGAGAGACACGGGTTTGCTTACCTTTCAAACAATCTTCACAAACAATTTTACCTTTATGGCTAAGTCCAGGGGAGTTACAATGATGACACACAAACTTCATATTCTTTGACATATATGAGACATATTATTCATCCATTTTTCTTTTACAAAGCATATTTTCTCATTTTTATCAAAGAGATTAGAGCATATAGTTTTAAGAGAGTTTTTGTACTCAATTCCTGCATGTGAAGGTTTATTAACGTTGAGTATCTCATTCAATTTCAAAGTTCCCGTGTTGAGCTTACGGAAGATTGTTTCGACTAAATCCAATTTTGCACGGATCTTACCAAATTCAATATCCTTTTTGGTAAGTGCAATCTCAAGTCGGGTTATCGTACCTTTTAATACTAAATTCTCATGAGTTAAAGATTTTACATTTTTGTCAAGTTTCTTGAATTCTATGATTAAGGCTTTACAAATACTTTGTAATTCATTAATCATATTATCTTTGCATTCAACTTGATCCATCAACCTCATTAACAGAAATAGAACCACTAAAGCAATTAACATCATAATAGTTAAAGAATTTATACCTTTTGGATGTCGCTGAGGATGTTGATGTCGTTGCTGATGTTGGAGCAAATGTCGTGGCATCTGAGACAACATTGTATACGACATCTTCATTATCCGATAGAGACTGTTTGAAAACAGTAGCCAACATTGCTTGTGTTTCAATTTCACGATCTCCTTCCTCTTCTCCTTCATCATCACTAAGAGAAACATATAGGTTCTTACCAAATTTTCTAAGAGTATTTGCACATTATTTAGCATAGTGACACCAACCCGAGCATGCATGACACTACACGGACTCAAGTTATTTGAGATCAAATTTGGTACGATCGGAGTTGGTTCTTCTTAGTTAATTTCCTTTTTGTAAATTTGGAAGGAATCTAGTGGGATTTTTATTGAAGACTTGGTTTTGGTGCTCTTTAGATTTAGATTGATTTCACTTATTGTTGAACTTCCTCACCATCGAATTGTATTTTCGAGTGAGTAAGGCAACATTTGCACCATCACTAATTTCTTCAAGATTCTCATCCTCTTCTTCGATTTGACACTCCGAGGATTGAACTTGAAGTGCCACATTCTTGCTTTTATACAGTTCCTTTTGATTCTCAATGTTCGTCTCATAAGTTTTGAGAATGCTCATCAAGGTATGAAGGTCCATTGTGAAAAGATTGTGAGCTTCTTCAATAGCACAAATCTTTAAATTGAACTTTTCATGAAGAGAACGAAGAGCCTTTAAAACAAGTTGAGTGTTGGTTAATGGTTCACCAAGCACTTGACATTCATTTGAGATGTCAATCAACTTTTTAAAATAAGATTTAATATCATCTTTTTCTTCCATCTTTAAACGTTCATATTTACTCATGAGCATGTGTAGCTTTGTTCGACGAACACTTGAGCTACCTTCACAATGATTTTGTAAAGTATCTCATACATCCTTAGCCGTGGATCAGTTTTGAATGAGTTTGAACATATATATATCAACCCATCCAAAAATTGCATTTAAGGCTTTTTCGTTAAAGTTAGCATTATTGGTTTCTTCTGTAGTCCATTTGGATTCATGTTTAACAAGAATGTCACCTTCTTCATCCGGTGGCAACATTGAAACAACATACCCATTGATTATAGATCTTCATGCCCTAACATCAATTGATTTGATATGAGAACGTAGACGAATCTTTCAATAGGCATAATTTGATTCATCTAAAATAGGAAGCCTACCAATAGTTGGATTTGCCGGATCCATAGCTTATGACAACAGGACCAAGCACTTATTGTGTTAAGTGTCGACTTTGATACCACTTGAAGGGGGCTATAGAACAATAAAAATAAAAAATGAAATAAACTCGAATGCCAATTCTGTCTCCGAATGTTAGAAATTATGTCGTCCGACACCAATAACAACACTTTAGCAAAACAGAAAACTTTGAAGAGTAAATGCAGCGAAAATTTAAAGAACACAAAGGTTTTAAATTTTCATAAGTTATATATATATATAATATAACTTATGATGGTCAATGACCAAATGTATTGTATATATATTATATATAATATACAAATTTCTTTCTTTACAGATTTACAAGATAAAACAGAAAGGAATTAAAAGTTGAATTCGCAGATGACTTCTGCCTGAAAAATATAACTAAGTAGACATAGACAACCTCTCATTACAATCGCTCCATACAAAACTAATCTAGAATCTAAACAACAATTGTAATGTTTGACAGAATATTGTCAACACACTCAGGCAACACTGGTGATCCAGATTTCTGAGATGAAATCCCGAGAACTCTCTTGGTATTTTACTTTCTGGTTCTGTTTTCGATTCTCTGTAGTAGCCTCTCTATTTATAGTAGAAAGTCTTCCTTGAATTGCTCATCGATCGGTTGTGGAAGTTGAGGGAAAGGTGGACTGTTTGTGGGATTGGCTGGAGAAGATCAGGGAGTAATAATCTCAACAGCTTTGGCTTGATCCTCATGACAAGCAACGACTTTTGACTTAGTCCTCACTCATTTTTTATCCGCTCCTTTTTACCTTGCCAAGTCATTTTTACCTCATAGTAATATTTACACAAAGATTACTGCATCGCGTGAAGTAAGGCAAAATCTGTTCAGAAAATGTTGGTCCGAATGTTGTGCAACATTTGTCCCAACATACTTACACATTCATATCAATACTTAATGAGATATGTTGGATCAAATATCACAATACCAAATCCAACATTAACAAATATATTAAGAGAAATAAACTTGAGAAAACTCCACTTGTATGAATTGTCAATTCAAATAGCTATCATGTGCTTCCTTATTATTATTCTCGTCAACAGATAGATTTGGATCTCACCTCGAGTCATGTAACAAACTTTGAGTCTTCCAAAATTCTTGAGTTTCATGCTAATTTTTATTTTGAAATGCTTAAATTTGTTTGACACAGTTTTATCTATCGACCTCCATACTTTAAAGATTTAAATTCATTGAATTATTTACACTTACTTTAATGTAATATTTTCTCTCTTTTCAAGAATTACTTTAATGTTTTCTTTCATCATCACAAATATATTATAAGTCAAACTAACATTTTAAATTCTATGTTTAGTAACATAACATTACAACACGAAGAAGGCCTATTAATTTCCTTTAGAATCGATGGAGTTTAATTAAGAAATTCATGTACAATGTCAAATGGACATCCACTTGATTTAATTCATTGAATTCGTAACAAAATGTCAATTTTTTTATTTTCTTAATATGCATCAGAAATCAAGAATTTAAGCTTCTAACTAATACTCCGAGGAAACATAACTAAAGCAATTCAAGCCATACAAGTCAAGATTACAAATAAATTATGAAAAATAACCAGCCCAATTAATCGGTGGGAGTGCCGGAATTGGTCCTGGTTAAATGTCAAACTAGCATCTTATTTTGCACGACCCAGCCCGAGCTCCTTTTTTTAGTGGGCCGTGACGGGCCGGAACATGGTGTAAAATTCCCTTTGAAAAATTGTAATGAGAAGATTGAATTTGTATTGTTGATTTAATTAATAAGGTTTCTTGAGAATGTATATTGATGTTATAATGGTGTATCTTATAAATTTAAAACATTAATAATCAATGTTAAATGTTCTTATAGGAAGTGTACTTATGGAAATTTCCTAACAAAAACTGGGCAGGTCAGATATAACCCATTATTTAGCCAATCTTAACCCAGCTCATCTCAACCAAGTAACCTTTGAACAAGATTGGGCAATGACCAGCTATTGGTTCAACTCATTTTAACCCGCTCAAATTTAGCCCAAACCACACATACCAACTCCAATTTATATTATATCCATCTGGTTTCTGGCAATGTTTAACACTAGGATGCTCATTATTTGCAGATTACTAGAACTGTTTATATACTAAATAATATTTGGTATAGTATCAAGAAGTAGTGCATATAATGCAGTAGCATCACAAGGCTGACTATATAGTATGTGCACTGTAGCTGGAGAAATTTACTGAATCACATTCTCATTTCAATTCAATCAATTAATAAGAGAATAACTCCACATAAAGATAAAGATAATTGTGTCCCTCACGTTCAAAATAGTACTGCAACCATGCTAGTTCATCTTGACTCTATAGTATACATGTCTTCTACACAAAAGAAAAAAACTCAAACTTCAACAAATACAATGAACATTATCACATGAAAAAGGGAGTCAATTCATGGATCTAAGCCTTTTCACTTCCAGTATGGGCACCATTTTGGTTGTCAAACTAGTGCATAGTGTCTCTTGTACAAAATAATGTCTTCTACATGGAAAGTGGTTTAGTGCTTGGAGTACTGTTGGAGAACATCAAAGTAGTTAGGGAAGGTTTTGCGAGTACAACCGGGGTCCTTAATGGTGACTGGAACATCTGCACAAGCAGCAAGAGAGAAAGCCATGGCCATTCTGTGATCATCATATGTATCAATTTCTGTTACGTTTAACTTTTCTGGTGGGGTGATTATGCAGTAGTCTGACCCTTCTACAACTGTTGCACCCAACTGAAATTTCATCCAGAAATGTCAAGAGTAAGAAAAACAAAATAATTGATGGGATGAAATCTCGAGATCAACTTCAAAGACTACACTAGGCTTGTTAGCTGCAAATGTCATGAACGTTTACCTTCCTAAGTTCTGTGCATATGGCAATCATCCGCTCAGTTTCCTTGACTCTCCAGCTAGCAACTGACCAGAGAAAAGAGGAGTATCTAAAATGTTTAGCACAATAAAGAAAGAAAGAGAGGAAAATAATATGACAACAATGCTCGGCTCAAATGAAAATCTGCAACACATAAATTTAAGCCATGCTATATGGACTTCTTAAATTTAATTCATCAACCTAAATTTAGCAAAATGGTAAACATGATGATGATATTAAAAGATGTTTCTACTTACCAAAAGAAGAAAAAAAAGATATTGAACGACATTTTCTTTTTCTTTTCCCCTCAATTTTCCAACAGGAATTTAACCTTCATAAACACAAACTTTTAAGAGGAAAAGGCAAATCTATCTGGAAAGAATTGTATGATGCATGCCATATTAAGTCTCAAGTATATTAAAGAGGTAGCATAACAAAGGAAATCGAACATATATCAAAGTGCCTGCATCAACCCAGAAATGGTGAGGCAGAGAGCCATTAGTATTGTAGGATAGAATTAACAGGACAGAAAATTGCCAAAGCTACGTTAATTTTTTCCTTTCTCCTCAGACTCCCTAGGGAAACCTCTTTGCACATTTTAGTCAGGTTATCACAGTATTTTAACTCATTATGCAGGGAAATGCTCTCGTATTAATAATACCGCCCCGGGTCACAATCAGGTTAGCATTATATCTTAATCAAAACAAAGTGCTTCAATTAGATTTCATTTCCCAGATATCAAGGATAGCCATACCGTCTCTTATGGTAGTAGGGCCATCAGCAAAAAGTGCAACTACAGCAAGAGTCATGGCAACATCTGGCATTTTGTTCATGTTCACGTCAATGGCACGTAAATGTTTCATTCCAGAGGAGTTCCTTGGAGGTCCTTTAACCGTGACACTGTTCTCTGTCCATGTAACTTCTGCCCCCATCTTCTCGAGGACCTCAGCGAACTTAACATCCCCCTTCACACAAGAAACATAAAGATCCAAAGCAAGGTCCTTGTTAGAAACTTACCTTATGCGGTCATAGACTAAGATGCAAGCCACGCGCTGTGAACTCTTACTTTTAGTACTTAAACAAAATTAAGCTTGTGAATAGCAGAGATTTAGGAAGTATTATAGTGCTGTCACAAATTCCTAGCACAAGCTGGAAAAGTCTAGAATGTGAGTGCCCCCTAAGTCTTAATGGCATGGAGCAATACCTGTAAACTGCTTGTTCCACAACCTTCAACGGTGACAGTTCCACCTGTGACAGCTGCACCCGCCAAAAAATAGCTAGCACTTGAGGCATCTCCTTCCACATATGCTTTCCCAGGAGACCTATGATATTCTCATAACTGTTAGCTTTATCTATCTGTGGAACCAGATTATCAAAGACATTAACACGGAGTGAAAACGGACTTACTTGTACTTCTGACCTCCTTTTACCAAGAATCTATCCCAGCTACTAGTGTGCTCCACAAAGACACCAAATCGCTCCATCAACTTCAGTGTCATTTCAACATAAGGTACAGAAATCAGTTTGTCAATTATTTCAATCTCCACATCTCCTAGAGCCAGGGGAGCAGCCATAAGCAAAGCAGTCAGGTATTGGCTGCTGATAGATCCGGAGAGCTTTACCTGATAGATATAAAGGGAGTATAACTTAGCAAGAAGTCAAAAATGGTTATATTATATCTTTCCATACTAGGAAAGAAGCTGAGTAGTGACAACATATGAATTATGATTCATCAATATGATGTTAAGAAAATATTGCAGAATCAAATGTATATTCTTTAATTTAGTAGCAGCAGCAAGGAATGTGGAAGAGATCAAATGAGTCAAGAGACTTTTGGAGGAAACCAAGACAAAATTAAAGGGGTACAGCAAGTTACTTGAATTTTTTTTGAACTCTGCCTTTCGCATTTAGGACTTCTCGTTAAGTGGAAAGACTAGAGTTGCCTTGTTTGTTATCATACAAGCTAGATACATGCAAGAAAAATATATGGACTATAAACTAATCTACTCTGTGGCGAGAGAGAGAGAGTGCATGCTTGTACTTAGACTCAAAATGTTCAGTGGTTCTAAAGAACAAGTATAAAGTGAAAGAAAATGAAGATAATTCAGATGGAGAGAAAATATATTTGTTAAGACACAATTACAATGAAATAGAAGAGTCCCTGGATGAGGCTTTTCACATAATTCAGGATGGTACCAGAACAAGGTTGAGGTTTTGTTCAAGTCTCGCCACCACTCATTTCCATCCATTAGACCGTAACTCATTGTATCCAACTGATGAGAGGCAGCTTTTGGCTTTATTATTAAGGATCCAAATTCAGATCTATTTCTGGAACAAGCTAAAGTAAGCCAGTTTCTCCCAAGCTTAAGTTATTTAACTTTCCAAGCAAAGACGTCATTGCAATTACAACATTATTCATCATTTTGATAATACTGTTCCTACAGTTTAAGACAATTGTAGCAACAGGCTACCATTTACTGACATTATACATGTGGACATAATAAAATTATAATCCTCACCTTCCCTCCCGGAAGACCTCCTTTGCTGACTATTCGAACAGGGGGACATTTCGTACCAAGGAAACAATCGACTTCTGCGCCAAGCTGCTTAAGACCATCAACCAAATCACTAATTGGTCTCTCTCTCATCCTAGGAACTCCATCAAGTACGTAACTGTAGCACATAAATTATTCATGGAGAGTTACTGGAAAGTAACATATTCTAGACCAAAAAACGAAACAAGCTCTATTAAAGTACTCAGAAAGATGGTAAGACACATGACATACAAAAGTATGAATGCATTTCTGAAGCTCTCAGAGCACCATGCCCTAACTACTAAACATTTGAAAACCCAATTGACATAATTATCATCAGCAATCATTATCTCCCCAAAAACCAGATTAAGCTATTGATTGTACATTTCAGAAGCTTTTGCCACCAATACCACAGATGCGATTCATGAAGACTATCAAAGTGGTTTCAAAAGCAGCCCCCCCCCCCCCCCCCCCAAAAAAAAAGCAAAAAAGAGAACAACAAAAAGTTAAGGAGGACTGATTTAAAGACCTTGAATGTCCACCAGCTACAGTAACTGCTGCTGTCAATGGTCGCATTGCTGTTCCAGCGTTTCCAAGGAAAAGTTGGATTTCTTCCTCAGACTTTTTGCCGATGGGAAACAGCCCACCACAACCTTCCACAATTGCTCGTTGGTTTTCACCGTCATCTTCTACATGAAGTCCAAGTGTTTTCAATGCACCAAGCATGTAATGAATGTCATCACTACTTAACAAATTGTCCACAACAGTCCTTCCCTGAAATTGAAGTGCCAGTGACATGTAAGGGCAGCACAAGGTTGTTAATAATGTTTATCAAGAATATCAAAGTATGAGAATGTTACATGATAGTTAAGGAACAAAGTAGCATGGGGCTATTAGTATATTATACTGTATGAGTTGTTCAGGACACCTTCCCGGTTACAGCTACAGCAGCTTAAACCAAGAGTAACACATGCTTTCAACCCTTTGCTCCTTTCCCCGCACTTAACATCAGGTTTGCCATGTACTTGATTTGTGGTGTTTGCAAAATATCATTAAATGTATGATGCTAACATACATCATGCCAATTCACCCAAAAAAAAACTTCTCCAATTTATACCTAAGTATGTTGCTTGGACTCGGGTGCGGGTACCCGATATGTGTGGGGATCTAGATGTCAAATTCTTCATTTTTAGAATTCGGGGGTATGGATCCGAATGCGGATAGGGGTTGCTGCGATACGCCAATAAATGTAAATTACGATATACATAAGTATATATTTCGGTTAATTAAAGTAATTGAACTAAAACTAATAATATTCAATTATGTATGAATACCTAATATTTTATTCATAAGATAACTCGTGTAATAGCAACCCATTCTCATACTATATATATATAAACCCAAAAAACAAACCAAATACCCAATCAATCCATACTTCTTGGTCATAGATGTAGTCAAAGCACCCAAAATAAGTTACCAAATCGATGGGATCCCACACCCAAAAATCAGACACGGGGTGCGACTGGGATTTTGAAGGGTCCGAGCAACATAATACCTAACCCACCCAAATGCCAAATTGGTTGAGTCTTGATGAACATCAAAGGACAACAACACGAGGCCACAAAAGATGAACATTTGGTGCATCAATTTGGTTGACAGATTTAACAAAAAACAATCAGTTCAAAAAAATCAAAACATGGGGCAACAAAATTAGACATGCAAACAATCTATCGTATTGAAAGGTCAGCTAAATACCAAATATTTGAAGTGAGTAAAACACATATGTAACCTCAATGCAGATGTCATGGTATTGAAATGAAGTATCAATTTACCATTGCAACCAAATATATCAACTTAGTGTGTTTGGTACCACAGATTTCAAGGAAAATATTTCTTCGAATAAAATGTTTATTTGTATTTGCTTACCTTGACATCACCAAAAGGTTTTCCTAAAAAACTAAAAGTTTTCACCAAAATGGGGCATTTTTCTTTATAAATATTCCAGCTCCTATCTAATTTTACATGTTTCAATCAATGCTTAGACATTGTTGTCAACTTTCAAAACCTCAAAATATCGCCAAAAGATTATTCCATTCCCTATCCTAAACCTGTAAACCACATACAATTTCCAGAGGTCACCTACTTTTATACACAACCAACACTAGAAAATGATCAAGAAAATAATTTCCTAAGACAAACATTTTCCCTCCATACAAAAAGCATTCCTAATTACAACCAGAATGCCAAATGAAAGACCAAACATACCATGCACACACACTTGCACATTCAACTAACTATACCAAAGAGAAAAATACCAAATCTTCAAGTCAATTCAGTTCACAACCCACAGCTCAGCATCCACCCATCAACCTCAACAACAACAAAAAAAAGGAAAAAGAAAGAAAAGCTTGTTACTTTACCTCAGAAAGGGCAGCAAGAAGGAGAATACGATTGGAAAGGGATTTAGAACCAGGCAATTTAACAGTCCCAGATATGTCTTTGATGGGTTCCAGCACAATCTCATGAGGCTTTTCTGCAGTGGCCACTGATGCACAAATCCTAAAAGGTGAATCTTTCTTGGACACCCTCAAAACTGAATCTTTCTTGGACACCCACAAAGATTTTCCTGAATTTTGGGTTACTTTCTTTGATCCAAAGAAGATTGAATGTGAAAAATGAGGACCCTTTTGGGCTTTAGAAAGATTGGAATTGAGATTAAGGGTCTGTATCCCTTGTGCCATGCTGCTAATCTGTGTCATTGTTCTGAAGCTTTTTTAACTCCCTTTCTGAGTTCTTGAAGTTGTTGCAGACCAAACTTTGGATTGTTTTCTCAAGTTAGAAATTTTAGATTCTATAAAAAATGGTTATGGTAAGGAGGGTAGGTAGATTAAAGGGTGATGGGGTTAGGCAAATAAGCACATAAGGAGTAGGACTACAATGTCAGCTTTCACCAACCACCTTTTGTCTTTGAATTTTTAGTGTCAAACCATCAAGGGTTGTTGAGGACTACTTTTGAGTTTCGAGGGGGTAGTTGTGCATTTGACATTAGCACACTAATTTGAGCGATTTTGCAAAATTGATCCCTTAATTTTTTCAGAACACACCTTCTGGCCTCTGCTTGCACGGGTTTGCCCGTTTGGGCATCAAATAGTATTTTGACTATATGACTTATTATTACAACAACAAAAAACCAGTATAGTCCAACCATATGGGAGGTGAAAAGTGGAGAGGGCACCTTATTCCTATCACGTAAAGTTAGATAAGATTTGACTTATTTTTATTTTGATGTATTACATGAAGCTCTATTTTAAATTATGAGTAATAAAGTTTATTTCTCTATGCTGAATCAACATGTTCATATTTGAAGAATATTAGTAGTTTAGTTAGTTGGTTATTAAATTTTTATCTTTTCGATGAAGGTTTGATTCTCCACTTTGTAATCTCCATCATCATTTCCTCTTCCTCCACTCTTGTAAATATAAAATAAAAAATTTACTACTACATTTTATAGGATCTACAAAACTGTAAGAAAAAAGTGTTCATGTATAGGGCGAAATTCATATAAGACAGTTGTACGAATTATAACAAGACACGTGAAACACGGTGCTGAGTCGAGACCACATCAACTTGAGGCACTACCGACTAAATGCTAGCGGTACCGGAAGCGTTATATGCAAAGCAGTACCGATAATACAGAAGGTTGAGAGTCGTTTGGATTGCAACGGGCGGCCATTGCAAAACCGGTCGTACGTCTTCCATAGGACTTTAATAGCATTTATTGAGATACTAATTATCCAATTATTGCAACATTCATTGTCATGTATTAATGAGGGCATATTTCGTGGACTGTGTACCCAAGTAGCTCATGTATAAATAGGACATATTATTCCATTGTAAACCAACAGATTCCAGTTATTACAATACACTTTCTCATATTCTCTTGATCTTTGTGCTTGCATACACATTGTCGTAACTCAGCCCAGAAGTAGTCACAAGGCTCAGGCTAATCATTACTTTCTGTTATCTTATTATTGCTTAAGTATAGTGTATTTTATCTAGTATTGCTATCAAATGTGTCTTTGACCATGTATACAAATTCAACGATACCATTTTACGGGTAAATAATTTTTCTTGTTAAGTCTTATTTCTTGTTTAGGTCAAACAGATGACAGGATTACGAGAACACGGAAACGGTCGCAACATCGGAGACAACACGAGCAACGTCCCACTGGGACCGGATGATTTACCAATAAGAACCACAACACTAGGAGATTTGATATTTGCATACGGAACCACTTTCGGAAGCGGACACACTCGACATGAGGATGCTCCCACTGACGAAACACCTGAAGAAGCCATACAGAATCTTAGGGCATAGAATGCTGCTATGAGTGAGCAGTTGGAGTGTATGATGCGGTTTCAAATGGAGTATATGTCCAAGAATATTGGCAGACTCCAATAGACGGATAGGTGCCTCCACCAAATGCTAATGGAGAAACCAGAAATGACCAGGGTAGATCTAGAGAATGATAGTTCAGAAAGTGAAGTCGCCCCTAGAGATTCATTTTAGGAAATAGTCTTCAAATTCATGAAAGACATGACGAGCAAAGTTGACTCCAATGCAGAAAAGGCGGAAAAAACGTCCAGGAGTTCCGGCGCCAGTTCAGTCAGGTACGGGGGGCTCCTCATGTGGTTGATGGTCCGGACGTTAAGAAATACATTCAGTTGGCGTATAAGGCAAAGGTTGCGCCCGAACTGATCCCCAAAAGGTTCAAAATGCCTTTTATAGCCAAGTATGATGGAACTACTGATCCGCAGGAGCATATAATGGCCTATAATATGGCCGTGAAAGGAAATGATCTAGGGAACACAAAATAGAATCGGTCTTGATCAAGAAGTTTGCTAAAAACCCTTGCTATGTAAACTTTGACATGGTATTCACAAATCCCTGAGCACTCAATCAGATCATTCGCTCAGCTCGCTGACATGTTCATAAAGTCTCATACGGGGGCTCGAAAGGTGAAGACGCGCAAGGCGGATATCTTTCATATTACGCAAGGAGAAACAAGGGACTTCATCACACGGTTCCATAAGTAGTGAATTTTGTTACCCGCAGTCCCGTACGAATGGGCTGCAAAGGCTTTCACAAAGGATTTGAACCCTTCAAGTTCTGATGCCTCCCGGAAGCTCAAGGAAAATCCCTTAGAATTCTAGGCTACAACTTGGAAGGACGTGCACAATCGGTATGAATCCAAGATCCAAATTGAGGATGATATGCTTGGATTTAAAGCCGGGAGTATCTTTGCAAAGTCTGATAAAAGAACCGACCAAAATTCTTCGAAGAACCATTACCAATCTTATCCTACTCCCGGAAAGTAAGGAGGTGGACAGGGTTTTCGCTCATTTGAAAAGTCAAATAGCAAAGGAGGTCTCGGAAGAAATAATCAAGGATTGGTGAATTCCGATAAAGGTAACTCATCTAAGGGTATTTGGTATCCAAAATTATCCGAGTATTACTTCAAAATCGACGAAGAGCAAATGGTAGCGGCACTGAGAACTCATCCAATGTCCCGACCACCGAAGCCATTATAATCTGATCTAAACAAAAGAGATCAATCCATTTGGGTGTGATTTTCACGACACTCACGGGCATAAAACTGTGAATTACAGACATCTACGATAAGAGGTGGCATGAATGCTAAGTAGGGGCCACCTCCGAGAATATTTGAGTGAGAGAGCCCATAACGATTATGAGCGGGGACCTCTAGTCGAAGGTTTATCAAATTCATTTGCACCATCTCATGTGATGAACATGATCTATGATGGATCAATGATTGCCGCTACATCGTTTACCACGGCTAAAAAGATAAAAATCTCCGTAACCCGAGAGAAGAGATTCCGGGAGATACCTGAGGAACATATTATCACATTCACCGAATAAAATGTTGTTGGTGTAATCTTCCCTCATAATAATACATTGGTGGTCACGGTACCTATCGACTACTTCCAGGTGAAGAGGATCCTGATCGACCCCGGGAGCTTGGCTAATATAATCCGGTTGAAATTGGTAGAGGAAATGAATATGACAGACAACATAGTTCCGATTATCATAACCCTCTCAAGTTTCAATATGTCAACACTAAAGGTGAAGTGGATTTACCGGTGGACGCGATGAGAGTCATTAAGGTAATAAAATTTTATGTCATAGATGGTGACACAAGGTACAATGCAATATTTAGAAGATCTTGGATTCATGATATGAATGTGGTCTTGTCAATAATGCATCTGCTGGTTAAATTTCTTACACCATAAGGGATTAAACAAATCAGAGGTGAGCAGCCAGCTGCCACAGAGATATACACTATAGAAGAACCAGAGGTGGTGAGACTCCAAATAGCAATCACAGGAAGCAGAGCCGGTATCAGAAGATGTTCACCCAATTCCGCCGGTAGAAATAGAATCAACCTATTCGGAAGAGGAATTTTCGGATTAGTACCAAGTACCCATATACTTTCAGGTACCGGATGAATCATATGCCACCAAGTCCACGGTAGAGGAACTTAAGCAAATTGCACTACATTCGAAAACCCCCAATAGGAAGATATATCTGGGCACTGGGTTAATCCGGGGCTCAAGAATTTAATTCTTAAATATCTTATATCTAACGTTGATGGCTTTGCATGGTTTCATGAAGATATGATAGGCATCCCTCCAGAAGTCACAACTCACAAGTTGGGCCTGAATTTCAGTTTTCCTCTAGTGCGACAGAAAAATGGTCAATCGCCAAACTCCACAACAGGTTTGTTAATGAAGAGGTACCTAGACTACTCAATATAGGGTCAATTCGGAAAGTAAAATATCTGGACTGTTTAGCAAACGTAGTCGTAGTACCTAAAAGGGGAAACAAATTTAGAATGTGCATTGATTATAAGGATTTTAATAAAGCATGTTCTAAAAAATCATTTCTGCTACTGAACATTAATCAAATGATCGATGCTACGGCGAGACATGAGAACATGAGTTTTGTCGATGGTCTGCATACTTGAGTGATTATATATTTAGTGAATCTTTACAACTTTTATTTTAAGTTATATTTACATGTTGATATTTAATTCAATGGCATGCACCACTACAACCTGGTGCTACCGAGTGTGGCTATTGTGTGATGCGTTTCATGAAAGAGTTGATGCTAGACTCGACTTTAATGACAAATAATGTAAGTACTTCTATACTTAAATGATAGACCATTAACCATGTTAATTGTTACATCATTTCAAGCATTACTAATTATTTTCTTTTTGTGGTTTATAGTTCTACGACAAATACATGTACTCACAAGAGGAACTTGATGATATTCGTGTCGAGTGGGATTGCATTTTTCGAAGATACTTGCTGAAACAGAAGTTGGTAAACTAAATGCGGATGAGTGAACATTTTAGATTGATAAGATACTTGATTAACAATGTTTTAGTCTTTAATTAAATACTTTAATAGCACTTTGAATGATTATCCATTTTGGGAAGACTTTGTACAACGGATTCTAGCTATTCAATGTATATTTTTAGTGTTATTTAAATTTTTAGTCCATTTCATCGGTGCACTCAATTTGCAACATTGAAAATAAATTGCCAAAAAAAAAATCCCGCCAAATTTAATTTTCCCGCCATATTAAAATAAATTATTAATTTTATAGAAATTCTATATGTTTTAATTTGGCGTCAATTTACTTTTCAACGTAGGCGGGAAATTTCAAAATTTGAAAAAAACAAAGGCGGGAAGTTAAAATTTATGTGACTTTTGTGTGACGGGTTTGAACCGTCACATGTCGTGTGACAGATACAGAACCATCAGCCGTTTGTGACAGTGGCAAAGATGACACTTACGGGAACCGTCATCTTAGGGGTTAGATGACGGTTTTACCCGTCACCGTAGGGTATTTTTGTAGTAGTGTATAAAATTCTATATGTTTTATCTATTATGACTTATGATGATGTCAAGCATGGCTGTCTTTGGGCCTGTGCGAGCTGTGCTACCGCACATGGCCCCCGAAAAATGAAAAATTCTAGGGACCCCCTTTTCATTTTTTATTAAGTAGTATTAGCCAAAATTTACTGTAAAGGCCCATAATTCGCAGGTCTTAGCCCAATCTAAGTAAAGTGATTCAGTTTTAGTGGCGCGCGCATGTGGAGGCCCAAATTCAAATTTCAAATCAAACCTATTAGCCTAGACACTTTCTAGTAGAACAGTAGGTGATAATTTGCTTACACACCGCCAAAGCAAACCTACAGACTGAATTTGAAGTCTTTCAAAATTCTAATTAGAGTTAATCATCCAATATGTGATCGAATTCGTTTACACATACATGGATTGAGATATTGAAATCCAAACCTCCTGCCTCCATGAAAACAGAAAATCTTGTGACTTGTTGATCTACCGTTCCAGGCTATACGGATATACAAGGTTTTTTACTAATAATTATTTTTTAATTTTTATTCATTAAAACCCATTTGATATATTTGATCTAAGAATGTGGGATGCTCTTGATTCTAAAAGCTTGGATTTTTTTTCCTAATAGAATTGTTGCATATAGAATTTTATTGACTATTCTCGTGACAGTTGCATCTGCAGAAAGAAGTTTTTCAAAATTGAAGTTGTTGAAGTCTTACTTGCGGTCTACCATGGTACAAGAAAGGCTTAACGGATTAGCATTGGTAGCAATTGAGAATGAAATTTTGGAGAATATACCATATGAAGACTTGGTTGATGAATTTGCTTCAAAAAGTGTTAGAAGGATAGCTCTTTTTAAGTAGGGGTTGATTAACTTGAAGTTGTATTGAGTTTTTATTTACAATTTAAAATAATTTCTAATTATTGAAATTGTATATTTACTTATATTAAGGGCCCACTTTTACGAATTAGAACAGGGCCCCCAAAATGTTTGAGACAGCCCTGATGTCAAGGTAAATCATGTGTTACTATTATTTAATTTATTGTGATCAAGGTGGAGCCAGGTAGAGCAAAGGGGTTCATCCGACCTCCCTTCGGCGAAAAATTGCACTATTTATATATGGTTAAAATTATTTTTATGTCTATATAGTTGATGTTGAATCTCATTTAACTTTTTCGTGTGTTTACTTCTTTATATTTTGATTTATATTTTGAATTCCCTTAGTGAAAATTCTGACTTCGCCGCTGATTATGACTAATTTTCTCAAACTTACTTTTGGTGTCAATTGAAATTATGAAATTGATTATGCCAAACTCTATGTTTAAAGTTCATTTCTTAACTCTACTTTCGCCTATCTTTGTTCGCAATAAAATTATGCAAGTTACTATTCCAAATTTATATTTAAGTTAGTTTCTTAACTTTTAACTATTGCTTGGATATCTGTCGTTCATTGAAATTATGAAAGTTATTGTGCCAAATTTTATTTAAGTTGGTTCTTAACTTTTTGACTATTGTCTATGTATGTGTTTTTTGTTGGAATTCATTGATCAAGTTAGATTTACAATACACATGTTTTTTTATTGAGATTTTTCTTAAATTTCTGCTTGTTATTATCATTCCAATCGGAATAGACGGGTCTGCCTGCCTATGTCTAATCCATCTAACTTTATCCTACGTCTATTTCAACTTCCAAGTCTCGAACTTGGAAGATACTATCTCATCATATTAATCCATCTAACTTTTGGCTCTTATCTGAATAAATTTAGCCATTGAATTTCAAAGATTAGATAATTTAACTAAAAGAATCATATCTACTACTTTTTATTTATTTATGGATGTGCCTTCTCCAATTCATTTGTCATTCTATGTTACACGTTATTTTCAGACAATCTCAATAATAGTAAAAAAGCTATTTACTCGACTTAAAGATATATTATAAGAAAGATACGTTTTCTCTGAAAAAGCTATTACATGATCAATTTACTAGACTTAAAGATATATTATAAGAAAGCTATTTCGCTAATTAATGCATTCACTATGAAAATAAGGATAAAAAAAAGAACTTCCTGTGAAAAAATTCATCTTATCTTAATCATGGACTATAGGCGGCATCAAGGAGTCACAAAATTATAAGTTTTACTTTTTCCACATATCACACTTTTGTTAAGAGTGTTATTAATCTGTTTTTAAAAAAAAATTATATAGGGTAGGGAAAGGAAATTAGGGAATCGAATTCTCACCAATAAGGTAAAATTTTAACTAACCAACTAACTAAGATATTATGATCCCCTTATTATTAATCTGTTAGGAGCATGGTAGAACTTCTTTTTTCTTTTTCTCTAAATTGAATAATTTTTTCATTAGTAAATAACTTCAACTTAAGCAATAACTTACTTCATATTTTTTGCATTTTTTACTTGAGTAAAATATAATAATAACTATGTACGCCTAAGTTCCAAATAATTTGGATCGGCTGTATATATGAATCCCCACTTTTTCAATTAAGCTTATATCATATCAGTTTCACTTCAATAAAGTAAAAACAAAAACTTGAATGTATTTAATGAATAAACGAAAATACAAAATGAATGTTACCTAACGTATTGGATAATACAGATCCTGACAATTTTTCACATTACTTTCTACATAGAAATTGGTTTAATCAGAGTCTTTATGTATTTGTACACAATTAGAGCGTGTCAATTGACATGCTCTTTCGTTTTTTTTTATCAACAGTTTATGTAGTTTTAACATTATTAAACTAAAATCCTGTACAATTGACTTGACTTGTTATTGAAATTCATAGTTTCAAACAATGTTTTAATTTATTTTGTAGGAATCCCAATTTGTTACCAAACTTGAGGCGTAAATTATTACTAAAATTTAGAACTTTAAACAATGTTTGAATTTATTTGGAGGAACGTCAAAGATTTTCTTACCAAATTTACTCTCCTAGTATAGATCCTTTAGATTACTTGTTAGATTAATGTAATCTACCTCTAAAACTTAAATTCTCCAAGTGTAAAGCGAGCGAATGAACTTGACTTATCCGAACCGAACGATAGCCGCTGGTCAATCATCCCAAAAAGTATTTAAAGAAATGAAGAAAAACTATAATTGAGAGGAGTCGGATCCAATTTTTCCCCTCCCTCTATTGGAAAAGCATAAGGAAAATATCACATTTTCACATTAAGCTTGATCTTTTCTGCCATTTTGTTCCTTTAGTAAGAGTACTGATTTGGATGATTAGCCAAGGACAACCAAGATAAGTACTGTTGTATTAACCTTCGCCTCTTTGTCTCTGCATACGACAAAATACAGTAAGCAAAGGCCGGTTGGATATGAAAAGCACGTACGGGAATAATAAATAACTATTATAGTGATCGAAAGGATAAACAACAAAGATTACAACAATAAGTTGTCAATCTCTTGATCTTGAATTGGAACTCCAAATCTGAATCTTGTATTCGAAAATACAAGAACATGAACTGCTACACTTGTGGCTTGTAGATCCGTTGAGAATCCAAACGGTTAGAGTCCTTTGAGATTCTAGTACACACCTGAAACACTTAGCAACCAATTAGATAATCACAACACCACCGGCTGGGTCGAGAGATGACTCTCTGTCTTTAAGACAAGATTGCCCCCGTATATAGGCTATACGGAAGAGTGAATAATAGTCTCTCAAGATAAAACAACAAACTATCAAATGTGCAAAACCTACATAAATGACCTCAGCGAAGAACACGGACAATGAAGATTGCTAAGAGAATGATTGTTTATCAGGAAAACTGATCTCTTTGTGGTGTTGTATACTTGTATGTATGTTGTAGGCATCTATAGAATTGAGCCAAATGCCTCAATTTATAGGTGTGCAAGATGGTCTTTCAAATGCCTCATAATGACAATCAATTGTCATGTAATGGGTGACATTTAACCCTCAAGTAATGCAACAACATAATGGTCCAAGTAATGGCCATTATTGGGTGGATTCAATGCCATTGAAACCTCCTCAACAGCCAAACATTTGGGATTCCGTCGAGTAGTCACTGCCAATGAAGCGCCGCGGCTCTGCCACATTAGCGTCGCGGAGCTAATTCAGCCAGAAACTCACTGCCAATCAGGCGTCGCGACCCGGGGGCGCCGCGGCCCAGTCTGGGAGGCGCTGCGGCCCTTCTCTGCTCCACGGCCCTTTTCCGCCCCGTACCATCTTACACTTCGCACAATCCTTCCTTCGTTTACCAACGTGGAACACTTGTTATTTAGCCAATAACCGTCCATCATTCTATGTCTCAAACATTTCACTTACGTACCAATATCTCTTTCATTAATGAAATTTACGATACTTGGCACTAAGATTGCACGTGTGTGGAAACGACATTTCCGACGTGCGGGGCCTCAATTGTTTAGTCATAAATAATGGGATAAACTTAATTCCACATTAGTAAATTTCCAACAAGGCCAACTTGTAATTATTAATTTTTGCTTCTTTTTTTTTGGGTACAATTTATTACTATAAATATGCACTTGCACTAGAAATAAAAATATCACTCGAAGTGTAACTGTTTCTTATCCTCTCCTTTTTTCTATTATAATACGTAGTGTTAATTGTGATCAGGGATGATGATGTTGGAGATTGGAAGATTGAAGACTTATCAGTGAATCGATCGTTGGTGAAGTTAGATTCTCACAATGAGACGCTTGAAGTTAGTGAAGCGGTATAATAATATTGAAGTTGTCCCATTTAAGCGACACAATTAGAATGAATGAATTTTTTAAATGCATAACTAAAACAGAAATGAGTAAAGGTTTGGTGATGAAGAATACCGTAAAGATCTCTCTTGTAGGACTGATGAATTTAAACCCTTTAGTTTAGCTTCTTTGAGGAGTGAGATTTAATAAATTATTCATCCAGCTAGTTCAAGATGAAGTCATAACTAACCACTAAACTCCAACCCTATTCAGTATTCCCAAGACTAATGAATTGCTAATTGTGCAAATATAGTCCCACTGCACAAAAAAACTGATGCCAGGGGCAAAGTGGTCTTAGTACTCCTATTAAATTATTGGAAATGGTTATTATTTACTAAGTACTTAGTTAAAATGCTTTCAACTTGTGTCAAATATACCACGTTTAGAAAGACACCAATAAACAATAAAACACTTTGGCAAGACACAAAGGACATAAAATAGTTGGTAAGGTAAAACAAATTGATTAATTTGTTATTTTTTCTTCTGCATTTAGGAAATTAGAAGTGCTAAAAGTTTTGTTTAATTTGGTTTTGAAAAAGTTATTGTATAATATTTCTAAATTGATGTAATAAATGATGTAGGGACCAAAAATAATCTCCAAAAACAGAAAAGATAGAGCAAAAAGGCTCCCAATAAATAAAATTTAATTTACTACTTGAATTCTCTTTGACTGTTTTGTTAGCTACTATTCCAAACTTGTCGGCCCGCACTTTGTTTTCACTTTCTTTGCCTATAAATCTACATTTCAATTTCCCAGAGACTTTCATGTTGTCCCAGGTTTAATTTTATTAGTACACCTTTACTGAAATAGACAGATACATAGCCATTGCATGGTTCCCACGTAAGAAAATACAAACAATACCCCCCCCCCCCCCTAAACCACCCCTATATAAGGCTTTGCCATTTCACTATAAATTCCTAGTTTTAGTTCTCATTTTCTCTTCATTCTGCCTTCTTTTATTTTTCTTGAAATATTGGATTTATGGACCCAAAACAGCAGTCTTCTGTCAGAGATGAATCCTCAGTTACCATGACTGAATCCGAGGTACATTTTCACATTAATTTATCTTTTTTTGTTTTCCTACATATGATGTCTTGTTTGTGTTTTTATATAGATTGTGTTTCATTGCATATGATTCATTTGTTTCTTCTTCTGCTATTCTGGAAATACTATAAGTCGAGCTCTATATGTATGTGTGAAAAATTAAACAAGTATCGCTAGAACAATTAATTAGATGTACATTTTAAAATTCGCTGCCTTAACTCAGAATTCACAATGTTTCAATTTTGAATTTGTTGCTAGCAAAAAGAATGCATAGGATACAGATTTCTACAGATACACCATTGTAGTTGATTTGATTGATTTCATCTCAAAAAATAAATAAAATGAAATTAAAAAAACAGCCGAAAGGTTTTGGGTATGATAGAGCTTGGGAGCTGAATGTTTTGTTGTGAATATGATTGTTCAACATGAACAATTATGGTAATCATCGTCCATCATTGTATTGTCACTTGTTTATGTGACCAAAAAGCTTGATACATATATTACTTTATTTATTTATGAATCTGAAGCGGCCTAATTAATCAATCAAATAAACGAAGAAAAAAAAGAGGCATGCTTAATTAACCTCACTAACAAATGAACTTTAATTTTTTCTTTCTTTCTTTTTCGAAAAATAAAATCTTCTTTGTCTTCTATTAATGCATGTTTTCTTCTCGTGCATCATGCAAATGAAAACTTCAAAAAGATAAGGATGGATTCCACCTACCTTAATTTTACTCAATATCTGTAATATAATGTCCATGGATAAATTGTTTTCTCTTTCACTCTTCATATCAGTTGTGTATATATTTAAATACATAATCAACAACAAATTCAGGTGGCACAAGGTGGGTCCTGAGAAGATAGAATGTACGCCGACCTTAATTCTACCTTTGTGAAGTAGATAGATTGTTTCCGATAGACCATCGGCTTAGAAGAATGTGTATATATTTAAATAAACACAAGAAAGTCTGAGCTATAAATATTTTAGAAGTACTTACATCTAATATGTAGAAACAAATAGAGTATTAGTTTTTCTTCTGGAGAGCACATTGAATGGCAATTTCACCTAATCTTTTCACGCATGCGTTTTGTGTGGTATTAAGTATGATCCTTTTGTTAGCTTCTAATTAGAAACAACTAATTATTTTATTTTGGTTGATATCTTCTCAACTCCTTTTTTTCAATCTCAAATCCATAAATTAAAGTTCTGGTCCTTCCCAATGTAAGAGTAAAGCACCTTAAGTTCTTTTTGCTATTTATAAGTAGTGCCATTTTTCATTATTTCAATTTTTGTTTCGATCAACAAAATATAAAATATAAGTTTTTTTCTTTATTTCGTTTTTGATAGAGGAGGTTAATTAAGATTAGGGGAAGTGTGTGGTTTTTTCCCACCACATCCATAATCTATTATAGAATAGATATGATCTCTCTAACCTTAACTAGAAATCTTTAATTCGAACATTGGAATGAAAAAATCCTTGTTGAGAGAGCTTCCTCCTTTAATGAACTTATGAACCAGTTAGTTTCAGATAGCAAATGACTAAAGAAAAGTATACACTTCTAAGATTAGGTGAATTTAATATCAGATTAGCGTTTTCTCATTCGAAATTGATTATGATCCAATGCAACCTATCTAGTTGCTGTTAAGATTTGCATTTTGATTCTGCTCATAACAAAATTTCCTTTTGGAAAAAGAAACTAAATGCTAATAGCCACCTTAGCATTATGTACTATGTCAACTTTTATTTAGATTTCATATTACCCCAATTTTATTGTGTCTACTACATCCAAATCTGACATAATCCTAGAAAATTCATTCCTCACTCAACTTTTCAAAAAAACTGTTTTACCAGAGTTTGAACCAATGAGAAGGCAGGATTATCCCCTTTATGGTCCCACTCAATATTCTAATTTATTCTTATTACCTACTCCATCAGTTCTAATTTGCGTGACACTATTTGATCGAGCACGGAGTTTAAGAAACAAAAGAAGATTTTATTCTATTTACCAAATTGTCCTTACTTTGGTATCTACTTTTGTAGACTTTTCTTCACAATAAGTACATTCATTTTGAAACAGATTAAAAATGAAATTATGTTACATAAATTGAAACGGAGGAAGTAGTAAATTATGAGTGAGTCAGTTAATTCAAGTACCAAAGAAAATCTCCTACAACATTTTGTTTGTTTTCTTTATTTATTTTTGGTGGGGTGGGGCAGAAAAGAAAGGGAGCATGCTTAGATATATAATGTGAAACCTCATCATATTTCATGTTAGGATATAATAATATTTGAAATCCAATATCTTTTTTATGGATGGCCAACAGGAAGGGAAAAAGAGACTTTTGGATTGTTGTACAAAAGATGGATCAACAGACAGGCATGGGAAACCAGCAATCAAGGCAAAAACTGGTGGATGGAAAACTGGAGCTCTTTTATTAGGTCTACTAATTATACTCTCATTAGCATACTCCCCCCTGCCACAACATTTTTCATTTCAGCACTTATTTCATATAGTCCAATTATATTTTCATTACTCAGGAAACAAAGAATAAAGTAATTAATGACTACATTTCATCGCATGGTCAACTAGTTGGCACTCTTTCTTAGTTGGTGAGGGTATTTAAACTAATTTCAATCTGAATGGCTTAGATTAGAGCAAGCCATTTGAAGAGATTTTGTTGAAACACAAAAATAAGGAAACAAACATTTTAGACCGTTGAGATTATAATAAAAATATGTTCCATTCCAAGAAATGATCCAACAACATGCATGACCATAGTTTCTAAAGGGCTCAAGTTATATACATTGAAAATGTAAAAATTTAAAAATTTAAAGAATGATATTACTAGTAGTGTAATTTAACATCTCATACCAGGTTAAATTTACTCTTATTTTCAGGTTACCAGATCATATTTGTCATAACAGTTACTACATGTTATTGCATGTAACTTAACCTAATGGTTTAAAAATATTATATATACATTGCCGGTGCACAAACTTGAACTCTTTGTTGGAAAGGGTAGAGAAACGGATTCACCTTTGGGTTCAAAACATACATCTACAGGAAGAAAGAAAATGAGGAGTTGATCAGGCGATCTCAGAAAATATAAACAGGATTAAGAAGTAGAAAACCAGGACAAACTCGTGATTTTCCAAGTTTTAAAGATCTCCTACTTATAACAGTGCATAAACTATAAGCTGAAAGTCTTTGAATTATAGCTCTTTACGATAATATTGTAGCTTTCTGTTCTTTGATTGATGCAGTTAGTGAAGGATTGGCTGCAGTTGCATTTACTGGAGTGGAAGTGAACATGGTTCTTTTCTCAAAGACTGTCCTAAGGCAGTCAAATGCTGAAGCAGCAACCATGTTCAGCAAATGGATGGGAACACTTTATATTTTCTCTTTACTTGGAGCTTTCCTAAGTGATTCCTTTCTTGGAAGATACCTCACTTCCGTTGTCTTTCTAGCTGTTATGAATGTTGTAAGTTAGCTTTTTCCATAAACCCCTCTCGGCCCACAATCCATTTTTAGATAATTGACGTTTCTGAACAGTGAGGATTCATATAGCCGACCCTCGACTTGCTTTTTGCAGGGTTTGGTGGTATTGTCTCTGTTAACTCAAGCATTTATGCTTGAACCTGAAGGATGTGGCAAGTTGGGAGATATATGTAAACCTCAATCACAAGTCGAGGTTGCCATGTTCTATTTATCGATATACCTGCTAGCTCTCGGGAGCGGCTCTATAGAACCAGCACTAGCCACACTAGGAGCTGATCAATTTGATGAAGAGGATCCAGAAGAAAGTCGATCCAAGACGAAATTCTTTAGCTATTTCTATGTTGCTCTAAACCTTGGATCATTGGTTGCAGAGACACTTCTGGTTTATATGGAAAACATGGGAAGATGGGTTCTTGCCTTTTGGATATCTACAGCTTGTGGCTTTGTTGCTCTGCTCTCAATCATCAGTGGGGCCCCTAGGTACCGCCATATTAGACCTAGTTCCAACCCCATCTCCAGGTTCTCTCAGGTAATTATCGCATCTATCAGGAAAACAAAGCTTACGGTCCCTACAAATGGAGAGGGATTATACGAAGCTCGTGGAAGAAACGAAAAAGACAGCACCAGAAAAATCTCTCACACAGATGACTTCAAGTAAGTTTAGCTTGCCCTGTTTTAGGATCTTATAATGCTGATTAGTTTCATCAACTCAAACATATGACCGTTCTTGTAACTTGTTATGAATAGGGTTCTTGATCGAGCTGCAGTTATAACCCCATCAGACATGCTGATATTACCAGATAAAAGTGAAATTCCTAACAGTTGGAGGCTCTGTACTGTGACACAAGTAGAAGAAGTCAAATGCGTGCTAAGGATACTGCCTATATGGTTCTGCACAATTTTGGCCTCCATTGTCTTTGTGCAAGTGCTTTCTCTCTTCGTCGAGCAAGGATCTGCAATGAACACAAGCACGATGATCTCGGGTTTTCACATCCCACCAGCCAGCATGACAGCATTTGACATCATAAGCACATCTACTTTCATCATTTGCTATGAGAAGATCCTGATTCCTCTGTATGTCAAACTAACCAAAACTAAGCCAAAGCTCCCGAGTGAGCTGCAAAGAATAGGGATAGGATTGGTCATTTCAACAGTAGCTATGGTGATCGCAGGCTTGGTTGAACAGCACAGACTAAGGTTTGCTAATGAAGGAGGGGAAGAGACAAGTTCTTTGAGTATTTTCTGGCAAACTCCACAATATGTGCTTGTAGGAGTAGGGGAAGCATTTATCTATGTCGCTCAGTGGGAATTCTTCGCATCACAAATTCCTGATAGTCTGAAGAGCATGGGGCTTGGTTTGTCCATGTCTTCCTCAGCATTAGGTAGCTACTTGTGCAGCATCATACTAAGTGTGGTAATAAAGATCACCACAAGGCATGGAAAGCCAGGTTGGGTACCTGCAAATTTAAACGATGGGCACTTGGATAGGTTCTTCTTCCTTTCAGCTGCTTTGACTGCAGTAGATCTTGTATTATTTGTTATGTGCGCTAAGAGGTATAAGTCTATAGCACTAAAAAAACGAGAGGTGGGACAGGAGATGGAACCTACAGCTTGAACTAATTAAAATTGTAACTCCTCCACAACAATTGTTTAGGAAGTAAACACACAAAATCAAATGGACATTGTGGAGACTTACTCAAGAGGAAAGAAGAAAACTAAATAGAAAGCAAAACAAACCATGCTTTAGTTAATGAATGTTTTATGTTTTATGACAATCTTGGTGTTGACAAATACCTCACTTGCAATCTTGATTATGCTTATTGCTTCATGGATCATATTGATGACAGAACAGGCATGTTTTCATGCTTTGGCAGAGTTCACTCTCCACTCAAAACCTCATTGCAACAAGACTTGAAATCTTTCGAACAATGGAACAGGCACTAATTCTACTGACTTCCCTTTGCAGGTCTTTAGCAATAATTTTGTATCTCTGTTATACCTATATCAAGTTAATGACTTTCATAAAGCTATTTTAAGCGCTGGAGTTTTCCTTCAAAATGTTTGCTTGTGGTTACATAATTAATTGAAAAGCAGATTTAGACAATATTCATACCAAGCTATAACACATATTGCTGTATGTCAACCAGTTAAACAACTCGTCACAAAAGAAAATGCTGTAAAATGCAAATCTGGGACTCCCTTGGGGCAATGCAGCCTCTAAACGTTCTGAGACGAGACGACCATGGAGCGTAGTGTCTCATGGATTAACGTCTGGATAGATGATACATTTGCTCCATGATACTTTATGCCATGAGTTCTCTGTCCCGTAAGCCTCAAGAATGCATCGGGCACACTCTTGCATCTTGAATTTTCTGTTTAAAGTTCTTCAAGTATTTGCAAATACTAAACATATTTTTATTCTAAAATTGTTAAATTGGTGAGTTGAAATTTTATGATGTGCATACAATATTATGCCTGGATAGTCAATCAATTTATGTACAACTATTGCTTTTGAATTATACAGTGTTTAATGCATTTCTAACTTTTTGATGTTTTTCTCCTTTTTATTTGAATTTTTATTTTTAAAGTATCAATATAAAAAAGTTCATGGGGTTTACACCCATGCTTCAGCGCTAATGCCTCGCCCCATAGGTAAACACTTTGTCCTACAGCTATGCCTTTTAAAACACTATAAATTACTTGCCACATATAAGTGGCACAAGTTCCTCACAAGGAACTGCAAAGATAGCTTATTTTAGGAGGCAAGTTTACAGATAATTCCAATCAATGACATGAAATAATCCCCATGCCCAATTCGATCTTCCAATAGGAAACTGAGAATCTACCGATCCTACCTAATACTTTCATTTTAAGTTCTAAATATGCTTATAGTGATACAATAAGGTGAATAAACACTTCCATTGGTGCTTATCCTCTGCCAAACTTCCCAGTAAAGATGAGAATAAATCTAGCGGTCTCTATAGGATGCATAGACTGCTTCCTTCATAAATTTAGAGTTATTGCAGGTATCACTTGGATATCTTGGCAGTAAGTTCTCTTACCAACTTTGCAGCAACCATTGCCGTCATGCCATCAACAGTATCACGCTGTGGGTTTAACTCAACGACATCCGCACCAACAACATCAGCTTGAAGGTTATGCAGTATGTTTAGAACATCACGGAAAGAGAGACCGCCTGGCTCTATATGAGATACTCCGGGAGCAAATGCTGGATCCATACAGTCAAGATCCACAGAGATATACACGCCCTTCACACCTTCGCCAAGTTTCTGAATGTACAAGAATAATATTAACCAATTGAGTTTATCAATGAAGCAAATAAATAATGAAATTCCAGTGTATATACAATGGATGACTAGCAGTTGGAATAGACTCAGCATATTCAGAACTCCCGGATTGATTAACACATTTGCAAGTATATAATTTGGGCAGAAAAAACAAGAGTGAAAGAGAAAGGAAAGCGATGGTACAAAAAGACAGACCAGATTCTCCAAAAATTGGCGGTCTTGGGAAAATGTTCTCATTTCATATTGCTCCACGCCGAACTTTTTTCCTTGTTCGCGACCTTCTTTATTAATTGATCTAATTCCCACCTACAAACAAGATCAAATGTTCAGGTAAACAATTTCTATTATTTATGCTTGCGGGAGTAAGCTCCTTGTAAACCCCAAAAGTACATCATTAAACAGCTTATCCTATCGCAACAAAGATTGCTTTACAGCATAATGCAAGAAATAGCATACAAAAGTATACATGCTTAGTTGGTCTATAGAGAGAACTAATATTACTTGCAAAAGCCGTCGAGCATAACCACCCTCCATTATTCGTGCAAAGCTTGATGCATGTGAATATTTGTTTCCTTCAAAGGCATGATAAATGTCAGGATGGGCATCAAGGTGAAGGATATCAATAGGTCCTCCAAGTTTTTCAGACAAGGCTCTAACAACAGGATGGGATATAGAGTGATCACCCCCTAACACCAAGGGGCGCAATGGATCCTGAAAAAGTCAAAACGGGAATTAAAATAAAGAAATAAATATGTGAAAGGAAAAAACATTAGAAACTGAAGCATACAGGCCTTGCCTAATTATGACAATTGTTTTATTCCATTACCAAAGTAGAAGAAATGTTTCGATTCAAAAGAAAGGGGAAGTCATACGACAAAAGTGAGTATTGATGCTTCATTGAATAACAACTGGGCAGAACTGATTTCTTTCATTCAACTGAAGATCTTTTTTCTCTTGTTCGCAGCGAGATGAAAAAATTGGCAGGACTACTGTAGCAGCACAAAGAAGGCACAATATTTTGTGTATAACATATAGTCATCAGTAAACTGTTTCAAGCAGGTCCTTCCAGCTTCAAAAATCATATTATGGATAAGAGCTCCATGAGAACAGCATATGAGGTCATGAAGAGAACTCTTTTTTTCCTTTTAACTTTTCATAGATATATGGATGAAGGTGAGAAAACGAATTTTACATTGGTAACTCCGAACAATATAATGAAATAGGACTTAGACAATATAACAATAATTCTGTTTTTACTGGTTTTGGGTGGGGGGTGTTAGAAGTCTGAAGTATCGTTATTAAAATGATTTTAGTAAATTCCCTAATTTAATGGGTGCAGGAGCCTCTGCATCCTAGCAAAGCCTTAAGGTATTAGTATGCTTCCCCTGCAGAAAGGACACAAATACTTTCCCAGAAGTTATTACATAAAGGATGGTTTACCTCCTCCATAACTAGTTTGACAGATTCACTTATGATACCCATCAACCTATCATCATCTACGCCTGCATCTCGTAACTCTTGAACTGGCACATCACCAACATCAGTTAAGATGAGTGGATCATTTAATTCTTTTCCTGCACAATAGAAATCACTTGTTTAGATAGAGTAAAAACTTCTCATATCAGTGAGCTAAAAGGAATGTCAATACATGACTCTATGATGAAGATTGCGGATAATAACATTCAAGGGGTTTAGCAAATTAGACTGAATGCCTAGCTGTGCAATTAATTAGACTGCATTTTTTGGCTTTCTCCATAAATAACAACATCAACATACGCAGTGTAATCCCACAAGTAGAACCAAAATCTCAACCGGAATATAATGAATATTAAGCTTAACCCACTATTTACTTAATATTTGAGTGTGATTGATAATCCCCAAAACAAATTATAGTGTTTTGAAACTCACATTGTACGAAGTAAATAATCTGAAGAATAACCATTTTAACAGGTGGATAACTTGACTTACCTTCCTCAGTTGTGGAGTTTGTACTGCCACACCAGATTGCCTCTCGTATACGAGGAGGAGCAAATGCTGGCCCCTGGAGAAATGAAGAGTTATGTCCCAGAGGAACTCCAAGAAGAGACGTTGAGGCTACAGCACCTCCAAGAGCACGAACAAGCTCTCCCTACAAAAGTAACTTGAAAAGATCAGCAAGGGAATAAATCACTCATTCACATGTCAATGGTCTTATAGGAAGCAATTCACTACAGCAAACTAGTAGGTCAACCCGAATCAGTAACAACAACTCTTAAAAAGTTAAAAAGTAAGGCCTAATGTCTTGTAAGAGAATACAACCGAAATTCTATCTATCCTTAATCATGATGAAGAAATTGACCATTATCATATTAGTATACAACTACCACTTGCCCATTTAATTTGTGTGACTAGATTAAGTGACAATGCAGGGACACAGATCAGGCAGCAAAGAAACACTGTATTTTAAAATGGTAAACAACCTATATCACCTGCAAGAAAGGAAACAATACAAAGTTCTTGAAAATGCTGCGGACAAAATGTAACTTGAAAATATCAGGAAGGGAATAAATGACTCATTCACATGTCAATGGTCTTATAGGAAACAATTCAATACAGCAAACCAGCAGGTCAATCAGAACGAGAAACAACAACCCTTAAAAGGTAAGCGCTAATGTCTTGCAAGAGAATACAACCACCTGCTTGTCTTCTTTCTCCCCCTTCTCCCCTGACAAACCTATGTTCTATCTATCCTTGATCATGATGAAGAAATTGACCATTATCATATTAGGACAGAACTGCTTCTTTTCCCATTTCATTTGTGTGACTAGATTAAGTGACAATGCAGGGACACAGATCAGGCAGTAAGGAAACACTGTGTTTTAAAAATGGCAAACAACCTATATCACCTACAACAAAGGAAACAACACAAAATTCTTGAAAATATATTTGCTGCTGACAAAATGTTTAGTCTTGCTTATCAATTCCAATCATATATAAAACTAATTTACATGAGAACTAGCAGTACTGAATTTATACACATCCACACCATTAAGGACCACAAAGATAAACCAAAAGAAAGCTTTCCATCAGTGCTGTTAGGCTGTTAGTTCAAGACCTTTCACACAAAAGGTTCTACTCACAATATTACTTCAACAATTAACTAACTGTAGTAAACAAAAAGAAGTAGGGGATACTAATGCGGAGCATCTCATCATATGCATCCCACTCAAATTTACATTCTTCCAAGCGATACATACCTTAAGTTTTGCTCTTTCACGAATAAGTGTAAGAGATGCCTCTATAACACGATTCTGTCCTTTTTCCACCAATTCTTTTGGAACATTTGACGCATGCAATTTCTGAATATAGTTTATTCCCAACCTCCCAGCACTCTTCATATTTGCTAATGCTGATTATCCTACAAAGTCCACTCAACCTAAAAAAACAAAAATACAGAAGTCCAAAGCTGCAAAATAGACAAGAGTAAAGTAACCCCAAGGAGGAATTAACTAGGCATGAGGCTACACAACAAATGAACCAGATATAATATGTGAGCTATCTTCAATAGTACCCATGTTTATGAGCAAACATCAACACCAGGTTGATCTATCCTCTCCTATTGAAATCCCCAAAAGAAGAGAGGACACAAACATTTTGTTTTGCATCCTCCACAAGTCTGTTAAGATTTCAAACAAGCCGTGGTGAAATTTACAGGAACTAAGGGTGTGTTTGGTATGAAAGAAATTGTTTTCCTAGAAAACAAGTGGGTTTCTCCCTTATTTTCTAGAGTTTGATAAGTAAGCAAAAAAATATTATGCCAAGAGAATTTATACGTAATCTAACAAAACACTATGGGTGGCGAGGGGTGGGGGTTTCGGGCGTCGGATGGATGGGGAGGAGACAATGAACTTAGAATGTCACTTATGGAAGTAATTTTCCTCATTTTTGAGGAACTTTTTTTCCTACGGAAAATGATTTTCAAAATATTTTGACTAATCAAACATGGGAAAATTGGAAAAAAAATCCTCCATACCAAACACACCCTAAGTCTGATTTTTCAAGAAGACCTTTTCACCTCTGCAGGTAAAAAAGCTTGTTATCTTCAAAATTGTGAACACACAGCAAGGTAGAGTATTGTTGAGTCATGTCATCAGATAATGGAAAAACAATAGGAAAGAAAATGAATCAAGAAGATTTTGCAGTGCATTTACATGTGTAAACCCAAAAAAAAAAAAAAAAAACTTCTTTAATTGAGTGAAGATCCCCCAAAGTAGGAATTTTCTCAACTCAAGAGAAACCCATGTTCATATGACCATACAATTTCGAGTGCTTAGCTATTCTTTGGTTAATCAACAAAAAGAAAGCAGCTTTCTTTCAATTCCCATTATTACTATTTCCAGACTTAATGGTTCATAAAAGACCTACACTTTTCTATGAAACCAAACATAGTGCCACAAATAGTAAACCCAAGAAAAAAAGTAGTATCTAAATTTGCAGATTAAAAGACACCATAATTTTAAGAAGAAAAGCTTAATTCTTGAAGGGTCATAAATTAGGTATTAAGAGAAAACAAAGCAAGAAAGTGAAATATCATACCTGCAAGAAAGAGTGAGGAGAGAAGAGAAAAGAAAAGGCAAAAGAGAGAAGAATAAAGGCATGCAGTCCGACTCCTTAGTAGTATTGGGATTAGGTGGTTGCAGCGAATGGATAATAAAGTTAAAATATTAAGGAACAAGATTGGGCAATTTACACGTAATCACTGACTGCTAAAGCCAATCCATCCCTCACTCTAAAGTTATGATGACATGAGCGTGTCGATGCCACTATGCCCATACGCGTCGCGATGCTCTGTTCTAGGAAGGCTGATATGATGGGGGTTGTTGGAAGTGGGAGACAATTGTATAGAGACTCGGGGTCATTGAAGTTTCCGGATGCATCAGATATCTCGGGGGCATTTTCACCCAATACAACATCCATCCATTGAAAAGCAAAAGTTGAAGGATTAGGTATTCCATTTGGTTTCCAAAAGTTGTACCTTTACGCCTTCATATATGTTGGTATACATGCCCACATAACCTAACCCAAAATTACGGCTTAATACATTCATAGCCCCTTCAATTTGTCAGTGAATTTCATTTAAACACTCAAACTATGATCTGTTTCAATTGAATATGTGATAAACTGTTTATATCATATATTTTTATTCAAATTTTAGAAAACTTTTTATGTGTATTTTCAAATGTCTATTAGATAATTAAGTTAATATTATAAACTATTGTTGGGAGTTTTTGCTCTATGGTACTTTATAATGCAGTACGGGAAGTATATAACTATTACAAGTATTCGAAAGGATAAACAAAGATTCAATAATTCAACTAGAAATTTGAAAATTACAATAGTTACACACGAAAACTGGAAATTCCAGTTTTGTAGAAGATGGAAAAATGGAATTTGTTTTTCTTTGAGTCGAGTGTAGCACTCATTCTGTCCTTAAGACAATATTGCCCCGTATGTATCCTTTATACGTCCCGGACAATTTGTCTCCCAAGATAAAACAAATGGAACCCTTGAGCAAAGGAAACTCCCGAGCTACCGTGAAGAATATTGAGTAACGAAATGATGCTTGAAAGTTGTAGGAAGAAAAGCTGTTTTCGGTTGTGTATTTTCGTGCACCGTTTTTGGTGTTCTCCTTGGTGCTCAACAATGGTGTAAGGGGGTGTTTATATAGGTGAGGGAGGGCGATTACGCCCTCCATAACACCAAATAATGGCCATTATGAAGGTAGTAAAGCCACCAACATAAATGGAGAAAAGACCAACGGATTTGGCCATTATAGGAGGAGTAATTCACCAAAATAAATGGTGAATTGAGTGCTTGGCAACAGCTTTTTGTATCCGTTTCGGAAACTTGAGGGACCAAACCGTACATCCGAAAGAATTCGGTCCGAATCGTACATCCGGAAACTTCGGGATCAAACTGTACTTCTGGCAAAGTTCTCTGGCCCAAAAAGATAATATCAGAAGGCCCGCGGCCCTGCGAACCCGCGAACCGGACCGGACGGGCGGCGCGCGTGTGGTCTTTCCTCGAACCGAAGCACATCTAGGTCCTCCCTCCTTTAAACACATGGGATACCCCTTGGGGTCCCAAACCCCAAACCAATTTCGAGTCTTATATACACAACAATTCTTTCTTCCTCTACCGATGAGGGAGAATTACACACAATACCACACTTTCCATGCTTCAAACACCTTACTTCGTGAACCAATATCTCTTTCATTTCTCAATGAAATTTGACGATTCTTGGCCCTACGGTTATCTACGTACTTAGTAGATCATGCATGTGTGAAGAACCGAATTCTCCAATATGCGTAACACTAGTGTTTAAGCCGTTAAAGTTGGTCGGTCGCAACTCCCGCCAAAGGCAAATTTCCAACAATCCCCTTTTGAAAGAGATTTTGGCGCACTCACATGGTGTCTTTTCATTTCCAAAGAATATTTCGAATGGACCGATGTTGCATAAGGAGAGGTAGCTTCACTTTGAACCTTCCATAGTTAAATACCATCGGACTTACTTACTGCGCGGTGAACGTGATGTCTTGAACCGTCAGTGTTTAGTGTAAGCCAAGTCAATGGTACCAACACAACAAATTCCCTTACTCTCTTCTTCGTAATGTTTTGTCCGTTTTGGCCATGGACAACGTCTTGGATTCTTAAGTGCGTTCATTTTGAGGCGGCCCGTCCTCGCACTTAAATAGGTGGTCTCCTACAAGGTATTCTGCTATACCCCACTTCACAAGTGTTAGGAACCATTAAAAGTTTCCCAAAGACCTAACCTCAACTATTGAGGATCATTACGAGTTTTGAAAACTTAACCTTTACCCATACTCGCGAGATAGCACTTAACGTCTATCGCGGGAACGGCTTTGGATTTGGTGTTTCTTTTCGAAATCACTATCCGAAGTGCTCATGCTTCCACTTAAGCGATCAACGAACCTTTACAACTTAGTTTTCCCATTGAACCAAATTACCGGGGATCTCCGGTTCGTAAGGTTGGGTTTCCACCGTATTGGTCCGTATATTTTGGGTTTTAAGCCCATTTCCCTAGACAGGCGAGAACACTTGATCTCTCGGGTAGTCCCTTAGTTAGTAAACAAGGAAGTGACACCCGTGATGATCAACGCCATACGGTGCTTATGTCTCCGACAGATCCCCGACAGATATGTCCGAGACGCCGTCATCCGTGTCCTTTCTAAAGCCGACCGGCTAGCCACGATGTATAACTGCTCGAAGGCACGGGTTTCTCCCAATAAGGGACGTCCTCTAAGGAGTCGTGATGTTACTCAACTTCTTTCATGCTTTGTATAAAGCGATAAACTCCGATTCCATCATGAATCGGCCGATGCAAGTTTGCTTAGAGGATTTTTCAAAAATCACCACACACATTTACTTGTGGCTTTGGTGTTCTTCAGATCTGATGTCCAGGTTGCATCACCGTGTTCTCTCGAACCGTGGACATCCCGAATACTATAATCCGTAGATAAGCGAATAATTCAGATATCGTCATATCCGACTTAACGCCTTCTATTGATCATGTATTAAGATTATCAGTGAACCTTAGTTCAACTGATCTGATTGTAGGACGATACCAGGTCGGTTGTAGTGTGTACAATACATTGAACTACACGTGATCTGTGCGTATCGATCCTTGTCTATGGGTGCACCATGATTCCAATCAGTTCTATGATTCATATCCATTGGTGGCTTCAACGAGACTATCAACTATCGACCAGTCCGTTAGATGTCTTAGAAATCCAATTCCTAAGATGTCATCTCGTGATACCCATATCTTTCATAACGAGACTTTGTTTCAATATGATTTTCACTCTAAGACCGTTGGTTTTCCAACTGTTGGCTTTCTAACTTCGAGTCAATGTTTCGTGATCGATTCATTGTTTCGTTTTATCTCGAGACTTTCGGGACCAAAATGTTAACATTTCGGGGACCAAAATGAAAGTTCGGGAAGAAGCCAACAGTTCGAAAGAAACCAATTCGATCCTCTTCTTCCAACTCTCCGGTTGGGAAGGCAGTTTCAACACCCATGCCATGTAAGACTACAATGGCCCTGGATGTGAAGCTACTCACAGGGGATCACTTTTTACAACCCAAAGGTTCTTTTACCGGAGGAAGATCAACCATTACACACGTATGGTTCCATATGATGGAATCTATTTCTCTCTTTAGCTTCTTTCCAAAGCGGTGCTTTTGGAGATGACAATTCTTTGTTAATTGTCCATGGTTCGTTCTCAACCATACAAGCTAGAAGTTATGGAACAAGTCTTTGTCCCCTCTTTACTCCTTCTTGGTTCAACATCTAGAATCCCTGAGTTCTGCAGATCTGGAATATTAAGTTCCGGATATCCAGCAACTTTCGAGTCCTGTAGATACGGAACGTCTAGTTCCGGACAGTCAGGCCCTCGCGGGTTCTTGTTAACCTTGAGCAATTACTCCTTTTTCCTTTTTCCTTTTTCAAGGAAAGCTATCTTCAAAGAGTTCAGCATTCTTTGACACCAAGAGGCGATCAACACTATTGTTATTTGCAGATCCAGTAGATATGCAATCTACAGTCTTAGGTACAACTTGACATGTTTCAGTATTCCAACTTTTACCAAGCCACCCCACATAATTTGGGCGTACGACTTTGCGCTTGGATAACACAGTTGGACTGAAGTGATAAATGAACAGTCGTTTAATGAACGATGCTTCACATTCTCCCCTCTATTGCTACGAATTTTGCAATCCATAGGCATAGTTGATTTTCAACTTCACTTTGTAGCGCTTATCCGCTTCAACAACTTCATCTTTGCTTTTCAACAAACAAAGGATTCCATACGTTGTACCATCATCAATGAAGATCACAACGTACTTGTCTCCCCCCTCTATTTTGTATAAACTTCAAATCACCCAATTAGGTGTGACTAAGTTCTAGAGGAGCGGTGCTTCTTTCGCTATTCCCTTGACGGAATTTGGAAAGGTGATTTTGCCTCTTCATCTACCTCACATTTATTTTGAGGGTTTATGTCGACAGAAGGCAACAATCTCAACATCGTTAGCTTTTGAATGACTTGCTATTTAACGTGTCTTAATCTATGATGGCATAGATGCACGGATTACAAATATATCATTCATTTGGCTACAGACGTACTGTACCATTCTTAGTTATTACAGACCTATTGGACTAGTCTCAAACTAGCTTGACCAACAACGTCCCTTAAACCAAGTTAGGGACATGTATCACCTCATCTTAGAGTAATCTCATTCCCTGAAGTCCTATTGAGGACAACCTCTCCAACCCCTTCTACTTTAGAGGTGGCGTTGCTTCACATGAACAACCTCTTGCCCGTGGTTAGGGTGTAACCGGATCATATGTGATCGCGATACTCTGGCCCACTGCAGTTGCTTTGGCAGACTGAGTGTTCAATTTCTTCATTGCCTTTCTTTAGGCCTTCAGATCATTTAAGACCTGGAAACTCTGGCCCACCTTACTAGGTATCCATTACTTTTCCTGTGAAACGAATTCTGGCCCCACTCCAGTCGCCCGGAGGCTTTGTATGACTGAGTGTCCACTTTCTTTATATCAAAGGAATTTTGGCCCACTCCAGTCGCCCGGAGGTTTTGTATGACTGAGTGTCCAATATCATTCTATCAAAGGAATTTTGGCCCACTCCAGTCGCCCGGAGGCTTTGTATGACTGAGTGTCCAATATCATCCTATGAAGGATCTTCTGCCAAATAATATGACAGGCTCAACTTCATTAACTTTTAGACTTCTTCCGTTATGATTGGTGCCCAGATAATTCTTGGCGCTTACTTAAGTGTGGTAACAGTTTTCGCACATTCAGTGGATCTTTCTCCCTCGTATGTGCGAACATAGAAACACTTTAATAATTACACTTAAAAGAACGGATCTTTTTAAGTTGTTTGCAAAATCCAATCTTTAAACGGAAAAGAAGATGAGATTAAACTTCTGATTTGTTAAAGCGTAAGGAATATAAATTATTTTCATATTCCTCCTTACTTTAATCCATTTTTAATCAGACATCATTTAATCTTTATTCTTGACAAGTAAGAAAAATACTTATCATTTAATCTTTATTCTTGACAAGTAAGAAAAATACTTATCCCAATTTCGGATTCTGGCTCACTTCAGTCACTTCATCAGACTGAGTGTCCATTTCCTTCTCACCATTATTCGGATCTTTTGTCTGGGACAGATATAGACCTTCTGCTGCAAGATAGAATAACATCTTCAGTCTTCTCCTCTTGTCCCAGTTGACATCCTCAGGCTCTCGAGAGCGTTTGTTCCCACCATTCTTGGTAGCGGTGACACCATGAACACGTTCATCATCATCACTCTCTTCTACCAGAAAACCATTGCCATAACCAGATTTGGTCACACAGCTTTTGACCGACATCTTTCGAACACTAATAGTAATACTATACAATATTGTCTTAAGTTGTTGGGAGTTTTTGCTCTATGGTACTTTATAATGCAGTACGGGAAGTATATAACTATTACAAGTATTCGAAAGGATAAACAAAGATTCAATAATTCAACTAGAAATCTGAAAATTACAATAGTTACACATGAAAACGGGAAATTCCAGTTTTGTAGAAGATGGAAAAATGGAATTTGTTTTTGCTGAGTCGAGTGTAGCACTCTGTCCTTAAGACAATATTGCCCCGTATGTATCCTTTATATGTCCTGGACAATTTGTCTCCCAAGATAAAACAGCAATGGAACCCTTGAGCAAAGGAAACTCAAGAGCTACCGTGAAGAATATTGAGTAACGAAATGATGCTTGAAAGTTGTAGGAAGAAAACTGTTTTCGGTTGTGTATTTTCGTGCACTGTTTTTTGTGTTCTCCTTGGTGCTCAACAATGGTGTAAGGGGGTGTTTATATAGGTGAGGGAGGGGCGATTACGCCCTCCATAACAGACAAATAATGGCCATTATGAAGGTAGTAAAGCCACCAACATAAATGGAGAAAAGACCAACGGATTTGGCCATTATAGGAGGAGTAATTCACCAAAATAAATGGCCGAATTGAGTGCTTGGCAACTTGCTTTGTCGTCCGGATTCGGAAACTTGAGGGACCAAACTGTACATCCGAAAGAATTCTCGGTCCGAACCGTACATCCGGAAACTTCGGGATCAAACGTACTTCTGGCAAAGTTCTCTGGCCCAAAAAGATAATATCAGAAGGCCCGCGGCCCTGCGAACCGGACCGGACGGGCGGGCGGCGCGCATGTGGTCTTTCCTCGAACCGAAGCACATCTAGGTCCTCCTCCTTTAAACACATGGGATACCCGCGGGGTCCCAAACCCCAAACCAATTTCGAGTCTTATATACACAACAATTCTTTCTTCCTCTACCGATGAGGGAGAATTACACACAATACCACACTTTCCATGCTTCAAACACCTTACTTCGTGAACCAATATGTCTTTCATTTCTCAATGAAATTTGACGATTTTTGGCCCTACGGTTATCTACGTACTTAGTAGATCATGCATGTGTGAAGAACCGAATTCTCCAATATGCGTAACACTAGTGTTTAAGCCGTTAAAGTTGGTCGGTCGCAACTCCCGCCAAAGGCAAATTTCCAACAACTATAACATCCTCTTTAATTATACACGTCAACTTCAATTGAAATATGCCTGAATTGCGACAAGTCCAAACACCAAGTCAGCATATAAGTTCAAGAATCACGAGCTAAAAACTGCCATTCATACTTTTGGGTTAGGGTTTTTAGAGAAAGAGAGTCAATACTAGAATTGTTGTTGGAGAAAAGGACATGGGTGACACTCATTCTTCCCCATTTTTTTGGTTTTGATTATCGCGTCGGCCTTACACTTTTATCTCCATTTTCGTCCTAATCCGACCAGAACTCCATTGAATAGGTCCACTACCACTCTTTTACTCACTCACTCACACACAAATCACTTCAATCTTTGTTGGTAGATGAACTAAAGGCTCTATACATCTTTACTGGAGTTGAGACACCATCTATGTTCAGTAACCCATCTATTTGGCTCCTATTAGTTTCTTTTTTTCTGAATTGAAAAATCAATTGAATATGAAGCGGACATAGATTTGATCTGCACTCAGCTAAAATTAGCTTCCTTCAGCATTACAAGTCATATTGCCCCAATTCCTAATTTGAATCAACACGACATTTGCCAATTTCTTCAATTCTCATAAAAACACACTTATAATTGTATATGTTTATATGCATAACTGTAAATGTCGGTGTAAAGAGGCTCGTAAACAACAAATATAAACAATCATATTCGGAATATATGAGTATAAAAAAATCTGCTTTTTGGTGTAAATTAAGACATTTATTTTTTGAAATCAAATTACACAGTTAGATTGGATTGTGTTCCTTCAAAAAATATATATATAATGTGTATAGTTAGTGAGTATACATTTATTATACATAAATCATACTGCAATAATATTTTTTATACATATACTTTAGGGATACATATTCTATACGATAATGATATAGTTTCTATCCTACATATGTGTATAATAATTATGTAATATGTGTATAATTAGTTAATAAACGTTAATTACACATTTATTATACAACATGATACATTTTCCCTACATATTTTGTAGGGATACATATTCTATACATCAATGATACATTTTATATACATATACAATATTGTTACATAATCTATACAATAATGATACAATTTTTTATACACATACTATATGGATACATATTCTATACATCAGGGATACAATTTCTATACATATACAGTATTGGTACATATTCTATACAACAATGATATAATTTTTATACACATACTGTAGGGATACCTATACATATACAATAGTGATACATTTTCTATACAACAATGATGCAATTTCTATACAAATAGTGTAGGGATACATATTCTATACATCAATGATACATTTTTTATACATATACAATAGTGATAATATTTTATACTACAATGATACAATATCTATACATATGCTTGAATTTTTTTTTTAGAGAGAATGTGTGGTAAGGTGATGTAAGGGTTGCAAGAATAGAGATTAGGGTTGAGTTTTGGAGGTTTGAGTTGTACAAAAAGAATACCATTGATAAACTATTACATTATCAGAGAAGGATCGAATTTTGAAATATTTAATTTATTAACACTTTTACCACACTTCTATTTAATATACAATAAAATTATTAAAGAAATCAACAAATAGAGCTTAAGATTAATGTTGATATTTTTCTATATGTTATTCAACAAATTCTAAAAAATAATTATAAAAAATTTGAGTCGTATTTTAGATACATATAACTGTTGTTTTCATTTGCAAAAGAGAAAAGTTATAAAAATATATTTTTTATTAATTTAAATTTTAATAAATAAGATATCGACTTTAATATGTTTCTTATATATTATTTCTTGTTGTAATCTAATTATATAATTATTTTTTTTATTTTATTAATCTAAAATATTTATTTAATATTTTCATTTTTTATATTTTATTTTTATCTTTACAAAAGGAAGAGAAAGACAAAAAATAAAGAAAGAACAAAAAATGAAGAAGATAAACTAAACAAAAAAGAAAATTAAAATTGAGAGGATACAAACAAAATACTCCCTTAGTTTCATAATAAGTGATGTTTTAGGCTTTTCATTTTGTTTCAAAATGGTGCTTTAGAATTTCAAGAAGACATTGCCATTATTCTTCCAAAATTAGTCTTATTTACATGATCACATTAATTAATGGTAAGTTAGTAAAAACACTCATAATTTTTAGGAGTGATCAATTTCTTATAAGGTGTACATAAGCTAAAAACACCACTTATTATGAAACGGAGATAATAACAAAAAATATAGACAAGTAAGATACTGATGAAAAATAAGAGACAACCCGTTATCAAAAACTTTAAATGAAGACTACTAGCAAATGGAATGAAATTAGCTTAGGGCTATAAAATGAATTTTAGAAAAATTTAAGTTATTAAATATCAATAATTTAATCTGATGACTAATTGTGTCCTTGCATAAGTCACGCACTGAACCTGCCTCATATCAGTTGAAGGCTTGCAGCCCTGAACTGGGCTGTTTACATGGTTTAAAAATCGAGCCCAAATGAGAGTAACTCGTCGACGCTCGGAGGAAGTTGATCTAATATGGGTCGGGTTCATTAAACATGGAACATTCCAAAAACTTCAGGTTATGTGACAGTTAGAGAAACAAAAATAAAACAGAAGAAATATGCCTCTTCTTCATCACAGAATTCCTCTCCTCTTCTTCCCCAACACCAGAAAACTAATTCCAATTCACTCCATGTCCACTTCATCGTCACAAACAACTCCACACCAATTAGACCACCACAATCAACAACAACAACAACAATCTTCATTAACCCAAGTCTTGAAATACCACAAAGAAACCAAACACAATTTCACCAACTACGCTCGTGGTCCTCATAATCTTGATTGGGCAAATCAACCCAACCCTTTTCGCCATTACATATCATCTCCACTTATCCCTCTATTACACCCTCCATATACTAATGAATCTCCACTTTACTCCTCCATTTTCAAGACTCTACCTCTACCAAAACCCATCTCACAATCTACAATTTCTCAGCTTTTCTATGATTCTTTAGCCCTATCAGCTTGGAAATCAACTGGTTTTTCAACTTGGTCACTTCGTGTAAACCCTAGTAGTGGAAACCTTCATCCAACTGAAGCATATATTATATGCCCACCAATTGTATCAATGTCAAACAAAGGTTTTGTAGCTCATTATGCACCAAAAGAGCATTCTTTGGAGATTAGAGCCCAATTCCCATCTGGGTTTTTAAATTATTTTCCTGAAAATTCTTTCCTTATTGGGTTATCATCTATTTTTTGGAGGGAAGCTTGGAAGTATGGTGAAAGGGCATTTAGGTATTGTAATCATGATGTTGGTCATGCTATTGCTGCTGTTACAATGGCAGCAGCAGGGCTTGGATGGGATGTGAAAGTTCTAGATGGATTAGGTTATGAGGAGTTACAGAAGTTAACAGGTCTTGAAATGTTTCCTAAGTTTGAAATTCCGTCTCGACCGATAAAAGGGTCAATGCCAGAGATTGAATTTGAACATCCAGATTGTGTTCTTTTGGTTTTTCCTAGTAGTGTGAATGATATTGAAGTGGATTATAAGGAGTTGAGTTGTTCTATTTCGGAGTTTTCGGGTTTGGATTGGAAGGGCAAGCCTAATGTGCTTAGTAAAGAGCATATTTGTTGGGATTTTATATATAGAACAGCTGAAGCAGCGAAAAAGCCGTTAACAATGTTTAATGGATCGGTAGTTGATCCGTTTGAGAGTAGTGGAACATTTAGTGAAAGCTCTTATAAGGATTTAAGTTTAAGGGAAGTGATTAGAAAGCGTAGGAGCGCGGTGGATATGGATGGTTCTACCGAAATGGACAAAGAAACATTTTATCAGATATTGTTGCATTGTATGCCTTCTGGTTCACGTGATGGAGAGAAACATGTTAGGCAACTGGCATTGCCATTTAGGTCACTTGCTTGGGATAGTGAAGTCCATGCTGCTCTGTTTGTTCATAGAGTTGTTGGCTTGCCAAACGGATTATATTTTTTGGTGAGAAATGAGAACCATTTGGATGATCTTAAGAAAGATACTAGAGCTGAGTTCAAATGGGTGAAACCAGATGGTTGTCCTGATGATCTTCCTCTGTATGAGCTAGCAAGAGGCGACTGCAAGGAGCTTTCAAAACGATTGTCATGCGATCAGGTATTTAGTATCTGTTCTTTAATATGATCACATTACTGAGGATTTTCTTTGATAAGTCGTATTTAGCTGGGATAAAAAATTATAAATGCTGGAATGAAACAGGACCAAGTGGATCCTAACAGATATTGGGGATTCACAGAGCTGACCCCATTTAGTTTGGGTTGAAGCTTAATTGTTGTTGTTCTTTGATCAGATTCCATCTGGACCAAAAGATAGTAGTTCCGTAATTTGTTTGCTTCATCTCCAAAATTTCATCCTCCGTCTCTATTATCTCGTTGTTATGTGACTTTGCACAATACAGATAGACATTACAGTTATGGTTCCTAAAATATTGACATTGTGCCAGAAGCTTTCTGAAAAAGTTGTCATTGTAAAAACTGACAAAATTTATAACTAGTTGTTACCATTGTAAAAGGAATCTTGGTGGAGTAACAAAAAAAATCGTTTTCTTTGCTTATTCCCCTCCTTCATAGTAAGTGCTTCTATTCTGTAGAAATCTGAGTATAAATTTATATGAAGTGTTTCCATTCTTCAACTAGAGATGAATATGTGTCTTCCGGTAAAACAAACTTTTTGTCCAACTTAATATACCTTGGGTGGGAAATTGAGATGGTCCTTTACTTGTTTTCTCTATTTAAATTGTCATATAATGTAGAATCCTGATGCTAGCTGGACTTTACAGTCAGATCAAGCTCATTTGTTACTTGTGGTGCTTCAAGTGACCTCTTTTTGATGGATATTTATTATACAGGACATTGCTAGTGATGGCTGCTTCAGCTTGGGTATGATTGCACATTTTGAGCCCACTTTGCGCAGCAAAGGTTCCTGGATGTACCCACGGTTATTTTGGGAGACAGGAGTTCTTGGCCAAGTTTTGTATCTTGAATCGCATGCAGTTGGCATCTCTGCTACCGGAATTGGCTGTTTCTTTGACGATCCTGGTATATCCTCTCTACCCTTTCTTTTTATACTTACTTTGTAATAGAAGTATAGGACACGGATTTGCACTTGCCATAGTTAGTCTCTTTCCTTGTTGAATCTCTTTTAGTAATAATTTCATGGAAACTGAACTCAGTAACATCCTGGTAGGATTATATTTTCTGCTTAAGATGCGAAAAAATATATCCTGATCTGATTCTGGAGAACTGCCCGTTCCCAGTCTTAAATATGAAAAGACATCCCGAGATAGGTAAAAGGGAAGTGAAGAGGGGGAAAGGAAAGAGGGAATTGAGAAAGTATCCTAGTACATGAACTTGGTAACTGATCCAAATAAAAAAGGGTAACATAAACTAGGTAACAAGCAACATCCTTATTCTGCATGTCATATCCTGTCAGCTCTGATTGAATCAGCTATTAGCTTGAGTTAGATACCCCAAAATAAAAGGGACAGGGAAAAAAAAATGAAGAATTGAAAACAGATAGGCACTTGGAAGAGAAAATCGTTCTTATAAGACAGACTATGTGGTCAAAATAAGTGGTTAGCCTGAGTATAATTATACTGTAGTCCAAAAAAAATTCTAGCAGCTCTATGCTGAAAGGAAAGAGTAGGTCATTGTCTACTTGAAGCAAGAGTATCACCGCCCTCTCTTTCTAAAATAAGTAGATGTAACAGGCTGGCCAGAAGAAATTCGTAAACCTGAAATTGCAGAGTAATCCGTGCTTGAAGGTAGAGTTAGAAGCTGCAAGGTTTGTCAGTGTAACACTTCATTATATATCCTTTTTTCTGATGCTGGTATTCAGGCATTAGTCTATCTGTCATAATCTGGTTGTAGGGTTAGCTTATTGTGGTTCATGCTGTATATTTCTTTTTTAGTGTAAAGACGATTCATATAGTTATGACTTATGTTTAAATCACCTTGTTTTTCAGTAGAAATCTGTCACATAGAAAACCTTATGTACTACTTCCGAAGCACAAAAAATCTTAGCAATCGTATTAGCGAAATGTGAACCTGAACATGTGCATATATCATCTTTCTGGATCTTTTGCCATTTAACAACAACAACATACCCAGTGAAGTTCCACAACGTGGGGTCTGAGGAGGAGAGTGTAAGCAGACCTTACCTATACCTTGGTAAATAGAGAGGCTATTTCCAAAAGACCCTCGGCTCAAGACAAAGCATAAGCACAAGCAAAGCAAGAGAAACGGTCAGACCCGGACAATAAATTTAAAGCAGTATGACAATGAGAGTAACAAAAACGAATAAGTCATGATAAAACATTATGAAAAAGAAGCAGTAACTAACGCAGGTAAATAAGATAAACATAGTACACGAAAGAATATACAGCAGCATGAATCAAAGGACAGGGGACTATAAAATAATATTGCGCCTACTAGTATGATAGGCTAAGCAGGACTACTATAATAAACTACAACTACCAGTATGTAAGCGTAAGTAGGACTACGCTCAACTGCCTACTACCCTTCTACCCTAATCTGTGTCCTCCACAACCCCCTATCTAAGGTCATGTCCTCAGTAGGTGCACTGCGTCATATCCCGTCTAATCACCTCTCCCCAATACTTCTTCGGCCTACCTCTACCCCTCCTGAACCTGTCCATAGCCAACCCCTCACACTGGGTCATTTGTGCCTCTCCTCTGCACATGCCTGAACCATCTCAATCTCGCTTCCCGCATCTTATCCTCCACCGAGGCCACTCCTACTCTGTCCCGGATATCATCATTTCTAATCCTATCTCTCCTTGTATGCCCACACATCCATCTCAGCATCCTCATCTCCGCAACTTTCATCTTTTGGATGTGACTGGCCAACACTCCACCCCATACAACATAGTCGGTCTAACCACCACCCTATAGAACTTGAGAGTGAATATATCTGTTCTGCCCTTTTTCATCTTTGCCCTTTCTTCTTTCAGATAGTAAGTGGTGTCGTGTTTTGGCTTGATAACTTTGTTCAACTAGATTAATTGGATGCTCTATTGCAACTAATCAGTCACCCTTCCTTTTGCTTGATCATTGTCAGTACATGAAGTTCTTGGGCTGAAAGGATCAAAGTTTCAGAGCCTCTATCATTTTACAGTTGGAGGTCCTGTTGTTGACAAGAGGATAATGAGTCTGTCAGCATACCCAGGCCCAAACGATGATGCATGATCTGAACTCATTATGTCCAATTTCACAAACACAAGAAGCTATTATGCTGTTTTCGCATAAATTGTGTTGCAAGAAGGTTTACTGCTCATATATCTTCAGAGGAAAGGGAGAAAATAAAAATTCCTAAAACCTAAAGGTAGAAGAAAATGTATGTCTTGACATGTTACATTATATAGTTAGGAAGCACAGTTGAATCTCTGTAAATGTTATCAAGTTATGCTTATGCCAATCCCATCATTGTACAGAACCAACATTTTTCTTCTACTCCCTTTCAACTTTTCAAGCATTGCAGCATCTCTTGTGGAGTCTTTATGTTGACCGTACGCCGCTGGTTGCATTTCTGTTTCTTTGATCTCTTGGTTCTCATCTTTTCTTTAACTTTTATAGCATCAATGAGTATAAGATGTGGCATTGCAGATATTAGTCATGAGGTGAAAGACGTGAAGGGTGTACATTTACTGGCTGTTTCCGATTCATAGATAGTGAACACATTCAGGTTACTGATATAAATTGTTGTTTCATATATTCAAGTCATTGATGTTGATATTTACATTATTTTCTTGCAGCTTCTTCCCCCTCAGACATTCTTGCGTGTTTTATCTTTTTGGTAATGGCAGTGGTGGTTGTTGGTGTTGGTGTTTTTTTTTGGTCAGAAAGATAAATTCTATTGCTTAAATCAAAATATTACGACGAGTTGTTGGCGTTGGTGTTGCTATTATGACTTGCATTTTAATTTTTAAACATATTGTCGAAGTTAAGTTTGTCTCACAACCCAAGGGTATGGCAGGTATTCTAAACAAATTGTCTAAGAGTTTGTCTCCACTTTTGGTGTGGTCTATCTGTCAATAAAGTGGATTAAGAATTAGAAAAAACTGGGATTTAAATTTCAATAAAGGTAAAAAAAATGTTAGGTAATTATTTCCCTTACTTAAATGAGTGGGTATAACTATTCGGTATTTATTCTGATGCAAACTAGTGACATTTGTATATGTCAGTGAAAATTTGTTGAATAAATATCAAAATTCAAACGGGACCGTGATAAAAGTAAGAATTAAAAATATTTGAAAAGCAAAAGCGATTGTCAGCCTAATTTTAAAAAGAGTCAAAGGTTGTTAATTTGACAAAGTTGACGAGGATTGCGGAAGAAACATGAATAAACCCTAGACTAGAAAGGAAAAGGAGAGAGAATATTGAGTCAGCGTAAAAAGGGAAAATGAGTTACTGCTTTGTTCTAGAAATATCTAATGCTTGTATGTATATTTACAAATGAATGAGTAGTAGACTTAAAATCAAAGTTACCAATAACTGGGCCGAGTCATATAACAAACTAGTGGGCCGTCTATCTCGTGTTAGCAATAGCCAAGTAGGCTGAATCCTTTATTTTGACACCCCTTTCAAGTTGGAGGGTGGAAACACACCAAGCTTGGACAAAATGTCATGATGAAAAGTCCCAAATAGAGGTTTTGTCATGATAACTGCCGGCTGATTGGTATTGGAAACAAAATGTAAAGAAATAAGCCCAACATTTGGACAATTCCGCACATAGTGATAATCGATCTCAATGTGTTTTGTGTGTTAGTGTAAACCGGATTCTTGGCTATATGTAATGTTGTCTGACTGTCACAGTAAACATGAACTGGAGCAGTGATAGTTAAACCAAAGTTACCAAGAAGGCAGATGAGCCAAGAAATCTCAAAAAACACATTGTGAAAGGCCCTATATTCATCTTATGCTGAGGAAAGAGATATGATGGATTGCTTTTTTGCTTTTTTATGAGATTGGACTGCCCCCAAAAGACACAAAATATCCCCCGATAGATTTTTGTGAAATAGAGCAAGAAGCCCAGTCAGAATCTGAATAAGCAATAATAGAAACATATGGTAAATTGGATAATAAAATGCCTTGGCCTGGATCATTAATGAGATATCGAAGGACATGTAACCCATGCAACATATGAGGAACGTGTAGTTGCTGGAGGAATTAACTTAGATGCTGAACTTGAAAATCAATATCAGGTTTTGTATGCTATAAGAAATTGAGTTTCCCAACTAGTCTTCCATAAACACTTGGATATGAAAGAGGTTCACCCATATCTAACCCAAGCTTGGCAGAAAGGTCCAATAGTGTAGAAACATGACTGAAATTCTGGCAATTATACTCAGCCAGTAAATCAATAGTATATTTGTGTTGACACATGGTGTAACCTTGTTTATGAGCAAAAATTTCCAAGCCAAAGAAGTAGTGGACTGAACCCAAATCTTTTATCTTGAACTGATTGTCCAGAAAAAGTTTTACAGATTGTAACTCAGAAATGTCATCACCAGCCAAAAGTATATCATCAACATAAACTGCTAGTACCACTAGAGAACCAGAAACAAACTTGGTAAATAAATAATAGTCATTCTTGCTGGAAACATACCCTCTAGACAACAAGCGTCAAATAGTTTAGAAAGTCACTATCTAGAAGTTTGCCTAAGTCCATAAAGGATTTTTTTGAGCTTGCAAACCAATGGAGAAGAACTATAAGAAGAGGAAGAAACCTGAAGACCAGGGGGAACATTCATATATACTTCCTCATGGAGATCACCATGAAGAAAGGCATTGTTGACATCCCATTGGAAAACAATCTGACCTCTCTTAATAGCAAGAGTGAGAAGAAATTTGATAATAGTGAGTTTGATGACAAGAGAAAATGTTCCAGTAAAGTTAATACCTTCTCTTTGAGTATCACCACTAATAACAAGTCTAACTTTGTATCTCTCAATAGTACCATAAGCCCTTTGCTTAATTTTATAGACCAATTTGTAAAGGATAACCTTCCTATTAGGGGGGAGAGGGACAATGCCCCAAAGCTTTACCAAGAGTAGTCCCCGCCTCTCGGGAATAGGTAGTACTGGGTTCGCCCCTCGGAAGGTATGATTGGCATCAAGTGTCTGAAATTCTTTAAGCATAGCCTCTTGCCAAGCAGGATGACTAACAACCTGTTGATAAAACTGAGGCTCATGTGTATGCAACCCACCAGTAGGAACCTTAGAAGGAACAAAAATAGTGTAGCATAAATAATTAGAGAGATAAGTGGGCTATTTGATAGTCCTGGGACTTCATTTCAGGAATAGGAACCGCATGAGGTACTTAAGGAGTAGAAGGAACAATTGAAGGAGAAAGATCAAAGGAATGGAAGAAGAATGCAGATTAGATGAAGTAGATGGGTTGTGTAAAAGGACAATATGTGAGGTAGCAGTGGTAGAGGTTGGATCAGGTCCAACAACAATAGAAGGAGTAGCGAGAAGATCCACAAAATCCGAGGAAGCAAGAAAAACAGAGGGTGAAGAAGTGGAATTGTAGGAAAAAATATGTTCGTGGAACATAACATCTCTTGAGAAAAGAATAGCGTGATTGGAAAGGTTGAGGAGTTTGTAATCCTTTTTCCCATATTGATATCCCAAAAAAACACAAGAGATAGTCTTGATTGAAACTTGTCTCTGCCAATTTTAAGTGAAGTGGCAAAACACAAGCATCCAAAGGATCTTAAGTGTTTATAGGAGAGTGGATGTTTGTGTAGTTTCTCGAATGGAGAGATATGGTGTAGAATAGGTGATGGAAGTCTGTTGATGAGATATGTGACAGTCATAACACATTCACCCCAATAATTAAGAGGAAGATGAGATTGGAACAAAAGGGCTCTAGAAATTGCTAATAGGTGTTTGTGTTTCCTTTCCATAATCCCATTTTGTTGTGGAGTGTGTGGATTGGTGGTTTGATGTAAAGTAGTGGCTTCAAGGATATAACCCAATTCAAAAGTATCATCTGATCTAAAAGCTTGTACTGAAGATTTGAAATGAATTTTGACCATGGATGTAAAGGATTTAAGAATAGACAAAGCATTACTCTTGGAAGACATGAGATGAGTCCAAGTAGCTCTAGTATAATCATCAACTAGAGTAAAAAAAAATACATGAACCCATTATAAGTTTGTGTGTTATATGGTCCCAATATATCAATATGGACCAATTGGAAATGAATACTATTGTCCTGAAAAGATAATCTTTGTTGTCTGGCCATAGGATAGATTTAGCAAATAAAAGATTGTTCATGAGAAACCTTATTTGAAAGGAAAGCAATAGTTTGCATTTTATGATATGGTGCATGAGTTAACCTTTGATGTCAAATGAAATCCATTCTATTTATAGTAGAAATTTGATTACAAGCAAGAAATACAACAGATTTTGAAACATTATTAACAACTGTAATAGAACTAGATGTAGAATTATTAACAACAGAATCACAAATATTGCAACTAACAGAAATAGAACTGGACATAGAATCACCAGCATTACTGGCAGAAAATGAGGAAAATAATGTGGCAACAACTCATCATCTGGATGAAGATAGTAAAGTCTTCCAACAGCCTTACCAATAACCAGTGGCCTCTTTTGAGAAGGGCCCTATAAATAACAATTATATCTGGTACGTACTGGTATACAGTCTGGTTGAGTAATAAGTTGATTAATAGAAATAATATTGAATTGAAAAATGGTACAAGAAGGACATTAAGCAAAATAATATCAATTATGAGTTTTAAAGAACCAATTGATAAACTTTTACTTTATATTCATTTGGAAGAGTGACAAGAAATGATTTAGGCAAATTAGAGGTTTTGAAGAAAATGTTTATGTGGAGTCATGTGATAAGTAGCTCCTGAATCTAGAATTCAAGAATTAACATCTAACTGGGAAGAAGCACACACATGAGAACCTGCAGTATCAGTATCAACATCATAGGCAGTGAACAAACCTGCAAAATAGGCAAAAGCATTTGTGTCTCCAAGAGAGTGGTCTATGGGGAATCCTGGTGACATATGAGTTTGTTAAAACATAGTGAGAAAATGTTGATACTGCTCAGGTGTGAAATCATGAGGTGTATTAAGTAGCAACTTGTGAAAGAGGCTCAGAGGATGTTAGTTAGAACTAATTCACAGAAGGTGATTGAAATTGATTCAGAAGAGATGGTTAGAACTAATTCTCAGTTTGTACTAGAGCAACTGACTTTTTGCCCTTGGTAAATTTGAAAATAGTAGGGTACCCATGTAGTCTATGGCACTTTTCCATAACGTGACCAGATCTCTTGCAATATTTGCAATAAGAAAGAGAAATAGATAATGGGTTCCTTCTAACATCAAAGTTCACTTTCTGATTGAATGCCCTATTGTTGGAAAAATTATTACTTGAAGAAGACCCCAAATGATTGTTATTGTGGGATGAAAAAGGGGTAAGGAAAGCAATGACTAGAGTGGAAGGAGCATCATTCTGACTCTCATCTTGTTTTATAAAAGCATATGCCTTACTAATGTGGGGAAGAGGATTCATCATTAGAATATTACTCTTGACAGTGAAATAAGATTCATTCAGCCTATTTAAAAACTGAAAAAGTTGTTGATCTCTATGAATTTTGGTAGGGCACCACAAGTGCAGACTGGGCCAACATAGGCACAATTGAGTTCATCCCACAAGTTTCCCAGTCCGGTGAAGTAAGAAGATATATCAGAAGAGCCTTGAGTAGTGGAAGATATCTCTCTTTGAATATAAATGTACCTAGATCCGTTTCGAATTTTCAAACCTCTGATTTATACCTTCTCAGGCCTCTTTGGCAGTCTTGAGACACATAACACTTGTGGCTATTTTTCTTAACACAGAATTGGTAATCCATGACTTCACCATATCATTACATCTTTCCCAATAGGGAAAGTATGATGAGTCTGGTGTGGGAATAGGAATCCTACCGTCAATAATCCCCAATTTATTTTTAGCAGAAAGAGAAGTCAACATACTACTCCTCCAAATAACAAAGCCACTTCCAGCAAAAGACACATATACTAACTGACTACCAGGGTTATCTGAGGGATGCACATAAAACGGATGAGAAGGATCTCGGTTAAACGGACTAAAATCCCCAGAACTAGCACTAATAGTAGTAGCAGGTGTAACATTAGGAATATTAGCCATATTGCTCGCAGAGAATTCAACAAACCACAAATACTACAATATATAGACTAATAACTATTTGAAGATTCAGAAAAATGTTGAAACACCTACTTCCACACAACATGGATGTATATGTGGGTAATACGAGCTACAAATCGAGTGAATATTACGAAAATGCTGGACTTCTTCTTAAACCTGAAGAAGCAAGGTCTTGCTCAACAGTGCATAAAACCCTAACTGACTCAAAATCGCAGGATCTGTGAAAATCACCAGCTAAAACCATAGAAAAACTTCACCGCTTCACTAACGTACGAGAAATTCAATGCATTTGAAGGAGAAACCTAAAACCATCGACGCATAACTTCAAAGCCGAATCGAATGGTGAATTGATGAACAAAACAATGATAACTTCGAGCAAGGGTACCATCGATCGAAAGATCTCAACTAGGTGATTGCATTTCTCTGCTCTGATACCATGTTAATGTGACATAGTTGATGAAGATTGCGAAAGAAGCGTGAATAAACCCTAGATTAGAAAGGGAAAGGAGAGAGAAGATTGAGTCGACGTAAAAAGGGAAAATGATTTATTACTTTGTTCTAGAAATATCGACTGCTTATATAATTACAAATGAATGAGTTGTAAAGACTTAAAATCAAAGTTACAAATAATTGGGCCGGGTCATATAACAAATTAGTGGGTCGTATGTCTTGTGTTAGCAGCAGCTAAGTGGGCTGAATCCTTTATCTTGACAAAGGTAGGTTTTGTAACAAAGCTATCACTTTATGTTCCCATTACGTCTCAGTTCAATGATCTAATAATTACTACTACTATAATTATAGCATATAACTATATTAGTAGAAAATATTATATAGTGTTGTATCATTTATGTGATGAATCGTCGAGGTGAAGGAAATGGATGGAAAATCTGATTAGTTTTTAAATAGTCAACTTTATTATACAAAAAAAGAACATCTCCCTCTATTTGAATACATACAACTCGATAAATAAAAAAAGTCTTTACATTATCAGGTGTGATGTTGAAATAGACATATGAGCGTCATAGTTCTAAATTGAAGTCTACCTTTTTTGTTTCAATATATATTTGATAGGAAATAAATTTAATATATGATAACGATAACAATATCATATTCAGTGTGATCTACGGAGAGTAGAATATATACATATATTATAATAAGTGGAAGATTAGAAAAATAACGATAACAAAATAGTAAAATACCAAAGCAAATAAAATAATATATAGTAATAAAAATAAAAGAATAAATATTAAAAATATTTTTTTTATTTTTAAATTTTTATGTCAAATCAAAACGTTCCTATAAAATGGGACGGAGGGAGTAGGGATGGCAATTGGGCGGGGCGGGTGCGGATACCCCCTCCCCCGCATCCGTACCCGCCATAAAATTTTATACCCGCCACCCGTGGCGGGTACAATTTTCAACATCCATACCCGCCTAGGCGGGTATATTCCTAGATCCACACCCGCTCCACCACCCAAGTGGATATCCGTCACCCGCCAATATCCGCCTGTACCCGCCTGCCATATTTTGTAATCAATTCATTTGTGATCAACATGATCCCAAAAATTCAAATTCCAAAAATTATCCCAAAATTTTGAGTCAAGAATCAATACTGTCACAGTCTCATTTTCTTTGGGAGAGAGGGAGGAGAATTCCATATTTTTTCACCATCAGAATTCCCCATTTTTTTCACCTCTTCCCCCTTGCACAACAAAGAATCAAGAAAATAAAATTTTCAAGAAAACCCAAAAATTATCCACCCAAATAGCTATATATTACAAATGTAGACAAAATCCAGATATTATTTCAGCTATATAAGCTAAAGTTTTTCAACCTTTTCAATTGAACTCCACAAACCCAATAGATAAAACTTAACAAATGCACAAAAATTGACCTCACCAAGACAACCCCAAAGCACAAAGCAAAGACAACAATATTTTTCAATATTTCCTGATCAGCATCTCCTTTGAAGAAAAAGGTAGAGACGTCGAGAATGAGAGAGGGAGGAGAGACGGCGTGAAGGGGAACGAGAGAGAAGGAGGCGTGAAGGACTGAAGAGGCGTAGAGTTTTGAGTTTTGTTGGAGAATGAGAGACTTGTCGTGACTTATGGGCTGAAGGCACGACTTATGGGCTGCTAATATTTTGGACTTGGGGCGGGTATAAGGCGGGCGGGTAGGCGGGTGGGTATGACTTCAAATCCACCACTTATCCGCCTATCCGTGACGGGTACATTTTCAATACTCATACCCGCCTACTACCCGCCAAAGTTATACCCATACCCGCCCCAATTGAGGCGAAAGCGGTGCGGAATCCGCAAAATTATACCCACCTGCCATCCTAAGAGGGAGTACTACAATAGCAAGTGTGGAGGGAGGGGGGGGGGGGGGAATCAATTTCAATTAGAAAGCACCAAACCCAACAGGCGTGCGCGAAAGATTAAAAAAGAAAAGAAAAGAAAAGACAAAGCAAGAGATGCTTCCCAATGTTTGTGACATTGTCGGAAAACTCCCATCACCATCACACCTTCTTTATACTCTTCCTCTTCACTTCCGTCGTTAACGGATCTCCCAACAGGTACCCCTTTTTTTCATTTTAACAAACTTCCTTACCCCTTTTAGGTTTCATATAACTTGCTTTCTTGAAGATATTGACACTACATTTCATAGGGTTTTACCATCATCTTGAAAAGAAAAAAAAAGCAACCTTTTATGTTTACCTTGTAACTATTTAAAGGGTTTGCCTTATTCTCTGATTGTTTTAAACAATTGGGATTTTACTTGATTTAGTGATTCCATAGAAGAACATCCTTATTCCTTAACATACCCATATGGCTATATCCCATCTTCAAGAACAAGAAGAAGAAATGTGTTTTGACCTTGTAGAAACAAATGGACACATAAGTGTTTTTTGTTTTGTGAAAGAATTGTGTCAGTTAGATGTTTAAATAGCTAATCTTGCTGAATAATAAAGAATGCTTAGTTATGTTTGATATTTTGTTTCTGTTTTTTGCAGTGTTGAGGTTATTATGTATGTTGGACACCTTCAGTCATTGCTGTGTAGTTTTCTTAGGTATGTTATTCGGATTATTCTATGTTTTTTGTTACATTTGTGGTATCATACTTAGAAGACTGTGTCCCTGTGTACTTAATTCTCGCTGTAGCGCCACTCATAGAGGTGTTTTTACGTGCAATTTCGTTACTGTCTTTGAATCTATATTATGACTTCATAAAAAAAAAATTATATTCTGATTTGTGTCTCTTTGAGGCTCTTGATTTACCTGAGTCTGTCCATGTAGTTTTTTTGTGCAAGTTTGTGCTGATTTGGAGTTCATTTTGAGACCTTTTGGCTGTTCAACACAGGATCTCCTTTAGTTTTCACTTTTCTGGAATGTCTTTCAGTGGCAGGTTGATTCCTTTCTTCCAAATGCGTTTTCTCTTAAGTTACATTTCCGTGTTATCTAGTCTAGGTTACCCATTATCTCTATGATCTTGGTGGTTCAAATGAAGTGTCAAAGCTTTTTATCTAGTGGTGCCAAGGTGTTAAGAGTCGACTTTGAGAAACTGCGACCTCTTGAGAGAGATCTTCATAGCAAGTTAGAAAATTTAGGTGACTTTGATACTTCGATAAGGCATTTGTGCTTTGTGATTGTAAAGAAGGGGCAGCCCGGTGCACTAAGCTCCCTCTATGCGCGGGGTCCGGGGAAGGGCCGGACCACAAGGGTCTATTGTGCTTTGTGATTGTAGAATCTGAAAATTTACCCTGCCAATTCTGGAGATAGAAAATTAATTCAAGACTGGTGTGGAAAGGGTGAGATGTCTTCAATTCAATCAACTTCAAGAAACTCATTCGATAAGAAGGCTTTTTAAAATCATATGAGAAGTGAAAATAGGTTCTTTTCTGACATAGAGTGAAAGAACATGACGTGAATGTGAAAGAACTGAATTCTACGCAACGAAAATGCAACTGGAATCCTAAGCAAGATGATTACTTATCCTAAAAAATGATACTTACCAAGATGATTATCAACATCATAGTAAGTACCTCAATAAAAAACTGAATCAATATGCATAGGCAAGTTGTAAATTTTTTCTTTTCAACTTACCAATTTAAGCTCAATTGGAGAGACTTTGGTAGGATCATCTTCTCAAAGTAAACGCCACTACTAATGGTAAGTTAAACTAGGATTAAACACCACTGCTAAGTTCTTTTTTGCACCTGTTTGTGGACAACCTTAGGGCTAATTGGCTGATTTTGAGAGGAGGGCATGGGTTAGAATTTCCCCCAAAGCCCTAATCCCTAATCCCTCTTTCTCTACCAAGTCTGGACAGCAGCCGTGAAATTCAAAAGTAGCTAAAAAAATACCAAGTTTTTAAGCTCTTCTTTCATTGTTACTGCTGTGGTGGTGTTTGTTTTTTGCTGTGTTCGATAGCTGTTGAGGGAAAACAGAGTTCTTCATTACTGTTGTTTCAATTTTCTGCATATTAGGTAAATCCGATAACCTTGTAATGTAAATTTTCCTAGTATTAAAGATGGGGTAACTGTTTAGCTTTGTTGGTGGTTAGTGAATGTTATTTCTTTGGTAGAATGTTGCATTCCAATGATGAGATTTTATTAAGTTCCTATTTTGTCTTGTTCAAGTCTTTGCCTATGATTCTCCTTTTTAGTCTCTTTATCTTGTGTCATTGACAAGAATCAGTTAGTTTTTTTGTTTGTTTGTTTGTGTTTGCATCACGTGCATTTGAGCTGTCATGCCCTAAGTTGCTCGGACTTGGGTGGGTGTCCGATACGGGTGTGGATCTAGATTTCGGATCCGTCATGATCTAAATTTTAAGATTCGGGTGTACAGATATGTGTGAGGGGATTCGTTAAAAGTAATTCTAATATCTAAAAATAGAGTTATGTCTAAATTATGGGACTTTATGTTGAAAACTTATAAGGTATTCAATGAGAATATTGATCAAGTGGAAAATCCCATAGGGAGATGAAAGGAAAATGATTGACATAGAAATTTTCATATACAAGGTGTTTCATTTTCTTCAATTTCACCTTAGCTTTTGTTTTGATTACAAAAATCATTGTATATGTCCCGAATTTCTTCGTCGATTTTTGTCGAAGTACCCAAAATCGATTGACCAAATCCGGTATGGATCCCACACCCACTTTGTGCACGGGTGCGGCTTCGAAAGTGAAGAGTCTGAGCAACTTAGGTCATACCCCTTTTTTCACCCCCGGTTTAAAGGAAAGATGTTAAATAATTTTTCCATTTGAAGTGACATTTTGAGAAGGGATTATTTATTCAGAGTCGCCACTTGAAATTGAGTTTTGGTGTTCCAAGTCACCTTTTATTTGAATCCCTAGTCAGAAGGAAGGTTTTTGACTTCTAAATTATTGGTCTGCGAAAAAGATCAGGTAAGGAATTTTGTTGACCGGGGGAAGGTGTTAATAGTAAGCTATTAACACCAAATCCACAACTCAAACACATGTGCAAATTAGGTGTTCACAATTACATTAAACTTAATTGAACTAAATACTATTATAGTTAATTAATTAATTTAATTAACCGATTAAGTAATTAACTAATACTAAAATGCGCAAATAAAGAAAGAAAAATCTATTTTTTGGGTATATTGTGAATTAGAGATGCAATTAAAAAATGCACCAAAATTGGGAAATCAATTAAAATAAACTAAAATTAAGCTAAATATTGTCAATTTCAGGAGAAACTAAAATGGTGCAAAAGTTAGGTGTTCACAATGTCGACTTCGATGGGGTATGTTTATGAGAAGAATTATGATATAAAAGGAATTCATTGCGTGGGTTGACTTTGGTATTGGTTGTGGAACGAGTAAATGATTTTGGTAGAACATGTGATATAATGGACTGATACTGAAAAATGAATAATCATGGCTGTATACTTTGGTGGTTAGTAAAGAAGCTAGTGTGTTTGTGTCCATGTACTCAAGGAGCACTGTTCAGGGTATCACTTGTTTATAAGCTGTTGAAGGGCCAATTCAAGTTGGAAATGGAAGGTGCTGGAAATAAGGAATTTATGACTATCTAGTAGATGGGGGACGCGGAGAGGGGGGATGTTTGGAGGGGAAAGGGGTTCAAATCTTTCTCCCTGGATTCCTTCTATAGAGAACTTGTTGGAACAGGGTAAAGGAAGGAAGTGCACGCATGGAATAAATTCACTTTCTTCACTTGGTAGGCAATTAATCCACGTTGCATAGATATGTTGTTAGATTTTTGTGAGGTATAAGGAATACATGTAATTGAGTCCTCTGCTGCTAAGACCACTTCGTGCACTTTAATGAAAGTTTTGATGTATCCCCCCAAAAAACTAGGAGACTTGATATGCTGTATACAATTGGAGATGCAATGCCAATGACAAACTTCTAAGGAAGGTGGTGAGTTGGTCTATAGTTTACATAAGGATCAATGAGAGAGCACATGCCATATATTATTACATTGTAGGTCTACGCACAACTGTGGCTGGGTATTCATATTGTTTAATATTTCATGGGTTGTGACGACGACATTGGGACTAGTGGTGGAGGAATGGAAGTACCGAAGATCGGCAATGACAGGAGTACAGCTTGCTGGAACAGCACTGTCGCGTCTCTTTTAACTAATCTGGAAGGAGGAGAAGAAAAAATGTTTCAGACTGTAAATTGTATGTAAATGTCTAAGGAAGTTAATTTCGTTTCATTTATCTTTTGGGGTAAAGAGAGAATTCTAAGGTAGTTGGGCCAATGTGATAGGTGACGGTACAGTTGTGCATGAAATTGGTGCAACAGAAGTTGTCATCTGATTTTCTTTATTGCCGTTTTACATGTATTGCCTTTTGTTGGTTTGGAGAATTCAAGTGAAGAATACCTTACCTATCAACCCCACCCCTTCCACCAATTAAAAAGAAGAGAGTTCAAGTGAAGAAACTTTTCTTGAGTTTGGTTACGGAAGATGTTTTTATGGAAGTTCAGAGGAGGTGGTATAGAACTCTTTAACTTTTGTTGATTTAGCTTCTTCCTTGCTGAATGGAGGATTTTGGGAGTAGACAATGATGGAGAATAACTTGCGAGTTGTGACTTTACAATTGATAGGTTTATGTTACTCGGACTCGGGTGCGGATCTAGAGGTCAGATTCTTCATCACATAAGTTTTAGGATTCAGGGTTATTGATCCGAGTGCTAATACAGGTGCTCGGAGCCTCGGACACGGTCAATAAATGTATATTACAACATATATAAATGTATATTTTGATTGATTAAAGTTATTGAACTAAAGTTAATAAAATTTAATTATTTATAAACACGTAATATTTTGTTCATAAGATATCTTGTGTAATAGCAAAGCATCATAATCGTATATAACTGAAACTATATATGTATATGATATAAACTCAAAAATCAAACTAAACACCCAATCAATCTATACTTCTTGGTCATAGATGTAGTCAAAGCACCTAAAGCAAGTTGGCCAAATCTAGTGTGGATACAACACTCAGACCCAAATCATGTCGATCTGACACGAGTGCAGTAGGGATTTTGAAGGGTCAGAGAAAAAAAAGAAGATAAGGGAACCCCGTAATTTTGCTTTGTTTGACACTGGTGAATCGCTGCTGCTCAGATCTGGATATGTTAGTAACATTTACATCTCTTTATGAATTCTCATTGTAAACTTTGCTCAGAACGGATGCTGATGGTACCATGTTTTTTTTTGCTTAGTTGCCAAGTTTTTTATTTTTTTGCTGTTTGGTTCCTTTTCCAATACTGCTTTGAATTATTCCTTGAGCTGAGGGTCTATGAGAAACAGCCTCTCTACCTTGACAAAGGTAGGGGTAAGGTCTGCGTACACACTACCCTCCGCAGACCCCACTTGTGGGATTACACTGGGTATGTTGTTGTTGCTGTTGCTGTTGTTGGTTGCTTACCCAAGTGCACTCTGCTGCTAGTTGCTTAAAAGTTTTTGTTTCCAACTTTGGCTGATTTTTCTGGATGCTGCAACTGTTAGATGTCGGAAATTTATTTGCCTGTTTGTGATTGGTCCATGATGCATCTGTGACGGAGTTCGGGTTTTACAGGTTAAGCACCACAATCTTTTAGGGGGTTGGGCTTTGACTAATCTAATCTTATTACAAGTAGCTATGCAACCCAGTGGTGCAAAAGATACACAACTCCGTGAGAGCAACAGCCAGAAGGTCCATCCGCAACCTATGGAGGAAGCCGCAAACCAAAATCCTGAAGCAGTTGAAGCTATGGTATCTAGGATTTTTACGAATATCTCCTCCCTGAAGTCTGCCTACATTCAGCTCCAATCTGCTCATACTCCTTATGACCCTGATAAAATCCAAGCTGCCGATAAACTTGTAATTTCGGAGCTGAAGAATCTCTCTGAACTTAAGCACTTCTACAGGGAGCACAATCCCAAACCTGTGTGTGTGTCACCTCAGGACTCTCGCTTGGCTGTGGAGATCCAAGAACAGCAGAGTTTGTTGAAAACATATGAAGTTATGGTGAAGAAGTTTCAATCTGAGATTCAGAATAAAGATTCTGAGATTCTTCAGCTGCAGCAGCAGATACAAGAGGTCAGTCAGAAGCGGGTCAAATTGGAGAAAAACCTTAAGCTCAGGGGCTTGTTAGCAAAAGAATCAGAAAATGCAGTTGACGAGAATGGCCATTTCTCCATGGACCTAACTCCTGAGTTTTTCAGGTCAGCGGTGGAATCTGCTTATAGGGCCATTCACGACTTCTCTAAGCCATTGATCAACATGATGAAAGCTGCTGGTTGGGATCTTGATGCTGCAGCAAACTCCGTACAGCCAGATATAGTTTATGCAAAGAGAGCTCACAAGAAATATGCGTTTGAGTCACATATCTGCCAAAGAATGTTCAGTGGATTTCAGAACGAATTCTTCTCTGTGAAACATGATAATTTAGCGGTCACCACGGACAGTTTTTACCACCAGTATCTTGCATTACGGGAAATGGATCCACTGGATGTTCTAGGCCAAAGTCCAGACTCCCTTTTTGGGAACTTTTGCCGAAGCAAATACTTAGCAGTGGTTCATGCAAAGATGGAGGCTTCATTTTTCGGGAACTTGGATCAGCGAAACTATGTTATGGCTGGTGGACACCCAAGAACAGCTTTTTACCAGGCTTTTCTGAAACTAGCCAAGTCAATTTGGCTTTTGCATAGGTTGGCATATTCATTTGATCCTCCAATTACAGTTTTTCAAGTCAAGAAGGGAAGTCCTTTCTCAGAGGTTTATATGGAAAGTGTTCTGCAAAATTTCAGTGTAGAGGAAAATGAGGAGAAGCCTAAGGTCGGTCTGATGGTTATGCCTGGTTTCTATATCAGGGGCAGTGTGATCCAGAGCCAAGTCTACCTAACTGGCGTGAAGGTTACCGAATGATATTTATGATATCGTGTTTTCTGTTTTATCATGCCTTATGTTTTAGCAGGTGTGTTTTTGTTGTTACATGCTGGTCAGTCTGATATAAAATGTGTCTTCAGTAATGACCAGATATCTCCGACAATCGTATTGTCAGGCAAAGAATTGAAGTTGAAAACTTCCATCTGTTCATGAACATAATTTTGAGTTCTTGATTTTGGGACGATGGGTTGTATCCCAACTATAAGTTTTCTCATAAGCTTTTTGCGTTTATTGAGGAAATTCATTTTGGTTCCAAAACTGATGGATAGTAATGTATATCGCATATTTTTGCCGGCATGTCCATCAAAACACCAATATACTGTTATCTGCGCAAATTTTATGATATGGAAGTGAATCTTAGTAGCCATAACAGCTCTGTTTAACTTCATCCCAAAACATATATTTCCAGATCTTGGAAGTAAAAATGCAAGGTTACAGGTGGTTTGGTTAACCAGATAAACTAAACACAACAGAAATATTCAACTGTCGTCTAAGAATAGACTTACTCTACATTTATTGTTCTTATCTTTTTTAAACTTAGTAAGAGTAAATCACTCTAAAGTGTGTGTTTGGTATGGAGTAGAATGTTTTCCATGTTTGATAGGGAAAGTAAGTTCTTTTAAAATTCAGGAAAATGATTTTAGTAGAAAAAATAAGTTTAATAAATAGTATTTTAAGTTCACTGTCTCCTCCTCACCCTCCAACGCCCATACTCCTTAACCTCCTCACCCCACCCTGATCCCTCACTCTTCACCCCACCACCATTCCACCCGCTCATAGTGTTCTCTTAAATTAATTAGAAATTCTGTTAGGACAATTTTTTCTTGCTTGCTTATTATTACTGAAATGGTTAGTTGGTCGAACGATCCTATTTATTTCTTATTGGCAGGTGACCATCTGAGAAAAAAGGAGGGCCAAAAAGAAAAAAGAAAAAAAAATTGTGTAGTGAAATTGTGAAAGCCATCGAAATGAGATCACGGGATTGACTAGTTTGCTCTGAGTATGTCCTAGATGCGTTATGCATGGACCGTGAAGTTAGCTGCTGCAAGCTTGCATGTTTTTGAGAACATGATATTACGTACATATTTTTTCTCAATTTAACTTCTGAATTTTTGGACGGTTTAAGACAACCTTCCTTCAATTCCACCTAAATTGATGTCGTGTCTCACGTCAATCTTTTTAATTTGTTATACAAAATTCTCGTACCTAAATTAACGAGAGAGTAAAGAGTTTTTGGGGAAATGAATAACATTAACTTGAAAAGAAACTATATCAACATAACAAGTTATACTCGTTATTTCCAGACAAACTTTGATAAGTCCGTTTTCACAAGAAATTTCCTTCAAACTTATTCTAACATTTTAGGTTTCTCAGGCTAGACTACTTGATCAATAGGTGTATGGTAAATCACAACATCCTTTCTCAACATGTATTGTTTAACTTTGCAAGTTGTTGCTAATCAATATATATATTAAAACTGAGCATACACAAGGTGATGTGACACCTCTATATGACCAACATTTTCATTTATTTTTTTCTCATTTTTTTGGCATTTTTCTTGTTTTTAATGCATTTTTTTTATTCATTTCTACTACTACCTATAAATTAATAAAAGAGCCTTTATTGTGGCATTCAAACCCACGTCTGAATCAGCCCACTAAACCTTTTGACTGAATCAGCCCCACGTTCAAAAAGATTAAATAACCATAAATGGTAGTTTAAACTTTTAAAGTTTCAATTTTTCCTTTTTAGCTTTAATTACATATCATTTTTTAACGTTATTACATATCATTATTACTCTTCGAAAAAATCCTAATTAACCATATCATAAGTAAACAAATTTAATCACTACTTCCCTAACCCAACAGATTTTGTCATTCTCTATTACGCCAGGTGAGTTATTTTGGACTCTTCTTTTCTATTTTATTTTTTATTTTTAAAATATTATATTGTTATACTTTCAACATGACTGTGATTCTTTTTTTCTTTTTTGAAGATTGGAAATAGATGAGTAATGAGTTTATATGTAGATGCAATATTCTTTTCTTTTTTGATAATTTTATGATAATATTATTTTTTCGCGTATTATTATGATTTCTATTTGTGTTATTCTCTTCTTTTTTCTTTTTTGATCTCTAATGGGTATGGACTTTCTTAAATTGAAAGTGTTAACCATTACCTTCTGAACCCAACGATTTCGTTATTCTCTTTTAAGCGAGGTGATATTTTTGGACTATTCTTTTCTATTTTCTTTTTAATTTTTAGAATATTATATTGTTATACTTTCTATGTCACACCCTAACCTTGGGGGGTGGCTGACACCCTGCACTCGAAGGCCCGAGCGAACCAACCATGGCATCAGTGACACGAACATCGGGCAGACAAGGCCGCTAAGTGACCACAGTACAAAGCAAAGGAATTAACCTGCACGCAAAAGAACCCAACAACAACCTATATATACAACTAAGGCCCACAAGGCCACATCACGGTCATGACAACTATATAGGGGGGCCGACCAGGCGATGCAAAATATATATACACTGATAACTGGTTTGCAAGCCTCTAAAAGAGTAACATAATATCAACAGGAGCAATCGGGGGATGAACTGGAAGTATATCAACTCATCTATACCCCTTTAGGGGTGGTGGGAGTGCTGCTCGGTAAGCCTGAGAATCAACCTCGTTCTGAGGCTCATGCTGATCTACATTAGCGAGCGGCGCTTGACTGGTGCCTTCTTCCACCTCCTCATCTAATCTCTGTATAAATTGTGTAGCCGCATGTCGTCTAGTAGTATTAGGAATCACTGAGAAGGTAAAAAAAAATGAAGGTTAGGAATGAACACTTACGACTCAGCTCTATCGCACGATCTAGATCAAGAAGAAAGTAACTATCCTAAATGCCCTATAGCCTCATGTTTATAAGTGTGGTGCACAACACACCCATAGATAAGACTCTACTAGACAAGGATTGCAGACTCCCTAGGACTGACCTGCTATGATACCAAGTTTGTCACACCCTAACCTTGGGGGGTGGCTGACACCCTGCACTCGAAGGCCCGAGCGAACCAACCATGGCATCAGTGACACGAACATCGGGCAGACAAGGCCGCTAAGTGACCACAGTACAAAGCAAAGGAATTAACCTGCACGCAGAAGAACCCAACAACAACCTATATATATATAGCTAAGGCCGACAAGGCCATATCATGGCCATGACAACTATACGGGGGGCCCGACAAGGCCAAGCAAAACACATATACACCGGCAACTGGTCTACAAGCCTCTAAAAGAGTAACACAATATCAACAGGTCGGGACAGGGTCCCGACATACCCCAAAACTATACATGTACATATGTAGTAGTACCTATGGACTCAACACCGATAACTCCGAAGAAGTGGAGTGCGACACTCGACCGCTGATCACAAGGTCCTACTGAGGAGGCGCGTCGGCCTGTCTGTCAACGCTTGTGGACATGAACACAACGCATAAAAAGGCGTCAGTACGAAATATGTACTGAATATGTAGGGCGGTAAGTGTTTGCATAAGAAATGCAAATAAACAAAAGATGAGATATTAAGACAATCTGAAACTCTGAACAAAGCCCATGCAAACAACCATAACTAGAATATGAGTGCAAATACATACTCGTAAAATCATCCATCGTTGTGGAGGTATATATATATATATAATATAATAATAAATTCCCCTGTGTGGTGATATCATTGTCATATTATCACTATCCCTGCCCAACTAATCAGTGGTATGCACAGCTACGTGCCTGCCCAACTATATTTGACACAGCGCGGTAATGAAGGAAATACATTTAGGTGCACATCTACGTGTATGCCCGATCAATTATAGCGCAACGCGGTAATAAAATAAATACATATGAGGGTATCTGGACTTCATGTCCTCCTCGGCCTCCCATGTCATTTTCTCTACATTATTATTCCTCAAAAGTACTTTCACCGAGGCTACCTCTTTAGTCCGTAGATTACGGACTTGCAATCTAAAATAACAACATGAACTTTTTCGTATGATAAGTCCTCAGTAACTTGAATATCCTCAATAGAGGTGATGCAAGAAGGATCGCCTAAGTATTTACGAAGCATGGAAATATGGAATACCTGATGGACCGCGTCTAGTTCTGGTGGCAAGTCAAGTTTTTAGGCTATCTGGCCAATTTTCTACACAATCCGATACAGCCCGACATACCTGGGGCTAAGCTTTCCCTTCTTGCCAAATCTCATTACGCCCTTCATAGGCGATACTTTCAAGAACACCCAGTCTCCCACAAAAAATTCTAAATCTCGACGCCGGTTATCTGAATATGACTTCTGTCGACTCTGAGCTGCTTGCAACCTTTCTTGAATTAGCTTTACCTTTTCTATGACTTGCTGCACCAATTGGGGTCCTAACAACTTTGTCTCACTGACATCAAACCAGCCAATATGAGACTTGCATTTCCGTCCGTATAGTGTCTTATATGGTGCTATCTGAATACTAGCATGATAACTGTTATTATAGGCGAGCTCAATAAGCGGTAAATTATCTTCCCAACTTTATTTGAAATCTAAGACACAAGCTCGCAACATATCTTCGAGCGCCTGGATAGTGCGTTCGACTTGTCCGTCGGTCTGCGTATGAAAAGTTATACTAAGGTTAATCTGAGTACCCAAACCTTTCTGAAAAGACCTTCAGAAGTTAGTTGTAAACTGGGCACCTCTGTTAGATATAATAGAAAATGAAACTCTATGTAGCCGAACTATTTCCTTGATATACAGTTTGGCATAGTCTTCATATGAATAGGTTGTCCTGACGAGGAGAAAATGTGCTGATTTCATCAGCCTATCCATAATGACCCAAATAGAATCGAACTTTAGGCGAGAATTAGCAACCCTATAATAAAATCCATATTGACTGTTTCCCATTTCCAGGTTGAAATCTTAATATTTTGAAGTAACCCTCCAGGTTTTTGGTGTTCAACTTTAACCTGTTGGCAGTTGGGAAACTGAGCCACAAATGTAGCAATGTCCTTCTTCATGTCATTCCACCAGTATTGCTGATGAAGGTCGTGATACATCTTAGTAGAACCAGGATAAACTGAATACTGAAATTGGTGAATCTTTATCATAATTTGGTTACGAAACTCCCCAATATTAGGTACACACCATCGACCCTTATATTTGAGAATTATGTTATCTAATAGCTCAAACAACTGCTTCTTCTGAAAAAGGATGCTCTCCTTAATCTTGGCTAACTCCGGATTCTCAAATTGCCATGCTTTTACCTCAACTACTAGTGACGAGTCCACAACATTTTGGACTACTACACCCTGGTCACATGTATCATGTAGATGCACACTCAGGTTAGCCAATCGATATAGCTCCTTAGTCATTTCTAACTTATTAGCTTCTACATGCTTCAAGCTGCCCATGGATTTGCAACTCACCGCATCAGCTACCACACTCACTTTGATAGGATGGTACAAAATATCAATATCATAGTCTTTCGGTAATTCAAGCCACCTGCGTTGCATCAAGTTCAACTCTTTCTACTTGAATATATACTGCAAACTCTTGTGATCTGTATAGACATCACCATGAATACCATAGAGGTAATAACGCTATATTTTTAGGGCAAATATAACGACCGCCAACTCAAGGTCATGAGTCGGATAATTCTGTTCGTGCTTCGCTAGCTGCCTCAAAGAATATGCAATAACTCTGCCATACTAAATCAGGACACATCCCAATCCGAGCCTGGATACATCACAATATACCACATAACCCTCAGATCCCCCAAGAAGCGCTAGAATAGGTGCTGATGTTAAGCGCTTTTTCAACTCATGAAAGCTCATTTCATAGGCATTAGAATTTAGACCATTGAAACTTTATGATTTTATATGTCAAATTTGTCGAAGAAGCGGAAATAAAAGAGAAATTCTCCACGAACCGCCGATAAAAGCCGGCTAAGCCCAAAAAATTGCGAACTTTTGTTTGAGTTGTGGGCCTCGACCAATTCTTTACTGCCTCAATCTTCTGACCATCCACTTTAATACCTTCATCTGAAATGATATGCTCAAGAAAAGCCACTGAGTTCAACCATAACTCACATTTGGATAATTTAGCATATAATTTGCGATCCTGCAAAGTCTACAACACTATACGCAAATGCTCTGCTTCTGACCGAGAATATATCATAATATCATCAATAAACACGATTACAAAGATATCTAGGAATGGCTTGAAAACATGATTCATTAAATCCATAAAAGTCATTGGCGCGTTAGTAAGACCGAAGGACATAACAAGGAATTTATAATGGCAATATCTAATCTGGAAAGCCATCTTCGAAATATCCTACTCCTTGACTCGTAACTAATGATAACCAGACCGAAGATCGATCTAAGAAAAATACTTGGTACCTTGCAGCTGATCAAACAAGTTGTCAATTCCGTGAATAGGGTACTTATTCTTGATAGTTACTTTGTTGAGCTGACGATAATCAATACATATCCTCAACGAACCATCCTTCTTACGAATGAATAGTACTGGTGCACCGCACAGAGAAGTATTGGGCCTAATAAAGCCCTTATCCAGAAGATCCTTCAACTGAGCTTTCAATTCCTTTAATTCAGCAGGGCCGTTCTATATGGTGGAATAGATATAGGTTGGGTATCTGGAATCACATCAATAGCAAAGTCGATTTCTCTTTCGGGAGGAAGACTAGGAAATTCATCAGGAAATACGTCTGGGAATTCATTAACGACAAGTATCGATTGAAGAGTTGGAGGTTTCGCCTCCACATCCTGCACTCATACCAAATGATGGATATATCCCTTAGAAATCATCTTTCTAGCCTTAATGTAAGAAATAAACTTCCATTTAGACGCTGCAACATTGCCTTTCCATTCAATAACAGGCTCGCCTAAGAAATAAAAATGAACAATCTTCGTCCAGCCAATCTTACCTATAATAATATCAAAATCGACCATTTCCAGTTCATGCAAATCAATTAATGTATCGCGATCATGAATCTTCACGTCATAACTTCGACATACCCATCTAACTACCATAGACTCACCCACATGAGTAGATACCTCGAATAACTTATGTAACAATTCAGGTTCTCCATCCCACTTACCAGCAATAAAAGGTGAAATATACGACAATGTAGAACCAGAGTCTATTAAGGCATACATATCAATAGAAAAGATGAATAATATACATATAACCACATCTAGAGATGACTCTATGTCCTGACGACCCGACAAAGCATATATACGATTCTGCTGACCGCCTGAACTAGATACTCCCCCTTTGCCTCTACCCCTGCTAGCCGATGTCTGTACACCCTGGCCAGAAGGACGCACTGAAGAACAAGAAGCCATTGCAGATGATGTCGGCTGAACAATACCACATCTGCCTCTCTTCGGACAATATCTCATAATATGACCCGACTGTCTACATGAATAATACACATCAGCACCCCTGGCGACACAACCCAGAATGAGCCATACTACATCGATCACAATGGGGCACCGGAGTCCTGATCTAAATGAACCCACCTCTAAACTGTGGGCCTACTGTCCGCAAACTCTGACTTGTTCCAGAATAAGTGGTCCAATCACGTTGCCGACCCTAAAACTGTGGTGGCGCACTAGCTGTTAGATAAGATGAACGCCTAGGAAACTGAGGCCTAAATCTACCTCGAAACTATCCCGTATCACCTACGGACTGGGACCTCTTATGCTGGCCCCTATCATGCTTTTGACTGGCTTGCTGCTGCCTCTTACAGTCCTCTCTAGATTTCGTGCATACGCTTGATTACGGGCAATATCCATATTTTTGCTCAAAAAAGCTGTAGTGCACTCCTTCACCAAGTGCAACCCCAAACAATTAACAAACTGGTGTACTCGATCACTCATATCAATAACAATTATAGGAGCGTACCTAGCCAAAGAGTTGAACTGCAGGCTAAACTCTCGGACGCTCATATTACCTTGTTCTAAGTGCAAGAACCTATATCGCCTAGCTCGTTAAAGCTCAACTGACAGATACTGCTGTAATAATACCTCAGAAAACTCCCTCCACATCACTGGTGGTGTATTAGGTCCCCAAGTCTGCATCCAAGTCTCATACCATGTCATAGCAACATCACGCAATCTATATGAAGCTAACTCTACTAACCCAGCATCTGTGGCATGTATAACTCATAAGGTCTATTGCATACGATCCAAAAAATTATATGGGTATGTATTAGGATCAGTCCCTGTAAATATTGGATGGTCTAGGTTGATAAAGTCTCGAACACTCATGCTCATAGCCCTATCAGCAATACCGAGGGTCTAACATTAGGCTTGGGAGGCTACTAATCGAGTCAACAGATGTACTACACTTCGCATGTCTAAATCCTGATCAAGAGCAATCGGGGGAGGAACTGGAGGTACATCAGCTCCTCTATATCCATCTGGGGTGGTGGGGGTGCTGCTCCAGAAGTGTGAGAATCAGCCTCGTTCTGAGGCTCATGTTGATCTACATTAGCGGGCGGTGCCTGACTGGTACCTTCTCCCACCTCCTCATCTAATCTCTGTATAAATTGTGTAGCCGTCTGTCGTCTAGTAGTATTAGGCATCACTGAGAAGGTAAACAAAATGAAGGTTAAGAATGAACACTTATGACTCGGCTCTATCGCACAATCTAGATCAAGAACAAAGTAACCATCCTAAATGCCCTATAGCTTCATGTTTATAAGTGTGGTGCACAACACACCCATAGACAAGACTCTACTAGACATGGATTGTAGACTCCCTAGGACTGAACTGCTCTGATATCAAGTTTGTCACACCCTAACCTTAGAGGGTGGGGTGGTTGACACCCTGCATGCGAAGGCCCGAGCGAACCAACCATGGCATCGGTGACACGTGACACGAACATCGGGCTGACAAGGCCGCTAAGTGACCACAGTATAATGAAAAAGAATTAACCTGCTCACAGAAGAACCCAACAACAACCTATATATATAGATAAGGCCGACAAGGCCATATCACAGTCATGACAACTATACAGGGGGGCCGATAAGGCTAAGCAAAATATATATATACTGACAACTAGTCTGCAAGCTTCTAAAAGAGTAACACAATATCAACAGGTAGGGACAGGGCCCCAACATACCCCAAAACTATACATATACATATGTAGTAGTACCTATGGACTCAACATCGACAACTCTAAAGAAGTGGAGTGCGACACTCGACCGTTGATCACATGGTCCTATTGAGAAGGCGCGTCGGCTTGTTTGTCAACGCTTGTGGACATGGACACAATGCACAAATAGGCGTCAGTATGAAATATGTACTGAATGTGTAGGGCGGCAAGTGTAAGTATAAGAAATGTAAATAACAAAATATGAGATATAGAGACAACTTAAAACTCTGAACAAAGCCTCTGCGGGCAACCATAACTAGAATATGAATGCAAATACATACTCATAAAATCATCCCTCTTTGTGGAGGTATATATATATATCATATAATAATAAATTTTTCTGTAGGGTGATCTCATCGTCATATCATCATCATCCCTGCTCAACTGATCAGTGGTATGCACAGCTACGTGCCTGCTCGACCGTATCTGACACGGCGCGGTAATGAAAGAAATACATTTAGGTGCACATCTACGTTCCTGTACGAACGACTATAGCGCAACACGGTAATGAAAATAAATACATATGTATATAAGTGCAATGCAAGGTCGACTTCGGAAGAGACCATAGAAAGAGTCAGAGTGACCTATCGTCGTTATCCTCCGACTATCGTTATTGTCTCTACATTCATTATTCTTCCATCAATAGACCAATTAAATAAGAAGTACAAGAAACATCTTGTTATGAACTAAGCATAAGTTGTCTTATCCCTCGGGAAACATGATCAACACAACGATATTCGAAAGAATGTACCAATCGGGGGTTCATCATTTTTTGAGCAATAGATTAGAAGGTTAAGGATACGAGAATATTCTTCAATATGGTCTATTTATGAGAAGAAACCAACTTGATCATTTTGGTGTACCATCGACACATTTTTAACGGGGAATTTTCTAAGTAAAGATTATTTGAATACTAGTCACGCCACAAGAGAAGAAAAAGCCCTACATACCTCATTGACAAAGCTATATACGTTTCCTAAGCCCTCGAATGCCTTACAAATGTTTTCCTACATAATACAAACCATTCAAGATCAAAACCAAGGTCATAGCTTATAGAAATCTTCATTTAGACATTTAAGTGAGCAACTTGCGAGCATGAGTTCATAGGCTCTTTTGTAGTCCAACTTCCCCGCAACCTGCTACCAAATTCTACTTTTCTACCCCTACTCGTCAATACGATCCCATCCATATCCTCACAGATGCAAACAACACACCAAAAACATACAAAACAGTCCAACAATTAAGCTCTATTCATAGGAGTTTCTTAAAGAATTACAAGAACTTATTCTATGGGGTTTTCAACCAATTCTTAGGATTTATACTTGTAGAAGTTCAAAGAGATCAAAAGGAAGTTAAATTATACCTTAGATGATCAGAATCACTCCAAACTCCAAGTTACTTCAAGGCAAAGTCATCCGCCGAGAAGTGAAATAGCGAAGAAATCACAATTTTGAAGTTGCCGTGTTGTTTTCCATGTTGAGGTTGTTTGATTTGCTATTAGGGGTGTTTGTGATTGATGGGAGAAGGTTTGAGAGATTCTGCTAAGGTTTACTGGTCTTTTAGATGAAGAAAAATGAAGGAAAAATCGTCCAAGCTATGTATGTATACAAGGGCAAGTTTAAAGCGACCGACTTAGCACACGGTTTCCGCGGCAGTTTGCCTCTTGGACGAAAAGATTTTCTCTCTCCTCCGACGTTGTATCGACGGACGGTTTATTGAGTTGGAAAGAAGACTCCTTGAACGTGAACTTAGATAGGTTATTACTCCATAACTACTCATATAACGTCAGATATACCCCTTCTAAGTTGGGCCAAAAATCTTGTTCGAAATTCAACTTGCCCTTCCGAGTTTCGACGAACTTAATTTTCTTTGATTTGTTTGACCCCGAACTCTTATGAAACTTTAATAACACATGTTTAAACTTATTTTTATCCAAATATGGTATCTTAGCCTCACCGAGATTTACATTACTTTACTTACGACGCATACGAGTGCAAAATATGGGGTGTAACATTCTACATGCCTGTGATTTTTTTTTTTTTTTTGCAGATTAGAAATAGGTGAGTAATGGAACATATGTGGATACAATATTCTCCTTTTTTTGTGACTTTATATAATATTATTTTTGACGTATTATTATGATTTTTATTTGTGTTATTTTCTTTTTCTTTTTTGATGTCTAATGAGTATAATTGACAGCAGGGTTTCCAGCACTAAAACTTTTTATACCAATTATTTTCTATATTTAAAAAAAAAATTGTACTTCTCATTTCTTTATCCTGTATTTTTGTACAGTGTAACCATGCTTTTGTTGCTTATTTATTAACTGCTAAAGTTGAAAATATATCAACAATAGTAAGTGAAGATGTATTTTACAATTAGTTTTATTAAATAATTTTTTATTTTTTCAATAAAAATAATTAGTAAATGATAAAATTTTCAATTGTCAAAAGAATTCTCAATGAAATTGAAGCTTGAAAATCCGTTCTATTTCGATTTCTCTCACCTTTTTCGACGAGTCATGTGTTGAATTCATAGATTTTAAAAAAAAAATGAAATGAGCATTTTTTTTAGATTTCAAGAATTTTTTTGTATAGTTTCAATGATTTTGAGGATGGAAAAGAGTAGCTTTAGAGTGAAATTATTGGTTATAAAGATTGTGATGTTTTGGTGAAACAAGAAAAATAAAAGGTAATTATTGAATGGGCGAGGAAACAAGAAAGAGAAGAAGAAGAAAAGATAAAAACAAGGAAAAAGATAAGGCAAACGTTAATTGATGAGATTTCGTTTGTGTTCTTTTCTTCATTTATTAAAAGTGTTTTTTTCTCATAAAAAAAAGATATATTATCTAAACTAATTATTACTTATCTGGTCTTTTGTATAAATTTACTTATGATTTTTTGGACGGCGGGGAACACCCTAAATGAAATTCTATTATAAGATTATTTACTTCTTGGATCGACGTTGAACAGAGGAGAAAGGACAAAATTGATGATGAGTAAAGATTAAGTTTTTATTTATTTAAAATGTAACTCTTGAAAGGTAGGGTAGATCAGTGGAGAAGTTAGATAGATACTTAATATATATTAGATGAACAAAGGAAAACTATATTTAAAATTTATAAGCATATGAGCATAAAGATATTGAAATTCGTAAAATAAAATAACAAAGTAAAACTACGTTTAAACGATATTCCTATATAGATTATATTATTATATAAAATTCAACTATTTGTGAAAGAATAAAAACCATAATTGTTAAAAATTTAAAGAAAAAGAATAAAACTAAGTAACAATAATCTAATCCATTTGATTATGAAGACTAAAAGATTTAAATATTTTAAATATTCATATATTTAAAATATATTTCATAAATACAATAAGAGTTTTATAATCGCGCAAAGCGCTAACCTATTCACTAATTTTTTTATTTTAAGACTAATTAAACTTGGCTGGAAGGATTCTCAAATGGTAAGCTCCAGCTACCGTGTGATGTGTGTATTTGATCTTCAAAATAAAAGTGACAATCTGAATTATGTGATCTCAGATCTCTACATTAAACTTTAATATTATTTAAGATTTATAAAATAATAATACAGTGCAACAAATAATTTAGCTTGATACAAGCATGATGTTGGTCAACAGTTTACTCTATGCTATATTAATTTATTTAATTTGTCTGAGACAAGTCGCGGTATTCATGGATGAGGATCGTTCTCTGCACAAGTTAATCAGACCGTTGGCATCACTATTTACATATCCTAATGCTAATAGCGTCTAACTTCAGATTTAACTGAATTCATTTGTTTGTAAAATCAGATAAATTTGATGAATTTTATCGAGGCAAATTGTAAGGTAAAAACTTACTTGCTTCAGATGTTTACATCAAGCCAATCAATTAATGTACATAAGACTTACATGTAGGGTTTTGTTGGGTTCAAAATACATAAGTAAGACATAGCGGAAGTTAAAGTTTTGTTTTTACTTACCCCAACAATTACTTCTGGTATGGTTATGTGACAATCAAAGACCTGTAATATGAAACATGAACACTTACAGGTTGTATTATGTGGAGTCTTTATCAACTGTGGGTTCGCACGTGAAAACCCTTTCGATTGCAAGCTTCAAGCTTCAATGTATTTCTCTTTAGGAAAGCTAGGAAATCCGGCAGAGGTTCGAGAGAGACTAAGTCTCTAAGACTTAGAATAATAATATGAAATTAGTATGTTGAATAATGAAATGAATGTCTGTATTTATAGGTGAAAAATTAGGTCAAATCGGATTAGGGTTTGACATTGGGCCAGACCCATAAATTGAGACATATTAGGTCATTAGCGCTGCGGCCCTATGGTGTGGGCACCACGGCGCTTGACGTGGCCCTACACCGTCTCGATTTATTTTTCGCACATTCTTAATTAAATCTAAAATTCAATTTTGACTTAATTAAAACAATCATTATTCATTTAAATATCTCGATTCTAAATCGAATATTTAATACTCTTTCAATACATCCTTAGATCGAAAAGACAATCGACATAGTGTGACCCTACAAGCCTTCACATATCGACATTAATCAAATTAAGGTCTACGCGGAACTCCTAGACGGCGCCGCAAGACAAACTAAATATGTGAAGTACGTTTACACGAATCCAGTAAACTTAACCTCTATGTGGTAAGATAAAATCATTTCATTCACGACACACCTGATCAAGCTTAGGATTTGTCAAGTGTCTATCCAAATGGCTTAATCATTGTATCTCATCTACATTAGTTGACAACTAGACCATATACTAAATATGTCTATTGCGTTGGCCAACGACTTAGTCAACCTAATATCACTGAGAATCTGAGTGTTCTCTCGAAACTACCACCTTTAATCCACATCGTAATGTACCCAATACAAGCCGTATCTCAACCTATAAGACATTTGAGCTTAGGACAGAATCAAAGTATATTACTTTATAAACAAAGTGCGTATTGACCTTAAGTCTAAGGACTTCTATCTCTCATACGCTGATCATACTTTAGACAAGTATAACAAACAATATATCAGTAGGGTATATCAATACTTCCAAAGTATTCACGTGTCCATCACGAGTAGCCATTACTCGTAGCAGGTGAGACATACTACATCCTCTAAGGATGTGATGCAGACCACATGTCGACTTATCACATATCATCGATATCCCATTCTCGATGATCATTAGTCGAGGCTTTTTAAGAGTTACGTTATAATATTGATATCTCACATTATTAATAACAGTGTAACCTTCAGGGATACATATTATAGAATATTATAAACAATCAATTAATAATTCAATAATTGCAAATGCCAAAATATTAATCTCCATTAATAATGATACGAATTTGTACAAAGTACATTTGTCCTAATACAGATTGTCTCTAGGACATAAATATACTTTCATTACATATACACTTTTTAATATTTAATCATGGTTAACTTATATGCATTATCACTTTAAGTTGTTAATTCTTTATAAAGTTAATTATTTTGGTAGATATAAATACTCAATGTGAGTAAATATTTACCGAGCTATAATCCTATCGGCTATCGTAACTGTTAAAAAAATTGTGGCAAAGGTGCATGAGTGAATATTTCGTAAGTTCTCGTTCAACATTGTTAATACTGACAAAACAAGCAACTATTAAGTAAATCAGAAGAAAATAAACCAATAATTGCTCTACAGAGAATTAACAGCAAATTCTACACCTAGTTCTTTGAAGGTTCTTGCACGTGTTAAACCATTAAACTAAAGGAAACTAAGTCAACTCTTATGTATGGGACATTCCCTTTCTATATAAACCCCAATTCTCACTTCACATTTCTACACCACAAATCAACACAATTGTCAAGCAAACTCTTTTAACATACTACACCTAGCTTTTGCTTCCTTCTATTTTCAAAAGACAATGGAAAAATTTACCCTTTCCCTAATTTTGTTTCTCTTCAATATCTCCGTCTTCTTATTTGTTGGAGCAGTGGAGGGCACTAGTGCTAGTCATTCACAACCTCGTGCCAACAAATTGGTGGAGTCACAATGCAAGCGCACTCGTTATCCAAAGTTGTGCATGACTTCTTTGTCAAACTATGTCACTCCCGCATCTGAACCTCAAGAGTTAGCTCAAGCAGCATTGAAGGTGAGCTTAATTAAAGCTATATACACGAAAGCCTACGTGAACAAGGTTCGTAAACAACTCCAACAAACCAAGTCTAAGGATTATCAAGCGGTGAAAGATTGTCTAGATCAAATCTCAGATGGCGTTTTCCTACTTTTCAAGTCGGTCGAAGAACTTCACCATTTGAATTTAGACAAGGAACGTGAATTTGTATGGCATAGGAGTAATGTTCAAACTTGGCTTAGCACAGTATTAACTGATGCTTTCACTTGCATGGATGGGATCTCTGGCTATAAATTAGGTGGTTATAAAGTAAAGGCTACCATTAAGGCTAAGGTTCTAAATGTTGCACAAGTCACTAGCAACGCTTTAGGTTTGTTTAATGGATATGCTGTTAGGCATAGGGATTCTCATTACTCCAACTCTGGCAAAATTAACAAGCCCTAGAATTCACAATCTCTGTAATTGATTATTAATTTTTCTATTCTTTTTTGTTATGTATGTCAGAGCATATGTAACTTCAATTCTATATGTGAATTAGATTTTGATACTTTTTGATTCTTGTTTTCTTTTCCTCGTATTACTACATTTAAAGCGCGTCACAGTACATCTAGTTCGATATTGCGATAAGAAATTGAAATCTAGACAAGGGATAATGATCCAATTAGAGCGAACAAGGATAACATTCGTTAATAATCAATACAGAGTAAAAGAAACTCTTGGGGAGTTAATCTGTAAATTTTATGTAAAATGTTGTTCAGAAATTTGAGCTAAAAATTGTTGGGTATTGATATTGGTGAATGGGAAATGATTGGAAAGAAAAGTGGGAGTTGTCCCACATCGGTAGTGGAAAGAAAGTGGGAGTTCCCTCTTGCTTTATAAAATAAGCATTTGTCCCACATCGGTAGTGGAAAGAAAAGTTCTTCTACTTATAAGTAGAATTACTCCTTCTTGTCAGTAAAAGGGTTGAGGGGGCAAGGACCCCTCGCGCCGTCGTCGCTCGCTCGGCTTCGGCTACGGCTTCGGCTTCGGCTTCGGCTTCGGCTTCGGATTTGATAACCGTTAGTGACCCTGACCCGCGACCCGATTTCTTTTCCTTATTTAAATTTTCCACCATTTTCAGTGGCTGTTCAGAAAGGTTGCAAACATTCAGAAACAGTACTTCCATGGCTATAAATTCGTTTGATTCCTCAGAATATTACTTACGAATATGTATGATGGAGCCAAAACCAGGGTACAAACAGTGAGAGGAGACTCAGAGCACTTTTCTGTGATGATGGGGCTGCACCAGAGATCAACTCTTAGACCATTCTTATTTGCCTTGGTGATGGATGGACTGACACGATAAATTCAAGGGGAGGTGTCATGGTGTATGTTATTCGCAGACGACATAGTCCTGATTGATGAGACTCGTAGCGGGGTGAACGCTAAGCAGGAGGTTTGGAGACAGACTCTTGAATCTAGAGGGTTCAGGCTAAGTAGGACCAAGACAAAATATTTAGAGTGCAAGTTCAGTGACGGGAGAGACCATGAGACAGGCGTGGAGGTGAGGCTTGAGGCTCAGGTCATTCTAAAGAAAGAAAGCTTCAAGTACCTCAGGTCTATCATCCAAGGGAATATAGAGATTGATGACGATGTCACACATCGTATTTGGGCAGGGTGGATGAAATGAAGGCTTGCATCTGGAGTCTTGTGCGACAAAAAGGTGCCACAAAAACTAAAAGACAAGTTTTATAGGGTGGTGGTTAGACCGACTATGTTGTATGGGGCGGAGTGTTGGCCAGCCAAGATGTCGCACACCTAAAGGATGAGAGTGACGGAGATGTGGATGCTCAGATGGATGCGTGGGCATATGAGAGGGGACATGATTAGAAATAATGATATCCGGAGCAGAGTGGGAGTGGCCTCGGTGGAATATAAGATGCGGGAAGCGAGGTTGAGATGGTTTGGACATGTGCGGAGGAGAGACACAAATGCCCCAGTGCGGAGGTGTGAGAGGTTGGCTATGGACAGGTTCAGGAAAGGTAGAGGTAGACCGAAGAAATATTGGGGAGATGTGATTAGACGGGATATGGAGAAAGCACAACTTACTGAGGACATGACCTTAGATGAGGGGTTATGGAAGACACAAATTAGGGTAGAAGGGTAGTAGGTAGTCGAGCATAGTCCTACTTACACTTACAAACTGGTAGTTTTGGTGTTATTACTGTAGGCATGCTTAGCATATCATACGAATAGGCGTAGTATTGTTTTATAGTCTTCTCTAGTTTTGTTTCTTCTGCTATGCGTTCTTTAATGTACTTGGTTTATCTCATTTATCTGCGTTAGTTACTGCTTCTCTTTTAGGATATGATATGATTGCGTATTCGCGTTTGCTATCAGCATTTTCTTACTACTTTAAGTTTTGACCGGGTCTGACTATTTTTTGCTTTGCTTGTCCTGAGCCGAGGGTCTCTAAAAAACAACCGCTATACCTACCAAGGTAGAGATAAGGTCTGTATACATTCTACCCTCTCCAGACCCCACGTTGTGGAGTTTCACTGGGTATGTTGTTGATGTACACAAAGATACACATAGAATATACAAGAGGAGGAGGAGTGTGTTTCCTTGAGAGGTTTGTGTTTGTGATTTTACTCACATCGGGTGTTTACACCAAACGAACATATGCTTAATATGTGTCTGTATATACGCTTATATAACTTAATCATGATTAATTAATACATATATTTACTATATTAAATCACTTAATCATTGTAAGTTGAATTAATTTAATATAAACACTTGATGTGTATAAGTATTTACGATCTTTATAGTTGAAGTTTTTTGGGTGGAGCCGATTATTTCAACTCGGGAGGTTTTTGGGTGGCGATGGAGGAGAAAATTTGTTGGCTAATGAGTAATAGATTTTTTTTGAAAATTTGTAAGTGGGCTACACCGGTGAAAAGGAATTGGGTTATTTTATGTCATATATTCAACTGAATGGTCAGGTGGTGCTATTTTTCTACTCGACTCTAGAATTTGCTAGAAAGTCTTGCAAATAGCCTTATTTTGTGCTCAATTATGACCTACTAGCTAGTTTACACTTCAATGTAGTTGAAAGAATATAATCTCTTGATTATTTCTAGGGCTGGCCAGTGGGCCGGGACGACCCGACCCCGGCCCGACCCCGTCCCGACCCCGACCCGGTCCCGACCCGACCCCGCTCTAAAAAAAAAAAAAAAATTAACGGGGGCGGGACTCGAACTCGGGACGGGACGATGTCTCGTCCCGCCAGACCCGAGCCCGCCCCAGGCCCGCCGGACCCGAGACCGCCCCGAGCCCGTCCCGACCCCGACCCCGACCTTACCTTTGCAAAAATAACCGTTGCACCAACGGCCATTTTAGATTATGGCCGTTGGCCAACGGCCATTTTAGGCCCCCCCCCTCCCCCAACCCCCCCTACCCCTTAATATTTATTTTTAACCCATAAGTTATTATATTTACACTTTAACCCAATTTTTCAACTATAAATAACTCATTTTCTCTTCATCTTTCTCACAAATCTTCCTACAATCTCTCTAATTTCTCAATATATCTCTCTACATTGTTTGCTAAATATTCAATTTTATTAATTCATTTGGGAATTGGGAGTGAAGTTGGCAACTAGCTTGAGGATCTTCCATCGAGCAAAGTTTCAATTTTCAACCTCTCGATTACACGTCGACGTTACGTCGGCGTTTGGTACATTCGTTCCTTCATTAAATTATTATTGTCTCGTTTATTTTATTTAGCGCACTTAATTTCATTTACTTTAATTATTTGTTAGCATATAATTAAAATGGAAGGAATTAGAGGTATGTTTAAGGGTAAGGGTAAGACTTCTTCTAGTAGGGGCAATCGGGGCAAGGGTACTTCTTCTAGTCATCTTATTCCTACACAGATGATTTTGTTGATACTCAACATTTTCCTACAATACCATTAGATTTAGACGAGGAGTTATTTTCTGAACTCAAGAAGACTTTAATTTAGACGATGATCTAGACGATACACCCACTAATATTGATGACAACACGCCCACTAGTGCACCTTCAACCGAAATACCTCCTATTCCCCCTAGTATGAGACGAGGTCCAAGAAAACGACCATTAAAATCGATGCATGGACATTTTTTGATAGGGACGTAGAGAATCAAGTAGCCATATGTAAAATTTGTAAAAATATTTTAAAATTTAAAACCGGAAAAGGTCACGGTGGGACGGGGGTTTAATTAGACACGTAGTAAGTGCTCATCCACTAGGTATGCCCAATACCAGGCTTCAAAACCGGGTGCGCAAACGGCCGCTCCATCGGGACAAGGTTCACATACGATACCGTCCCGGACCAAGTACATGGTCAAATTAACCCTATGACGGGGGGAATTGTAGGCTCTAAATACAACAAACATAGAGATAGGGAAGCAATATCAAAATTAGTTGTTTGTGGAGGGTTTGCCTTTTTCATTTCCTTCATCTCCCGGTTTTATTCATTACATTAGAGATATATATAATCCTCGCTTTTAACGGTTTTCCTAGGTCAACTGTTAAGAGAGATGTATTTAAATTTGCGCATGAATATCAACAATATTTACGTTTTTCATTATATCATTTTAATGGCAAAGTATCTATCACGTCCGATATAGGTCGTAGTACTAACGGCCATGATTATTTAACTTGTAACTTGTCATTGGATAGATTATAAATGGTCTATGCAAAAACGTATTTTAGCGTATAGATATATAGATGATAGGCACACCGGTACTTTTATTGCGAAAATATTTATCAAGTGTGCGATTATTACGGAATTACCGATAAAATTATGACTATTACATTAGATAACGCTTCTAATAACAATTACGCAATTACAATGTTAAAAAATAGTTTAGCTCCATCTTTTCCGGACCATTTTCATATAAAATGCGCGTGCCACATATATAACTTAATTGTAAAGGATGGTCTATCACTTTTTGAAGACATTCTTAGTAAAATACAATTTGCTATAAACTTTATTTTTAAAAGTAATAAAGTACAACGTAGAAAAGAATATAAAAAAATTTGTCATGATTGTGGACTACCTTTTAGAAGAATTCCACAAGAAGTATCCACTAGGTGGAATTCTTTATACGAGCAACTCCTTGTTGCTTATGACTATAAATTACCTATAACTTTATTTTTTAACTCTCATAATAAAAAGCCAAATTGATATGATTTTAGATAGTGATTGGGAAAAAATTTCCGAACTTATTGTATTTTTAGAGAAATTTTTTCAAGCAACAAAAGAATTTTCCGGTATATATTATCCTACTATTTCAACTATGTTATTTTATATAACTCTAATATTTTTATTACTTAGTGAATATATGGAAAAACCAAATTATAAGGCAAATATTAAAAAAATGTTTGTCAAAATAAAAAAATATTGTATTCCTATTCCTTCTATTTATATTATTGGTTCTCGTATTAAATCCTACTATTAAAATAGACGGTACTAAATCACTAATTGAAACTATTTACGATTGTATAGAAGTACTACCACCTCCAAGTCCCAAAAATCTAAATCACCCACCACCTATTGAACAAACTAAAGAAGAAGTGTTGAATAGCGTAGAACACCACCGCAAAAATATATATAGATTTTATCAACAAGAAAATGCTAGTAACGTACCGGCTACCATACCATCTTCTTCATCTTCAACACAACCTCACAAAAGACATGCTGTTTCTGCGGCTAGTATTGAAAGCCTCGTAAATAGAATGTGCGGCCGTACCTCTACTAACCAAATTAGCGAGTTGGATATTTTTGTTTTGCGGGGTTCTGTACCGTATCAAGAAGTTATCAATGAAGATGGACAAGAAGACTTGCCGAAATACTTGGAGGGGGAATGAGAAGACCTTTCGACACTTTCAATGATGGCTCGAGATGTTTTGAACATTCAAGCGTCGTCAACTCGCGTCGGAAAGCGCTTTTTCTCACAGCGAGATATCAAATAGGAGACCACGACACTCATTGGCCGGAGACACTTGGAAATTGCGTATTATTCGAGAGATTGGATACGAGCGGAGCGGAGAAGGTGCGGTCAACCGGAGATCAACGAAGAAGATGATGAAAACTACAACGAAATCTTAACCGAAGGTAGTGGAAGCGACGTGGATCAATTTGACCAACAAATACCTATTCCAACCGAAGAACCACATGAAATCATCAAGCAATTAGAACAGATTTTTTTGAAAATGTAATTTTTTTAATTGCAATTTTATTATGTAATTTGCAACTTTTGGACAACACCATAAAGTTGCAATTTAGATTTTAGACAATTGTATTTGTATTACAAAAAAATCATATGTCTATTAAATAATATAAGAGGCACAAAAACAAATTGGGATGTTTTTATTACACTATCTTGTTTTATTTATTGAGTTTTTTTTTATACATATGTTATTTAAAAAAAAAAAAAAAGGAAAACCCGAGCTCGCCCCGCCCCGACCCGAGCCCGCCCCGAGCCCGCCCCGCCCCGATACCGACGGATCGGGATCGGACGGACCGGAGCAGTCCCGCCCGCACCCGACCCCGCTAGGCCCGCTAGGCCCGATCCCGACCCCCCGATCGTCCCGCCCCGACCCCGACCCCGCCGGACCCGGCCCGCCAGACCCGAGCCCGGCCCACTGGCCACCCTTAATTATTTCATTAATGAAGAGGTCTATATATATAAATATATGATATACAATATCTAAATATGGAAAATAAATCTACCTTTTTCTAATACAATTCTAATACCTTGTCCTAATAAAAGAATAATACCATAATTACACTTGTACAATAATTCTACAAATAAGGTAAATTATAAACAAGCTAGGAAGGTGATATACACGGTTTGTCAACCGTGTATACACATTGTCTTTCACACCCCCGTAGTCATAGTGTGAGGTTGTCGTACGCTGAGACTGTCCCTAATATCTTCAAACAATACCAAAGGAAGACCCTTAGTAAAGATATCAATAATTTGCTATTGTGAAGGGACATGCAATACACGTACTTGTCCATGAGCTACCTTTTCTCGAACAAAGTGAATATCCATCTCGATATGTTTAGTGAGCTGATGTTGGATCGGATTTTCGGAGAGATAGATTGCACTAACATTATCACAATAGAACAAGGTGGCTTTCTGAATAGGAAAGTGAAGCTCTAATAGAAGATAACATGACTCAGACACCACATTGGCTACCCCACGATACTCGGCCTCCGCACTGGATCGCGATAAAGTAGGCTGGCATTTTGCTGACCACGAGACCAAGTTATCTCCAAGAAACATACAATAACCAGATGTCGACCGTCTGATCTCTAGACATCCACCCCAATCAGTATCTGTATAAGACACGACAGTAGAGACATATGATGGATACAAATGCAAACTATAATCAAGTGTGCCATGTATGTACCGTATAATGTGTTTGAGCGCATGCATGTGCTCATCACTCGGATCATGCATAAATGAACACATCTTCTACAATGCATAAGTAATATCGAGTTTCGTGAAAGTAAGATACTGAAGAGACCCTATAAGACTGCGATAGTGGGTGAGATCCTCTTAAGGTGTGATAGAAGTAGCACTCAGCTTCAGTTTGGTATCAACCGGAGTAGACGTGGACTTACACAATGACATGCCAGCTCTCTCAATAATCTCAGTTGCATACTTCCTCTGTGATAAAAATAGACCACCTGCATGACGTGTGACACCTATACCCAAAAAGTGACTTAAAGGTCCCAAATCTTTCATAGCAAATTCTGAGCTGAGAAGAGACATGATAGATACGCGCAGATTATCCGAAGAGGCAGTCAATATAATATCATCCACATATAACATAATATATGCTAGAGAAGTACCACGACGATAGATGAACAACGAATGATCAGACCAGCTATGAGAAAACCCAATAGTAGACACGTAATTGACAAACCTCTTATACCAAGCTCGTGGGGCCTGCTTAAGCCCATATAAGGACTTCTTCAACAAACAGACATGGTGAGGATGATCGAAGTCCCGGAAACCCAAGGGATGGAGCATGTAGACTCTCTCCTTAAGATCACCGTGTAAGAAAACATTTTCACATCCAGCTGATGAATGAGTCATGTTTTCGAGAGAGCTAGACTGAGAACAATGCGAATGGTATCCAGTTTGACCACCGGACTAAATGTCTCTCCACAATCCACGACAACCTATTGAGTTTTACCATCACCTACAAGATGGCCTTATGCCTCTCAAAAGAACCGTCATAATTTTCCTTATGATTGAAAATCTATATAGAATGAATAATATTGACACCAGGAGGATGGTGCACCAACTCCCACGTCTTATTTTCAATAAGAGCATGATATTCATCATCCATGACCATTTTCCAATTTGGGTCATGAAGGGCAGATATTGGGTTACGTGGTAGGGGTGATTTCATGACATTAGAATTTAGATTCAAATATTGTTTAGGTTTAAAGATATCATGTTGGCTATGAGTAACGTTCCCTTGACTCGAATAGTAGGGGACGGGTTTGGAGTTGGTTGCGGACAAGGAGCAAAATTTATTAGGCCTGCTGGCCGAGAATCCGACACGGGACCTGGACCGATTTCTGGAAATGGTGTTGGGCCATCAGGCAGTGGGCCTGCTAGCCGAGAAACAGAGGCGGTATTTGGACCATTTGGGCCAGCAGGCAGTGGGCCTGCTGGCAGAACCGGATCACTGGTCTATTGGGCTAGGTGATGTATGACGTACGGTGAGAGTCCATCATCCAAAAAATTATAAGTACTAGACACAGATTTAGACAATTTAGCAAACAGAAATTGAGTTTCATCAAAAATAACATGGCGACTAATTATGATTTTATTCGAAGATAAATCGAAACATTTGTAACCACGATGATTAGAAGGATAACCCAAAAACACACAAGCGGTAGAACGGGCTTGTAGTTTGTTAATTGTAGTAGACGGGAAAAGCGGATATCACAAACACCCAAACACCTTAAGATGAGAATATGATGGATCCTTATTATAAAGAATTTTTAGGGGTGATTGATATGCTAAACCTTTGCTGGTGAGTATGTTAAAGAGGTAGGTAGTCATTTGTAACGCATGATACCAAAAAAACAGAGGTAAGGAAGCATGGGCTAGTAAGGTGTAGACAATATTATTAATGGTACGAATTTTTGTTTCGGCCTTTCCATTTTGTGAGGACGTATGAGGACAAGAAAACTAAAAATATATGCCATGAGTGTCACAAAATTCCCGAAATGGCCCATTATCATATTCCCTACCATTATCATTGAATGTTTTTAATTTTCCGTTCAAATTGGGTACGGATGAAAGTTCAAAATTTTAAGAATGTGGAAAAACTTGAGACTTTTTAGACATAAGGGAAAATCCACAAAAAATTAGAATAATCATCCAAAAATAGAACATAATAACGATGGCCCAAAGAGCTCAAAACAGGAGATGTCCATAAATCACTATTAATAATGTCAAAAGGCATCGACGTACTAGAAGTAGAGGCCACAAACGATAATCTAACATGTTTTCCTAGAGGACAAGAAGGACAAATATGAGTACTACGCGTACTATTACAATCAATAAAATTATTATTTATAAGAGAAGAAATAATAGACGACCCCGGATGACCCAAGCATGCATGCCACAAAGAAGGAGCAAGAGCGGCAAATGTTGAAGGTGTGGCTTGACTTGTGGAAATGGTGGTGGTGGTGATTGGATAAAGCTCTCCCTGACTATTACATCTCATTAGAGGTATCCTTGTCTGGAAATTCTTCATAAAAATCCAAAATGGTCAAAGTTAACAGAAACCCAATTATCAGTTGTGAATTTTTGGACATATACCAAATTTTTAATTAAGTGAGGGGCATGAAGGATATTTTTAAGGACGAGAGGTGGATGTGAAGGGGGCAAATTTGTGTGACCATATCCATGAATTCAAATTGAATTTCCATTACCAACAATTATGTCACGATTATTGCTTAAATTAAAATAAGATGAGAGATTACCTTGTGCAGACGTCATATGAGAAGTGGTTCTGGTGTCCATGTACCAATTTGCGTTCGGGGAATTTAATCCAAGTGTATGCATCACGACCTCAATATCCGTAGGTGTCAGACCCAAAATTGGGCTCGTAGCAGTGAAGGCCTGCTGAGGCCGAGGCCCAAGCAGGCCAGCCTGGTGCCTTGGCTGAGAGTACTAGATTGATGAACTGGGCCTCTAATGGCCACTAGCCCAGTTCGCTGGAAAGCCTGGATAATAGGGAACAACCGAGTTAGGCCAATGGCCCAGCAGCCCCACAACCAGTTTGCATGGGCCCAAGGATGCGGTCAGTGGTGTTGTGGCCCAGCCGGCCCACTGCCACCACGTCCGCCACCGCCGCCATTGCTCTAACCACCGTCATTGCCACCACCACTGCAGCTACGGCCGCTGCAATTCTTGCCATTATTTTTTCAATTTTAACCCTTTTGCCGCCACCGTTGGTACGATTTTGGCTAGAATTATCCGAGAACGAGTGAGGGTCATCAGATGTGGCCATCAACATGACGAAATTAGCTCCGGTAGCTGCCTTTTTTTTCAAATCGGCCTCCTCTAACGTGAGCATGGAACAGGCCTGGTACAACGGTGGAAGAGGATTATTTTTACGAAGGAGTGTCCCAACGCCATTATAGGCCTTAGATAGACCTGCAACCATCTGAAGAAGAAGACGATCATTGGTGACGGGTGCACCAACATTCTTGAGTTGATCCGCCAATTCTATCAGCCTTTTACAATAGGCTGAGACATTCGGAAATTCCCCATATTGACATAGGAAAATTCCTACTCAAGAGTGACGGCACAAGAATTTTTGTTATCTTGGAATATATCACGAACCCTATTCCAAATTTTCATCGTCGTGGCATCGGGTTCAATAATCGTCTGCAACATGTCCGTAGAGATAGTGGAATAAATCCACTGGAGTACTGAAGCACAAGAGTCGTCCATAACATAGGGTCATCATCGGCAGTAGGCACCTTCTTCTTGCCTGCTTCCGCGGGGATGATGTGATGAAGGACTTGATGCGAGCGTGTGTGAACTTTGAACAATTCCGTCCATGTCGCGTATTGGACGTTTTCCATCTTAAAAACGATAGGGATGTGGTTTTTGATGTTGGATACTGTAAGGGCAGGATGAAACATATTATTTGAGGTAGACATGATGAAAAAACGAGAGGAGAGCGAGGGATTTGGAAGAAAAAAATTGGGAGAGAAAAAAAAACAAGTGTCGGCCGGACACTCGGATTCTGAGAAGGAAGAGGGCGGCGGAAGGTGTTTGGGAGAAGGTAATTTTGCCCTAGACTTCTGATACCATGAAAGAATATAATCCCTTGATTATTTTCATTAATGAAGAGGTCTATATATACATGATATACAATATCTAAATATGAAAAATAAATCTACCTTTTTTCTAATACAATTCTAATACCTTGTCCTAATAGAAGAATAATATCATAATTACACTTGTATAATAATTCTACAAATAAGATAAATTATATACAAGTTAGGAAGGTGATATACACGGGTTGTCAACCGTGTATACACGTTGGCTTTCAGTAGTGTAGAATCTAAATTATGAGATTTAAGAATATTTGAGATCTCCTAATACAGTGCTTTAAGCTTATAGAATAAAATTAACCATCATCTTAGCACAACGTTGGTCAAACAATCTCCACCATGATTTTGTCTGTTTAAATAATACGGTATATGGTCGATACAAGTGGGCTGGGGAACAGGTGAAATTTAATCTGCCTGCTAAACACAAGCTAATCAAACCGTTGGCATCACTCACCACACAACCTGACACTAGTAGCTTTTTTTTTCTTGGACTTCTTAGGTAAATGCTCTTGAAAATTTATCCACATAAATTAATTGGGGGCAATTTTTAGCTCTTAACGTTTGCAACTTGGCCTCGTTGCCTTATCGAATCTACTCTTTCTACTATAATTTTCTTCTTTAATTAGTCTGTTGAGCTTATTCTCGCTGTTTGATTTTTTCTATAGTTAGACATGGATAATTGTTAGTAAACCTATTGATAGAGTAGCGGTACATTAAATTCCACTAACTTAGTCGAACCCAATTCGGTAATAAATCACACAAAAACTTAATTTTTTATTTGTATGAAAGTATGCAGAAGTTCTAAAATTCAGTGCAGAAAATGAGGCTATTCCTTTGAATTTATAGACAATGAAAGGATGAGATGAAGAGTTACAATCCAAAAGGTATCTTTTCGGTGCACTTCAAAAGATATATTTTCCCATTTCTCATTCACACCTTAAAATCTCAACAGTAATTGACAAAGAAAAAGCTAAATAAAAGAAAAGAAGAAAAGAAAAAATATGCTAGTCCATATGTACTCTAAAATCCATTATATGTCTTGGAGGGTGTTAGAGAATATATTGTTGGAAATTTACTAATGTGAAATTAAATATATCCCATTATTTATGACTCAAACAACTGGGGCCCCGCACGTCGGAAACGTCGTTTCCACACACGTGCACACCTAGTGCCAAGTATCGCAAATTTCATTAGTGAAAGAGATATTGGTACGTATGTAATACGTTTGAGACATAGAGTGATGGACGGTTATTGGCCAAATGACAAAGTATTCCACGTTGGTAAACGAAGGAAGAAGTGTACGAAGTGTAAGATGATACGTGTCGGAAATCGCTGCGGAGCCGCGAAGGGCTGCGGTGCAGCCCCGTCGGAGCCGAGGCGCCGGAGCGCCGCGGAGCCTCCCAGGGAGCGCAGCGGCGCTAATTGGGTCTTCAGTTACTGGAGTCGCGACGCCGGGGCGCTAATTCACATAGCCGCGACGCTTCGGAGGCAGAATGCTGCGACGGGAAATTGAGAATTTCTGACCTTTGGGCTGGTTTTGGAGCATTGATTCTCCATTACTTGACACATGAATTCAACCATTATTTGGCTGAATGTAACCTCTCAATTAAGTGTCATTACATGGCTATTGAAGGCCATTAGTTGGCTAGTTGAGGGGTCCTTTCCTTACACTATAAATTGAGGCATTTGGCTCAATTGAAGAACACTACACAACACTTAGAAAATACTCCAGAATTTTCTGAATTCATCTTCTTTCTCGCTAGCAAAGTTACTATACTCAAAGTTCTTCAAGAGTAACACTTGAGTTTCCTTTGCTCAATTGTTAAGTTGATGTTGTATCTTGGGAGACTATTGTCTGACAACGTAAAAGGAAATATACGGGGCAATCTTGTCTTAAAGACAGAGTGTCATCACTCGACTTAGCAAATCACACAAACAGTTTGTTAAGTTATTATTTTCCAGTTTATTGTAATATTTAGTTTATCCTTTCTTGTAATAGTTACTTACTTTCCGTTCCCTATAACAATTGTATCCCAACATATATTTGGTCTATAATATGTTGGGAGTATCTGTAAAAGATTTATAAATATCTTGTGCTACTTTATTAATTGTTTTAAAGTTATGATGCGATGGACATAGCGTTATAAAAAACAATTATTGCCCATTATTAAATAATAAGAATTAATGTTAAATATATAATTAAATAAATAAAAATATGCTATACTAACTGATTTAATTTTTAGATGAAATAGTCATGTAATTTAGCATGGTATAGAGCAAACAAAAGTCATGAGTTCAAGCCTCACAACCATACTTCTGATCTATGAAAAAGAGGTAAAACAAATTTGCCTTCCTTTTAGATGTAGTTTTAACTTAACAGTTGCAGTTTCTTAATTTAGTTTTAAAAGTAACAATTGGCCGGAAGGTTTCTCAAATGGCAAGCACCAGCTAACGTATATATTTCATTGTCAAAATAAAAGCCACCAAGTTGAAGTAAGGTCTAAGACCTCTACTCTATACTTTATTATTTAAGATTTGTATTATGGAATAAATAATGTAGCTTGATATATACTAGCATAATTTGGTCAAATATTTACTCCATGTTTTATTTATTTGTTTTGTCTGAGACAAATTGCGGTATGCACGGAGAAGGAAGTCTGCTAAGCACAAGCTAGTAAAACCTTGAATAATGAGCTAAGTTTATTGTTCAATAAGAGAATTCAAATCATATACTCCCGTAGGATTTTATTGGGTTCAAAATACATAAGTAAATCACATCGAAAGTTTAAAAGTTTTGTTTCTTACTTAATCCAACAACATTTCTGGTATGATTATACAACAATTAAAAACATATACTTACAAGTTAGAATTATCTGGAATCTTTATCAACTGTGAGGTGCACACGCAATTGCCCTTCCGATTGCAAGCTCCAAGCTTCAATGTATTTCTCTTTCGGAAAGCTAGGAAATCCGGCAAAGGTTCGAGAGAGTATTTGATTCCAAGTCTGTAAGGCTTAGAATGATATTCTGAAAATTGGTGTGTGAATGATGAGGTGAATGCCTCTATTTATAGTTGAAAAATAGGTCAAAACCGGATTAGGGTTTGACTTTGGGCCTGATCCAAAATTCGAGGCAGAGGCGTCGCGGCCCTAGGGTATGGGCGCCGCAGTGCTCTACGTGCTCTTGCACTGTCTCAATTTATTTGTCGTGCATTCTTAATTAAATCCAAAATCCAATTTTGACTTAATTAAAATAATCATTATTCATTTAATTATCTCGATTCCAAATCGAACATTTAATTACTCTCTCAATACATCCTTAAATTGAAACGGACAATCGACATAGTGTGACCCTACAGGCCTTCTCATATCGACATTAATCAAATTAAGGTCTACACGGAACTCCTAGACGGCGCCGGAAGACGAACTCAATATGTGAAGTACGTTTACGTGAATCCAGTAAACTTAACATTTATGTGGTAAGATAAAATCCTTTCATTCACGACACACCCGATCAAGCTTAGGATTTGTCAAGTGTCTATCCAAATGGCTTAATCATTGTATCTCATCTATATTAGTTGACGACTAGACCATATTCTAAATATGTCTATTGCGTTGGCCAACGACTTAGTCAACCTAATATCACTGAGAATCTGAGTGTTCTCTCGAATATACATTCGAAGACTGAATCCTAATCTTGGTTCAACTACCACCTTCAATCCACATCGTAATGTACCCAATACAAGCCGTATCTCAACATATAAGGCATTTGAGCTTAGGACGGGATCAAAGTACATTACTTTGTAGACAAGGCGCGTATTGACCTCAAGTCTAAGGACTTTTATCTCCCACGCGCTGATCATACTTTAGACAAGTATATCAGCAGGGTATACCAATACTTCCAAAGTATCCATGTGTCCATCACGAGTAGCCATTACTCGTAGCAGGTGAGACATACTACATCCTCTAAGGATGTGATGCAGACCACATGTCGACTTATCACATATCATCGATATCTCATTTTCGATGATCATTAGTCGAGGCTATTTTAAGAGTTACGCTCTATCATGAATATCTCACTCTATTAATGACAACGTAAGCTCAAGGGATGCACATTAATGAATAATTACAAACAATCAAATAATAATTCAATAATTGCAAATGCCAAAATATTAATCTCCATTAATAATAATACGAATGTGTATAAAGTACATTTGCCCTAATACAGATTGTCTCTAGGACATAAATATACTTTCAACTCCCACCAATTTGTTTTGTTAATTTAACTGTTACATATTCGATATGTCGATCTTATAAACTGGGTAAAAAACATTTACATTTCCCAAATATGCTTTAAAAATAAAATACCCTCTCCAACTAATAATTGACATTCTCCAACGTAACTATATACATAAGAGACATCAACAATGTTAATTTTGATGTCTTAAGCAACCATTAAGTAAAATAAAAAATTTAATTAATTAATTGCTCTAACAAGAATCAATCCTAAACTTAGCACCTAGTTCTTTGAAGCTTCTTGCACGTGTATATGTAACATCGACAAATTAAAGGACATAAATTCAAAACATCTCATGCATACATGACAAACCCTTTCTATATAAAGTCTAATTGCCTAGCAACCTCTTTACACATTTACATCGCTCCATAAGCCATTCTCTCTTGACATTTACATATCATTAATCAACACAAACATTTTCTTTTCACACATTTATCAAGCTAAGTTTACTTCCTTCTATTGTCCAAAAGACAATGACAAAAGTTAGCCATATCCTAATTTTGTTTCTCTTCAGTATCTCTATCCTCACATTTGTTGGAGCATTGGAGGACACAAGGGCTAGTCGTTCACAACCTCATTCCAACAAATTGGTGGAGTCACAATGCAGGCGCACTCGTTATCCAAAGTTGTGTACGACTTCTTTGTCATATTATAATATCACTTCGACATCTGGACCCCAGGAGGTAGCGCGAACAGCACTAAAAGTGAGTTCAGTTAAGGTTATCTACGCAAAATCCTACGTGAAGAAAGTTTGCAAATAACTCGAACAAACCAAGGTTAAAGATTATCAAGCGGTGAAGGATTGTTTAAATCAAATTTCAGATGGCGTTTCCTTACTGTTTAACTCAGTCGAAGAGCTACACCATTTGAATTTAGACAAGGAAAGTGAGTTTGTATGGCATAGGAGTAATGTTCAAACTTGGCTTAGCACAGTTTTAACTGATTCCTTCAATTGCATGGATGGGATCTCTGGCTATAAATTGGGTAGTTATAAAGTAAAGGCTACAATTAAGGCTAAGGTTCTAAATGTTGCACAAATCACTAGCAATGCTTTAGCTCTGTTTAATGGATACGCTGTTAGGACTAGGGCTTCTCATTACTCCAACTCTGGCAAAATTAATAAGCCCTAGTGATCAGGACTATAGAGAAGTCACCTAAATCTTGAATTTCTTTATTTAATTTTATACTATATGTATTTTTTTTATGTATGTCAATAAAAACGTATGTAACTTCATTTATATATGCAGAATGCATTCTCTAACAGTCCAACTCTTAATTTCTTTTATTTTCTTTTTTGTCCTAGTATTATGTATTTTTTTAAACGAAACTAAGCACCTTGTATTACTGCATCACCAAACTACATAGTACAAATGTACTCCTAGTATCATGTATAATCCAACTTTGGAAAAACTTTTCCCTGAGATATCTCCTTCAGCAAAGAAATAGAAAATCTAGCTAAACTATGAGCTACTTTGTTAAAACATCTAGGAATATATATAAACTCGACATGATGAAACATGCTTGAGAGCTTCCAAATGTCTTCACACATCACTTCTATCTCTCATAAAGTAACCACTCATTTTTGGATCATATCAACAACATTTTTAGCATCGGATAAAATCTTCACATTCTTCCATCCATTATTAATAGCACGTTTAAGAGCCTTCTTAATAGCAATCGCTTCAACAGTCATGACTTTTCCCATATATTGGATTGGGGATCCATGGGCATGAAGCGGTTTTTCAAGGCTATGCAAAGCCGCAAAATCAATACTTGCCCTCCGATCATCAGCCTACAATCCTGCATCTGTAAACAATAAATGGTATTATGTATTTGAAATGTATCAAAATATCTCTTCAGATGTGAAAGGGAAATTGCATGATCATAAGTAGAGATGGCAAATGAACAATTGGGATTGAATTTGGGTGGTGAAGATGAGCTAAACAATGGCCCGGTCATAGTCCAACCCGCTCAACTATTATTAAATTTTAATTTCTTTATTTGTTTTTATAATTTATTTTATTATTAAACAAAATTAGTAATTAAAACTATTCTTATTTATTATAGTTATATATAATATATTAGATAATAAAAAGCTTTTATTCGAATATTTTAACAAAATTTCTCATTGGTCAATATAGCTACATGCTTAGCCAAATCAGCCTAAGTTTTGATGTATTGAATTTAGACTGGTCATGATGGACTAAGTTACTAAATGGGTCAGTGATTAACCTGCTCAAGCTGGGTCATTTGCACAAATGTCCCTATTTTGGGGTGGTCTTTGATTTTTGCCCCTCAAATATATGATCTTTAATTTCTACCCCTTAGTACTTTAAGTCGTAAATAAGAGGACAAAATATCCCTAACACAGAAACTTACATAACTTTTTCGCGTGGCATAATATTTCTGCATCATAATAACCCACACGTTATGTCGTAAAAGGCATAACTTACTTATGCATTTATCGACATAAGTTGCTAACACGTATAGCAACTTATGTTCGTAAAGGCATAATATATTTCATAGCAACACACATAGCCATACATTAGATAACGTATGTTGAGAGGGAAAAAGTTCATTTTCAGAAGATAAAAGCCTCAATATATTATACATGTTATGTCGGGAAGGGCACTGTGTTTCACAACAACACACATGCAGAAAATCAAACTTATATCGAGCGGGGCTTGTGGGATGTTACACAACTTATGTCGGGGAAGGCGTAATGTATTTCATAGCTAACTCGATATAAGTAAGTTATGGCCAAGTGGGCATAAATTGTGGGATATTATGATGTGAAAATACAAATTTATGCCGAACGAAAGATGGGTATATTCGTCCATAAATGTCCATTAAACGAGCAACAAGAGTAAAAATTAAAGACCACATATATGAGGGGTAAAAATTAAAGACCAGTGCGTTTGAAGGACAATCTGCGCAAAAACTTCGTCCAAGCTTGAGCGAGTTGGAAAAGATTTAATGGCCTAATTTTGTCACCCCTAATAAGCAATAAAAAGAGATTCACGGTAAAAGAAACTCTTTGTGCAATTATGTTTAGACTCTACAAATATAATGCAAGTTTAATCTAATGTGAAACTTGCATTAGATTATGTTGTGTTAGCTCCATTAATGGAGATTTAAGATCAATCGTACAATAATGAAGAGAAGAAAAGGAAGAAGATGAGAGAAAGGAAGGCTGTTATAGAGAGAGAAATATTGGATACATTGTAAAATATCTTTTATGAGCTCAGAGCTTTATAATGACTTAGTTCAAGCTTATATACAAACTAGCTTAACAAGATAACTAACTCTAATCAGTTAGACTCTTAACTCAACTAATACAACCATAGTTACTTGTTTGTTAACTAGCTAGTTAACACTCCTCTGCAATTTGAATTGCAGCTTTGCTATCACATATCATCTTTACTGGTACTTCAACATGTACACCAAGTTCTTTGAATATACCCAATAACCAAGTTACTTCTGTTGTACAAGAAGCCACACTTCTGAACTCTGCTTTAACATAGCTTCTTCATATAGTTTTCTATTTTTTTTACTTCCAAGAGATTAGTGCATCACCAAACTTCACTATTTATCCAGTAACAGATCTTCTAGACTCCAAATAATCACCCCAATCTGAGTCACAATAGGAAACACGTTGACTTGTAGTGTCTGTAGGCATCAGTAAATCAAGTCCAGAAGCTGCTTTGATATACCTTATTATTCTTAGTGCTACTTTCCAATGAGACTGCTTTGGTGTGTGCATATATTGACTCAAAACCTGAATAACAAATGCCAAGTTAGGTCTAGTCATTATGAGGTATAATATTATTCCCACTAGTATTTGATATGGACATGGATCTGCAAGAACTGCATCTTCAATTACTACCTTAGTCTGATTGTCCTTGATCTGATTCTCCTCATTTTCTTGAACAAACTTGTCATACTATACTGAAGTTAGTTTTTGATTAAACTTAAGAGGTGTTCCTGCAGGTTTAGCTCTTCTTAGACCTGTTTCTGCTATCGACTCCACTTTCTTTGACATATAAGTATTCCCTTAGCAGACTTGACAAACTCAATCCCTAATAAGAATTTAAGTTCTCCAAGGTCCTTTATCTTGAACCTTTGTTGTAATGTTTCTCTAGTGTCACACAGAAACTGTTGATTATTTCCTGTAATTAGGAGATCATCTACATATACCAATACTGTCACAGAAACAATTCCTCTCTTCATTGTGAACACTGAATAATCATAGTGACTTTATTGAAAATCCATTTGTACCAAAGCCTCAGTCAACTTTAGATTCCATTGTCTAGGAGCATATTTAAGTCCATAGAGGAACTTCTTCGGTTTGCAAACCTTGTTAGTCTCCCCCTGTCTTGCAAACCCTTTAGGAATTTTCATATACACATCTTCAATCAAGTCACAATTAAGAAATGCATTGTGGACATCTATTTGATAGATGTACCAATGCCTAGAAGCAACAATAGCCACAATGGTTGTAACTGTCACCATTTTTGCTACAGGAGAGAAAGTTTCATCATAATCCAGACTTTCTCTTTGACTAACCCCTTTACCACTAATCTTGCTTTGTACCTATCTACATGCACATTAAATTTGTACTTTATCTTGTATATTCACCTACAACCTATAGCTTTGTGACCATGAGGCAAATCTTCTATAGTTCATGTCTGATTAGCTTCCAAGGCATCTATTTCAAGTTTCATTGCTTTAACCCACCTTAGCTCTAAAGAAGATTCTCTAAAGGATGTTTGGTTCTGAGGTTGCAAAATATACATACAAGGCAGGCTTGTAAGGAGCAGATAACTTGTCATAAGCAACAAATTGAGACATATGAAAATTGCATGAAGTCTTTTTAGTTGGCACCACATAATCTTGCATCCAGACCGGTTGCTTGCATTGCCTGGTAGACTTTTTTGGTTCAAGTTCAGCATGTTCACTAGCATGTTTACTTGCTAATTCCTCCACCTCAACAACAGCCTCTGCAATGTTGTCATCAACACTTACTTCTAGTTCAGGTGTTCTTTGCACATTATTACCACCATCTGTGTGCACAGAGTCATGCTCTAGCTCAGGCTGATGAGCATCCATACTGCTAGTTGGTATAGTCAAAGGAATAGTCTCATCTGGCAAAATAGAAGAAATAATATCCAATACTAGAAACACAGGGTCAGTAGACAAATGCACATCTTTGAATGGAAATATGGATTCTTGAAACTTAACATGTATGTTGACTAGAAATGTCTTGGAGTATAGATTATACAAAATATAGCCTTTTTGTGTGGAAGAATATCCCATGAGGACTTATGTAATTGCTCTAAATGAAAACTTATTAACAGCCTTAGGAGTAGAAGCATAACATAAACATCCAAACACTCTAAGATGTGATAAGTCAGGAGGATGTAGAAATAATAGTTCAAAAGAAGATTTGAACTTGAGTACCTTAAATGATAACCTATTAATAATGTAGACTGCTGTGGAAACACATTCACCCCAGAACTTCAAAGGAACAACACTTTGAAATCTTAAAGACCTGGCCATCTCTAAAATTATTTTATGCTTCCTTTCAGCTATGTCATTCTGCTGATGAGTATACATACATGTACTTTGATGCAAGACACCAAGGCTAGATGTAGATTTCCAAAATTTGTGTTGAAAAAATCACTCCCATTGTATGTTCTCAAAACCTTCACATTAACAGAAAGACTGTTCTGAACTTAAAGAAGAAATTTTTTCATCACAACTATAGTGTCAGCTTCAAAAGCAATTAGAAAAATCCAAGTATATCTAGTGTAGTCATTAACCACAGTTACAAAGTATTTCTTTCCATTAAATGTTGGTACCCTAAAAGGTTCCCAAACATCACAATGTACAAGCTCAAAGGGAGAATTTGAAACATAGTACTCAACTGGAAAGGTAACTTTGTTTGTTTAGCTATAGGACACACAATACAATGAGGGTAACTATGGCTAGGAAGATTACTAAGTGACATAGGTTATTTTATTATATCTATAAGAGTATGGCCTAATTTTCTATGCCACAAAATATTGTCTCCTAGAGAGATGACTATTTTAACACACTTAAGAGTGAGTGAAGTCTGAACCACTTGCTTAATATCTGTTTTAAGGATGTAGAGTTCATGTTCCTCCTTACCAATTTCCTTCACCTGACCACCGTAAAGATCTTGAAAAATACAGAAGTCATGGGAAAATGCCACAAGACACTGCAATTTCTTTGTGAGTTTTGCCAAAGATAGCAAGTTGAACTTAAAATCAGGAAGATACAACACATTAGATATCTTCTGATTCTTAATCACAATTGAGCTATTAGTATGTGAAACATTTACTACTAATCCTGTTGGTAACTATACTCTATTCTTGTTTGTCTGAGGGCTAGGCTGAATATTATCTAACATATCTAGCTGATGTGTCATATGATTTGTTACTCCAGAATTTACTATTCACTCTTTATTTACATACTTATATAGTAAAGCAATAATAACACTACCTTCTACAGCAGCCTTGGAAGAAGATTCAGAGTCTTCTTCTTTTCCCTGCGATAGCATATGCAGAATCTGCTGATATTGTTCTCTAGTAAAGAATGACACTAGTGCACTGCTAAACCTCTCCTAACTACTGTGACTAGACTGAGTTGGTGCTTCCATATAAGCTTTTCCCTTGAGCTGTTGCTGACATTGTGCAACAATCATGAGAGCTTTGCCTCTAGACTGATGTTGATATTGTGTTATTCCTTGCTTATTAGAATCACTAGAAACTTGCATGGTTAGAGTACATTGCACCTCTATTATTGTTATTACCTTTCTTCTTTGACTTGAAGTTAGGAGGATAACCAACAATCTTGTAACACTCGTCTTTGGAATGTCCTTTACAACTTTGTGCAAATGAAACACATGAGATCCATTAACTTTATCAAATCTTTCCTTAAGATCACACCAGACCTTATGAGCACTCGAGGTATACATAACAATACTTAAGAATCCTAGCCTCACAACACTCATTATCCACGACAAAACTACAACATTACACTTCTCCCACAAATCATGTAATTCGGGTGGAAAATTACTCCTATGTTATCTACCATCAACAAATCCCATTTTACTTTTAGCTAACAATGTAATTCTCATAGATAGACTCCACAAATCATAATTTTCAGGACAACTAAGTTGAATCGAGATTAGTGAACTACATGGTGTATCATTTGATTGCAAATACAAAGGATAATTATGATCGATAATGACATTACCACTAGAAGTTGTTCATGTAGCTGTACCAGATGTTGTTCCATTGGGATGAACTGCATGTACATTTGGAGTCTATGTACCAATTGCATTTGTGTTGTTTGTGGTGTTATCAACCGCCATTGAAGACCTTCGAGTAAACTAATAACCTAGCTTTCAATCACGATATTTGGATTCAACTATATTCGATTGAATCAGTCGCACTTTGCTAGTTTGTTTTGTGTTTTCCTTCGATTGATCTGTGTAGCTAGTAATCGAAGCTCTTATACCATGTTAGCTCCATTAATGGAGATTTAATATCAACCGTACAATAATGAAGAGAAGAAAAGGAAGAAGAGAAGAGTAATGAAGGCAGTTATTGAGAGAGAAATATTGGATACATTGCAAAATATCTTTTATGAGCTCAAAGCTTTATAATGACTTAGCTCAAGCTTATAGACAAACTAACTTTACAAGATAACTAACTCTAATCACTTAGACTCTTAACTCAACTTATACAACCATAGTTACTTGTTTGTTAACTAGCTAGTTAACATGTTGTTACCAAAAAAATGTTACTGTAATATCTTAGGCAAAGGTAAAATAAATAATCACAAAAGTTGAATATTTTCACAATATTATCAAACTGCCAACAGAAACTTTGATTATTTTATAAGGATTTTAAAAAATGTAGAAATGTCGGTCTCATTTTTCTCTTTTCATTCTATTAATATTTTCATGCATCCGATAAGTTATAACCATATTTCTGAGATAGCTTTCTACCAAAGTGTTTTATCATGCTACTTTAATAGCCAGCAAAGTGAAAAGAAAGGAACGATTAAGTAACATATGTAAAGGATGTTCTTAAACTGATAACTAAATTAAAAACAACCCAAAGAACTCCTGTATTATACTCCTCCAATCCAGTATTCTTCAGTATGTTTTAATTAGTTTAATTTATCACATTCACAAATTACCACTCATTTAACATGGTACATGAAAACAAAAGAAGAATTTAAGTAACAGAGCCCATAACTCACAAAAACCTGATAGTAGCTAATTGCTTCTTTCAACCTATTGGATAAATGTTCTTTTCAGGGGAAGCTAATCAAATAAGCAGTAAAGATCATGTAAATAAAATTTGACGAAATCAATTTCACTAATTGAAACCAGCTTAGTCACTCTGTTTCATTATAACTATGTTTCTTCTGCGTTATGACTTATGAATTATGATTCGAATTCAAAGTGACACATTTACACATAAATTGGATAACGAAGGCTATGACTAATTTTGCTCGCGAAAATTTCTCTGCATATATAGACTTGCAAAGGACTCATTGAATAGAAAATGTTACTGTTAAATAGAGCAATATACATGTGATATACACTGAATATACAGCAGTGTATATCACATGTATATCAGTGATATACAGCAGCAACAATGCAGTGGGCAGTGGCCCAACTCGTCCAGGCCCATCTCGGATTTGGGCAGAAAATCAGTGATCAAGTTTTGTAGATTAAGGAAAGAATATTTTGTGTATATTGTAGTACATTTGTTACCTAGAAAAGGATATACACTTACCAAAAGTAGGATATACACTTACCATATTGTATAGTTAGAATTATGGTAGAAGAAGGATTTAGAAGTAGAATAGGAAAAGGATTTTCCTATTATGGAAATATGTAACTTGTATATATAGCCTTTCAATTAATGAAAATAATCAAGGGGATTATTTCTTTCATGGTATCAAGAGACTAGGTCTAAAACAAAAGTTTTTTCTCTCAAACTTTTGCCTCCTTTTGGCCGAGACCCCCCCCCCCCCTCCTCGGGTTTTTCTCTTCCAAAATTTCATCTTCCGCTCTCAAAAACCTCTCTTAAATTTCCCCTCCTTCTTTGTTCTTTCAATATGTCTAAGAACAATTTTCACCCTGCCCTCACGGTTTCCAATATCAAGCTCAGTGTCCCTATTGTCCTTGAGATGGAAAACGTCCAATATGCAACATGGGCGGAGTTGTTTAAAATTCACGCTATATCTTATCAAGTTCTTCATCACATCATTCCTCCCGCTAGACCTCTTCCCGCGGAGGATCCTGAGTTATGGATGACACTTGATGCTACCGTTCTTCGGTGGATATACGCCACTATTTCGGTGGACCTTCTACAGACAATTATTGAGCCGGATACCACGGCTATGGCTGCATGGAATAGATTGCGTGACATATTCCAAGACAACCAACATTCACGTGTCGTCACACTCGAGCAGGAATTCTCTCTCGTTCGAATGGACGAATTTCCGAACGCTTCGGCATATTGCAAGAAACTAAAGGAGTTAGCGGATCCACTCCGTAATGTTGGCGCCCCAGTAACAAATAATCGTCTAGTTCTCCAGTTGGTTGCCGGTCTTTCGGAGGCCTATAATGGTGTTGGAACTCTCATTCGCCAAAGCAACCCTCTTCCAGACTTTCATCAAGCCCGCTCCATGCTTACGTTGGAAGAAGCGAGTTTGGCTAAAAAGGCGGCTACGGAGCAAGCCCGCTTGTCATGGTGGCGTCCTCCCTAGTTCTTCAGGTTTTTTGAATAATTCAGGCCAAAACCATAATAATGGTGGCGGCAAGAATAATCGCAAAAATAATAACAAAAATCGCGAGGGCAAACGCGGCGGTACAGGTGGCGGTTCCGGTGGTCAACAAACAGGCGGTGGGTCCCAGCCAGGGTACAATGGCCCACCACCGCCATGGGCCCCGCAGTGGGGCCAATGGCAGTGGAACCCGTACCATCCACCGCAGCCCCAGCGGCGCTTCCACGGCCAGCCGTGGGCCGGCCAACGGTCCGAGCCCGCGCCCGGCAGCGGCGGCGGCGGCCGCCGTGGCCCAACAACGCGGCACCTCCAAAGACCTACGGCCCAGCAGCATCACGGAATGGAGTCCTTGGGCCCCGTCCTCCGCAAGCCCATCATGCAGCAGGCCCCACTCAGACTGATATCGAGGCCGCGATGCACACGTTGGGGTTGACTCAACCGGACCCAAATTGGTACATGGACACCGGGCCACTACTCACATGACTTCCGAATCAGGTACTCTCTCATCTTATTCCAATTTGAGCACCCCTCGGGGGATAATTGTTGGTAATGGCAGTTCTATTCCAATTCTAGGGTATGGTCAGAAAACGTTGTCTCCCCCCAATCCACCACTCCTCTTGAAAAATACTTTACATGCCCCTAAATTGATTAAAAATTTAGTGTCTGTCCGAAAGTTCACAAATGACAATTCTGTTTCTGTTGAGTTTGATCCTTTCGGTTTCTCTGTGAAGGATTTCAAGACGGGGAGTCATCTCATGAGGTGTGATAGTAGGGGAGATTTGTATCCTATCATGCCCGGTTTTAGTCCATCGAGTCCAGCCTTGCCGTCAACTTTTGCAGCCATCTCTCCTTCCATATGGCATGCTCGTCTGGGTCATCCGGGATCTTCTATTTTATCAGCTTTAGATAAAAATAGCTTTATTTCTTGTAAGGGTACGAGTCGTACTCCAATTTGTCAGTCTTGTTCATTAGGAAAAATTGTTAAGTTGCCATTTGTAGACTCCAATTCTCATACGTCTATGCCATTTGACATTATTCATAGCGACTTATGGACATCTCCTGTTCTTAGTTCAATGGGTCATCGATATTATGTTCTCTTTTTAGATGATTATTCTAGATTTTTGTGGACGTTTCCAATTGCGAATAAATCACAAGTGTTTTCCGTCTTCATCAAATTTAGAGCATTCATACGTACTCAATTCGAAAGAGAAATAAAAAATATTCAGTGTGATAATGGGAAAGAGTATGACAATAGGGAGTTTCGGGAATTTTGTGCTACTAATGGGATAAATTTTCGTTTTTCATGTCCTCATACATCTTCACAAAATGGGAAAGCCGAAGGCAAAATTCGTTCCATAAATAACATTGTCCGAACTCTCCTAATACATGCCTCCATACCTCCATATTTTTGGCATCATGCTCTACAAATGGCCACATATCTTCTTAACATAATTCCGTCTAAAGGTCTGACATATTCCCCCCCCCCCCTTAAAATACTATATAATAAGAACCCGTCTTATTCTCATCTTCGGATTTTTTGGTGCTTGTGTTATCCGTTATTCCCATCCACCACAATTAACAAACTTCAGGCTCGGTCTACCCCGTGTGTGTTTTTGGGTTATCCGTCAAATCATCGTGGTTATAAGTGTTTTGATTTATCCTCCAAGAAAATCATAATCAATCGCCATGTCATTTTTGATGAAACTCAATTCCCATTTACGAAAGTTCATACTCCCAAACCTAAGTCATATAATTTTTTGGATGACCAAATATCCCCGTATATTATTCGAAATTTTTCGGACATCTCCCGTACCCAAAATCCTCCAATGGCCCACCGCCCGCCGGACCAACAAGATCCGCCACACTCACAGAATCCAACCACCGGAACAGCCCAAAGAATCGGGCTCGGCTTGTACCCCAATTCTCGGAACCGCTCCAGAATCTGAGTCCAATTTTTACCGTTTTGGGCCAGCAGGCCCACTGCCTGCTGGCCAGTCCGTCCCGAGCCCATAAAATTCCCAAAATTCCATCAATTCTTCCTCGAGTCATAGACCGGTCACTCGTAGTCAGCGGGGTATTTTTACACCTAAAAGACATTTTAATTTACATTCTGGTGTCTCTAAATCCCCCTTGCCCCGCAATCCTGTGTCCGCATTAAATGACCCTAATTGGAAAATTGCTATGACTGATGAATATAATGCTCTTATTGATAATAAGACGTGGGAGTTGGTGCCCCGTCCATATGGTATTAATATTATCAGGTCTATGTGAATTTTTGCTCATAAGGAGAATTCAGATGGGTCCTTTGCTCGACATAAGGCGCGACTTGTTGGTGATGGTAAGACTCAGCAGGTTGGAATTAATTGTGGTGAGACGTTTAGCCCGGTGGTCAAACCGGCTACCATTCGCACTTTGCTTAGCTTGGCGCTTTCAAAGACTTGGCCAATTCATCAGTTGGATGTCAAGAATGCTTTTCTACATGGTGACCTCAAGGAAACAGTCTATATGCATCAGCCGTTGGGTTTCGGGATTCCAACCGCCCTAATCATGTCTCGTTTATTGAAGAAATCATTATATGGGCTTAAGCGCCTCTCCACGGGCCTGGTATACACGATTTGCTCGACTTTGTTTCGACTATTGGGTTCACTCACAGCAGGTCAGATAATTCCTTGTTCATCTACCGCCGTGGTTCGTCATTGGCCTATATTCTGGTTGTATGTGGATGATATCATCTTGACGGCCTCTTCCGATGCCTACGCCAGTCTATCATGACCATGCTCAGTTCTGAGTTTGCTATGAAAGACTTAGGGCCTTTGAGTTATTTTTTGGGGATTGCCGTCAAGCGTCATTCAGGTGGGTTATTTCTGTCTCAACGGAAGTATGCTACTGAAATCATCGAGAGGGCTGGGATGTCATCTTGTAAGTCCACTTCCACGCCAGTTGATGCAAACCCAAAGCTAAGTGCCACAGCAGGTGCACCATACGAGGACCCGACCCGCTATCGCAGTCTTGCAGGGGCCCTTCAGTATCTTACCTTTACCAGACCGGATATTACATATGCGGTTCAGCAGGTATGTTTATTTATGCATGATCCCAGAGTTGAGCACATGAATGCAATCAAACGCATCATTCGGTATATTCAGGGGACACTGGACTATGGGTTGCACTTATGCCCTTCATCTACATCCACACTTGTCTCTTATACGGATGCTGATTGGGGTGGTTGTCCCGACACCAGACGATCGACTTCTGGCTACTGTATGTTCCTTGGCAACAACTTGGTCTCATGGTCGGCAAAGCGTCAAGCAACTCTATCACGCTCCAGTGCAGAGGCAGAATATCGAGGGGTAGCGAATGTGGTCTCCGAATCATGTTGGCTACGTAATTTTCTTTTGGAGCTTCATAGTCCCATTCAGAAGGCAACCTTGGTATATTGCGATAACATTAGTGCCATCTACCTTTCAGGTAACCCGGTTCAACACCAGCGCACCAAGCATATCGAAATGGACATTCACTTTGTCCGTGAAAAGGTTGCAAAGGGTCAAGTTCGCGTATGCCATGTCCCGTCTCGTTATCAAATTGCGACATCTTTACAAAGGGTCTACCACGGTTCTCTTTGAAGATTTTAGGGACGATCTCGGCGTTCGAAAACCGCCCGCTATGATCGCGGGGGTGTGTTAAATAGAGCAATATACATGTGATATACACCGAATATACAAAGCGGTGTATATCACATGTATATCGATGATATACAAGCGGAACAATGCGGTGGGCGACCCATCGCTCGGTGGGCGATGGCCCAACTCGTCCAGTGCCCATCTCGGATTTGGGCGGAAAAATCGGTGATCAAGTTTTGTATATTAAGGCAAGAATATTTTGTGTATATTGTAGTATATTTGTTACCTAGAAAAGGATATACACTTACCAAAAGTAGGATATACACTTACCATATTGTATAGTTAGAATTATGGTAGAAGAAGTATTTAGAAGTAGAATAGGAAAAGGATTTTCCTATTATGGAAATATATAACTTGTATATATAGTCTTTCAATTAATGAAAATAATCAAGGTGATTATTTCTTTCAGTTACATAAGTTTATGTACGACTCTAACACGAATTAAGGTTAGACCCGACCTTATCTCTATGTTCTTGGAAGCTACTTGCACGTGTAAATTACAATTATGAATACTATGGTCTTCTGGATCTGTGTGCTTATGGCACACGTTACATAAATCAAGGCCGAGTTTTCACATGCATGTGATACTATACCCTAATTCATACTTCTCCAATCACAATTCACAAAACTTTCTTTCAACCCTAATATTTGCACATTTAGCTCTTTCTAATTTCCTGCATTTTATTGTTTTAACTATGTACTTCCTGGGTTTAATTTATGTATTTTGCTTTCTTTTTAGTTAGTTTAGAAAAAATAGTATCACTTTTTATATTTATTACAGTTTTTCATTCGAATATCACACATGTCATATTCGAGACTACAAGTCTACAAGAATTAAAGAATATTTTAAAATATTAATTATACAACTTCTTTAGATTTAGATCACAAATTTTAAAAATATTTTTATTTTTAAAAACTTTATACAATCAAATTAAAACACATAAATTTAAACGGAAGAAATATTTTTAAAGGATCGCATATAGACTTGAGTTATGTAATACGGAGAGGCTCCCGCTAAGTCTGACAAGCTCTAGCTCTCTAACCTAAGATTTAAATTGGTCTATCCCTTTGCTCTATTTTGCTAATTTGGCCTTTTATCTCACATTATCAATTTCTTTTTCTAATTCTCTTGGGGAAAATATCCTTGAGCATGATCATTTCGCTTTCAAGAACTTAGTAAATTTCTTTTTTCGTAATTGTCATTGTTTTCTCTTCAAGGATAGACATTGAAATTTAATTAGTACTGTTTCTAGTATGTTACGTTCTAATTGATAAAGTTGGGATTAATATATAGGACATTAACCCTGTCATATGACGACGATAATTAACTGATATATACTAAACGATAAATTATTAATCTTTTTGAATTGGTTGAATTTTAAGAAAAGGGCCCTTCCTCCAAGTTCCAACTAGTGTGTTTTTTCATCGAAAATATCAAAAAGATTCTAGTAGTAATTTGAAGTTGCTTTAAAATCACCTAAAGGAACATAGCCTTCAAATACAATTTACTAGTATATGACCTTGTCCTAGAATGATTTATCACACTTTTGGTCCCATAGACAAAGTAATATAGAATATTATTGCGTGATTTACATTCTCTAGTCTCCACTTTATGTTATTCTAATTAGACATCTGGTTATGTAATTACAGAATGCCATGCCCAAAATCCCAGTATTATATATGTTGGCCAATCAATTTACGAAATATATTTTCCTACTTTTTGGGTGTCAAAGCAATCACTCAATAACAAGTTATGTACTCCCTCCATTCACTTTTACTTGTCACGTGTACATTTGTCACGTCCCTTAAGAAACAATGATTGATATAGATATTTTATCACAATACCCATATTAATTGATAAAAAAACCCTCAATAATTGAAACCAAATTTTCATAGGTAATTATTAGAGCTAGTATGAAGTTCCAAGGTTCATTATTAAGTTTTTATAAATATTAGTAGCACTTTACAATTCATTCATCTCTTTAATGAAGAGGTGTATGTGTCAATTCCAATACAAAGTATTGGTTAGCTAAAATTGACTTACAATTTCAAGAAGTTTTGGTGGTAAATAAATTAAGGGTAAAACAGGAAAAAAAATATTGTCTTCTCTTGATATGCAAAAAGTGACAAGTAAAAATGAAAATCTATTTTTGAAATAATTGACAAGTAAAAGTGAACGAATGGAATAAATGCTCCTACAAGAATTAAGGTTTGTATTTCTAGAGCCCTAACATCAGCACCTTTCCCAAAATTTTGACTAAAATAAAAAGAACTATTCATTATTAAGCAAGAATGATTGTACTAAAGTACTAAACTCCTCATGACCATGCATGTGACTTGTGACATCCCTTCTATATAAACCTTAGCACCCTCGTTACAATTCTCCCATCAAACAAACACAACAAAAGCCATTCCCTTAAGAATTCCTTGTTATATTTCTCAACAAAAAAATATATGGAAAAACTTGTCCTTCCCCTAGTTTTACTTCTCACCATCGCTATTTTTGTTGTTGAGGGTGCGATTGTGTCTACATTTGTAGAGTCACAATGCAAGCGCACTCGTTATCCCGATCTATGTATGAGTTCTTTAGCGACCCATGTAAATCCTACATCACAAGATCCGCAAGAAATAGCTCAAGTTGCCTTAAAAGTGAGCATAGTTAAGGCAGTATACACAAAAAACTACTTGAAAATAGTGTCCAAAGCACTCAAACAAAACAAGGCTAAGGAATATCAAGCGGTGAAAGATTGTTTAGATCAAATGTCAGATAGCGTTTCTCAACTAACAAATTCATTCAAAGAGTTTCAACACATGAAGAGTGCAGAATATAGTGCAGGGGATCTAGCATGGTGTCAAAATAATGTTCAAACATGGCTTAGTACTGTGTTGACTGATACATATATTTGCACGGATGGATTTAATGGGTACCCCATGGGTGGTAAGGCGATGGCTATGATTAAAGCTAGGGTTCTAAATGTTGCACAAGTCACTAGCAATACTTTGGCTTTGCTGAATGAATTTGCTGTTAGGCATAGAGTTTCTCGTCACTTCAGCTCTGGCAAAAATTAACAAGCCCTAGTGATCAGGACTTTGGAGAATTAAGTCACTCAAATCTTGAATTTATTTATTTAATTTTATATTTATACTATTTGTTTTTGTTATGTATGTCAAAAAACGTATGTAACTTCATTTATATATGCAGAATTCATTATCCAACTCTTTATTTTTTTGTCCTGGTATTATGTATTTGAAAAGTATCACAATATCTCTTCATATGTGAAAGGGAAAATGCATAACCACAACTAGGACTGACAAATGAGCGTATTAAGCTGTATTTAGGCGAGTCATAATATAATTGGCTGAATCAATAATTCATGGCCCAATCTTGATGAGTTGGTTTGAGATGGGCTAAACAGTGAAATCATAGTTCAATTGGCAACTCTCACCAAATTTTAATTTCTTTGTTAATTTTCTTATAATTTGTTTCATTACCAAAGAAAACTAGTATACTCTTTTTCTTCTTTATTATAGTTATATATATGATATAAAAATATTTAAAAAGTAACAAGATTTCTAATAGGTCAATTTGAGATACATACATAGGCTAAAATTTAAATCAGTCAAATATAGATAATCTAAATATTTGGCCAGATTAAAATGGGTTGAGTTACACTAACTTTGCCACCCCTAATCATAAGTAAACTAAATAAAAGAGGTTTAAGGTAAAAGAAACTCTTATGCAATTAGACTCTATAAATATAAGGCAAGTTTAGTCTAATGTTAATATGTTATGCAAAGCTAAGGTAAAACAAATAATCACAAAACTCCAATATTTTTAAAATATTATCCAACAAAAAATTTGATTATTTTACACGGATTTTTAAAAAATATATATATAGAATTGCCGGTCTCCGTTTTCTCTTTCCCTTTTATAAATATTTACGTGTGTAAAATTTCTTCCGATTTATAATGAAATCTTATAATCATATTTCTGAGATATAACTTTATACCAAATGAAGAATTTACGTAACAGAGCTTATAATTCACCAGATAACCTGATACTAGTTTATTCTTTCAACTTTTTGGATAAATACTCTTTCCAGGGGAAGCTTATTAAGCAGTAACGATCATGTAAATAAAATTTGACAAAATCACTTTCACTAATGAATTATGATTCGAAGTCAAAGTGAACGTAATTACACATAATTTGGACAACAGAGGTGATGCCTAATGTTGCGAAATTTTCTCTGCATATATATACTTGTATGTAACGGACTCCTTCATTCTTGAATAGAAAATGTTACTTCATCCATTTCATAATAAGTGGTCATGTTTTACAAAATCAAGAAGATTTTAATTTTTCCCTTTAATTTCACCTTTATTTAAATAAATATGAAACTAATAATCTCTTAATTATTTTCATTAATGAAAGAGTATATATATACAATTTATAATTTTCATAACAGGAAAATTATATTCATATTCTACTCCCAAAACCTTATTCTACTTGTACAATAATTATACAATTATGGTAAGTGTACAATTCTAATTTAACTACAACAAAACATCACCGAAAATAGACCAGCAAACCGTGATATACACGGTATGTATACACCATGTATATCACGGTATGTATACACCATGTATATCACGGGTTTAACAACCTATATTTGCCTATTCATCCCGTAATATATATCAAAATAGAATTTTACATAACCAAGAAATCATAAAAAATCTACTTCTCTTTCAAGATATTTGATTAAGACTAAATTAATATAAACATTTTTACTTCCTATAGGTGAGTAGTTTTTTCAAAGGGTACGCCCAAACTAAAACAACAATAATGACCACAACATACACAGTGTGCCCAAACTAGAAATACTACTGCTTATTACGAAACGGGGGCATTATTTAAGTTTATGAATGTCTCTAACACGAATTAAGATTTATGTTTACGAGACCCAATCAACCTCATCTGATCTCTCTGTTCATGGAAGCTACTTGCACGTGTAAAAACAATCATATATGAATACTATGGTCTTCTGTATCTGTGTGCATATGGCGCACGTTACAGAAATCAAAGTCAATTTCTCAGGCATGTAATTGTACTATACCCTAATTCATACTTCTCCCATCGCAATTCACAAAACTCTCTTTTAATCCAAATACTTGCATATTTAGCTATTTCTTCTTTATTGTAATTTAATAAAAGATATAAAAATTATTAACTATATAGTCAGAATTTTAAATGAAGTTTTTCACAAAAAAAACAAAGTTTGAACCAATGCTACTGAATATTGTCTGGAATCGTAACTACTACTGCGACTCCGCCCCTAAAAAAAAAATTAGACCCTCTGACCAACGGAAAAAAGAGTCCTTCCTCTTTTACTTTTTTTTCCTTTTTTAATCTCACATAAGCACTTGCAATTTATCATATATATGACTTTGTCCTCGAATGATTTATGGCACTTTTTCTTCTAAAAGAAAAAGTGATAAAATCTTATTACGTGATTTACATATCTGGTCTCTACTTTATCTTATACTTATAGATCTAGCTACAAAATTACAGAATGCAATGCCCAATATCCCAGTATATATATTATGTTGGTCAAACATTAAAAGAACTTGTTGGTTAAGAAAATCTCCAATAATTTTCTTTTCACTACCTTACAGTAATCATACATTTACTGCCTTAGCTTTAAAGTATTCAAGTGCTACACAATATTTAAAAATTCAAATTGTTAAGAGTCTCACATCGAATATGAAATGAGAATATGGACTCCGTATATATCATGTAAAGAATGGATCTTTGGCCTAACTCAACCCCAAAAGCTAGCTTGTAGGGTGACGATTGTCCATGTCCATGTCCATATAAGGAGTCCATGTTCCCATTCCATATCCGATGTGAGACTCTTAACACTCCCCCCTCACGCCCAGACCTCGTTAACTGGAGCGGCGTGGACAATATAATTTGGGGCTCAACAATCGGTAAACAAATAATTGGAATGAGTCTGGCTCTGATACCATGTAAAGAATAAATCATGGGCTTAACTCAATCCCAAAAACTAGCTTGTAGGGTGAGGATTGTCCATATCCATATAAGTATGTCCATATTCCCATTACATATCCGATGTGAGACTCTTAACACAAATAATTAAGCAGTGATGTAATAACTTGTGAATTTTGTACCTTAAAGATTCTTGAGTGTCAAAGCAACCAGTCAATAATAAGTTACGTAAATACGAAATTGCTCCGACAAGAATTAAGGTTTGTGTTTACTAGACCCCAACATCAGCACCTGTTTCCCAGAAACTGCTTGCAACTTCAATTAATCATCAATTCTTGACTAAAAGAAAAAATAATAAATTAACCATGAATATGGAGTGTGCTAAACTTCTCAAGACCATGCATGTGACATCCCTTCTATATAAACCTTAGCACCCTCTTCACAATTTTCCCATCAAACAAACACAACAAAAGCCATTCTCTTAAGATTCCTTGTTATATTTCACAACACAAAAAAATGGAAAAACCTGTCCTTCCCCTAATTTTACTTCTCATCATCTCTATCTTTGTTGTTGAGGCCGGTGCAATTGTGTCTACATTCATAAAGTTACAATGCAAGCACACTCGTTATCCAGATCTATGTGTGAGTTCTCTAGCAGCCCATGTAAATCCAACATCACAAGATCCTCAAGAAATAGCTCAATTTGCCTTGAAAGTGAGCATAGTTAAGGCAGTATACACAAAAAACTACTTGAAAATAGTGTCCAAAGAACTCAAACAAAACAAGGCTAAGGAATATCAAGCGGTGAAAGATTGTTTAGATCAAATGTCAGATAGTGTTTCTCAGCTAACAAATTCATTCAAAGAGTTTCAACACATGAAGGGTGCAAAATATAGTGAAGGGGATTTTTCATGGTGTCAAAGCAATGTTCAAACATGGCTTAGTACTGTGTTGACTGATACATATATTTGCATGGATGGGTTTTATGGGTACCCAATGGGTGGTAAGGCGATGGCTATGATTAAAGCTAGGGTTCTAAATGTTGCTCAAGTTACTAGCAATACTTTGGCTTTGTTCAATGGATATGCAGCTTGGCATAGGGATAATTCTAATGGTGGTAACTATGGGAAAAATCAACCTTAAAGAAGGTTATAATAAATCTTTATGCGAGTGTTTCAGCTAGCTAGTTGTGATCATGTGAACCTTGTCTCTTGGTGGTGTATACATAGCATATGTTTGTAAACATGAATAATACCATGAATCAACGGGAACATGATATTTAGCATATCTTTTTTTTGGTCTGAATATTTTGCATAGCTTATGTAAAAGAAAGTAAAATAATCTTGTTTGGCCTTTTATCTCACATTTTCATTCCTTTTATTTTCCTTGTCAAAAAAAAAAAAAAACTTAAAGATAATGAGAGGAAGACCTGAGTTGTCGCCAATTTTCAGCCTCTGTAGTTGACATATAATCACTATTTTGAAGTTTTACTTGTAAAATTTTAGAATTTTAAGATAATAACCATTTTATAAAGACACGATCAAAAAGTCGTAGTGAGCGCCATTTTCTATTTCCATATACCAACTTCTGTAGTCCAACAGAATCAGAAAATGACGTGGGGTGTCCTCAAAATTGTCTGGTCATGAATTTTTGTTTCCGAACAAAATCTTTAAATATTACTCATCAGGCATAAATTATAGCTTTTGTCTATAAGACAGAATTTGTGGTCAATTGAGCAGATTTACTGTTTTGAAATATCATAAACTTTTATTTTATAGGCAAAACTAATTTACCTTTTTCTCCTCTTCCTTACCGGTAGGACAATCTTCTCTTATGGCCAACCCTGACCCGGAAATAGAAAACCAAGCCCCTTTCTGATCTATTTATTTATGCAAGCAGGGACGATCCAGAGCGTTTCCCCTCCTATTCGAGGTCGGATGGCCGCGCCCCACAAGCACCCAACCTTCCTTTTGCTCTTCCTTCAGTTTGCCGCCACTAACTTATGCTCGATGGGCAACAAAGACTTTGCATAAGCAAATTTTGTGACGCGGAACTATTTCTTTAAATTTTTGTTAAGCCAGGCCAAAAATCAAGACCACACCTAGAGGTCATGTGAACTTAGCCCAAACAGAATTCTAAGATGCTTGGACTATTAAAATTCTTTTCATTCACGACAAAGCCCAACACACAAAAGCCCATAAAGAAAATTGGACATAGCAAATCCAATTATGGACAGGACTAAATATAAAGCGGCAAAATCAAATCAAATAAAAAAAATAGAGCACACTGTTTCTCTCAGCTCAAAAAAAATTGAAAATGGAAGTAAGCGAAGTTGTAGAAGACGATTCTAAAGAGATATTTTTTACAGGAATGGAAGCTTGTCAAATCACTCCTCGATGGCCGTGTCTCCGATATCTCTTCTGTCCATAAGATCCGATCTATCGTATGTATTTTTTTCTGTTTGAACTGCATTATTATTTGTTTAATGTTATGTTTCTTATTGAATATATAACCTGTAGAGAATTTAACTTTTGGATTTTTGAATTTTATTTGTGTTTATTAACAATATAAATGCAAATACTTCAGATATTTTGGCTCATCCTGTTTAGGAGAATGACATGATAGATGAAATAACACGTGGAGCTATAGTAGGATGGTTGAAATGGATAAGAGTTACGAGAGTGTTATGTTGAAAAGTTATTGCCAACTTAATTACTCCCTCTGTCCAAAATACTTTACGTCCTTACTAAAAATATTTATTTCAGAATACTTATGTTTGATTTAATCAAGATAAAATGAAGTAGCTTTTTCCATTTTACCCTTGTATTATTAATAATATTTAAGAGGTTCTCATTCTTGATGGAGTAAATATTTATTGAGCTGAAATATGTTAAGAGGGTAAAATAGTCAAAATGATACCCTTATAAATGCTTTCTTAAGGGGCGTGTAAATGAAAAATGCGACAAGTATTTTAGGACGGAGGGAGTAATATCTAAGATATTTCAATAAAGAATCTACAACTTAATTATGTAGAGATTATAAGGCAAAGAAGGAAAAAATCTAGAACTTTTGGAATGTAGTAGTTGAGAAATAACTCACTACATCATTCCTTCACCACCTATAAATAGAGGTGGTTTATTTGAGTTGTAAGTGTGCTCAAGAAGAGACTATGCAAGAAAGAAAGCAAACAAGAAAGAGTATGAGAGAAAAGGTGAGAAAATAAGAGAGAGTTGCTAGAGTTTAGTGAAAGAAAAATTGAGTGTAAAAGATTTGGAATAATAAAATTCAATTTGCGAGCAATTAATTGTGCTCAACAATATTCAATAATTGTATTAGGACCTGGTTGATCAAGAGGTTAGCAACTCAAGGGAGATCCTACAAGCTACTGTCAGCGGGTAAAAGTCAAGAGGCACTGATCAATGATGGATTTTGCAAGCATCCTCAATAGTGTTGAGAAGCTCAATGCAAATAACTACGGAGCGTGGGGTGCAATATTATTTTCTTGGCCTAGAATTATGGGATATTGTTGGTGGCTCAAAGACTACACTAATATATGTCAAAGTAGCACAAGGTGAAAGCTTAAAGCTGGAAACGCCATGTATGCTCTCACTGTAACAGTCAAAGATGAGTTCTTGCAATAGATTAAGAACGCCAAGACCCCCAAAGAAGCTTGAGACACACTGGCGACAATTTTTACATAGAATGATGTGAGATTACAAAGGCTTGAAAACAAGCTTTTGTCGACCGCGTAGCAGAATATGACAATTAGTCAGTACTTCTCAAAGGTTAGATCTTTATGTGATGAAATATCAACATAGTATCCGGAGAATGCTATCATAGAGACAAAGATGAGGACAATCATTATTATTGTCGGGACATATATTTAGACTAAGTTTTGAACTTTGGTGTGATTTGATTAGAAATTAAGCAAAAGGAACTCTATAACTACAGTTGTGACTGAAGAATGTTATTGAACTTCACTTTTGATAATTGTGCTCTCTTTTCAATTCTATATGACAATGATACATCCTTGATCCCTCCTGAACAGATTGACTCCTTTCTGTATTTGAAAGCTCATTGTAGTAACATATCTGTTTTGCCCTTAATGGCAGGCTATTGTACGAATTAATATGGCATGTTGAAGACCGCTAGATGCTGAGGATACTATTGGTAGAATTATATATTTAACCTATGCGTGAAAAGTCTTACTTTATTTCTGAAATTCCAAGTTCAGTCAAACACCACCTTATATATTGAACCGCAGGAAGTATTATTATTTGGTAATTAAAGACAAATTTTTTTCATACGATAATATGATTAACTGAAATGATCGTTCATTGGTGAGTAAATGTTTTGAACTTGCTGGTTTTGATAACTAAATGTGAGCTTGTAGAGGACCTGTGAAGAGATTTATCTGTGGAGAAAGAAATTTGAAGAATGTATTTGTTCAAATTTCTGGTAGTGCTCGCTTTTTGTGCATGTTGATGTAGAAAACTATATTCTTGATGATGCCAAGTCCAAACTCTTAATAGTAATTGATTCTGTGAATTCTTTGCCTTCAGAATTCCTAAAACATCAGTTGCTTAGAGCTATGCAAGTTTTATAATAGTTAATTTTTTCTTAGTGTAGTACATTAATTATTTGTTTGACTATTAAAAATATGATTTGCAGATGGACAAATATCAGGAGCAAGGTCAATTACTGGAGCCTTACCTCGAGAGTATGGTTTCACCCCTCATGTCCATTGTCCGTTCGAAAGCTGTCGAACTAGATGCTGCCTCGGAAGAGATTCTTGAAGTAATTAAGCCTGTGTGTATCATAATATATTCTCTGATGACAGTTTGTGGCTACAAGGCTGTTGTCAAGTTCTTCCCTCATCAGGTCTCTGACCTGGAGCTTGCAGTATCTCTCCTAGAGAAATGCCATAATACACAAGCTGGAACATCATTACGACAAGAAAGTACTGGAGAGATGGAAGCAAAGTGTGTGATACTATTGTGGCTCTACATTCTTGTATTGATCCCTTTTGATATAGCTTATGTGGATACTAGTGCTGGGGATAATAACTATGCTGGGGGTGATGAGCCACCTCCACTTGTACTACGAATTCTAGAATTCTCTAAAGACTACCTTTCAAATGCGGGTCCTATGCGAACCATATCCGGTTTGCTGCTCTCAAGGCTTCTAACACGCCCAGATATGACAAAGGCTTTTACCAGGTCCAACTGCCAAAACTCTTGCCATTTCTAACACTTCATGATTTGAAACCTCACAATCAAGCGGATGAAAATTACCAAAAAAAAGAAGAAAAGAACATGTAAAAGTAGATGAATTGTCTGGTCATATTCATGCATTCACATTTATGTTTGTGAATGCAAATGACAAGATACTTGCTGGAGTACAATTTACTGCATTTTCGCTTTGCTTGTGACACATGCAGTTCACTTTTATGCGCGATCAGCAGACAGAATCCTCGACCTTTCTTACAAATTGTCATAATGCCTGCTGAGCATTCTGTTTTATTTTCTCTATGTTAAATATTATTTGTTTGGGCAGCAAAAAGAATAAAAACCCTTCTAAGAATGAAATATGCTGAGAAAGTTAGATGTAAATACATCATACCTCCTTTGGGGATTACTTAACACTTTCGTATTATTTTACACTATATGTTTGAGATACATATTTGCTTCCCTCAAAAACTTTATTTTTTCAGCTTTGTGGACTGGACGCATGAAGTTATGTCCTGTCTTTCAAATGATGTTGTCAATCACTTCCAGCTATTGGGTGCAGTTGAAGCACTAGTTGCAATTTTCAAGGTTTGCTCTTTGTTCATTGTGCCCTATTTTGGTTATTTCCTAGCTTTCTTTATGTACAATTGTTATCTGTAGAATCTGTAATACTACTTTAGAACTTAGACATTCCTCTCAAACTCAAATTTGAATGAACTGAATTCATCTTCTTGCCTCGAACGTCGGACCATGAAGTATTTGCTCTTCCAGGAACACTTTCTTTTGGTAATTATCTGAGGGAGTGGTGAAAATCAATTTTGAAAGAAATGGGCAGGTTTCAATTTGGATTTTATCAAGTAAATGTCAAGTTTAAGTTTCTGTTTATCTTTTAAAGCATCTCCTGATATCATAATATCGGAGATCAGGTGCTGAATGGAAGAGACACATCGATCATGTTACAAAGTCTAATATCTTTAATAAGTAGACATCTTTTTGGCTGTACTCACTATGGAGTGGCACAATTGTGAAAGATGTTATTTAACCCGTTCATTATTGGGTGATCTTGCATTCTTGCTTTAATATGTGCACTTCTTAGAACACTATTGTTTCCTCTAAATGCAGAATGGAAGTCCTAAAGTATTGCTTAGTGTGATTCCTGGTATTTGGAATGACACATTAGCTTTGATGAAGTCCAACACTGCAGCTCGGAGTCCTTTACTTCGCAAGTATCTTGTGAAGCTAAATCAAAGGATTGAGATGATATGTCTCCCTCCTCGTCATCAGTCATGGCGATATGTGGTAAGATAGCTGATTCTGCGAAAGATGGGCCCTAAATGTTTCTTACTAGTTACCAAGTGATGGTTGCTTTGCTTCAAAATTCTTGTGCACTTACCTAGTTAACTAGGTTTAGTATTGTTACTGGTAACCTGTTGTCCTACCTTCTTTCTAAGATAAAAAGTTTTGATGCTTTGTGGGGAATAGGGAGATCAGGGTCTTTGTAGTTTTCTGTCAGGTAGCATCCATCCTTTTTCTTTCTGTTGTGTAATTTTGAACATTGTCATCCTTTCTTGCTCTTCCATCCTTGTCAATATTTCTCTTTCATTTTAAAAACTACAATGTTGTGATGTTTATCAAAGTTAAGAGCAGCATGTTTGTCAGCTCCTTCTCTCTTTGTTCATTTACTGGTTACTTGTCTCTGTTTCTCATCCCTGCGCTTTTCGGAAATTCAGCTGAGTTACTTCTGTACTGATCAACTCACCATAATATGTGGAAAAATAGTTAGTAGCAATGCTTGTTCTTGCCATGTAGGGTAGAACCAGCACGCTTGGAGGGCATATTACTGTCGATAGAATAGGGACGAACCAATACAATAATGATAGAAACAATGATCTTTCGAACTTCTATCAAGACCCAGACTGTCATGAAGAAGACGACACGGATGTCCCTGATATAGTAGAAGAGATAATTGAATTACTGCTGTCAGGACTGCGTGATACGGTATGTCTAAAGGGTGAGCTTCCATCTTGTACTTTTCTGTTTGTCCTTGTTAATCTTAAGTATTTGGTGCTAGACCTGTAGACAAATTCAAGTTGTACTTTTCTGTTTGTCCTCATTAATCTTAAGTATTTGGTGCTAGACCTGTAGTCAAATTCAAGTTGATATCTGTTTTATTTTATTTATTTATTTGTAAAAAAGATTCTCCTTCACCTCCTCCTCATGTGTCATGGAAGATTCATGATAAATTTGAGTTGAATATCCACGTATATTTCTCTTTCAGTTTGAGCTAGTGCATTTGAAAACTTGATATCTTGATGCAAAGGTTGTGTCTCTCTCTGTACGCGTATGCGCGCATGTGTCAGAAGAGTTAGCTTGAACGGAAGTAAATAATTGTCTGTCTCTGTTCCACAATGTGACTGACACCAAGAATCTCCTAAAGCAGTTAGTAAATGACACTTCATCAAGCTGAACAGTCATAAAGTGTCATTTGCTCACTGTTTTCAGAGATTCTTAGTGTCACTCACATTGTGGAACAGAAACAGACATTTATTTACTTCCATTCAGGCTAACTGATCTCTTTTTTTGTTCATCTGTAGTTACTATTTTAAAAACAGGTTTATGTCTTCAGTCTTCTAATTCATTAGTATCATTTCATTCCGTTTCAGTACATTACTATGCAAGAGAGGACTCAAGGGCTTCTCAAGCAAGTCTGGACAAATGGAACTTGGATCTGTTCCTCAGTTGGATGAGAAAGATGTTACCAACCAGATGAATCATCTTTTTGACGAAAATATGGCGACCTGTTTAGTTGGAAGCATTGTTAAACAAGCAGTGGAGAAGATGGATAAATTAAGAGAATTAGCTGCAAAGGATCTTCAAAGGATTTTGCATAATAAATCAATTTTTGTACCATTCATTCCCCATCGAGAAAGACTAGAACAAATAGTTCCTGACGACTCAGATCTGAAATGGGGGGTAGGTTAAAATTGCTTGTCTCCTGTTGGTTGCTATATTTTTTGGTATCTGACAAACAAGCCTTTCTATGCCATCCTGCAGGTGCCTACTTTCTCATATCCTCGGTTTCTTCAGTTACTTGGTGTCAGTTGCTATAGCAAATATGTGATATCGGGGTTGGTTATTTCCATTGGTGAGCTGCAAGATTCATTGAGGAAGGCATCACTCAGTGCTTTGCTTGAGTTTCTTCAGTCAACTGATGAAAATGTAAATGGTTCTAAAGAGTACAATCTTTCCAATGACATTCTTTGGGTTCTTCAGAAATACAAAAAGTGTGACAGAGTTGTGGTACCCACTTTGAAGGTAAATTTAACTGGAAATTCCGTTACTGCAAATGATGATTGTCGACCCTTCCTTAAATCGTAGACGACTGTTTATCTTTCTAGAATCATCATGTTATGGTTTATGAAGCTGCTTTTTTATTGCAGTAAGCTATGAAAGATGCTTGTTAATCATAAAATTTTATTGCGGCAATCTGGTGAATTTACATTTTTGACTGTCTATGCAGTTTCCCGGAAACAGCAGCTCTACCTACCAAGGTAGAGGTAAGGTCTGCGTACACTCTACCATTCCCAGACCCCACGTTGTGGGATTTCACTGGGTATGTTGTTGACTGTCTATGCAATTTCCTTAGCATTTATCTATTTTCCTTTTTATTGGTTAAAAACCATTTCTTGTAAAAATTTATGATCTGTAGCTGCTTTGAAAAGAAGAAAAATGTGGAATGGCGCTTCACTTTTCAAGTGACTTTACTATATCCAGTGACAAGGATCTTTAGTGGTGAACATTATGCTAAAGCATCTCAGAACTATATGTGATATATGATTTTGCTAGAGAGTGCAATTTAGTTGAATCAAAATATGTAGTGAAATCTGCCATCAAAATAGAAGTCTGGTAGTCATGAATCCTGCCAATGGAATCTCACTCTCCACCCCTTTGACTTATAACTATTTTTCCGATCAAATTCAACTCTATGGATATTTCTCAAATCTGTGCTTGATTCTTAGACAGGCTCGTTGCAGGAACCTCTGCTACATCCTTCTCAAAGCCTTCTATAAAGTTCTGTTTTCTTTGGATATTTGTAAAAGAAGTCTTTTAAAGTATTCTGTTTTGTCCTTATTTGCCACATCTCGTTTTTTGTTGGGAAACTACAAGCACTCTTTATGTTATTCTTCAAGTTTCACTAATCTGACTATAAAAGAATCTAAGCATCCAACTTACAATCTTAAGGTAATGGGTGGAGAAACCAAGGACAATTATTAACTCATTCGGAAACTCTTATTATGCTAATATCTGAGAGGTTCTCTAACACCCTTCTGCATGTGTAACCTGGTTCCATAGGGTTTGCACATGGGCAGAAAACTTTATTTTTCCTTTTTTGCATTCAGAAGAGCGACGTGGCTTAAAAGGCTAAAGAGTGGGTTTGGAGTAGAGAGCCCAATAGGCTTGCTTAGAGCAGAGACTTAATGACTCAACTTGCTGAAGTGAGAGAGATCCAAGTGATAGAATATGTTTGGGAGAAGACGGTTGTGAAAAACAAACTTACCAAAGTTTGGCTCTGATACCATGTTAAAGAGCCTTAGGTCTAACCCAATCTCAAGAACTAGCTCAATGGCGAGGATTTACCACAGACCATACAAGAAGACTTAAGCACATACGCTTAACTAATGTGGGATTTTGACCCCCTTGCACGTTCAGAATTGGACTATGGAGCACGAGATAACATACATAATATGAATTGACTAACAATGGGTGACTAATATCATAAATGTTTTTGGTGTTGGTACCATGTGAAAGAATTTGAACCTTAAGGCCGTGGGTGGAGTAACCTAATACATTATATCCTTTTTCAAAATCTTAAACAACCAATATGGGACAGGTTCTCTAACACTGATGTGTTACTACTTTGTTGCAGACTATTGAGAACCTACTTTCATCAAGGTCTTATAGTATCTAATCATTCATGTATCTGTTATCTTTCCTTTGCTCTTATATATACTGGACTTATTCTGCACAAACCTTGTTTTACTGATGATGATGCATACCCCTCTCTCTCTCTCTCTCTATCTCTATCTCTATCTCTCTCTATATATATATATCTTTTAACATGCGCAGTCTGCAGTGTTTTGTGTTGGAGTTTTAGAAGCTCTTAATATAGAGTTGAAAGGATCAAAAGAATTCAAGAAGCTGTATGCTGGAATTGCAATACTTGGATATATTTCATCAGTACTAGAGCACATCAATATCCAGGCATTCAGTCATTTACTAACTTTCCTCACCCATCGATTTCCAAAGGTACCAGAAAGCAGTTGCACAAGAAAAACTTAAACCGTTGAATAGATAAAATAATAACATGAAACAATGAAAAGGACGCCTTCTCACAATTGTTTTCGACTATTTTGCAGGTAAGGGAAAAAGCCGTTGAGCAAGTCTTTCTTGTGCTCCAACAAAATGACACTTGCGCCAGAAGACAAACTAGAGAAAGCACTTGAGATTATCTCTGAAACTTGCTGGGACGGTGATGCAGCAGACTCAAAAGAGAAGAGTTTAGAGTTCTGTGCCACATGCAACCTAGATATTGGAACATTTTGGAAGCAAATGTTGGAACCTCCAACAGAGTTGTTGAACAGGCACCTACCGGTGATGAAAATGCATCATACTCTTCGCTTGTTGGATCAGCTGGGTTTTAGTTTCCTTGTCAGATGCGTTTAAGAATCATAACCTTGTGCTATCAGAGTTGGTCGCCACTGCTCCGGGTTTTACCCCCTATTTGGCTGAGTTGTTCAAAATCACAAATGAAGAGGTCCTTTGAAGTTGGTCTGTGACATTGCAAATTGCGGAAATGTGTTTCACTAGATAGGTAATATGGTAACAGACGTGTTTCCAAGTGTGGTGTCTTCCTACTTTGACATACTCGAGTCTCCAATGTACAAATGATTCATTTGGGTTGTCAAGGTGATTGATCCTTTTTAAGAGTTCAAAATTCCAAAGACAACTGTGTCAAAAGAGTGATATCGTTTCTGTTATTAGTACAAAATGTAAAATAAGAAATTTAAAGAATCATACGATCTTCAGCAGTGATCCAACCATGGAATAGTTTCAGTTGGGTGATTAATATCGAACCCCGCTATATACTATTATATACAAAATCGGACTTTTCTTGCAACGGAGGTGGAAGAATAGAGGCATCAGTTTATGAAAAATATCATTTGGTGGAAAACATTTACTTTGTTGTATGGATGACGTTATGTTTTCTACATGCAGTTTTATGACCTATTCACGTTAAATTAATGTACTTAATTGTGATTTATTATTACGCCATACTAAATTATTTACTGCTGTGAACATTTTATATAAGCACAGAGGAAAGGGGCCCGGCGATGCCTAATAGGTCGTAAAAGTGCATTTCAACCGTTCTTTCCTATTAAGGAAAAAGCTTGTGTTAGGCGTTTTCCTTAAGAACTGAACAGTATCTCAAAGGAGCAACCCCTGCTAAGGGGAAAAACAACTACTACATTTCAGTAACCTTGTGAAATCTGCTTAGTATACAAAGTTTTATACCAAAAAAACAAATATTCCATTAATCATACAAAATTGTATAACGGAATTATTTTATCTTAGCGTGAATCAAACAAGCCCTTAGGTAGAGCTTAATTTTAATACAACTACTTCATATTTTCACATCATAATATCACACGAGGTATGCCTATTTTTGCCCAACACTCTTACAAAACTTATGTCCTTGTAGGCATAAGTTCAATTTTGAATGGCAAAAATCAAAGACCAGCCCATTTGAAGGACAAAAATTAAAGACCAGCCCATTTGAAGGGAAATCGTGCAATTTAATGATACGAAATCAGATATCCAAAGGCTTCAGCTTCATTATAGCACTTGAGTCGATAAAAGTGATTTGTTCATCTAGTTTGGGACCAAAACTTCAAAAGTTGACTCATTAAAAAATACATTTGTTACACAAAAACTTGGAACTTTTTTATGACTGGCAAAAAATGCAAAAGACAAATCAAGAACTCAACCAAGGGAACAACTTCGGAGATGTCGGCAGGCGTGCTGTGAGTACTTCAACTCCAGTCTCTGTGACCTACAAATTATACAGCACCAAAAACACACAAGGAAAATTTCTTAGTAATTCTCTGACATTTTTACTTAACATGCATATATGATTGTTTCCGTGGAAACCTCTTGCAGAAATGTGAGGTAAGGCTGCGTACAATAGACCCTTGTGGTCCGGCCCTTCCCCGGACCCCGCGCATAGCGGGAGCTTAGTGCACTGAGCTGCCTTTATGCATATATGATCGTTTTCTGATAGCGAGTCTGAGAAAGAAACCTAATAGTTCCATACAGAATCAGAGGTAGCAAAGACGAATGTAAAGTAATACCAGGAGTGTGTGTTCAAACTGAGCACTTCGTTTTCCATCTGCAGTCACAGCAGTCCATCCATCAGGCCACATTCGATCACGCCAAACACCTGAAATAGAATTAATCAAGACACAGGGAAAAGAGGGATTTATATTGGATAGTACATAATGATGTAAGAACTGAAGAACTTACCAGCGTTAATCATAGGTTCAATTGTAAAAGTTTGGCCAGCTTTCATCACGCCAACTGCTTTATTTCCTGATCAGGTCAAGGGAACCAAGGAAGATTGACAGAAGTGAAGCCAGTTTTACTTTGATCACCACAATCCTAGAGGTACTAATTGTATCATAACTGAAAATAATGAATACTGTTGATGTTGTGCTGTGCTAGATATTGCAGGAAATATTTGATGCATTTACATTTCACTGCTTAACCCAGCACAAAGATTTAAATGTTAAAAGAAATATTTGTTGAGGATACTTGAATAATGCGGAATATTTGGAGCGCAATGGAAAAGTTCTCCAATGCCATGACCACAATATGACTTCACCTGTCACACCAGTTCACGAGAAAATGAGAACATGCAAAACATGTCAGCTTCCAACAAAAACTGAGCCTCACTGGTCCACCTGATGGGGTAGCTAGGCAATCTATTTTTTGTTTTATCTTACCACAGATAATCCAGACATAGAAGCATGTCGGTTGATCACCTCTCCAATTTCCCGAAATCGTACCCCAGGCTTAACTGCAATGAAATGGTACAATGAAAAATGAGACCCCTAAAGTTTTGATCACCATTGCTAGCCAAGATGAAATGAAACAATTCTCCCTCCAGGCAATATATTTTACTAGCACTCTAACTTACACATTTACCTGAACTTCACTTCCTTAACTCTTAATAACATACTGAAAGACAAGTCTCAGCAAGATCATTCATCACACCAAGAAAATATATACAGATTACAGAGCAGATGCAAGCAAAAGGGAAAAGCTGACATAGACAGGGCAAAGAGAACCACTGGCCAAATAGCAAAGAAAACATATTTAACGAGTCTAATTGATGAGTCATACTATATTTGTTTATGCAATTACTGGACACGTCTTCTAAGACCTTTTTACTTCAGGAGTCAAAGGCATTAAGTATGAGGTTCTTAGAACAGTGAAATCTTTGTACATAAAGTATTCAAGGCATAACATACAGTAACACCACTTACCAATTGATATTGCTTTCTCCAAACACTCGTATGTGCACTGGACTAATCGTTGAGACGCTTCATCAACATTACCCACAAAGAAAGTTTCATTCAGATCACCTGCATAATCAGCAGTGCACTAGTTAAACATTAATTCTGCAAAAAGTTGAAACATTACTTAGTAGATCAACAGGAAAATTGGTTCTTACCATGAACCCCTTTGTAATATACAGTAACATCAACATTTACAATATCACCATCCTCCAATTTCCTGAAATAAAGAGCAACCAAATGGCATACAGCTTAAAACAATTTTTGTCAGAACAATACATCAAGTAAGCACATATAACACAGTAAAATGCACCAAGGAAAGAGCAGACACGGGTGAAAATTGACAAAAGACTTGGTGTCAAGATTCATCGGTAGTTGGGTATTTTTAAGCTCTTAAAAAGTGTAACTCGGTAAGAACAATAACTTTCCTCCCCCTCAATAAGATACAAAGGGAGTACTACACCTAATTATAGTGAACAAATAAGACTAGTCTCATTACTGAATGCAAGACTTACCTTGCATCTGGAATCCCATGGCAGATCACTTCATTGACTGACCTGCAACAAGCAGAGAGATTTCCATCTTTTAGTAATTTCTAGAACCTGCATACACTGCGCAAAGAACATTTGCAAGGTAAAGTACCTACGTGCAGCAAGACTTGGGGAAAAAATGATAATTTAGGGGAGATGGATATCCACCTGCATATGCAACCAAAAAAAAAAAGAGATAAAAGCACCAGGTCCACAAATTAGAAGAACAAGTAATCCAATATAAGCAATATTCCTAAGAACAGGACTTCCTGTGAGCTGTCATCGATATAATATGAAGCCAACAAACTTCAGCTAGGATGATTTACCAACACCTATCCTAACAGAACATTATACTGAACAAGGGCAAGTAATAGGTCTTATCATTTATGGAACCAGGAACTTACATCACATTGATTCTCATTTTAGGGAGCAAAGAAAACATCTTGTACCAAGTATAAACACCAGTATCACCAGTGTTATCATACATAATGTGCACAATTAAAGTGAATATGCGTAAGTCGAAAGGAACTATGCTTTAACATAACTTAATTAAAGCACGAATTCTAACATTTTGAACATATCAACATAAACATAAAAAAATGTAACATGTTGGTAAAGTTTTAATGACCGTGACAACTAAAATATGCAAGCATACTAATAATATGAGTCCTATCAACATACCAGCTGCAACGGTAGCCTCATGAACCACTGCATCAATTTCATCAGTAGTCACACCAGGTCGAATAATACGAGCAGCTGCATCCAAAACTTCCCTTCCTATCTGCAGGTATAGATATGAATAAACTAACTTACAAAAAAAGCAATAAAGCTGAAGGAGCAAAACTTTGCCAGATATTTGTCCCTTACCATCTCTCAACCAAGGTAGTTTAGAATCATTAAAACGACAGTATGATACACAAATATTGTAAGAATCTCTATTTCTGATGAAGAATCGGATTCCTAAAGATAATAAAACCAACCCGCAGGGGTGACTCAGTTGGTTGAGCATGGGGCTTTCATAATGGAGGTCTCAGGTTCGAAACCCCTGCCTGCCTACGACAGCAGGGGATTTTGCCTTCTGGGTCGAGCACGTCGCACGGGGCTCGCCTAGTGCGGGTTACCTCTCCTGTGTGGTTTGCGAGCTATTACACTGGAGCTGGGTTTACCCTGTGCGCACCCAAAAGAGTAGCGGCTGCGGATTCCCATGTCATAAAAAAAATAAAACCAATCATGCATTAGCAGGAATCTCACAACAGAATTTAAAAGACTGATGAAGAACCAATTGAACACGCTTATACCATGGTCCTTTGCCAAAGCTGCAGGGTTCGGAAACTTTATAACCATAGGAATACCAACCACCCTTCATCTCTTTTGATTAATTGATCCAAGTCCTCAGCCCAGTTGAGGATATAGGACAAGTACATTCAATGAAACACGAGAATTTTGCAAATGAGGCTGGTGTACGTGGTGTAGGTGGACGACTATCAGTTCAAGTCTACTACTGTGTTCAGCTAGCATCAAGGTTATTGCACACTATTGCAGAGAAGATAAAACTCCCTTATCGCTTGGGATGTGATTGAATCGAGTGCTATTGATTAGACTTTTTAAAAAAAATGGTAACATTGGTATTGAGAGCACTAGGGCAGTGCTGAAGCAATATTTACAGAGGAGAAAACCCCACAACCACCAAAAACCTAGACAAAGCAGCAACATTTTCCCTATAAAATCTATTAAAGAAATCTCCTCTAAATGATGGGTTATTCAGTGTTGTTGATTAGACAATAGGTGATGGGTTTACAAATACATTAACAGTGGTGTAATCACTTAAGTCAGATATCTTTTCTGGAAACTTAGGTGCAGGAAGGAGACCTTGATTCTGGTTATTGATTGATCTTTCAAGATTCACCCATCAGATTGTTGTAACATCCTACACAAGTCTTCCAACAGAAGTCTTGTGAGGAAGTAATTGCATATATTACCAAACAATTACAGAGCACAACATAGGTGTTTCTTCTTTATGTCTGCTTTCACTCCATTCTCCATTTTCATATTTCCTTTGTGTTATTTTCGTCCTCTTTTGGTTGGTAGAATCATAAATGTCAACAAATTTTTCAAAAGTCTCTACATTTTCTTAAGCCACATCAATACTCTAAAGAGTGGCATTAAGTCTCGAAGAATTGATACATATTAACTTCACAACCTGTTAACTGTCATGCAATAATGGTGTTGAAGGTACATGGTATTTAACAAAAGGATAGAGCAAATGCCCGGCATAGCTATAGTAAATGACTATGCTTCAAAAACTGACAACAATGGTTCTTTGAGAAGACCAATTAAGTAGATAATTTATTGGTAGAGGATAATCAAGAGAAATAACATAAACTGACAATACTTACTCGGCAAGTTTCTCTCATTTTCTCAATCAGCTCTGGAGTTTTGATCTTCAGAACATTTAAAGAGAAAAGAAGCAGATGGTGAGCAGAAACATTTTTTGTTACCACAAAGACATCTAGTGTAACTGCAAATCGTTACTAACTCAACATACGTAGTACCTCAACAACATGCTGAAAATCACTATTGGGTTCAATTTTTGGGATACCCTGCAAAAATAACAGAAACGAACTAAAACAAAGAACACCGTATTTTCTACTCAATGATCTTCAGAACGAGAAAAATGTGTTTATGCTCTTAATCATAAGAAAATCAATAGAAGCAACTGTCAACATTCTTAGTATCCAGCTCCATAAGAGACGGGACAAAAATAGAATGTGTGCTCGCATTAGTATGTATAACTGTATATTGTGTGTGTGTGTGTACTATATGGTGTCTAACAGTAATAATATGCAGAACTCATTTAAGATGACTCACATCATTTGCCCAATCAGGTTGATCAATGTGAGCAGGTACAACACGCTTTTTTGATATAGGATAGGGCCTTAGCGTCCTGAAAAATGTAAGCACCTTAGGTTACAGACAATAAACAAACATTAACAGCAACTTTCAAGAAATAAGAGAGGAAAGATAAAGAAAAAAATAGGGCGAGTGATTTGGACATCCTTGCAGCAAGCACCTACCATATCAAAAGCTATGTTCAACATAGCAAAAAGATGAGAAGGAAACTAACTTTTTGGTTCTATAACAGAAGAGCACAGTAGTCTAGGAAGCTAGGTAAAGCTTAGTAACTTCTTGATTGGAATAAGAAACTAAAGCGCCAGTTATCTTCAGCTATCACAGGCTTTAAAACAAAAAAAATACAAATACAGAAGCCTAGAAAACTTTTCATCTTTGATATCAGACTCTTAGAAGATGAAGTTGGTTTATTGTGTTGAATACTTGAAAACAAATTACTTTCGAAGAGACAAGGTGCTGAATACTTTGGCATCAACAAACTGCTGAGAATCAAGCAATCTTCACACTCCCCCCCCCCCCCCCCCCCCCCAATATCACTGCAAATAATTAGTTCTGGTTTCCTTTGTGATTCTGTAGGAAATCATTCAGAAAATACAGACAACTCATAAGTTTATTTACTCTTCACAACTAATGCATATAGCTGTTTGGACAACCACTTCAGGTTCATAACACCAAGTTTTGGTAACTGAAGTACAGTTTGCATAACTTGAGCATGAAATAAGGAAAGAATATTCCACTAATACAGCAAAGTATAGGAATCAGAAAACAAGCATCCAAACAAGTAAAGGAGGAAGAGGAACACACTAACTCGAAATAGACTTTGCTAGCCTGTTTTAGTTTCATTTAAGGGTGTCAAATGGGCAAGTCGGGTTGAATTTGCAGTCAAAATCGGGGGCAGGTCATTAGCCCGTCCAATGGTTATTTGGGCCAAGATGGGCTAAATAATGAACTCTAACCAAGTTTTAATTTCTTTGTTTGTTTTCTAATAATTTGTTTAACCACCAAACAAAACTACTAAATCTTTTCTTTCTCTCAAATGGTTGTATCTAACATATCAAACAAAAAAATTAAAAAAATATTGTACATTTTCTTATGGGTCAATTAGGGCTACATATTTAGTCCAAATCAGCCCAACTTTTAGATGGGAGACTTGGTTGTGCCCAAATTCACCCGGCATGAAAATACGCACAGCCCAACCCGCCCAAAATATTGGCTGGCTTATTTTCATGGGCTAATTGTGTCACCCTAGTTTCTTCACAAATTTGCCAAGCCTCTTTAGTAATTCTCAATCCCAGAGTAGGAGAATTCTAAGAAACTGTAGCTGGACATAAATGCCGGTGAGAAATGCATTCATTACATAATCCAGCAAGGTTAAGGACAACAGAGAACAAGCATCCAAACAAGTAAAGGAGAAGAAGGAACACACTGATTACAAAATAGACTATGCTAGCCAGTTTTAGTTTCATCAAGAACTTGTCAGGACATTAGTAATTCCCCATCGAAGAGCAGGACAGTTCCGCGAAACAGTAGCCATAAATAAATGCCAGTGAGAAAAGCATTCTTAGGACCAGTAAATGATTTCAAAACATGTCTTACTGTCTTTCACACAGTTAGATATTTTGGGACCAACTAAAATATGACCGGGAGAGTTCAAGTTAAGTAATATATGATATGATCAAATTAATAGTCCATTATAGAATAAATGCATAGTACATATTACATCAACAAAGGTCAAAAATTAAGAACCATATCCAACATACCCAGTCCAGTCAAAATACGGACTTTTCGGTGTTCGAGCCTGCCCTTTCCTCAAGCAATATAGCCAACCATCGCTAGGCGAGGCTGCATTTTGTTCTCCTGGAGTTTCAGTTGCCAGAGAAGATAATTTTGCCTTCAAGTGGACAGACTTGTGAGAACTCCAAGATGCCTTGAAACAATCCTGTGTGCTGACAAGAAGCAACTTGAATCAAAATCAAAGTATTACGCACATGACCAGAGAAAATAAAGACCTAACTATTGTCATAGAAAGAGATCCTCGTCTCATTAGCCATCCATTTTTCTTTTCAGTTCACAAGTACAGCAGTAATAACTTTCCAAATCCACTTTACTTTGATCTCTCAGACAGGAAGTTGCAGTTCTCCAAACTCTTTGTTTAGTAGCTAGAATGTTATATTTTTCTTATTGTTTCGGTTTCTATTACTGAAACCTGAGTTTTTGACATTCAGCAACTAGTGCAGAATGCAGATAGGGAGTCCAGCTTTCTAATATGATAAATAGTCCTATTAGAAAGAGTTAATGCCAACTTAGCATGAAGGAGCACATGCTATTCACACATCAAATCTTTAACAAGCAGCGCGTACACCCTTATCACTCTCTTACATCACAACAGCTATAACAAACCTTTTTTATAGGTAACAATAGCTATACTGAACTAATACATTCAATGTACAAACTGCTAAAAAGAAGAATAGTTTATTTCCCACAGATGGATGATATAATTTATACATATCAGTATTCCCAAATTTAAGCTTCAGCTCGATAATGAAAAATGGAGAAGATAGTTCAGAAAGAGAATGGTCAGAGCTACAAACCAGAAAGCAGCTCCTTCACGAGGAAGCTTTAACTCCACACACTTGGGACACCTTCAAATAGTAGAAAAAATAAATTAACAGAGATATCAGAGATAGAAACTCTTCTCTGAAAGTAACATCACCAAAAAGCCAAGTATTGACAGTACAACTACAATAGCTGAAAGATCACACATAGCAATTGCAAACAGGCATTGAATTTCAAAGTCCAAGGATGATTAATGAAGGTCCCGAGAAGTAAGATTATATCCTTAAAAGATACAGTACTATCCTGTTTGGCCAAACTTCCAAAATCTGCTTATTTTGAAAAGTGGTTTTTGTTAGACGTCCTTTTTGGAAAAGTACATTTGGAAAGTAGCAGTTTGTGTTTGTCTTATCAATATGAAAAGCATGTTTGCCAATATTAGTGCAGTACTTTGTGCTTGGCCAAAGTTCTAAAAGTGCTTTTCGGAAAAAGCTACTTTTTTAGCTTCTAAAAAGCTTCTACTGCTGCTCAAAAGTAGCTTATTTTTTCTCTAAAAGCTTGGCCAAACACCTCAACTTTCTAAGATAAACAATTTTTGAAAAAATACACACTTTTGACTTCCTAAAAGCTTGGCCAAACAGGCTATACATCAAATGAGACTCTATTGACCTTTGAGAATCAACAAAATATTATACTAGGTGACACAGCAAGGAAAGGAAACAAGGAAGGAGGACTCCACGAAATACAAATAAACTAATCAAAACATAAAATAAGACACCAACATCAGAATTACTTTGTCCATTCCCATTTATATGTGATAAATAAGGAAATTTTCAGAATATCCATCTCTCCTATTTCATAAGAAATACTCTATTACATCCAGACATCATCAGCATTTTCAATCATTCAGCTTTAAACCACAATAGAACCTATACTATTTTTTTAATATTTTTTTATAACTGAGAAATCCGCTAGCTCCAGCTTAAAAACCCAGAGGATAATGGGCCTGCCCTCTACTCTTTACCACTTGGTTACTAAACTTTCCTTTCATCAGCACACCTATGTTGCTCGGACTCTCCAAAAATGTTGAAGCACCCGTGTCAGATTCTCCAAGAATGCACATACTTTTGGAGTATCCAACACGTACCCGTTGACCTTTTTGAAGAGTTTGAGCAACATAGCTAGTGGATACTAAACTTGCTTCACCAGCTAGCATTCAAACTCGTGACATTGTCTCGCATTGTACTACCTTTGCCAACAATAGAACCTATATTCAAACTGAACAACGAGTTTAACCTTTCTATCATCGATACATAACGGGCACAAAAACCCAAGTGCGAGAAAAGATTATTTTTATTTGTAATCAGGGTGTATTAGCTAATGGCAATAATTTCCAATCACAACCACCGCTCCGTTTCCGGTCATAAAACTAAAATACCATTTTGCACCGATTGGAATTAAAATATCCTCTTTCATCTTTACCCCTTAAAAAATCCACTGTAAATCTCAAAAAAGTCATCTTTAGTCTTAAATCCTAACACACAAGTATGCAATACCCATAAGCTCAAACTCAGTTGAATATCTGAAAACATATATCTATATCCAATCCATCAAAGCATTCAAATTCAACAAAGAATATTACAAAACAATAATTTTTTTATAATAATTGCAGAAATACTTAAAAACTCATATAGGTCATAAAAATTTGTACAAAGAATGGATGCATACTGAAGATTAGCAGGCTTGCTACATTTAGCACAAGATAAAGTAGCTATAGCCACTTCTGATCCTCCTGTCATGGATTCTTTCAATATTTCTACACAGTACAAAATCTTTATTAATCACAACCAATATCAATAAAAATGGGGAAAAAAAGTCTATGGATTATAAAGACTGAATCTTTGAAGCTGACCTTTGAATATGGTTATGGGGGTGTTTCTTTCTTGCAAGGGAAAGGAAGGAGAATGGCAATAAGGGTTTCTTTTTGTTTAGGGTTTTCAGCTGAAAAATGACTAAAAAAACTTAAGGAAAAAAAAAAGATGCGCTGAAGTGTATAAAATATTAAAAGGCCCGCTATGCTGGCGTACAGGAAGGATCGGACATAAGAGTTTATTATACGCATCATTAATGTGTATTGATGTTATTTACATGGCTATTTACATGGCTTTAATTGTGTGACCTCATGGCATCAACTTACTCCAAGCGCCCCTTCGAAGTGTATAAAATACTGTATATAAAATATATGGACCACTAAAAATCAAATATTTATATAATAATGTACTTTTATTTATATTCTCTTATGCGCAATAAAAAAATTCCGACAAATTAGACTCCAGAAAATTATTAATTTTCCTTAAAAGGTAACCAGAAAATTACTTATGTCGGTGATACCAAGATATATTCGATATAATATACCAATACTCTTTTCTACTGTATCACTTTTTATGAAAATAAAATTGCACAAAATAATTAGTGATTAACCTTTATGAACCACTAGTCGTGACACTATTTCTCCCATCATAAGAAAAATTAGGTTTGCATTTATAAGAAGAATTTTAATTTTTTTTTAGTATTTTTTCTGTTTCAATTTATTTGACGAACATGAAAGAAAGAAAAGAATGAAGATATTCTACTCATACTTAACTTAGATATCAAATACCCTTTGTATTAAAATATATTACTTGCTTATAATTCAGTGGACCTACAAATTACTCTAACGACTATAAGACATGTTCTAACCTTAAAATATATAGATTTGTAAAAGTTAAACGGTTTGAAATAACGATATTATGATATGATACTTGTTACTATACCATTCAAAAATTACACTTTTCTTTTTTACCTAATTTTGAGAATACATAAATTACTACTAGGTATATTTTACTGTGGTAAAGCTCCACGAGAGTTTTGGTCTATTCAAGACAATACAACAAAAGAAATATATATATATATATACCATTCTAAATTATAAATACAAGTGTAGACTGTAGTAGTAACATGCACATTTGTCAATTTAATAGCCTACAGCCCTACACATTTAGTTTCGAGTCTCTTGACAAATATATGATCATATGTCAGCCCAATATGGCACTCCACTTGCTGGGACCCAAGATTCACCCTGTATGAAATTTCTCACTGTAAATGGGCTTGCTTCATTAGCATCACGTAACACATGAAAACCAGGCCAATTTACTCTGTTTCCAGTATTAGCTCCACTACCTGTATTCATATACTCTCCATAATATAATGTCGAGAGTGCAAAATTACCACTCCATTCTTTCCACCCTCTTGGATTAATCAATCCGTCCAAATCCGTCTTAATGAAAACCGTCCTCGAATATTTTTTCCAAGGTCTTCCAAGGTAATTCTTGAAACTCCCTTTAACAGTACTGAACTCCGTGGATGGAGAAACTCGCGAGTTTAGTATAACAATCCCTGTATTTTCATTCGCATCGTCCCTCCCTTGCGCGGTTACCATGTTGGCTTGGTGATCCATTGGCCTCTTTACAAAAATGTCACAATTTTGTAACACTACGGATGCATCACCAAATATGAAGTCGATGGTACCATAAACGTGACAATCACGATAAAATTGTCTCAACGAGTGTACTAAGAGTGTGTCTTGGTAACCTTTAAAGCTGCAGCGATAAAAAATTGAGAGGTCTGAGCCTACTCTTAATGCCACTGCTTGATGTTTGTGTGGCCCTGCTGTGTTCTCAAATGTCATGTCCCTTGCCCAAAATCCATCAGCAGACACACCTACAATCAAAAGGAAATTGGATTTAGTATATGTCAGTTAATGCGCATCCAAAAGCATTGTGACTTATTAGTCAATAAAGTGAAATGAAAATCATTAAAAAGGTCAAAGTAGTTCAAATCCATCGGAATTTGGTACATGAACAAAGTTACTCAGTGTCTATTTTAGTGAGAGACAACAAATATTCAATGAAATAGTCCATGTGTGCAAAATAACTCGAACACCATCATTACATAAAAAAAGATATGTCACTTAATAAAAGTCATTATGCTTTGATTTCTGGTATAGGTAGGACATACCAAATGTAGCTGAGCCCAAGGTGCTAGCTCCATCTGGGACATTTTTATTGCCAGTAACGACAGTTTTGTCAATGCCATCACCAACAAACATCAAGTTATGGAGTCCTCTTCCAATTTCAACATTTTCGTGGTATGTACCGGATTTGACATATACAATTGTTCTTTCTGGTCGTGTCATTCGAGAGAGTGCAGCGACAGCCTCGTTGATGGTCTTGTAATTGCCTGAGCCATCCTGTGCAACTACTATGTCAGCTTTGGATGTTGCTGCATTCCATGATGCCAAAAGGCCCTTGCCTTCACTAGAGCTAATTGGTCTCGGTTGTGCCCCTGTCACCAAAAATGAAGGGTGAGTTTTGTTAGGTTTCTAATGCAAATAATTCGGGACCAACTGTTAATTGCAGCGTACTTTGCTTAAATATAATAATTAGGGTGGAGCATTTGATGAATACTCCATAAACCATGGTTAAAAATTTCTAAACTATATCAACTGCATGATGATATAAAAATTAAGGATTTAACTTATATATATGCTGACAAACAACAAAACTTAGACTATCAATGATATTATTGTTGTACAGTATTATTTTATTCCATTTATTGGTATAATAATTTTGATTATGGAATTAATATTCCCCGAATTATTTATACAACAATTATGATATTAATTTTACATCACTCTATGTGGAATATCAATTTTGGGATTAGTAATCCTGGAATAAAACAACAAAACTGTTAAATATACATAATATACACACAATACATGTGTATATTATGTATATTGGTGCTCTCAGATTCCTCCACTAAACCGTATATGGTGTGCATATTTAGGTAACATTGTAGTCTCCTAGTTTATGTAATATTATGGTGTAATTAGTATTGTACACTTACCATAATATTTATATTACCATAATTGTATATTTAGTATCCAAGTAGAATAAGGTTTTAGGAGTAGAATATGAATAGGATTCTCCTATTATGGAAATATGTAACTTGTATAAATACTCTTTCAATTAATGAAAATAATCAAGGGATTATTTCTTTCAAAAACAACACAATTGCTCTTTCTTCTCTAAAACTTTCCCCCCAAAGTTATAAAGAAAGACAAGGTTAAAATTCAAATTAAAAGTGTATACCAATTTCTCCTGTTTAAATCAAATACATGTTTTATATTATACCCCTAGATCTCATTTTTATTTAAATGAACTAAACATGTACCAATAGAAATATATTAACTAAAAAATCTTGTCACTTTTAATCCCCAAACCCCATATAATGATCTCGTCAAATCTAGAGATAACTTGTCATTTAAACGATCCTAGCTAGAGTGTCTTTTTTTTTTGGTAAATATTAGAATTTTATTACCAAGATAAATATTTACAATCAAACCTGAACCTGTTCATATTACCTACTGCACTCCTAAACAGCATGTACTCATTCTCTCCCGTTCTACTTTCTACTCATATTAGTACTACACAATATAGTTAAGGATAGTAATCGAGACTTTCTAACTCATTCTCCAGTCTTCTGTATTTATCGCCTCTATAATGAACACCTTGAATCACTTGTCGGATAACCTGTTCTGCACTTTGTTGTTGTACTTGGAAGACATCTTAGCTAGAGTGTCTTTTAATTCTTAAGTGTATTTAATTCTCACTAGCATATAATTTTTCTTATTTTCTAAGTTACCTCGTTTACGTTTTTGGACAATTATATGTAATTAGTATTATTTAGGCACCAGATAGTGTAAAATTCGATATATAAAAGTTAAAATAAAATATTAAATAAGGCAAATATGGTCACGCAAAAGAAAAAAGGAAGTACGTATAGCCATCCATCAAAGATAAACAATGATGTCTTAGCCCATTTCTTGGTACAATGTTTTCTTGCGTGCTGCCAAGAAGAAAATACAAGTGTCCTCCACCTTCAATCGGAAGGTTGCGAGTTCGAGTCACCAAGAGAGCCACAAAAACTCCGGGTGAGGGAATAAAATAAAATTTAAACAAAATAAACCACAAGCTATGTAGATTTTGTCCTACTGCACGTGATGCAATATGTGTAATTAACTACTTAGAACTCTACACGAGCACCACTAACTTTAATTGCCCGAGGTCCTAGCCAATAACAGAAGGAGCACAGTAAAAAAAATTAACATAGTGAAATTTATTAATTTCCATATATTGATATCGTATATTTATACTATTTTATACGGTGAAAACTGACACGACACGTGGTATGATTTGGGTGTGGAAATCAAAGGAAGTAATAATGTTTTACACCGGGTGCGGGTTGCACCGGTGGTAAGTTCGGATGTTATAACAAAATCGGGTAATGGCCTAACCAAATGACACTGTATAGTGATCGGACCTGGCAACATCGGGTGGAAGATCGAAGGAGCTTAGCGCCTACCCATTCCAGATATGGCGTCAGCCGTTACTATTTACTCATTAAGTGATCGTTTTTGTCATTTAGTTACATTTAATGCGGGGGTGATTCTTGGACATAAATGCCTTATATTGTTAGCTATAAAAGGAGTCCAACCCTCGTGTTTGAAGGGCATCTCATTCTCATTATTAATACTCACATAATTTACTTTCAAAAGTACTCTTGGTGGCTCTTGTTATTGGCTCGGACCCGAAGCAATTCAGCTAAGGATCGGATCAAACTCTCAATTCAATTTCAATCAAGATCATGAGTTTCCAGGATAATCACTTGTTTATCCTTTTCATCACTTATTTATTGTTAATTGTTTATCAAACTCATCTACAAATCTATCCACGTATCCTTAAAACCAATTACAAATTCAACAATATCTTTTTTGGGGTAAACAGTTTGGCGCCCACCATAGGGCTAAGGATAATAGTGGTGATTTGATTCAAACTCATATTTCACTTGTTTCTTTCAAAAAATTTGTGGTTACAGGTCAATACTAAGTACTAACAGTATGGCTAGTGAAATCAACGTTGAGGTTAGCAACCACGAGGATAACAATGGTGACAATAGTGCTCACAACGTCAATAACAACAACAATGTTCCACCTGTTGATCCACTGAATTGTGTTCCGCCTGTTGTTCCACCAAACGACATTCCGTCCGTTGATCGAATGAATAACAACCCCGTAATTTCAACTTGGTCGTTTAAAAGATCATGTCAGAAGACACCAGACGATAATGAGGATGGTGAAATAAATTTGGCTCGAATCTTTTATATGTTAAAGGAGCAACATATGACTATAACTCAGTTGCAAAAGAAAAGCAGTGGAGCAAGTGCGGCGGATGAAGCTCGTCACGTCCACAATAATGAACCACGCCGTGAGAGGATCGAGTTGATGAGAACGCCAATGGTTCGGGGACTAATGAATCCTCAAAGGTCTTGAAAATGCTTGAAGCCTTAACTAAACGAATTGACACCAATGAAAAGAAGGTTAAAACCTACAATTCACGGGTAGACCAGATTCCTGGGGCACTTCCTGTCTTGAAGGGGCCAGACTCGAAGAGATACCAGTTGTTGTTCCCACTAAGTGCCGCACCAAAGTTGATATCGAAGAGGTTTAAAATGTCCGACCTCCCAAAGTACGATGGGAAAACTGATCTACATGAGCATGTGACGTCATATACTTATGCAATAAAGGGCAATGCCATGCACCCAGATGAGATTGAATCGGTGTTGTTGAAGAAATTCAACGAAACGCTTTCCAATGGTGCAATGACATGCTATTCTATGTTACTTGAACATTCTATTAATTCATTTGAAATGCTTGTAGATGCTTTTATAAAGGCGCATGTCGGAGCTCGGAAGGTTCAAGTAAGAAAATCGGATATATTCAAAATTGCTCTGAAAGATATGGAGTTGATGCGCGAGTTCTTGACAAGGTTTCAAAAGGAGCGGATGCTTCTTCCTCGGGTACCGTATGAATGGACAGCTAAAGCTTTCACTAATGGGCTAAATCCTAGGAGCTCCAGTGTCTCGTTCAAATTAAAGGATGATCACCAGGACGGAATAAGAACTTTAATAAATCAAATAGGGCAGTTGAGTCGGAGCCAAAATCTTCAAATGATAGATATCAACCCTACAAGAAACCGGAGAGGTCGAATTTTAGATCGAATCGGGGTCGCAACAATCGCAATTTCTCATCGGACAGAGGATATATGCGTAATGATCGGGGGTCCACTAGTAGGGGCTTTCAATTTAAAAATGATATAGGTGGATCTTCTTCAAACATTGTGGAAAGACTGAGGCTGTCCGAATACAATTTCAACGTTGATGCAGCTGGGCTCGTTTTCGTCTATTGGACATGTAAAGGAGACAAGGTGGCCAAGACTGCCTCGGACAGACCCGACTCAAAGAGATCTAAACTTGATTTGTGATTCCTGTGGAACTCATGGTCATCGAACACCTGATTGTCACTAGTTAAGGGACAAAGTGGTCCGGTTATTGAAAAATGGCCATCTAGGCGAGTTCTTAAGTGATCGTGCAATGGAAAATTACAGAAATAGAGAAGCAAACAAGCAGACAGAATCGGTTGAACCCCGACATGTCATAAATATGATTATCGGGGGATGGATGTTCTGAATTGATATATCATGATCGCAAAGAAGACAAAAGTGTCAATAACTAGAGAGAAGATCTAGAAATTATAAACCGGAGGAAATAATATCTTTCAATAATGAAGACGCGGAAGGCATCATTCAACCTCATAATGATGCACTTGTAATTTATGTCCTTATTAATAAACTTCAGATTAAGCGGATTTTAATTGATCTAGGTAGCTTGGCCAACATCATCCGATGGAAGGTGGTGGAGCAGTTGGGGTTGTTGGACCAAATTGTGCCAGCGCAGCTCGAGTTCTAAATGGTTTTAACATGGCAAGTGAGACCACGAAATGGGAGATCGTTCTTCCAGTCAATGCAGCCAGTAAATTTAGCAAATGAGGTTTTATGTCATAGAAGGCGAAATGAGGTACAACACTCTATTCGGAAAGCCTTGGATACATGACATGAAGGTTGTACCTTCGACGCTGCACATGATGTTGAAATTCCCAACACCGAGGGAATCAAGATGATCTGAGGGGAGCAACCGGCAACAATGGAGATATTCGCAATAGAAGAATCGGTACAAACACCGAAAGAAATGAAGGATGCGGTTAAAAGTAAGGAAGTGAAATAACAATCACAGAGTTTGGGCTTGTTGAGTCCGAAAAATAAAGAGGAAGAAAAGACAAATTAAAAGAATGAAGAAGACTACTTTCACGTTCCGAGGTCATTTGTGTTGCCAGATGATTCAAATGCCACAAAGTCGAATGTAGAGGAGCTAGAGCGAGTCATCTTGTTCGTGCATCTACCGAATAGAAAGGTATATCTGGGCACCAGATTAACTCCGAAGCTCAGGCTTAAATTAATTGAATTTCTTAAAGTTAACGTCAATTGTTTTGCCTGGTCCCACTTAGATATGACAAGTATCCCACCTGAGATTACAACTCACAAATTAAGTTTAGACTCGAGCTTCTCCCGGTAAAGCAAAAAATGAGGCATATGGCCGACTTCAAACATAAGTTCATCAAGGAGGAGGTAACAAAGATTTTAAATATAGGTTCCATCCGGGAGGTAGAGTATCCGCGTTGGTTAGCAAATATGGTGGTCATACCTAAAAAGGCAATAAACTGAGAATGTGCATAGATTTTAAAGATTTGAATAAAACATGCTCAAAAGATTCTTTTTCTTTGCCACATATCAATCGAATGATTGATGCTACATCAGGATATGAGATGCCGTGTTTTCTTGATGATCACTCCGGGTACAACCAAATTAGGATAAACCCAGAGGATCAAGAGAAAACCTATTTTATAACTAGATACGGGACCTATTGCTATAATGTAATGCCATTTGGTTTTAAAAATGTTGGAGCAATATATTAACGCCTAGTTAATCGCATGTTTGATGATCAAATAGGTAATACAATGGAGGTTTATATTGATGATATATTAGTTAAGTTCCTGGAAGTAGAGGACCATTTAAAGCATTTGCAGAAAACATTTGACATACTCCGAAAATATAATGTGCCTTTGGGGTTGGCTCGGGAAAGTTCTTGAGTTTCTTAGTTTCAAACAGAGGAATAGAGATCAATACGAATAAGATCAAAGATATTGAGGATATTTCTGAGATACTTGAAGATGTGAAGGCGGTACAAAACTCACCGGGATGATAGTCGCTCTAAGTAGATTCATCTCTCGGTCTTCGGAGAAAAGTCATCGGTTCTTCTCTTTGTTTAAAAAGAAGAATGACTTCGAGTGGACACCGGAGTGTCATCAAGTTTTGAGGAATTTGAAGAAGTACTTGTCTAGTCCGTCATTATTGCATAAACCGAAGGCAGACGAGCAAGTGTTCTTGTATCTAGCGGTGTCCGAGGTAGTTGTAAGTGCAGTTCTGGTTCGTTAAGAAAAAGCTACATAATTTCTCATTTACAGTGTGAGTAGAACATTAGCTAGTGCGGAAATTAGGTACCTTCATTTAGAAAAAATAGTATTAGCATTAATAAAGTTCCAATGTCATTCTATATGTGTAGTAACAACTTATCCACTAAAAATGTGATTCATAAACCGGAATTGTCTGGTAAGTTAGCCAAATGGGCAGTAGAAATTAGTGGGTGTAACATAGAATATAAATCAAGAACCGTTATAAAGTCTCACCTTTTAGCAGACTTTACACCCAAAATAATTTATTAACCTCGGGAAAAACTTCAGGGGTCTGTACCTTGTACACGAACGGAGCTTTAAACGTGAAAGGGTCCGGGCTCGGGGTAATGCTTAAGGCACATGCAAGAGATATTATTAGACAGTCCACAAGAACAATGAAATTAACTAACAATGAAGCTGAGTATGATGCTATAATAGCCATCCATCAAAGATAAACAATGATGTCTTAGCCCATTTTCGGCTAGCCCGTTGGTACAATGTTTTCTTGCGTGCTGCCAAAAAGAAAATACAAGTGTCATCGACCTTCAATCTGAAGATTGCGAATTCGAGTCACCAAGAGAGCCAGGGGAGCTCTAAGGGGGAGGGAATAAAATATTTTTTTAAAAAAATAATACACCACAAGCTATGTAGATTTTGTCCTACTGCACATGATGTAATACGTGTAATTAACTACTTAGAACTCTACACGAGCACCACTAACTTTAATTGGCTGAGGTCCTAGCCAATAACAGAAGGAGCACAATTAAAAAAAATTAACATAGTGAAATTTATTAATTTCCATATATTGATAACGTATATTTATACTATTATATACGGTGAAAACCGACACGACACGTGACATGATTTGGGTGTGGAAATCAAAAAAAGTAATAATGTTTTACACTGGGTGCGGGTTGCACCGGTAGTAAGTTCGAGTGTTGTAACAAAGTGGCCGAACCAGATGACACCGTGTAGTGATCGGACCTGACAAAATCGGGTGGAAGACCGAAGAAGCTTAACTACTACCTGCTATGGATATGGCGCCAACCGTTACTATTTGCTCATTAAGTGACAATTTTTGTCATTTAATCACATTTAATGAGGGAGTGATTATTGGACATAAATTCCTTGTATTGTTAGCTATAAAAGAAACCCAACTCTCATGTTGGAAGGACATCTCATTCTCATTATTGATACTCACATAATTTACAGTCAAAAGTATCTTGGTGGCTCTTGTTATTGGCTCGGACCCGAAGCAATTCAGCTAAGGATCGGACCAAACTCTCAATTCAATTTCAATCAAGATCACGACTTTCCAGGCTAATTACTTGCTCATCATTTTCATTACTTATTTATTGGTAATTGTTTATCAAACTTATCTACAAATCTATCCACGTATTCTTAAAATCAGTTACAAATTCAACTGTATTTTTTTTGGGATAAACAACTATCAAATCATTTACACGAGAAATATTCCTAAGTTATTTAATAACTTGTAAAATAAGGTAATTACATCTTTTTACGTGAGGTTAAATTGTACGAACACTATAAACATTACTCATTACGTTTCAAAAATATTACCTTATTTTCCTTTTTAATCCGTTTAAAAAAGAATGTATCTTTCATTTTTTTGCAACTCTTTTATTCCAACTTTCCACATAATATGACATGTTTAAGAGCACATGATTAAATGACATTTTTGTAATTTCAACACATCTTTAATCTAAGATCACAAAATTCAAAAGTCTTCTCTATTTTTTTAAATTTTATGCCAAATCAAAACCAGACAAGCTTTTTAAAACAGATGGTATACATCTTACGTATATAAGTAAAATACTTTCAGGCATCATTTCCAGCTAACGTAATCAATATGCTCCAAAAGAAATAAAACTCACCCTTTCTAGTCTTAGCCCTCCCGTTGCGCCTTAGTTGTCCATAATGAAACAAAGCATCCTTAAGGGACAGAGTCAAGTTTCGAGCCTCTTCACTTTTATAAACCAATCCTTTCTCTTCCAACCCATCTAAGCAATCCCTATGACTTGCTAGTGCTGCACTTAACCAAGTAACAGCATCATCATGGCTATAATAATACTTCTCACCAGAGACTAACCTTGCTATCCTTGGCTCAGTGTCTTCATACAGCTTCACACACTCATCAAATTTGTTTATCGAACCATATTGGTCCTCTTTGTCAAGTCCTTTTAGCCCCTGAACCCACTTCATTGCACTTAACACCCCATGAATATCTTGGTTGCTAGTGGCAACATTAGCAACAATGGCTAAAAGAAGAAGAAAGGTGGTGAAAATACTCCTCCAGCTGAACATTTTTTAAATTTGTTTTGGGAATTTATTTTCTAATTTTGAGGACAATAATGTTGGAAGGACATGTATAAATAGGTACTTCAGACGGTTACACATAAATAAGGGCATATAGTCATAGACAAGTGTCGATGATTTTGCTATTTGCTGAGTGAAGCTTCAAAATTTGGATGTTTCTATGAAGCGGTGCACATTAAATTTTTCTGCATAGTATACATCCAACACTACTATGTTTTGTCACGAAATTTTAGCTAGTTTTGCTAGCGCTTTTTAACAGATTAATGATTAAAGAGAGATCATGTTTTAGTGGTATTTGAGTAAGATTTTCGTATAACACAAAGGGTAGAAAACTAAGCCATGCATGCGCGCGTCCATGATAGTAGCTTCTACCTATTTATCCTTATGATTTAAAATTGGGATTTAAGTTGCATCAGGTAAAAGTTACAATTTCTATACTCTTCGCTTTTGAGAGTCAATTTAACTAATTTTTAAAACTGAAGTAGATGAGATCAAATAAATATTCTAAAATGCTAAATTTAAATTTCGAGTAACGAAAAAAGTCACGCAAATTAAACAAAGCAATTTCGTTTGGGGATTCAAACAACCGCTCTATCTATCAAGATAGAGGTAAGATCTGCGTACATTTTATCCTCCACAGACCCCACATTGTGGGATTTCAATGGTATTTGAATTTGAATTCAACTCCCACTTACGTACTAAAATAGTTTACACGCAATTGGTGTATAACATTAGATTAAAGGATACAGTTATTGTTCATTTGAGAAAGAAAAGTTTCAAGTACAAGATTACCAGCTAGTCCAAAGTTTTATTAACTTAAAGGCTATCAAAAGAAAAGGAACAAAGCTACGGAAAAAGAGGAAAAGAAGAACTTGTAATCTCCCCGTCCGTGATACTTTTCACTTTTTAAGGGTGAATTTAATTAAATTTTGAAGCAAAATTTTAGGTTAACTCAATATTTTAATATTAAAATTTTTATTTGAAAAATACTATAAATTGTGACTTTCTAATATCAATTTGATGAAAAATGAATATCTTAAAATGTTGATCAAATTTATATGAAATAGTTTGAATTTCAGGAAGCGGAAAGTGTGGGAGAGGAAGTAAGTACGGCATTACTTATGTAGTAGTTGGAGTATGCACGTAAGAGACAACTACTGTGAATACTTGGTACTTCATGAGATGAAATATCAAATCATTCAAAAAACATGATTTGAATTTTAAAAAAATTTAAATGTAAAAGTTAACCCATAATTTTATATTTTATCAAAATAGATTCATAAGTTGGTAAATATATTTATCAATCATGTTTATCAATCATTTATATCAAATATTAAAAGATCTACAAGTTGGTTATATATTTATAACAAATTTACTCTTACTAACAATGTGAGAGGATTATATTAAAGAGTAGTTACACTACAATTCATGTTCAATTTCCCAATTTATTGAACTAAAGTTTGATCAATTGATGTTATATTTTTTTAGAAGCCTTCGAGTAATGTATTAATTTTGTTATGAACTATGACTTGCTCATTTGGTAAGATTATCTAAGAATTGAGAAAGTTTTAATGATTTTCATAACTTGTGAGCTTTGCATAGCTAAACAAAATTTTAATTTCAAATCATGTCCAAACGGCTAGTTAGATCAAACTCTACGAATTACATTGATTCAAATGATGTATTAAGAAGTCTATTTATTGCTAGACAATAGACAAATACGCAAAGAATGAAACAATTCAAAAAGAAGAAGGTAGTATTAAACAGAGACATTAGGAGATATATTTTTTTGTAACTTTGATCATGTCAATTACTCGAGCGTAGGGGTGTACATGGACTGGGTTGGTTCAGGTTTCTCAAATATTAAACCATACTAATTGTCGGGTTTTTAAATTTTTAAACCAAACCAAACCAATAAAAGTCAGATTTTTCAGCTTCGGGTTTTGTGGCTCGGGTTGTTCGGATTTTTTCCGGTAAAGTCTTCATACAAAACATACAACTTGTGCTTCGAATATTTCTTTAGTCCTATTAAGATACAACTATCTAATTAAGGTGTTTCCTAAGAAAATGACACAAAATGTGAGATAATTGATGACATTGTACTAAAATATTCAACAAAAAGATAATAAAATCGCTAAGCAATAATGATAGTAATCATAATCTAAAAGTACTAAAAGAAAAAAGTACGGCTAATTATTAATTACATGATTATATATTAAAGAAAAAACTAAATTAAGTTATGTTTTTTCACTGTATAACCAATGCAAAACTAATAATATGTAGTAATAGATATCCAACATTTATTGTTATTCCTAGTGTTATAATTTTATTTCGTTTGTTAGCATTAATATTGATTTGGGCTTTATTTGAGTTACTAACATCAATGACTATAAAACTTATCGTGTCATTAAAAATTCTAAGTTCAAGCTTGAAATAATATGTTAAAAGAAAAAAACTATGAAAAAACTTAAGAAATATTTATAAATTACATTATAAATAAATGTTTTTATGTATTAAATATTTTTAAAATTGTATACATGTACTTTCGGGTTTGTTTGGTTCGGTTTGACTTTTTTTGGTTAAAATCAAATCAAATCACTTATGATCGGGTTTTTTCAATATCAAACTAAGTCAAATCAAATCACTAATCAACTTTTTTTCTTAATCTAATAAATTTAGTGCGATTTATAGGTTTTCTTTTTTACATCCCTACTCGAGCGAAAGGTATAGCAGCTGACTTGAATTAGCAACGGCCCAAGCAGGCTGGGATACATTGGGCTATTAAAGCCCAAAGATTGAAGGGAACAAACAACTTTTTGTCTTATTTTTGGTGGGCCAGAGGAAGAGAGAAGTATCAAAAAAGTAATTTCAGCAATATTATAATTTTAAAAAATAGTACTTATTTGCCTAGTGCATGTATCAAGACGCAACAAGTGTCGTTAAGTAACTAAATGTTAGGCTCAACTAGCCCCCATATACTCCTTGGTTTGATATTGTCCACCTCGAACCAAATCACATTATTTTTTTCAAAATGTCTCACGTCATCAAGATATTTCTACATCTTATTTATTGACTCTCAATTTTTTTAGTTTCAACCGTCGATGTGGGATATTATTAGCACACCCAATAATCTCCCCCTCGAACTAAGTTTTATGTAGGCTATATTACCACGATCCACATGTCTCCCCCTTGAACTAAGTTCTATGTGGCTCATTGTCACAATGCACAAGTCAATTTTCGAGATTCACCATGTGTCACCCACGTCATTACAGTATTATGGCGATCGAAGCACACAATTAACTTCTTCTTGTGTGCGCGTCTCCTAGCTCATAATGGCAATTAAACTGAGCCCACATCATCTCTCTGTCATCGTCATACTCGTCCTGCCGAATCTGAGCTCTCCTACCAGTTGTTGGGCTCAATCATGCCCGCATACACTCTTAATACTGTGTGATAGTGTCTACTTTGGCCAAGGCTGTATGATTTTCTCCAAAAGGCTTTATACGATATTCTTACACCTTATATGTGGCTTTCAATATTTTCAGCTATTGACGTGCGACTTTTGTTCGCCCACCAACATTAAATATGATTAATTAATTTAGCAGACGCATATTGATAAGGATAAGTTTATGATTAAAAAATATTCGTAAAGTGTATTTACATCAAATATATAAACTTAATGATATAAATACTAAGGGTTGTTTGGTACGTGATTAAAATTATTCCGGAATTATAATTCCAAGATAAGGTGGGATAAAATAATCTCGAAGTTAATGTGATAAGGTGTGATATCCCATCTTTGGGTTTGGACTTCATTTTGTACCATGTTTGGTACAATGTATAAATCTATCCCATGATAAATTTCTGCCTTTTACCAAATATGATACAAAGTTAATTTCAAAATTAGTGTTGGGATATCCAGCTTAATCCAAAAAAGACTTGGTTTAAAAAAGAAAAACTCCAATTCCCAAAGGATTGCATGATAGTACATATGTGAACATCTTCATCTTAGATGACTTCAGTCCTTATCCTTGGCCTAGTTTGACAAGTAATTTAATTTGCTACTTGCGTTACTTATAGCAAAGTCATCTCACGAGGAAGACAAATTGCTTCTTTGACATTTCTATCTTTTTGCATGATTTCAATTCAAATCCAATACCCAATTCATTTGAACGAAAACTAGTTACTAGTAGTACTTGTTTCCGAAAAATTCCTCAGTCTACTCTCCATTAAAGTGAAAATGTTGACGAGGAAAAAAATAATTTAAAAACTGAAGCTGATAAAGTTCTCTCTGTATGTATGCGTGTGTGTGTGTGTCTTCTTTGATTTTTTGCTAAGGCAAATAGTAATGCTCGAAATTAGTTAGAATTGGGTCATTCACGAAGCAGTTAACAAGTTCCCATCAATCCCAATCACTTGGTTAGGCTCACGATTTGTTGAAACTATTAATGCAGTGCACTGGTACTTTGGATTTAGAAGCAATATATCTAACTCAAATAAACTAGTATCTAGTAACAGTAACTTTTATTTGTATCTCCTTTGAAGCTCGCAATAGATGTATATCCAGTCGGATACAGTAACTTTTATAATTATGTTTTCTCTTAAAAATAAATGTTAGGTAATGTAGCAAAGACAAATCTAAAATTTCTATAATATGGGTGTACCACTCGAAAAAAGAGAAAAAAGAAAGTATTATTCAATGGGAATTGATTCAGTTTCTCTTAATAAAAAATTCACCATTCAATCAAATGCATCATTTAACCTTTTTGGAGTATTAGCATCAGCTAATAATATTAGATCATATCTAAAAAATATGTACAGACCACTGGTTCACATGACCATAAATAAGGCTATAAATCCGCCCCTACTTATATGCATTGACAACTTTTAATTTGTATCTCCTTTGGGGTGGAGTAAAAAGAAGAAACTTTTAATTATGGGTTAGATTCCTCTATTATGTCACTTATTATTGTGCCATTATGATCCGTGTTTGTTGCAAAAGGAATTATGAAATTCATAGTAAAATAAGAAAATAAAGAAAAACAAAGATTTGTACTAATTATTCGTCAAAAGTTCATCAAATGAAAATATTATGCCGCTCTCTTGCTTCAATGATTTAAATGTCACAATAATTATCAATATTTATAAAATGAACTGTCCTAGGTAGAAAAAGTATGCATTAAGGACCTTAAATCAATATAGATTTTGGGAAGGAAAAAAAATAAGGCAAATCCCTCACCCACCAAAGCTTAGTGGATAACGTAACATATAGTCATATATATTATTCCAGTTGGATTGAATCAAGCCTGAAGTAACTGGTCAACCATAATAACAATAATCACACTAATTATAAACAACTTACTTCTGTTCATTTACAACTAGTTGTGCTATATGTATTATTTTATGGCTTAACTAACAAATCTCTGTTAATGATGCAAGTAGATCTATATAGATACGATCTGGGCGGGAAATTTATTCCCTTTACTATTTTTATAATGGAATCTTGATGAGCTGATTTACAAGCCCTCACGTTTGTATATATATATATATATATATATATATATATTTTTCTCTTTCCTTGTTGCCATGATCCTAAATATTCTTACAACATATTCTTTCTCGATAACTGTCCTTATATTGAATGTAGAAATTAACTATTTCCCAATCTACATTCTTACATCTTTATTTTCCCCGAGGATTCTTTAGAATTCCCACGGCTAAAAGGAAGAAGGCAGTAAAACAACATATAAAATATAAATGTTAATATTCTTTGGGGTCCTATTTTCTTATCATGTTTATAAAAAAGTAGTCGCTTCAAAATACTTGGTATTTTAGTAATCAAGAAGAAATATTTTTTTCTTTCACTTCTATGAGTTCTACCCTTAACATTAATATTGCCAGCCAGAAATAGATTAACATGATGAAAGATCAAATAATAAATAAACATACATTAATTAAAAATGCTTATTATTAATATTTTGGTATGTTAAATAATGGATAATATGCTAAATATGACGAGCAATTAGGATCAGAAGGAGGAATTATTGTAAAGGTATACTACTAAAACCTTTGTTTCTAGTAGTGATATGAGTATGTACATTTTTCAGTTAAGGGCAAGGTGTTACATTCTATTCTCATCATTAATGTATTTACTTAATATATGGCCTAAGTATAGCTAAACCCCACCAATGCCGTGGTTTATAAAAATAAATTGAAACATAATTTTCTCTAATTTTGCACAATCGGCTGCTAAACATACCGAATTAAACTTTTAAAATTCCATAATAATATTTTCCTGTCCCTTCCTTTCTTTCGTTCTTTTTCTTTTTCTCTTCTATGATTTAGATGTTAAATTTCTAATTTGTGTAGGAGGCGCATAGTACAATATGAATATAGTACCACACAATAGAGCTCGCGCAATCAAAAGATTAGTTGAAACTGATGTGCGTTTACGTGATGATAAAGAAAACCAAAATAACGAAAACTCTATCCATTCAAGACCTATAATTTAATTTTCTTGCATTCATAATGGAAGCACCCAATAATTTCAATTTCAACAACCGAAATTCTCGAAACAGGCCCCCCTCACAAGTCACAAACCATTAAAATAGTTGCAGCCCGTTTATTTCATTGTCATTTTTAAGTTAGGTAACGTCAAATTTAAACTACGTAGAACGATTGTCCATGTCTACCCGAAACAATAGAGTTATCCATGCATATATGCTATAATAAGTCATATAACAAAGAAGTTTTCACGTCGGAAAATTATATTCGTTAAATCACTAATTTGTATAATGTTAATAACAATAATTATATTTGTAATGTTAATATTGTAACGAATGATGTTTAGTTGGAATAATTAATCCACATTATCCTAGGAGTATTATTTATCAAAGTTTTTAACGCTTACTCCATTGAAAATATGTCTTTTGAACAGAGTCATGAACTAGTAATTGTAACCAAATAAGACACGCTTCCTATAGGGGCAAAATCAATTATAAATTGTGGGTAGGTTTGTTGTGTGAAGTCAATTGAGAATTCCATTTTCCTTAAAAGCACATAGTTATTCATGGTTCCCTTTTGAAAGACATGCATTTTCTAAGAGTTCCTTAACTAAATGGAACTTTCCTCGTCGAAAAGTACTTTAATATTAAACGTTAATAAAATGTTTCTAATCTTGGTTTCTTGCTACACCTCAAAAGAGGATTTTCAAAATGTTGAAGTTTATAAATTGTAGATAAATTATTTATACACATTATAAAGTGAATATTTTAACATAAATACTAAATTTTAATCAAAATTATTTAGTTCTATTGAAACGTAACTAGAACTCTTGCTCCGTCCCCAACCTCATTAGTTCTGTGAATATCTTTCCCACAAGTTAGTTGTCAAGTGCTGAAATTATTTTGTAGAACGGAAAAAGACCTTTTCAGCATACTACTAGAGAAGTAGTGTACGTGCTAGACACGGGAGAATTTATATATAGGGTAATTCACGATGTTCGTGAAATTGATTTAATATTATTTGTTGACATTAATGTTTTAAAGAGGCTAAATGGTGTATTTGGTTGACTGTTAAGTTATTTACCTAAAAGAGCATGAAAAATCAATTGCATGTCAATTGGTACTCTCTTTTTCCCTCCCTTTTTAGTAGTGCACCCATAATATAGAATCCTAGATCCATCTCTGGCCGGACAATATTACTTTACCTGTTAAAGGAATTAAATTTGGCTAGGAAAGTGCTACTACCTTCTATTTAAAAGTTAAATTTCAATAATTTTGTAAAAATTCTTTTACACAGTCGTGGATATAATTTAAATAAAAAGATGATTAGGAAACGATTACTAGTAGCCTTTTAAGGCCTATACGAAAATGAGATGTACTAATTGGAAGCTGCAACCATCACGCAACGCTCCCATAGAAAAACCTGTCATATTGGGCACTAGCTAGAGCTTAAAATTGCCAAGTAGGGGTCAAGAAAAATTTCGCAGTTCATTATTAAATTTTAACAATTAATATGGACTATGATTTGAATTAAAGAAATAAAACGTCAAATTTAAACAATCTTGAATCACAACTACAACAGAAAAACGACAGGAAGAAAGAAGTTGATACCCACCTCTTAAAAATAAAGGACATATGGAGCTTGAACGGGGCTCATTAATTCACTTCTACATCAATATTGAAAGAGAATAATCCCTTAATTATTTTTATTAATGTCAAATGTATATATACATGATGTACAATATTTAATTATGGTAATTAAATCTACCTTTCCCTAATACAAGACTACTACCATAATTACACATGCACAAAAACTCTACTCTTGTAAGGAGTGATACACAACATATACAAAGAATATACACACGTATATTCAGTCACACCCCCGCAGTCATAGCGGGCGGTTGTCGTACGCTGAAACTGTTCCTAAAATCTTCAAACAGAACTAAGGGAAGACCCTTAGTAAAGATGTTAGCAATTTGATACCGTGAAGGGACATGCAAGACACGTACTTGTCCACAAGCTACCTTTAAGCGAACAAAGTGAATATCCATCTCGATATGTTTAGTGCGTTGATGTTGGACCGGATTTCCAAAGAGATAGACCGCACTAACATTATCGCAGTAGACCAAGATGGCTTTTTGAATAGGAAAGTGAAGCTCTAATAGGAGGTTATGCAGCCAATATGACTCAGACACCACATTGGCTACCCCTCGATACTCGACCTCCGCACTGAATCGCGATAAAGTAGTCTGGCGTTTAGCCGACCAAGAGACCAAGTTATCACCAAGAAACATACAATAACTAGATGTCAATCGTCTGGTATCTAGACATCCACCCCAATAAGCATTTGTATAAGACATGAGAGTAGATACGGAGGATAGATATAAATGCAAATCATAATCAAGAGTGCCCTGAATGTAACACACAATGCGTTTGAGAGAGTGCATATGTTCTTCCCTCGGATCATGTATAAATAAACACACATGCTGCACTGCATAAGTAATATCGGGCCTTATGAATGTAAAATACTGAAGAGCCCCCGCAAGACTACGATAGTGGGAGGGATCTTCGTAGGGTGTGCTAAAATTAGCACTCAACTTCGGTTTGGTGTCAACCGGAGTAGGAGATTACTTACAGGATGACAATCCAGCCCGCTCAATAATCTCAGCTGCATACTTCATTTGGGATAAAAATAGACCACCCGCATGACAAGTTACAACTGTACCAAAAAAATAACTCAAAGGCCCCAAGTCTTTCATAGCAAATTCGAAGCTGAGAAGAGATATGATAGACTTGCGCAGTTTATCCGAAGAGGCAGTCAATATAATATCAACCACATATAACAGAATGTATGCCAGAGAAGTACCACGATGATAAATGAACATATAATGATCAGGTCTGCTGTGAGAAAACCCAATAGTAGACACATAATCTGCAAACCTTTTATATCAGGCATGAGGGGCCTGTTTTAGCCCATACAAGGACTTCTTCAGCAAACAGACTGGTTAGGATGATCGGGTCCCTGAAACCCAAGGGCTGATGCATGTATACTGTTTCATTGAGATCACCGTGTAAGAATGCATTCTTCACGTCCAGCTGATGAACGGGCCAGACTTTGGAGAGAGCCAGACTGAGAATAATGCAAATAGTTGCCAATTTGACCACCGGACTAAATATCTCTCCACAATCCACACCAACCTGTTGAGTTTTGCCATCACCTACAAGACGGGCCTTATGCTTCTCAAAACAACCATCAAATTTTTCCTTATGAGAAAAAATCCACATAGAATGAATCACATTAACACCAGGAGGACGGACACCAAGTCCCACGTCTTATTTTCAATAAGAGCATTATGTTCATCATCCATGACCATTTTCCAATTTGGGTCACGAAGGGCAGGCATGGGGTTATGTGGTATGGGTGATTTAATGATATTAGAACTGAGATTAAAATAGCATTTTGGTTTAAAAATACCTCGTTGGCTACAAGTAACAGGCCCTTGACTCGAAATAGAAGTGGCCCGGACCTGGATCAGTATGGTGAGGTCGAAACTGGCTCGATTTGGGAGGAACATGCTTGGGTTGGGAGGTGGGCCAGCAGGCGGTAGGCCTGCTGGCTGAGATGTTAGATCGAGAGGGAGAATGGATGGGCCAGCAGGCAGTGGGCATGCTGGCTGGAAATGATCACGAGAAGGGTTTTGGGCCAGCCGGTATATGCTTATCAAAATCTCGAGATGGGACTGGACTAAATGATGGACCACATACAGTGAGATCTCATCATCCACAAAATTATAGGAATTAGATACGGTATTATGCAACTTAGCAAACAGAAATTGGGTTTCAAAAATTACATGGCGACTAATGATGATTTTATTAGAGGATAAATCATAACACTTATAACCACGATGATTAGACGGATAACTCAAAAATACACAAGTGGTAGAGCGGGCTTGTAGTTTGTTTATTGTAGTGAAGGGAAAGAGAGGATAACATAAACACCCAAACACCTTAAGATGAGAATAGAACGGATTTTTGTGATAAAGAATTTTGAGTGGAGACTGGTATGCTAATCCTTTGCTTGGGAGTATGTTAAGAAGGTAAGTGGCCATTTGTAATGCATGATGCCAAAATAAAGGTGGTAATGAAGCATGAGCTAGTAATGTTCAAATAATATTATTAATTGTGTGCATTTTTCGCTCGGCTTTCCCATTTTGTGAGGATGTATGTGGACAAGAAAACCGGAAAGATATATCATTAATGTTACAAAATTCTCTAAAGGACCCATTATCACATTCCATTCCATTATCACATTGAATGTTTTTTTTATTTTTCATTCAAATTGGGTACGGATGAATGCTCCAAATGATAGGAATGTCGAATAAACTTGAGACTTTTTAGATAACGGAAAAGTTCACAAAAAATTAGAATAATCATCCAAAAATAACATATAATAACGGTGGCCCAAAGAGCTCAAAACAGGAGATGTCCACAAATCACTATGAATAATATCACATGGCAACAACGTAATAGAATTGGAGGCAACAAACAGTAATTTAACATGTTTCCCAAGTGAACAAGAAGGACAAACATTAGTACTACGCGTACTATTACACTCAATAAACTCATTATTCTTAAGAGAGGAAAGAACATATGCTCCCGGATGACCCAAACGTTCATGCCTTAAGGAAAGAGCTAAAGCGGCAAATGTTGACGATGTGGATGGATTAGTGGTGGTGGTGGTGGTGGTGATGAGATATAGCTCACCCCGCCTATTACATCTCATTAGAGGTATCCCCGTCGTGAAATCCTTCATAGAAAATCTAAAAGGGTTAAAGTCAACAAAAACCTAGTTATCAGTTGTAAATTTTCGAACAAACACCAACTTTTTTATTAATTGGGGAGCATGAAGGACATTTTTCAAGACTAAAAGTGGGTTCGGGGGAGATAAATTTGTGTGACTATAACCACAAATTGAAATTGACTTACCATTACCAATAATAATGCCACGATTTTAGCTCAAATTGAAATTAGACGAGAGATTATCTAGCGCGGACGTCATATGAGAAGTGACACCGGTGTCTATGTACCAATTTACATCCGGAGGATTTAATCCAGTGTGTGCATCACTGCCTCGATATCTGTGGGACTCAGGGTTGTTGCTAGGCCCGCAATAGCGAAGGCCTGTTGTGCCCGAGGCCCAAGCAGGCCAGGCTGCTGCCAGGGTCTATTCTGCCGAGTCCATGGTTTCTGAAATCCACTGGGCCAGTGGTACTACAGCCTAGTCTGCTGGTCACTGCCACCCCCGCCATGGATGCCGTCATTGCCACCGCCACCGCCACGGTTTTTGCCATCATTTTTCCGATTTTGGCCCTTTTTGCCGCTACCATTGGTACAATTTTGGCCTGAATTTTCTGAAAAGGAGTGAGGGTCGCGTGACGTGGCGACCATCTTGGCGGAATTGACTCCGTTGCCGCCTTTTTAGCCAATCCGGCTTCTTCTAAGGTGAGCATGGAACGTGTTTGGTAGAACGGTGGGAGAGGATTGCTTTGACGTAGAAGAGTTTCAACGCCATTATATGCCTCGGAGAGGCATGCAATCATCTGAAGAACCAAATGATCATTAGTGACGGGCGCGCCAACGTTTTTGAGTTGATCCACTTCAAGCCTTTGACAATAGGCGAAGGCATTCGAAAAATCCTCCATGTTTATGTGGGAGAATTCCTGCTCAATGGGTCACGACACAGAAATTTTTGTTATCTTGGAATATATCACGCAGCCTATTCCAAGCTTCCATTGCCGTGGCGTCGAGTTCAATAATAGTTTGCAAGAGATCCGTAGAGATGGTGGAATAAATTCAATGGAGCACCGTAGAATCAAAAGTTGCCCACAACTCTATTTCATCATCGGTGGTAAGCACCTTCTCCTTGCCTTTTGCCAGTTCGACGATGTGATGAAGGACTCTATTAGATCGTGCATGAATTTTAAATAGTTCTGCACACGTCGCGTATTGGACGTTTTCCAATCTCAAGAACAATAGGGATGTTGTTCTTGATATTGGAGATTGCAAGGGTATGATAAAAGGTGTTCTTTGTGGTAGACATGAGGAAAGAACAAGAGAAGAATTAGGGTTTCGGAATTTTTTTTGAAGGAAGAGGGGTAGGTACGGCCAACGGCCGAAGGGAGAGTAGGGCGACGGAAGCAAAAATTTGTGGAGAAGGAAAAATTTGTCGGAGACTATTGATATCATGAAAGACAATAATTCTTTGATATTGTAAGGAGTGATACAAGTCATATACACAGAATGTAGACACGTATATTCTGTCAAATATATTTACTAGCTATAAATCTTGAATTATTCAAGCTAATTACTAGAAGCTTGAAAATGCCTTTGCTACACTATTTGATCGTGCGTTTGGTACATAATCAGACACTATTCGAGATGATAAAAGAACAAACTTGAGATCCAATCATTACCAATCATGAATGCGAATGAAGCAAGTTCGTGGAGCACATTATCTAGTACAGAAGAAATTAAGAAAATATAAATAAATATATCATACGAGGATAAAAAAGAAAATGAGCCCATTCTGAAATCCTGCAAGTTAAGCCGCCCAAAAACATCACTCATACGTTTTCTTTGTATTTGCACCAAATCAGTACTCAATTAAATAATTTATATACTCTGATAGTATCACTAATTTTTATATCGAGTATTTTAATTTATTATAACAGATTATTTTCTTTATTTATTACTATTACTATGTAGTTATACATTGTTGTAGGTAGTTTTAATAATTTAGTTTAATGTATGTAAGTTTAACTCTAATATGTGGTATTACCGGAATACATCAGATACGCGCACTGACCGGCTCAAGGGTCAAGCCAATGAATCAATTGTTTTAGGCCCCATAATTTTTAAGCCCCCCCTTTTTTTAAAATTAATATTCCTTCTGTTTTATTTTATGTGATATAGTTTGACTTGATACGAAATTTATAAAAATAATAAAGACTTAAAATTTGTGATCTAAAATAAGTCATAAGTATTTGTGTGACTATAAATCATTTTTTTAGACTGACTAAAAAGAAAATACATTACATAAATTGATATAAAGAAAGTAATAGGTTAATTTCCAAATATTTTCACTAATTGACATAGGATACACGAGTGCGCGCACTAAATGCACGTGCACACATGAGATGAATGTGCGATACACGAGATGCACTTGTGTCGCATGCAGAAACTAGTTCTATTGAATATATTTGAGACCTCTTTTTCAGAGTTGGTAGGCACCAATTCCATTGAGCCGCCACTGGATACGCGTTTCTAGCTTCCTGTTTTACATTTTATATACTACTATGTTATTTTGTTTCTATGTTATTTTGTTTCATCAGTTTAATTCTCTTATCAAGTCAACAAACATATATTATACACGCAGAATCCTTTTTTATTTTTTTAAAATTAGATTATTGTCTCTTGATTCCAAAACCTAATAGACAGCCACTACTATCATCATTCTCAAGAGTCATGACTCATGACTTAATCCAAAATAAAGAAATTAAAACAGGATGGTGCATCCCATCACCTACGTAGTTTTTTACATTCCTTTGTACCCCTTATATATCTTCTATATAAAGAAGCCAAAAGGCAGCAAATATAATCACACTTGTCTCTCAAAAACATATTAGAACTAATTAAACTCCTTACAATGGCCAATATTCATTTGATTTTCCCACTTTTATTTGTGTCCTCTTTCTTTTTCCCATCCACCACAAATGGCTACTCTAAGGCAGCCATAAAATCTTGGTGTATCCAAACACCTCACCCACAACCTTGTGAGTACTTCTTGTCACAAAATCCCAAATATACATCATCCATCAACAAAAAATCCGATTTTCTAAAAGTGTCACTAGAATTAGCCCTAGACCGTGCGTTACGTGCCCAAACGAACACATATTCACTAGGTTCAAAATGTCGCAACGAGCGCGAAAAAGCCGCATGGGCTGATTGTATTGAACTCTATGAAAACACAATACACAAAATCCAAAGCACAGTTGATCCAAAAACAAAATGCACAGCTGCTGATGCTCAAACATGGCTAAGTACAGCCTTAACAAATCTCGAAACATGCAGAGCAGGTTTCGAAGAATTGGGCGTCGCGGATTATGTTATGCCACTAATGTCAAATAACGTGTCATCTTTAATTAGTAACACTTTATCTTTGAACCATGGTTATTATACTGAGCCAACTGCAACTCAAGTAGATGGATTTCCAACTTGGGTTGCACCCGGCGATAGGAAACTATTGCAATCTTCGTCATCGCCAGCTTCTCAGGCGAATACAGTGGTAGCTAAAGATGGTTCGGGGAATTTTAAGACAGTGAAAGAAGCTGTTGCTGCTGCTGGGAAAAGGAAAGGTAATGGGAGATTTGTGATATATGTGAAGGCAGGGATTTATAGTGAAAATGTGGAGATTGGATCAAAGGTGAAGAATGTAATGTTGATTGGAGATGGCATGGGAAAGACAATTATTACAGGCAGCAAGAGTGTTGGAGGAGGATCCACCACCTTTAAATCAGCCACAGTTGGTAAGTTCTTTGTTTTCTCTTTATTTATGGTACTCCGTGGATAAACATCCATCGTATAGTAACATACACAAATGATCACGTTGACCATAACTTTGGTCAAAACTGGAAAATTAAATAAAAGAGGAAATGAATTATGAGTTTAAGTTTTATGTAATTAACAATATCAAAAAAATTACATAATGAAATCATTTATAAGATAATTAAAGGTAAATTTATATGATAAATATTACTCGTAATTGGTGTAGTATAATTAAAGGGTTGTCACATGTTAATTAAATGATTGTTGGTAGTGTAAAAACATTTATTTTTTGTCAGTACAAAATATTTTACACTATTAATATATATAACTTAAATCAATTATTGACTTCAGTTTAATAATTAGGAGTAGTATTTGACGAGTGAAAACTGAAAACTATGATCTCGAAAATCTTAGATGGACATCTGAAACCCTCTACCTCTATAGTTCAACCGCCCTAAGTATTAGACCATAGAAAATGTATGATTTGACTGTCAACTAGTATATATATTGGTTCATACCTTCGAGAAGAGAAATATTATCTACTATCCCTCTCTATCCCATTTTAGATAAATACGTTTTTTATCCGTTTAATAAAATGACACATTTCTAATATTTAAAATAATTTAATTTTTTTTTCTATCTATAATAAAATAATTTATAGCTATAAAAAAATATTTATAATTATTTTTTAAAATTTCGTGATCTATCAAACAATGTCACGTAAATAGATAGGAGTACTATGAAATGCTAAATGTGCACATACAGATTTCTTCGTGAGCATGTGCTAATATTTTGTCTTCTTTTATTTCTCAATGTCAGCTGTTGTAGGTGATGGATTTATTGCCCGAGGCATAACATTTAGGAACACTGCCGGGCCCAAAAACCACCAAGCAGTAGCTCTTCGATCTGGTTCTGATCTTTCAGTATTCTACCAATGCAGCTTTGAGGGGTACCAAGATACTCTCTATACACACTCCGAGAGGCAATTTTACAAAGAATGTGATATTTATGGTACAGTTGATTTCATATTTGGGAACGCAGCAGTTGTTCTACAAAATTGCAACATTTTTGCTAGAGACCCTCCAAACAAGACCAACACTGTGACAGCACAAGGTCGTACTGACCCGAACCAAAACACTGGAATTTCAATTCATAATTGTAGAATCACAGCAGCTTCTGATTTACAGGCTTCTAAAAACTCAGTGAAGACATATCTAGGAAGGCCATGGAAACAATATTCAAGAACTGTTGTGATGAAAACTTTTCTTGATGGATTGATTAATCCAGAAGGTTGGATGCCGTGGAGTGGTACCTTCGCACTGAACACGTTGTACTATGGAGAGTACTTGAACACCGGTCCGGGTTCATCGACTGCAAATCGGGTTAAATGGGGCGGTTATCGCGTTATTACTAGTGCTGCCGAGGCATCTAAATTCACCCCTGCTAATTTCATTGCGGGAAATTCTTGGTTGCCAGCCACCAACGTGCCTTTCACTTCTGGTCTTTGATTTGTTTTTATTTGATACTTTCATATATACTGATTTGAATTGTCAATTTATAAGTAGCATGAACATAATAATTGTTGCTTAAATAGAATTGTGTAATTGAGCAACTGGTGTGTATTTGTATCCTCCTTTAATTTTTTGTATTATCCAATTCTTTCTTTAGCAAGAAATTTGTTGAATTGAGAATATTCATCCTTTTCTAAAATTCAAAGTTCATGAGATTTTGATTATGATGTCATTATTCCCCTATGTATCGTTGCTGTGTCTAGATCTTTTTTTATATCATTAATTTTGTATACCGCAATTTTTTTTGCCTAATACCAAATATAATGTGGATTAGTCTAGTGTTTAAACTTATTAAAACAGATAATTAATTCAAACTAAATACTGATAGGGAGAGGCAGTTAAGAGAACTCCAGGAAATATGCTGACAATTTATTAATTATAGAGGAAAGGATAAAAATTACCTATGAAATAAGTCAAATTTATCCTCCGTTACATTTTTTGTTCAATAATACCCTCTAACTATCCAAATAGCTCAAAAATACCATTTTCACTAACGGTTGCTCAAAAATAAGAAAAAATACTCAAATTTACCCTTGAGCTATTCAAAAAGGGTCAATTTTACCCTCCATTTAAAGATCGGAACAAGTGCGCTTAGTTAGTTGTAAAGACTTGAGAAAAAAATTATATTAGAGATTATGAGATTACTTTGACGGTTTTAAATGACATCTTTATACAATGATAATTTTATTTAATATAAAGCTTAATTACCAGCATTAATTTTTCAACCAAATTTTTATTCTACTATTTTGTTTCAAAACTATTATACCTGACCTCGGCTTAAACTTGAGATGATTTAAAGTTACAATAAATAATATAACGTACTCATGTATAATTGAATTTGATTTCTTTCATCATATCATTTAGAGTTAGTAAGATAAATTCATTATTATTAATATAAAAAAATTAAATAGTTATGTAAAAAACCGTATATGATATCATGTTCAGAAATAATAACTCATACCTAATTAATGCACGAGGAACTAGAGGAAAAAAGAAGAAGTTATGTATCATAGTTTTTTATTTGTTAAAATGGAAAGTGTTTATACTACTTATTTTCTTTTGTTGTTATTATACACATTCAACAGTCCGCCCCTCTCCCCCAACTCCTAAAAAATATTAAAAGAAAGGGGGCAACTTGTCCCATTTCAAATAGTCCAAATGTAAAATTGACTCGTTTCCTTTATTTAGAATAATTGTAGCAGGAAAGATATTTTTGAGGTATTGAGATAGTTAGAGGATATTTTTGAGAAAAAAGCATAACAACGAAGGTATCTTCGAGTAAAAAAACTTAACAGGTGATAAATTTAACCTCTTTTAAATAATTCAGGAAATCATTTAGAAGTCCTATTTTTAGTCCATTCTATTTTCTTTGGTAAGTACGATTATGGGATTTCTTTGTTTTTGTATTTTCGAGGGTATATTTTGGCCCTTTTCCCGTAATTATATTAGTGGATGCTACGAGAGGGATAGTGAAAGGATACACGCAGAGTGCCATTATATCCGTAGGACAACCTAAATAAATGCAGCCAAATCAGTGAATTATGAATTAAAAGTTCATTTTAAGGGCAATGATCTTTCTCAATTCACCTAAAAACTAAGATTCTTTACTTTTAATCTTGTTAAATATACCGTAAAATTACGGAGAAACAACACCAAACACCTCTAAAATGTAAAATATTTACCCGCCTCATGTCCCTTCTAAATTAATTTCACTTCTTATCCAACCGATCGAAAATATTTACTTGAGTACTCCCTCGCCCAAAATTCTTCCTCTATGATACCATTACATTATATTTATATATAATAATGATATCATGGAGGATTAAGATAAAGACTGAAGCAGTCCTCCACGATACCATTTCAGTATATTTATATACCACAATAGCACCACGGAGGATTGAAAAGTGTCTCATTGAAGAGATGATGCAGTCCTCCATGATACCATCACAATATATGCATATAAGATGATGGTATCATAGAGATTTTTTAGAAAACTGTGTCTTTTTTAATAAATGAACGTGATCCTCCATGATACAATCTTAGTCTATTTATATATCATGATGGTATCATGGAACACTAAGAGAAGGACTGAAGTTGTCTCCCTGATACCATCTCAGTATATTTATATATCATGTTGGTATCATAATTTTGAAAGCATTTTGAATAAATAATTTGATATTTTTAGGGGTACGAAAATAATGAAGGTAGGGATGGATAAATATTTTGTCTCCAATGGGCATGCATGATTTCCCCCCTAAAATTATTGGATAAGTAAATCATTTTTAGTAGATAATGCTACTCAATTAACTACAGACGTTAAATACTTTATCCGTCCCAAATTAATTATCATGTTTCGCTTCTTGATACCTAATTTGACTAATTTTTTAAGCTAAATTGAATTTAGATCAACTGATCAATATTTTATAATTAAAACTTTGATATTCAATAACTATACAAAAAAGTACTACAAGTTGTAACTTTTCTCATGTTAATTTGATGAAAAAAAATATTTTTAAAATGTTGATTAAAGTTTATATAGTTTACTCTCAAAAAGCGAAATATGACAATTAATTTGATAGAGATGGAGTATAACTTAAAACTCATAATTAACCACTTGTATTATGATATTTAAACCCCTTGAGATCAATGGTGTCCCCGGCAGCTTTATAGCTAGTACAATTAGGTAATTAGTTGAAACACAAGTATCCGTAAAAATCTTACGAAGAAACATTAAATATATTAAGCTAAATTGGATCAATAAACACGTAAATACTTGAATACATAGAAAACTGCAACAAGCTCTATCAAGATTTAACAATTAAAGTTTCCGAAAAATAGGTATATTAATTGTGGTCTATTAAAAATTAAGTCTGTAAATTAAGGCCCAACATCGAAGTGCACATTATCATGTTAGCATACCACACAACATATATTACATAGGGTAACCAATCAATATAGTTGCTTGATAAGAATAATCAAAGTCTCCCTCAAAATACCCGCAAGGGTAGTCAAGTTGGTGTGGCAGTAGAGCGCGGGACCGCAAGGTCACGAGTTCGATCCCCTGCATAAACCTTCTTAGTTGAGCCTGTCACACATGGCTTGTCAAGTGTGGTTAATCGGCTGACGTGATTTGCAGACTATTGCGTTAGTCCGGGGTTTACCCTGTGCGCACTCGAAAGAGTAACGACTGCGGATTCCTTCGTCAACAAAAAAAGTCTCCCTCAAAGATTTCAAATATTTTAATGTTGGCTTAGGCCAATTATGTATTTGCATTCATTATGGTAGTACCTAAATTGAATTTTCCTCATTGTTTCATCCTGTACGTCTCTTCATCTCTACATATTTGTTATTTCTTATATATAATGTTTGTTTCCAGGCACGTGCAGAGCCAAAAGGAGAGAAGGAGTTCATACCACGTTCACAAAAAAATTGCAATATACAAGGTCAATTTTTTTAGGCAAAATAACACAAACTACCCCCTCAACACAAACTATTTACCCGCCCAAACCCTCTTTTAAATAAATAACTTAAGCTACCCATATTTTACAAAATAATTATCTGAAATGCCCCACTCTGCTTTTGCACATGAGGCACAAGTGCTTTTGTTCCCTTTCTTCTTCTTCTTTTGGTGTTTTGTCTTTTTTCTAATTCTTAGTTTTTTCTTTTGTGGTCTTGTTTTTTTTTTTTAATATAAAAATAAAAGAATAAAATAAAAATTCTAAATAGAATAAAACAAATAAAGCTACAAATTATTTTTATATTAATGAAATATAAAAATAATATAAAACTATAAAATACTAAAGTAACTTTTAGTTTTGTCTTCTTTTCTTATTTTGTCTTTTTCTAGTTTTGTTTTTTTTAAAATTAAACCTAAACACTATTTGTTGTATTTCTTATACTATTTTTTTTCTTTTGAAGGAATTAACGGGTCCTTCGTGATACCTTACATGTATATGATATATATCATATGAGTATAATAAAGGAATGAGCAACGTTTTTTTTAAGGAATGCATGAATCTTTTATGATACCCCATCAATATATGCTATATACCATGTGGGTATCATAGATGACTGATGAGTTTTTCTTGAAAAAATAAATTGATCCTTTATTATTTCCGGTTAGTATATCCTATATACCATGTGGGTATCATAGAGAACCCAGAAATGTGTAGGTCAGTCATTCATGATAACATGTTGATATATGATATATACTATATGGGTATCATAGAGAATTGAGTTGTGTTTTTCTTGAAGGAATAAACAAACACTCTATTCAAAGAGAGTTCTTTATGATACTATCATGGTATATAAATCTATGCAAATGATATCATGGAAGATTCAGAAATGCCATAGAAGGAATGAAATAGTCCTCCATGATACCATATGCGTAGATTTATATACCATAATGGTATCACGAAGGACTCTCTTTGAATAATTGAAGCAGTCATTCATGATACCATCATGGTATATGCAGTCCTTCAGGATACCATCTCAGTATATGATATATGTCATGATGGTCTCATGCAAGATTACTGACACATGTGAAGGACTTAAGAAGTCCTCCATGATACCATCTCAATATATTTTTATACCATGATGGTATCATGGAGGATTGAGTATTGTTGCATTCAAGGACTTCAACAATCCTTCATGATACCATCTGCATAGATTTATATACAATGTAGGTATGTAGTATTTTTTGAACGAATGAATCAACTTTCTATGATACTTTATCAATATATAATATATAACATGTGAGTATCAGAAAGAATTGAGTTGTGTTTTTCTTGAAGGAATGAATCAATCCTCTATGATACTCTACCAACAACAACAACATACCCAGTGAAATTCCACAACGTGGGGCTTAGGGAGAGTAGAGTGTACGCAGACCTTACCTCTACCTTGGTAGGTAGAGCGGTTGTTTCCGAAAGACCCACGGCTCAATACAAACATAAGCACAAGCAAAGCAAGAGAAACGATTAGACCCGGATAAGAAATTTAAAGTAGTATGAAAATGCTGGTAACAAAAGCGAATAAGCCATGATAGCGCATTCTGAAAAAGAAGCAGTAACTAACGCAGGTAAATAAGATAAACAAAGTACACTAAAGAACACATAACAACAGAAATTAAATGACAGGGGACTATAAAACAATACTGCGCCTACTAGTATGATAGGCTAAGCATGCCTACAATAATAACACTACAACTACAAGTTTGTAAGCGTAAGTATGATACTCTGTCAGTATATGATATATACTAGGTTCGTATCATAGAGGACTAAGTTTTTTTAAAGAATGAACCATCAATCCTGTGTGATACCATGTGAGTATCATATTATATTGCAATAGTATATTTAAACTGCTATTGAAAAAGGAACAAGTAATAAAGAAATAAAAAAAATAGAATTAAATATAAAATCATATTATGGTGAAAAAGAAAATAAAATATTGCATGAAAAAAAATAAATGAACAAAAAAGGAGAAAAAGAAAAGAATAAAAGAAAGAAAAGAAGATAAGAAGTAACGAAATAAAAAAGCAAAGAAGAAAAAATAGACAATTAAATAGAAAATAAGAAATAAAGAACAAAAAAAAAGAAAGGAAATAAAAAAAGGGAAATGAAAGGAGCTATAATTAAATATGAAATTAGATTATGGTGAAAAAAGAAAATAAAGAATACTATGATTTGAAGAAAAAAAAAATAAAGAAGAAAAAAGAAAAAAATAAAGGAAAAAATGAGAGAAAAGAAGAAAAGAAGTAGAGATATAAAAAAGAAAGGAAGAAAAAAGAGTCAATTACCTACAAAAATTATAAGAGGTACTAAGGATAAATGGTTTCGAGGAATATGAAAAGTAAAGTAGTATGAAAGGGTAAATAGTTTGGTTTTGGGCATTAGTGTAGTTTCCACATTTTTATTATATCCCCTTGATGAAAATCCTATTGGAAATAAACCTATTAGTATTGCAAAGAATAAACAAATTCCTTTTTCTCTCTTTATTCATGCAGGTTTTTTTCCTTTATTCATTTTTGTCTTATGTGATACAATTTCTTCACATTGGTGGTACAAAAAACTTTCTTCCTCTTTATTTTCAGTTGTATATTATTAGGCTAGTAAAGAGCTAGGAAAAGGGACTAACCTTACACACATGAGAATTTGTCCTGCAAGTAGGGGTGAGCGTATATCGATTTTGTATTCAAAAAATATGAACTGAATAAAAATAGTTTTTTTTAAAAAAAAAAATGAATCCAACTTTAAAAAAAAATGATATGTTCGGTTTATATCGCCGAACGTATCGGATTATATCGGTTTTTTCTAGTGGGCCGGGACAGGTCGGATCGGGTCAAGGATTTTTTTTTTAAATTGAATTTCCAAAACTAAAATTGGCATTCACAACCACAAAATTTTGACGTTAAAATGTATTGTATATCGTGAGATGTTTACTAAAGAAAAAGGAAATTTAGAAACCGATTTGGGGGAAAACACAAATTGATTGGGAAAATGAACGTTTTCATAAAAATTGGCAGCGCCAAACCTTTGGTTTGGCCGGCCCCGTCTCTAAAAATACCCAAAATCAAAAAAAAATCGGGTAAAACGGACATCCGAGCGCAGAGTTATGACCATTTAAAGTTTTACCAATTTACAACTACTTTCTCTCCCTACATTTTATGTCAATGCTTCCATGATATGTTAATCAAGTTCATGCCGCATTCGACTCCCATAAAAGCTTTATAGATTGGCTTCAATGGCTATGATTCAAGAGATAGTAGTAGCCTAAAATAAAAAATAAGAATAATTATTTATTTAATTCGGTTTTTTCGGTTCGGTTCGTATCCAAAATTTAAAAACCGAACCGAATCACTAATTCCTGATTCGGTTCGGTTTTTCAAAAAATAGTTTTTTTTAAACCGAATAAAAACCGCACCGAACCGAACAGCAGGTTCGGTTCGATTTTTTCGATTCTTCGGGTATTTTGCCCACCCCTACCTGCAAGGCAAAATGAGTCGATTTGCCACCCCTCTCCCTCCCCCGCGCGCGCGAGATATACGTTGAGGCCTAATTCAAATCTGGTCCATTCACTATAAGGGACACTACCAAAAAATGAGTAATTTGTGGAGATTAAAAGTGCAACTTGTGGAGGTTAAAAACCTATGCTATTTGCTAATAGCAGGTAGTGGAGGTTTTTAACCTCTGCGAATTGCACTTTCATCCTCCTTAAATTACTTATTTTTTTGTAGTGTGAATAGTCAATGCTCATTACTTAGGATTAATGATGGTCATTATTCGAGATTATGACTGTTGGGAATAAAAATAGACCCGCAAAAATAATATTCATTGTATTAGTGATAAACGCGGAACACTAAGTTATAGTTAAATAGCAAGAATAAAATGAACAATAATGACACCAAGAATTTTATGTGGAAACACTTTTGAATAAGGGAAAAACCCACGGGCCAAGAGGAGCAACTGATATCACTATAGCAAGAGAATTTACATTGTGTAGTTACGAGTATAAATACTCCAAAGACCACTACACACTCAAAAGAAATAACCCTCTTTTGATTTTTCCACCTCACTACAATTTCGCTCACACTCTATTCTTTCTTCACATACTATTTTCTTTCACAGTCTATGGTATACCTCACTGTGCTCTCTAATACTCAGATATAATTCACTGAGAATGGTGTATCAAACAAATGAGATGATAGCTCTATTTATATGAGTGAAGTGACTCTTTCTTTCTTCCTAGCATTTAATTTGACCGGTGCAAAATTCAACAATTTGTTGCTGCTTTGAAAACTTGCAGATTTGCAAATATGAAAAGAAAGATTTATCTTCCTCAATTTATGGATTGGACCCACAAATCTCCCCCCTTCAGACCCATTCAACTGAAGGAGTGTTACACCCCATAATTTTATGTTTCATCATGTCATTAAAGGATACCGGCGTTTTGGGAAAAGGTACGACCTTACGAAAGGGTAATTAAAATTTATAACTTGTTTATGGAAGTATCAGAGTGTTTGAAAGTTAAAAGGATCGAAAAAATTACATTTTGACGAAATCGAAAAGTTGTCCAATTTGACGAAAAGATTGACAGACCGTCAAAAGGCCAATCTGAACCGTCAATTTTCTCTGAGATTTTGAAGTTGCAGGTCTGGATTGACAGTCCAGTTTGACGGACCGTCAAAAGGACCATCCTTTTGAGGCGGTGCAAAATTAAAGTCGGGTATATATCATTTGGGTCGACATTCAGACCTCAATTTTATCATATTCAGACCCAAAATCAATTCTCAAACCCTCCTAATGGTACTCTAACATCCTAAGCTCGAATCCAAACCAAATTACGCAGGATTAGCGTAATAAACTCCGTGGGTATCAAGAGAATTGTCGTCGCCTTGTAGAACTGATTTTGGAAACCCTTGGAAATGAAGTACTCTTTTTAGGAGATTATGATGCGTAAAGTTAAATTTTATCCTCATCTACCTATGTTTATGATTAATTGATGATTTGGAGCAAGTTATGAAAGGATTTTCACAATTGAAACTCGTAAATGTATGTAATCATCGTGGTTTGAGTTGTTGGACTGTTTTACTTAAAGTATGAGTTGAATTGAATAGTTAAATTGTTTGAATACGTTATGAATTAAGAAAAGTACGGTTTGAAGGATTGTGGGATCGAATTTCATAAAAAATTTCGTATAAAAGAAGCCTAGAGAATCCTATATGCTTAAAGTTGTCAAAGATGCGTAAATGAGTTTCTCTATTGAATTTGAATTTGATATTGACATCAAGCCTTTATATGGTATAGATAATCATCCGTAATAAGTGCGAGGGCGTGTAGAATGATGGTAGCTTCATGGACAAAGGAATGTAAAGCTAATTCTTCCTTCTTTTGGCATGATCGATGAATAAACGTAACAATAACAACGCCCTTTCAAAAGGAACTCAAATCTTAAAGACTAAAGTTTGTGTTTAGATCGATATATTTCATATGTCTCATTTATTATGTCGGGAGTATTATCCATCTAGACTTTATTCTAAATAATATGCCTTATTGCAAACCTGGTTGATTCTTGGGAAATTGATACAAACACAATTACATAATGATAATCAGAAGTTAACGACGTAGAGTTACTCCGATCAGATCCATAAGGCCATTCAGAGCAATTGATTGCATTGCACCTATATATGTATCTATTTCGAGCCGCACTATAGTTGGTCATGTACGACACCTATTTGTGCACATCACTATAGTTGGTTTTGATATTACCGAATCCCACATCTAGGCCAGGTACGATCGAGTCCTCATCGAGATCGGGTAATATATATATATATATATATATATATTTGATTTGCCCCATAGAGAGGCTGAATATTACATTATATGTCCCCCACTGAGCGGCTTTATTTTACAGACATGCTTATATCTTTATGATTATGCCAGGTAGGCCCTCAAAGGCTTGTTATGAGTTTTAGGTTGACTTATGTACCCATATCTCTTATGTTATATCTTTTGTTAGCATTTGTTATCTGCCTTACCTATTAAGTACATATTTCGTACTGATGTCCCTTTTTCGGGACACTGCGTTTCATGCTCGCGGGTGTAGATAGAGATGTAGATGATTCCTTACAACAGCTGAAGGTTGTCACACTCATTTCTTCTGGAGTTGTGTAGTGAGCTGATAGATATAATGGATATGCATATGTATATGGTTGGGTATGACGGGGCCCTGTCCCGACCAAATATTATTGATATACTCTTTAGAGGCTTGTAGACAGTCAGACTGCGTATTATTGTCTTGTATAGCCTTGTTGGTCTCTCCATTAGACTTATTGTGTCCATGTCAGCCTTGTCGACCTTGTTATAAAATATGTATAGATTGTGATATTTTTGTGTGCATGTGGTTATGTCTCTATTCAACTAAGTATTTATCAGAAGCCTTATTGGCCTAAAAATTGTTGAGTATGTCATAGGTATCAGGATTGTATGCTCGGACCTTAGGGCACTGACTGCTGGTCACCCCCATAAGGTTGGGGTGTGACAAGGAGGCACCTCCGTCTTTTCAGATAGAGCTCATGCCGATAAGTTCTTTGCATAACTCGAACTTGTCTTTGGGAATCACTTTGGTCAACATATCTGAAGGGTTTCACTCGTGTGAATCTTCTTGATGTGGAATGATTTGTTTTCCACTTTCTCACGAATCCAATGAAATCTGACTAGATGTGTTTTATTCTCGCATGGTACATAGAGTTCTTGCTCAGGTCTATTGCACTATGACTGTTACAATAGATAACATACTTCATCTGCTGCAATTTAAGCTCTTGAAGGAATCCCTTGAGCCATGTCATCTCTTTGCCAGTTTCTGTAGCCGCAATATACTCAGCTTCAATTGTAGATAGTGCGACATACTTCTGCAACTTTGACTGCCATGATATAGCTCCCTTGAATAAGTAAACATACATCCAGTAGTGGATTTTATGTTATCAAGGACACATGTCATATCAGAATCTGTATAGCCCTTCAAGATTGGATTAGATCCTCCAAAACACAAGCATTCAATTGAACTTCCTCTTAGATACTTGAGTATCCATTTGACAACTTTCCAATGCTCTTTCCATGGATTTCAAGAAACCTACTAACAACACCGACTGCATGAGTAATATATGGTCTAGTGCATAACATTGCATACATTAGACTTCTAACGACAGAGGAATATGGTATTTTTGCCATGCTATCTTTTTCTTTCGTTTTTTGTAGGACACATCTTCTTGCTCAATTTCAGATGACCAACAAGAGGTGTGATAATAGGCTTAACACTCTTCATGTTGAAGTGCTCTAGTACAATTCAATATACTTCTCTTGTGATAAATAAAGCTTCCTTTCATCTCTGAAACGAGTAATCCTCATGCCCAAAATCTGCTTAGCATGACCCAAGTCTTTCATAGCAAAAGACTTACTCAACCGTTTCTTCAACTCGTTAATCTTGAAAGAATTTCTGCCCACAATCAACATATCATCCACATATAGCAAGAGGATGATAAAATCATCATCAAAAACTCTCTGTGCAAACACACAGTGATATGAAAAGGGAGAATGGCCGAAAAAACTAGGGTTCCGTAGTGGGGAAAAGAGGGGGTCGGCGGCCGAGAGAGGTCGGCGGCTAGGGTTCCGACGTGGGCTAGGTGCCGACGTGGAAAAAAAGGTAGCCGTCGAGAAGGTGTATCGACGGCTAGGGTAGGGTTTGTAGTTTTAGGCTACTGATACTATAAAGGAATATGTTCCCTGATTTTTATTGATGAATGATTTACAATATATATAAAGTTACAAGAATATTTATTTTGATACAAATTAGGTAACTAATTAACCTAATTATAAAATAATTATAATTCTACCTAAAATATGAGATATACAATTAATACAATTATTATATAAGATTATGATAATTAAGCTACTTTATTCAATATTTAGGTAACTCCGTGGATGAGGATTTCTCTATTGCGATTTATTACAAGCTCTGCCTGTCAATTCTAATAAAAAGAAACACAAAGACATTGTATGATTGATTACACATAAATTGATTCTGTTATGGTTTCATTCTCATACTTTGTACTATTTTATTTTAAGAAGTTTTTTATCAACACAAGACGTACATGCAAGTGAACTTATTTTATCAAGATTAATAGTTGATTCATCAGCCGATTGTTATAATTATCATCCTTCTCTTAGCTATATTCCAGACGACATTGCATTGCATCAGTTAAAGAAAAAGAAATAACTACATGTTATTAGATTTAGTTGAATGAAAAAAAAAATCTTTTCTCAGAATTTTGCCATCAACATTGAAACTGTAAGTAAAGTAACTTCTTGCCCCTCTTTCACTAGTATAAGTTGATTGCCTCCTACGAGAAAGAAAAATGTAAAAAAGAAATTAGCTTCTAAATTGATAAACATTTCCTTCTCCTTAATACCAATATGCTACTCCTTTCGTCCAGTTTTTACTTATCCACTATACTAAAAATAGTTGTCCAATTTTACTTGTTTACTTTAGAAAATCAAGAGATAATTTATCACTTAATACATATTTTACCCTTATCATTTATTATTGGGTTGACGAGTTCAAATTTTTTTAGTGGTTGCACAACTTTTAAAGTATGTTTTATTTATTTCAATTATTAGGTTACTTAACAATAATTAGGGATGCAACAGTAAAATTATCATTATATTTTTGGCTCCTTAATAGGCGTGACACGTTAAAATGTGACAAATAAAAATGGACGGAGGAAGTGCTATTCCTTGGAACAAAGCCCATGATGATGTTTCCAGTGAGAAGGCATGGTAGTCCAGTTTGAGCTAGGCGTGGCCAGTGGGCCGGGATCGGGTCCGTCGGGTCGGGACCGGTGGGATCGGATCAGGGCGGGACAGGGGGAGGGGCGGGATCAGGACCGGCGAGATCAGGACAAGCGGGATTCGCCGTCGTCCTGTCCCATTTCCGATCCCGTCGGAGTCGGGGCGGGGCGGGATCGGGTTGTTTTTGTAACAAAAAATAACATATATATAAAAAACTTAATAATTAAACAAAATAGTGTTATAAAAACATCCCAAGGCTGTTTTTGTGCCTCTTATATTATTTAATAGACATATGATTTTTTTTGTAATACAAATACAATTGTCAAAATTGCAACTTTGTGGTGTTGTTCAAAAGTTGCAAATTACATAGTAAAATTGCAATTAAAAAATTACATTTTGAAAAAAACATGTTCTAGTTTCTTGATAATTTCTTGTGGTTCTTCGGTTGGAATTGATATTTGTTGGTCAAATTGCTCCACGTCGCTTCCACCACCTTCGGATAAGATTTCGTTGTAGCTTTCGTCTTCTTCTTCGTTGATCTCCGGTTGACCGCACCTTCTCCGCTCCGCTCGTATCCAATCTCTGAAAAATACTACAATCTCCAAGCTGTCTCCGGCTAATGAGTGTTTGTGCTCTCCTATTTGATATCTGCCGGCAGAAAAAGCGCTCTCAGACGCCGTTGATGACGCTTGAATGTTCAAAACATCTCGGACCATCATTGAAAGTGTCGGAAAGGTCTTCTCATTCCCCCTCTAGTATTTCAGCAAGTCTTCACGTCCTTCTTCATTGAGAACTGCTTGGTACGGTACAGAACCCTGCAAAACAAAAATATCAAACTCGCTAATTTAGTTAGTAGCGGTACGGCCGCACATTCTATTTCTGAGGCTTTTCATATTAGCCGCAGAAACAACATGTCTTTTGTGAGGTTGTGTTGAAGAAGAAGAAGATGGTATGGAAGCCGATAGGTTGCTAGCACTTTCTTGTTGGTAAAACCTATATACTTTTTTGCATTCGTCTTCTACGCTAGACAACACTTCTTCTTTAGTTTGTTCAATAGGTCAGTGATTTGGATTTTTGGGACTTGGAGGTGGTAGTACTGCTATACAATCGTAAATAGTTTCAATAAGTGATTTAGTACCGTCTATTTTAATAGTCGGATTTAATACATCACCAATAATATAAATAGTGGGAATAAGAATAAAATATTTTTTTATTTTGATAAACATTTTTTAATAGCTGCCTTATAAGCTGGTTTATCCATATATTCATTAAGCAGTAAAAATATTTGAGCTATATAAAACAACACAGTTGAAATAGTAGGATAATATATATTGGAAAATTCTTTTGTTGCTTGAAAATTTTTCTCTAAAAATACAATAAGTTCAGAAATTTATACTCAATCGCTATCTACAACCATATCAGGTGGATTTTGATTATGAGAGTTAAAAAATAAAGTTATAGGTTTTCTATAGTCATAAGCAACAAGTAGTTGCTCGTATAAAGAATTCTACCTAGTGGATACTTCTTCTGGAATTTTTCTATAAGGTAGTTGACAATTGTGACAAGTTTTTTTATATTCTTTTCTTCGTTGTGTTTTATTACTTTTAAAAATAAAGTTTATAGCATGTACTTGGTCCGGGACAATATCAGTATGTGAACCTTGTCCCGATGGAGCGGGCGTTTGCGCACCCGGTTTTGAAGCCTCGTATTGGGCATACCTAGCTGGATGAGCCCTTACTACGTGTCTCATTAAACCCCCCCATCCCACCGTGACCTTTTCCAGTTTTAAATTTTAAAACATCTTTACAAATTTTACATCTAGCTACTTGATTCTCTATGTCCCTATCAAAAAATGTCCATGCATATTATTTTAATGGTCGTTTTGCTGGACCTCATCTTATACTAGGGGGAATTGGAGGCATTTCAGTTGAAGGTGCACTAGTGGGTGTGTTGTCATCTACATTAATGGGTGTATCATCTAGATCATCGTCTAAATTAAAGTCTTCTTGAGTTCCAAAAAGTAGCTCCTCGACTAAATCTAATGGTATTGTAGGAAAATGTTCAGTATCAACAAAATCATCATGTGTAGGAATATGATTATGTCTAGAAATAGGACCCTTGCCCGTGTTACCCCTACTAGAAGAAGCATGACCCCTACCCGTAAGCATACGTTTAAATCCTTCCATTATAAATTTATACTTATACTAATAAATAATTAAAGTAAATGAAATTAAGTGCGCTAAATAAAATAACAGACAATAATAATTTAATAAAGGAATGAATGTACCAAACGCCGACGTAACGTCGACGTGTAATCGAGAGGTTGAAAACTGAAACTTTGCTCGATGGAATATCCTCAAGCTAGTTGCCAACTTCACTCCCAAATGAATAAATAAAATTGAATATTTAGTAGACAATGTAGACTTGTAGAGAGATAGATTGAGAGATTGTAGGAAGATTTGTGAGAAAAATGAAGAGAAAATGAGGTATTTATAGTTGAAAAATTGGGTTAAAGTGTAAATATAATAACTTATGGGTTAAAAATAAATTTTAAGGGGGAGGGGGGAGGCCAAAAATGGCCGTTGCACAATGGCCAAAATGTAAAATGGTCGTTGGTGCAAAGATTATTTTTGCAAAGGGGAGCTTCGGGCGTGATCGGGGCGGGACCGGGACCGAGTCGGGCCTGGCGGGATTGGGGCGGGCCGAGACGGGTCGGGACGAGACCATGTCCCGTCCCGATACCGCAATATTTTTTAAAAAAAAGTCGGGTTTGGAACGGGACCGGGGCGGTGTCGGAGCGGGACCGGGCCAACCCGGCCCACTGGCCAACCTTAGTTTGAGCAATGAAAGTGAGTGTTGGCTAAAGGCCTGCCCATGCATTCACTAAAGGGCTTCAGACCCAATATATCATTTAATTATATTGCACGATTTTCCTGATCTTTAATTTTTATCCTTCAAAATTGAAACTATGTCTAGCGAGTCATAAGTTCTTTAAGAGCGTGGGGCATAACTTGTGGGACATTATAATGTCAAAATATAAATCTATATCTCGCGAAAATTTATTTGTTATGAGGGATAAAAATTAAAGACCACCACAAATAGGGCATAAGTGCCAATGACCCCCAATATATTGATAGTTCCAATTTCACAAATCAATCTATTTAGTGGGCTTTTTTAGTTTAGCTGATTGAGCTTTCAATTGTAGTGCGAACGAATATGGGGCCCAAATTTAATTTGATAGTCAACCCTCTCAAAAATAACCTTCTAATTTTTAAAATGTAAGAGAGTTATGTTGAGCTATTTTCTCGTCTAAATAAGCAATTGATGCGCTCAACCATATGGTCTCAGTACACCTTTGGATCTGATTAACAATCGAAGTGGAAGAAGAGTAAAGATGGAATTCGCATGTTATTTATGTATGATAACTTTTTAAAAAGGACACACAACATAAGGGAAAACAATGGGAGAGCAGAAATTTTGGTAGAGAGATTATTTCTGATAAACCTCGACTCAAGTATAATCATATCAAAGAAGTTCGAAAAAGAAAATAATTGGAGATTAGAAATCATGACACAACACTAAAGAAAGCATGTAAAAGAAATAGTAACTACAATAAAATACTCTAATATTAAAGAGTATCAGAAATTCAATAACAAGAAACTTCAAGAATACTACTATGATTAGTAGTAGTAAGTACGGATAAGTGATACAACACTCAACTATCTAATTAACCTTCTATCTTAATTCATATCCTTCGTATCCTCCGTATATCTAATGTTATATATAATAAATCTTACTCAACCAATGTGAATCAGCTCATAAAATGAATATTGTCTATACCTATAGTAGAAAACAACAATCTATTCACAAGGAATATTGTACAATATATGTTGGATTCAGGATTACACACTCGAAAATAAAAGCTCTATATAATTCTCACTAAAGTTTGTCTCACTGAAATGTAATTGGCTGAGAAAGGATGGCGATTCTTTATGCCAAAGTTGGTCTCATCAGTCGCTGCTGAATGCTGATAATACTGCTTTATATATGCCAAAAGATAAAATTCAACTTTTTGAATATATTAAAAGGTTGTATCTAGTATAAATTAACTAAAGTAGGTGGAACTCATGATACCTCCTAATAAACAAATACAAGTTCATTCACCAACAATTTGCATTTAATAAATTAACAAGAAAAAAGAAGAAGTGGATCTCATAATTGCTCCTAAAAAATAAACCCACTGAATTCCACCTTCCACCTCCTTGAACCATGCATCAACTTCCTTTCTCTCTTTTTACCCTACAAATGATCCAAGAAAGAAACTTAAAACAGTACAGGGTAGACCAAGATAGTGTATAAAGAATTTATCTCTTGTACAATGACAGATTTAAAATTTAAACACTATGGTTTCTAAGTTAAGAGAGTAAGTAACAAAATATTAATAATTAATTTAATCTATACTGATGAAGTTTACCTAAAGATTTGCGGCAAAACGAGAGGAGAACGATGAAAACAGCAACACCAGCTAATACTCCTACGATTATTGCGACTGTTTTCCCTACTTCATCGTCGTTGGATGGATCTGTTCTCAAATGTACACACAATTAAGCAACGATAGCTCTTATATTAAACATATCGAAATTTGAATAAAGACTTAATCATAATGTTCTCTTAATATGTTAATACGTTTAGGATGAAACTGTGAAATCCCCCTATCATGAAATTATCAGTAGATCAATACGAACTAAATCACACAATAAAGTTAGTCAAAATAAGAGAAAAAATGTTTTCTAGTCAGTGTTATCCATTTTTATTTGATACTTTTATTATTTGGCGAGTCAAGCATTTTCTTCATGAATAATCACTACAAGAAAGTATAGAATTGACAATAAAATTTTAGCTATTGTTGTTAAAAAACATAAATGAGAATAAAAATTTAATATATTGTTGCTAAAAAACAATAAATGGTAACAAAAAATAACTTGTTGTTGCGAAAACTTATCACATCCGAGGTTATTGCAACGACATGCAATAATTTTTGTTGTTGCGAAAAGTACTTTTGACAACAACATCCAATAAATGACAACAAAATTGTTGTTCGTAAATGTCTTTCTTCTTATAGTGAATGATATTGAAACAACTTTTATATATTTCAAAACATAAAAATTTGTAACTTATAGTACTTTTATATAGATTAGAAGCGTATAAACTCCATTTTGAAATAAAGTAATCGATGTCCAAATTTATTACAAAAATTAATGTTCTCCCAAATCCCAACTCATCTTTTAAAAAAGAATGGATGAAAAAAGGTTACTAATATAATTGCAGAGATAACAAGCTTAGCTTTATTTTTTTTTATAGTTGACATAAGTTTATTTCAAAAAGAGGTTACTTATAATTATAGAGATGACTAAAGCTCATTATGTAATTTGACATCTCACAACTTCACCAGATTGCTTAACGCCATTTATTTTTTACGTAAAAGCGCTTGATAAATAAGTATTACACACTTTTTCAAGGGTGACTTCTTTTAGGCTTTTCTTACTACAGTTTTTAATTGGCAATATCAAAGTGCTACTTTTTAGGCAAACCATAGAAGATATGATGAAGTTTATAAACTCTGTGTTATGTAGGGTTTTGACCTACTTAATTTCTTGTACAAATGCTCTACTTGTGGCCATATTTGAAATGATATAAAGGCGCTTTATGTACTATAGGAACAAAGTGGAAGGCGAAGCTTAAAAGAAAGAGGGAATAACAACTTTAAAAACAAAAAAGAGACATCACAATGGCCAAATTCCATTGAGACATCAAGTAAAGTGAATTATTCCCAACTTTATGCTATAGGAAAAGAATATTTTTTTATATAATCTGTTTTCGGAAAATGTGATTGATTCTTTTGCCTTCTTATCCTGTCTTATATATTCAAGTAAAGGAAAATTGCTTCAACCATTATTGATTGATACGGAAGAATTTGTTAATTTGAAACAAAAACAATCGCAAAGGGAAAAAAACGAACTAATTAAAAAAATCAATCAAGGAAATTCACACAATAATATTAATTACTAATAAATGTAAAGAGCTGTGGCTCTAAAATTTGGTTTTATATAAAATTTATGCAAAAGTATTATATCCTTATTCATATTGAAAACTTTAGCTAGTATCATAGTGCGAATACCTTTATTGTTTTGTACGTATATAACTACCATTCACAAGATAGCAAGACAACCTACATAATTATGAGTCTTACACTTCAATGTCATGCATGAGTTTAATTTTCTTACTAAATGAAACAGCTAAAACTCTTCCACTATCACATTATTCTATTCTAGAAAAGTTAAATTCATTTTTCATGAACCGGATTACCTGTAACGTTTTTTAGATAATTATTTTGCACTATCAACTTATAAAAGTTAAATTCTTACCGGAGGAATGAGAGTAGCCAGAAGCCCAATACCTAGCATAACATTGAGCCAAGAAAACATCAGCAGCAGCAGCATCACCACACATGTCCTTTAACTTCATAACAACATCAGAAACACAAGCAGAACAATCTTCTGGAGTCAAATCACCCAAACACTGAGCAAATCCTTCGATCGAACCTGAACTGCTAACCTTAAAACTTGTCACCCCACCCCCACTGTGCAATAAATCCGCAAGAACACTGTCTCTACGCTTGAGGAATTCTGCGTCGCCTCGAAGTTGATTCTTGCTACACTTGTTGAACCTGTTAAGAATATAATTAAGTAAATAAAAATGTATTTTTTCTAACGGCTTAATCTTTTAGCTAAGATAATCACATACTTCAACATGGTATCTTTGCAGACATAGGTCTTGAGATCGAGTCTCACTGACACCCATAATAAAAAAGAATTTTCACATGCTTAGCCGTGAAAAAAAAATCAGACCCGCACGTGAAGGGGCGTGTTGAGAATATAATTAAATAAATAAAAAAAATTCATCAGTATACATGATATGGTCACACACTTCAACAATACCTTAAACTCGTGTCTGGTTTTCCAAGAAAATCTTCGTGCTCATATCTCAAGTAACAACCATCTAATTGCAAAATAGCACCAAAGTTGTAAGGACAAACTATGTTCAATTGGCTAACTGCACTTGCCACACATGTTGAGCAGTCCTTTAATTGTAGGTCACCGTTACATTGGTACAAACCATAAATAGACGATTCTTGAGGGTCTGAACTGTCATTTCCTAGAGCATAGCTATTGTAAAGAGTTTGAGAAGAGGAACTAACTATGGAAGAGAGTAGAGAGTTTAAGCTTGGAACAAAAGGAGAATTTGGTTGGTATTTGTCTTGTGAACAACCAGCATAGATAAAAATGTGAGCTTTAACAAGGTAATTATTATTAGGGTTTGTGGCAAGGAGTAGGAATGTGTAGAAGAAGTAGAGGAAGAAAATTGAAAGAGAAGAAGAGAGTTTGAATAAAGGTAAGAAGTGTTGTGGAAGATTTCTGATGATCAGCATTTCTGTTCTTTTTCCTTTCTGGAATTTTATGAAATTTGTCTTCCTTTTATATTGTTCTTTTTTTGGTTTGTGCTTTAATTTGATATATGGAATTCGAGGAAAATAGTTTCTATAAAATAAAGAAATTAAAGTGATTTCTTGTTTTTTTTTTTCGTGCTTTTGCTCTGTGCACATTTGGTATATGGTTTTTAGTACTACTAATTTACTAAACAAAGAACTTTAGTTAATTGGTTCCTATACAGGTATAGCAAGTGGATTCTGGATTATTCCTTTTTTTTGTTCCTTCAAATTAATTTTATAGGGAATCTGTTGAAAGAAAAAGAAATTCTATAGGAATCCTATCTTATAACATTCAAGACGGGCTTGACCCATAAGTGTCTCACATCGGACGTGGAATGAGAACATGAACTCTTTATATGGATTTGAACAATTCTCACCCTACAAACTAGCTTTTGGGGTTGAGTTAGGCCCGAAATTCATTCTTTATATGGTATCAGAGCCAGACTCATTCTAATTATTTGTTCATCGATGTTGGTCCCCCAAATTATATAATCCGCGCTCCAGTTAACAAAGTCTGGGCGTGCGGGGGAGTGTTAAGTGACCCACATCGGATATGAAATTGAAACATAGACTCCTTATATGGACTTGAACAATACTCACACTACAAACTAGCTTTTGGGTTGAGTTAGGCCCAACATCTAATTTTTACACTAACTCGCTAATCATGTACGATGGGTCATTTGCATTTTCCCCCTATTTTGTGTTTATTTTTAATTTTTGCCTTCAAATGGATTGGTCTTTAATTTTTATCTTTCAAAACTGAATTTATACCATAAATTACTCATCATAATATCCATAAGTCATGTAAAGAACTTATGTCCTTAAGTTTCATTTTGAAGGGCAAAAATTAAAAACCAACCCATTTAAGGGGAAAAAAAAATTAAAGACCAGTCCATTTGAAGGGACACCGTGCAATTACTTGATGTACGATTAGGCTAAAAAGATTCAGCCCATTTAAATGAAAAATTAACTAGTCTAACAGCCCATTAAGCCCTTTTTTTAAAAAAACATCCCTACTTCTCAGTTACAAATAATAGTCTGTCAAACGTTCTTAATCTATTTTATTAGCCCCACTCTAACGTCCCCCCCCCCCCCCCCCCCTTTTTTTTTTCTCTCTTTCAGAGTTGGCATTTATTTTAGAGAAAACTGTAAAGCGAGGGAGAGATTCATCCGTTGAGTATGTAGGAGATGAGGTTGCAGTGTGACGAAGGAGGAGATGACAGTAGAGAGAAAATTGTTCTTCAATGCACAATACAACAACAACATACCCAGTTAAATCTCATAATGTGGGGTCTGGTGAGGATAGAGTGTACACAGATCTTAATTTTACCTTGATAGGTAGAACGACTGTTTCCGAGAGACCCTCGGCTCAAGACAAAACACAAGCTCAAGCAAAGTAAGACACACAAAGTGAGTGAGTCATGATAACGAATTCTGAAAAAGAAAAAGAAGCAAAAACAAGCAATTACTAATGCAAGTAAATAAGATAAACAAAATACACATAGCAACATAAATCAAACGACAAGGAACTATAAGACAATATTGTGCCTACTAGTATGTTAGGCAAAGCGAGTCTACAATAATAATATCACAACTACCCGTTTGTAAGCGTAGGTAGGACAACGCTGGACTACCTACCATCCTTCCACCCTAATACATGTCCTTCAATGCACAATTTATACACATATTATTCAATATTTATACACGTTATAAAATATTTATACATTCCATGTATACAATATTCAGTTATGTATGAAATGATAAGAGATGTATAAATATTGTATAAATAATATTCAGCTATATACTGCAATGTATAAAAATGTATGAATAATATAATTAGCAGTGTATAAATAATATTCAACTATATACACAATGTATGTATATGTGGTGTATAAACACAGTGATGTATTTTTTTTGTTTAATGTCTAACATTCATAAAACTATTCTCATTATCCAACCTCTGTTTCTTCCCCTTCCATGAGTTTTTTTATTTGCCATATTTGAAAACATTTGGAAGGGAATCTACGGGAAGGAATGTGACTTGATATGAGTTAAAATTAGGGGGATTGTTTGTTGGACTTGAAGATTGCTCAATAAAATTAGAGGTTCCTAGATTTAAGCTAATGTTTGGAAAAAGATTCCTTTCCTTCGTTTAATTATTGTACGGCTAATAAAAGTAAACTACATTATTGGGCTGCTAGTTATGTTTTTTTTTTCATTCTCGACCCTTCTCCAATCAGCCTACTGGCTTGAGCTTTTGTTGCGTCGATTGACTTCATATGGCCTGGTCTTTAATTTTTGGCCTTCAATTCGCTGATCTTTAATATTTGTCTTTACTTCTCATTATTTGTAGATCAAAATACCTTATTCGTTGGGGAAGATTTTGGGTTCGATCCCAGTAGAGTAAAAAATAAATAATAGTTTCGCAAGGCATAAGTTTCTACGAACCTATGCCTATTCATTATGTAGTTACATAGAAATTGTGCTTTAAGGCATAGTTCTGTAGGATAACTTAATTTCTACAAAAGTCATAATTTTTATGTAATTTTGCGCGAATAAACATAGTTTCTATGATACATTTGTCTTGCGATTTTTTTTTAACTCTGCCGGGATCCGAACCCATAATCCATTTTTTTGTTTTTTCGATGTCAGAGGTATTTTTAGTCAGTTTAAACTTTAAAGTGTCAAAGGGGAAAAATTAAAGATCAACGATTTGAGGAGCAAAAATTAAAGACCACCCGAAGTAGGCATTCTTGCGAATGACACCTGGCTTGATGAGATTGGGGGTTGGGCTAGCCCATGAGGTTAAAGCGTTAAAAACCCTGAAAAACAGTTAATTACAAAAAATAAAGAACAGATCTCTAAAGTCTAAACTAATAATTGAACACGTAAATTGATTGTTTAAACTCTCATTTTCTATTTATGATTGATGAAAGGCTTGTAATGGGCAGTGCAATAGTGCATACGGTATACAGTATATCTATTCTCCCCGAAGTTATTTATTCACTTTTCATTTGGTTGGTTCAAAGACTAAAATCAAAATAGTACATAGCTTTAGGGAATAATAATGACTCAGAGAAATCAGAAATGGACTGCACTTGAATCATGATTAGCAACAAAATGCCGAGTCCGAGTCCCAGCCCAATAATTTAAGCCTAGTCCTCTGGATCCGGTTTGGTTAACAACAGGCTTGAATTGGATTGGACTGAAATGATATTGTGCTTGGGTCAGATCCGACTAACCTTTACGTGGCAGGTCATTTGCACTTTTGTTCCTATTTGTGCTGGTTTTTAATTTTTTATTCTTTAAATGGGTTGATCTTTAATTTTTGCTCTAGACATAAGTTATGTATCATAATATCCACTAATTATGTAAAGAACTCATGCCCCTATATGTATATGTTGAATTTTGAAAGACAAAAATTAAAAACCAGATCATTGAAGCGCAAAAATTAAAGACCAGTCCATTTGAGGGAACACCGTACAATTACTTGTTACGTGGTTAATCTCACATTACAGTAAACTCTCAATAAATGAATAACCTCGATTAATGAATAAGTTCTTTTGGTCCCGACTTGGGCCAGTGTACTAAATGAATAATTTCGCTAAATGCAAAAGATAATATTTTTTTTAAATCCTTAAAGGCCCAACAATAATATAAATGAATAATTGATAAATGTAAAATAAAATATTAATTAAAAATAACACATAATATTCTTATTTTTATTGATATTACTATGACAACTTCTCAAATTCAACTATTTTGAAAATATTCATCTAAAGTTTTTTATTTTTTCTTTGGTCCTATGTTTAACTCAATCTCATTCTTAATTTTCTGCAAAGCATGCACTGCATTTGATGCATCTTTTTCTTCTTGTAAAAAATAGTTATTTAAGGCTTCCACTGCTTGCATTGCTTCTTTTGTTGATATCATTGGCAAATTCTGACTATCGTCTGGATCTTGATCATTATCACCAAATGTTTCCATTACTCCTTGAATAACTTTTTCATCAGTAGGAGACTCCATCAGTGCATCATTTTGAAACTGATCTAATTTAGCTCGTATACTTGGTAAAGCATTCTCAACATTCTCCATAGCAACTGAACCACTTTCACCAAACCTTCGATAAGATTTAATTCCATGTTTCGCCTTAAACCGTTCTAACCAGCCACTTGAGAAATTAAATCCTTGATCAGAACTTCCATACATTTTTTGCCAAAACTTTTTTGCTTGGGCTTGGATCATTTCTCCACTAATATTAAATTTCTCTTGATATTTGAGACACCATTCATACAACACTTTTTCTAACTCTGTATATTTTGATGACTTGTGCCTCTTGATGTTTTTATTCTTTATCTCTGTTGATAAATACTCTGCTGATCTTTTGAGAGTATTTGATATTGTTGATTGGCTGATAGAGATGTTGAATTCTTGCTCCATCCATAACTGCATATCATTTTGACTTAAAGTGGGCTGCTCATTTTTATGCTCACATAATGCTATTCTCATTTCATCAGTCAAGGTGAATTTTTTCACTTCTTTCAAATTTGAAGCCATGAAGGAGAAATAAAAGAAAAATCTAGTGATTTGAGAATGAAAAGAAAGATAACGTATTTATAGAGTTTGTGTTCATGCATAACATTTAATATTTTTTTTGTTACAATGTACTTTGTTTTATCAATATACAATTCATGCGTTTCATTTTTTTAAATTATTTCTTACAAAGTACTTAGTTCAAGTTTTAGTTTCTCAATTAATAATAAGTAAATATTAATATAAAGTTCATGCATGTATTACATATTTACTAGCTTTTTTGTTAGATAGTTTAACTTAATTTTATCTTTTAGTTTCTTAATAATTATAATTAATAATTATTAAAATAAAATTCATCCATACGTGATAGTTCATGTTCATCCTTTTCTAAATTTGTTACAATGTACTTAGTTTTATTTTTTTAGTTTTTCAATACATATATTTAAAATTACATGCATGAACCTTAATTAAAATAATAATGAAAATGTATAACAAAAGGATGTCACACAAAAAATATAAAAATATTATGTAATGAATAAATATTAATTTATCGATAAATTAATAATCTCGCTAAATGAATATTTTTTGCCAGTCCCAATAATATTCATTTATCGAGGTTTTACTGTACTTAACTTTCGGGAATAACAGAAAGAAATCAGAAATAGACTGTACCTGAATCATGAAGCAGGAACCTCATGAAGTTGTATATATAGAAGAATTTCATCGATAGTTTGTTGAGTATTTCGTCCATTTTTCACAAATTGAAGTGAATAATCCTTCAATTTAATTATTAGATAGCTAGAAACAAATAAATTACATTTTGATTGGTATTTGAACTTAAACATTCACTAAGGGCTCGGCTTGTTTGGTTGGGAAATAAGTTATCCCAAAATTAGTTATATCAGGATTGTTATATATCCCACCCTCAATATGGAATAAAAATAACACTACAATCTTGAATTAGGTATCATTTTATTTTATTCTCAACCAAACGTGAGGTAAATTTATCCCAAATTTAATCTCAGAATTAATTATCTCTTGTCCCTCGTACCAAACGAGCCCTAACACTTGAGAGGGACTTTAGATAGTCAACTATCAGAACAGCCAAATGCAATTCTTTCCAATTAATCAAGTCGATGAATTTTCACATGATCTTTAGAAAATTATTTGAGTTGTTCAGTCAGTTCAACTATATATTTAGACTTGGTATATCTGCATTTCCTACTTGTTTGACAATTTAATATAACTTGGTACTTTAAAAAAAATAATTATATATCTTGGTACTTGATTATCCTCTTCTAGAACTCTGCAATTATCTTATTGAAGACAAATCCAAAGAGAAAAACGAAACGAATGTCATGAATAGTATGTTAAGGAAAAATCTCATCTGCTGTATATTAATGCATGTGCTCCTTTTTTCTTTTGTCTTCAAGAAAAACAAGTGAATTGAGATCGAAAATATAGAAGCCTATTTTGGAAACTGTTCGTCCATTTCGTTAGTGCTTCTTCTCTCTGTGTTCTTTTTTTGTTGGGACAAAGAGCTAGCATTTGTTTTATTTTAAGCTGCACATTCAGAAGTATTTCAAAATTTTGGCTTTAGCTAAACAATTTATAGGTTAAAGTTGTAGTAACAATAAGACTTGGTCATGCAATTATGGAATATGGACCATTTAGCAAGTGGGATCTCAAGACTCTTATGAATGATGGCTAATGAGGGAATGAGTGCATGTTTCTTACCGGCAGTCATGCTCTAAATCCCAAAAATGCTGAACCTTCAAATGGTTATTTGGCACTCTTAAAAGGAAAAAAGATTTATATAAGTTGTATACACCAGTTAATAGTGTATCACTCCAATCCAAACTAATAAGTGCTTTTGGCACACTCATCTAAGAAGTTAATTATTTTATTAGCATTAATTCTATGAGTTTTTTTACTAAAAAAAACTTCTGGTTGGATATGCAAAGCGATACGGGAATTAAATAAATATTACAAATATTCGAAAAGATAAATAAATAGACCAATGTTCAGAACTGTCGCAAGCTTGTTGAGTCTTGAATCTTGATAACCTGAAATCAAGAAACACTACATCTAGATTGTTACAACTGTGGCTGAGTCGAGAGATGGCTCTCTGTCTTTAAGACAAGATTGCCCCGTATATATGCTTTTACGTTAACGGGCAATAGTCTCCCAAGATAAAACAACAACTAATCAACACTACAAAGCAAATAGGTTGATTCTGACGAAGAAAACAAACACGAAACGACTTGCTGAAAAATGGAAAAGGAAGGAAGAATTTCTATTTTATCACTGTTTCTACGGACAGAATCTATGTTGTTTCTCTTCTGTTTTTGTCTCTGTGTGTATATTGTTGTCTCGTTTTCTCTGTATCACACAATTGAGCCAAAATGCTCCAATATATAGCATAAGGGAGGAACTCCTCAACTGCAAAATAATGACCATTGAAGGAGGGAGTAATTCAGCCATTACTAGCCAAGTAATGGCAGTTTAAGGCCATTGAAGGAGGGTTGTTTTTGGAGCATTAACCAGCCATTGCAGAAACTTTCTCCCTTCCGTCGTTCCTAAATTCACATTTTCAGAAACTCCAGGGACCAAACTGTAAATATTAAATAATTTGGGGGTCTATCAGAAGAAGACCCGTGACACGACGAGCGGGCGGCGGCGCGAGTGTGGGGGCTTAGCCTTGAACCCAAACACATCTAGGTCCTCCCTCCTTCAAACACACGGGTTACCCCTTGGGGTCCCAAACCCTTAGCCAATTTTGAGACTTATAAAGAGAGCAATTCTTCTTTTTCCCACCGATGTGGTAGATTTGTCCCACATCATATTTCCATGCCTCAAACACCTTACTTCGTGGACCAATATCCATTTCATTTCTCAACGAAATTTGACGATTCTTGGCCCTACGGTCATCTACTCATTTAGTAGATTATGCATGTGTGAAGAGACAAAGCCTCCAACATGCGGAACCCTAGTGTTTAATTCATTAAATATGGGTGGACACACCTCCCCACCAAAGGCAAATTACCAACACTTCTTTATTTTCTCCTTATGCTTTTTAGTTCATTTATTGGAGAAGAATTTATTTGAAAAATAAGAATTAATATCTTTTAAGTTTCTTAAAATAATACTTATTTAATTAAAACGACATTTATTTTGAAATAGAGGTAGCAACCAGATATGGAATGACTACGAATATGATGGACCGTGCTTCAAAGTATTTCAAATTATTGTAATGGGCATGAACCTTTTGCAAAAGGAACATAAAAAAGAGGTAAACTTTATGCTCCATTTGCCTAATTGAGGACCACCTACCTCTTAAATACTCTTTGGTCCAATCTAGTTACAATAAAAGTTTTTAGGATTTGACACTATCAACAATCAAAGGGAGCCAAGTGAATTTTCCCTACATTAATTTGTTCATGGTCACTAGAATATATAGATTCTCCCACTACTGTGGAAAAGGACACTTGTGGAGATGAACTACTTGACGGCAAATTCTCGTTCTCCTTTCATAAAATGGGTCAATTTTGAGAAATATCGCTAGTATAAAATTGATAGACATCTTCTGTTTTTTTTTCCTGCGAATAACATTTCACATAGGAAAAAGATGACCACAAAATTTTGACAATACGTTCTGTTTTACTATGTGAACATACCTTTCTTGTGAAATGCAATTCGTCTACATAAAAAATATTCACTCTGATAGGTTGATAATATGGATGGAGAGTAAAGGGTTTTTTTCTAAACCCAAAAAAAATTTGTTTGTTGATACACTAAACCAATAATGTTTCTTACTTATTTATAATTATTTAACAAGTATTTTGCGGTACGTGATGTTAAATGCAAAATATGAATATTTTCTGTATTTGCAATTTTGCATTGATATAATAACAAAATGAAGAAGCTAGTTGAGGAACGACATTACGCACTTTTCCTAATATTACAAAAGGAATTTCCTTCCTGGAGAAAATATCAAATTTATTCGTGTACTCTTTGAAATTGAGTAATTTTATCTTCTATTATGCTTTGGTTTTAATTTAATCCCTTTTTCAGGAAAAAGTCTTGTTTTGCCTTGACTCATAATGGAGCTATAATTCGAGGATAAGTTAAAAAATACGTAACTAAAAGTAAATGAATAAATTTGGACCTTTTTCGAATTTATCAGGAACCCCCAATAATAGCATAAGGTAGTATGAAATAATTTTGTTAGAGATAAGAGAAAGGATGAACTCAAAATATAAATAAAATTGATCAATTTCAGTTACTTCAGAGGCAAATTCGGACATTTAGCTTCCCCCTTTTCTTTAGATCTGACCTTTAATTTGTTGGAAATTTGTCTTTGGTGGAGAAGTTGCGTCCACCCATATTTAATGACTTAAACACTAGGGTTTCGTATGTTGGAGGCTTTGTCTCTTCACACGTGCATAATCTACTAAGCGAGTAGATGACCGTAGGGCCAAAGATCGTAAAATTTCGTTAAGAAATGAAAGAGATATTGGTCTACGAAGTAAGGTGTTTGAGACATGAAAATATGATGTGGGACAAATCTACCACATCGGTGGGAAAAGGAAGAATTGTTCTCTTTATAAGCCTAAAAAATGGATAAGGGTTTTGGACCCCAAGGGGTAACCCATGTGTTTGAAGGAGGAAAGACCTAGGTGTGATTGGGTTCGAGGCTAGCCCACATGCCCGCCCGTCTGGGCTTCTTCTGACATTATCTTTTGGACCCCAAACTGTTTATTATTTACAGTTTGATTCCTGGAGTTTCAGGAAGCAGCCAGAAAGCCAACAATTTATGACATTATGACATTAAACTTCTGAAACGTTTTGTAGTCTGGCCATGAATACACATGATTACACCTCTCTTAATCACCTCTCCTTCTCCAAAAACACTATATAAACTTCTGAAACGGATTTGAGGTATATGAAAAAGAATATAGAGAGGATGAAAAATAAGAGAAAGAAATAATTCCAAAAGTGAGCACAACAGAAACTCTTCCTTCATTTTTCTTCTAAATCAGCAAGTCATTTCGTGTTCGTTTTCTTCGTCAGAATCAACCTATTTGCTTTGTAGTGTTGATTAATTGTTATTTTATCTTGGGAGACTATTGCCCGCTAACGTAAAAACATATATATGGGGCAATCTTGTCTTAAAGACAAAGAGTCATCTCTCGACTCAACCACAATTGTAACAATCCAGATTTAATGTTTCTTAATTTGAGGTTATCAAGATTCAAGACTCAAGCTATTTGTTTTTTCTTTCAAACATTTGTAATAGTTATTTACTATTCCCGTACTGCAATTTATATCCAACATAATTTTCATATAGTAGTAAACCTAGCACTGCTAAATCACCTCAATCTCCATTTTACTAAACGCGCAGTATACATGACAAATTGAATGAAACAAGTGCCCAAAATATCTACATGCCGACTTTGACAGACTCGATAATTAAAAAGATGAAAACTACGTAATTATAAAAATATTTTCAATAAAAATCAATTCTTTGTATGTCCCATTCCTTTCCCATTCCATAGGAAAATGAGGCTGAAGTATCAATAACTGTCTTTCTCACAGGATAACATCAGAAAGGGGAATCACAAAGTTGCAATTGCTTAAAGCATTAACAATTGGGCAAATTGATTCCACAATTACTTACAAATACAATTTTAAAAATATATTTGTCATCTTAACAGCTGGACTACTATTAATACTATAGTAGTAGCAAATATCCTAGTAATTATTTCATTTTCGGCCACGCGCTATTATTTTTTTTAAATATTGACAAAATTAGCATAGAAGGATCGAGATTAGGGAAATTTTCTTGTATATTTCTCCAATAAAAAACACTGTACAATGTGAATTATTTATAGCTAACCTATGGACTAAAGTGCAGTATTGCAAACTATGTAACTAACTACCTATATCTCTACAACTCAATAAAAAAATATCTAAACAAATCTGTACATGGGTCATTTATCCCATGGGAAGGTGTGTATTGTTACTATGGTGTATATCAGTGTTTAGGCTGAGAAGCATCGGAAAAGAAAACAAATGAGCCCAGTAATGCAACTAAGCGCAGATATCATTAACATGGTCCATTAGAAAGAGAATGACTTGTATCGTCCTTGTACATTAGTTGTCTTCCTTTCTCTTTATGAACCCTAAAGTCATCGTCATCTTTTTTACCACCGAAAACATCCCCCCTCAAGTAGTTATCCGGTGATCGGACACCTAACTTGGTCGTAAAATGATGATGAAGTGGTCCTAACAAAGTTATCTTGGGTCTAACCCAACCCAAAAGGTAACTTAAAAAAGGGAGGAGTATTGCCCAAGACATATAAGAGATCAATGACCACTTATCCCACCGATACGGGAGAACTCAACACCACGCCTCATGCCCAGGGCTGGGCATCTGTAGCGTGGACAATATAAGAGGGGCTCAACATCGAAAATAATGAATTGAGACGGTTCTGACTCTGATATCATGTAAAGAATGAATTTTGGCCTCACTCAACCCAAAAGCTAACTCAAAGGGAGAATGATTGCCCAAACCAACCAAGACCACTTATTCCACCGATATGGAGAACTCAACAAAAAGGTCAGCAATTTGAGATGATGTGGTTAAGAGAAATGAGTCCCAGAAGCAATTTCTCACGAACGAAGTGGCAATCGAGCTCGATGTACTTTGTTCGTGAAAGACTGGATTTTTAGCTATATGTATGGCGGCTTGGTTGTCACAGTGGAGAGAAATTAGGAGAGAGAGAGAAACACCGATATCGGAGAGGAGACGAACGATCCATGAAATTTCTGCTACCAAACGGCGCATCGATCTACATTCGGCTTCAATAGACGATAAAGATACAACTTGTTGTTTTTTTGAATTTTCAAGAGTCGGGAGAGCTGCCTAAACTAAGATGAAGCCACAGACAGAACGTCGTGTATCGGAACACGCTGCCCAACCCGCATCGCAATCTGAATTTAAAAATAATCCAAGAGTTGGGTCATGTCATAGATAACAGAGTGTGTGGTATGTCGCTTGGAGATGTCCAGATCTTGGAGTTCGCATGTATTGACTCAAGGTCTGGACTGTTAAAGACAAATCCGGTCGAGAGTGAGTCAAAAAATTTAATTGACCCAAAAGTCGCACGTAAACTGTTGGATTAGGAAGAAGGTCACCGGAATTGGCAAAAAGCTTGACTGTGGGATCAAGCGGAGTAGTAGCAGTGCGAGGACCGATATCGGGATGTTCAGAGATGAGATCACAAGTAAATTTTCCTTTGTAAAAAGTTGACTGTTTGGAAAAGGCAACTTTCACTGTCTAGCCATAGGGCAAATGTCACAAGAAAAATTAATTTTGCTTAATTGTTGGACTGGAATCCCTTTAATATATCTCATAGAATTAAGAGACAGATGTCCAAGTCTATAATGTCATTTGTTAGAATCAAAAGATTGTAAAACTATATTCTTTGTATTGATGGAAGATTCAGTACAAATAGGAGACGCCAATACATTTCACTAACAGAAACAAAATATTCTACATTAAACACCACATGCTTGGACTGAGCATGATTTTTAGGAAAAATAAAAACAGACTCATCACTAGAAGACTTGCTAGAGTTGAAAAAGAAACTACTAGATGTGTCACTCTTTAGAACATACAAGTTTGCAATAGTTTTACCAAAAATCTGATTCTCCCCCAATGAAAGGCCCTGTAGAAAGCAAGCATGTTCAATAAATAAAATATCAAGATAAGTTTGCTTGCAAAATTGATGAAAAAAAGAAGGTTATGCTTAAAAGTAGGTACATATAAAATATTTTGCAGGTCTAAATGAAGGGACAATGAAACAGTACCTTTGGAATAAATATTCACTTTAAAAGAGTTTGATAAAGTGACAGAAATATGTTTAGGAAGGAGTCTTAGATTATGAAGTAATGTTTTCTTAAAAGTCATATGTTGAGAAGCTCCTGAATCTATGATCCAGGACTGTGAAATAGAAGAAGAAAAACAACATATAAATGAAATACCAACCATGTTAGCAGAATGGTTCTCATTTAAACCTCCAGTACCCTTTGAACTCTCCGCCTGAGCATACTGGAACATCTGAACTAGATGCTCACACTGATCTTTAGTGAAATCAATAGAGTTCATCATAGCCGAAACTTTGCTAGCAAGAATAACAACATTTGAAAACTCATCAGTATTGTTGGTGCTAACAACATTTGCTTTAGCATTGTTGACTGGCTTTTTAGGTTTCTCTAGTTTTTTTGTGAACTTGTACTCCTTAAGATAACCTATCAACTTAAAACATTTTCCCCTGACATGTTTGGTTCTTTTGCAGTAGATGCCATATAAATTGTTCCTTGAAGCTGGATTTTCATATCTCTGCACATTTTTCTTCCCTCCATTATTGTTTCTTTGTTGATTTCATTTTGCTGTGTAAAAAGCCACTGAATCTAAGTATAGCCAGATTCCCAGCATGTATTTCTCTTTGTGATGTAGAATGATGGAATAAACCTGATTTGTAGAGAGAAGAGGTTTCATCATCAATATGTTCCCTCTACAATCAGAATAAGTTTCATTCAAACCATAAGAAATTGAACTAACTTCATATCCTCATTCATCTTATGGTTGTGTGTTTTGGCATCACATTTGCAATCACAAGAATAAGTCATAAAAGTATTTAAAACTTTCATTTGATCCCATAATTTTTTGAGTTTGTTAAAATAGCTTGCTATATCATTACTGCTTTGAGAAATGTTATTTAAATCCCTTTGTAACTGAATCAATTTTGCTCCATCAGGCTGGCCATACCTTTCCTGCAGTTTATTCCACATATGTGTGCAGTTAGGCAATAAATAACACTTTCATAAATGTTTTTGCTGAGAGAATTAAGAAGCCAAGTAATGACCATGTCATTGCACCTTCTCCATTGTTTATACAAAGGTGAGTCTTCATTTGGTTTAGCAGCTTTGTCATTGATGAAAATCAACTTGTTTTTAGCTGAAAGTGAAATTAAGACACCTCTTTTTCATAACTAGATTCATCAAAAGTGACATTGATAAAATTGTTCCCAGGTGAATCTGAAGGAGTGAGATAGTATGGGTGTGATGAATCTACTACAACTTTACTGAATTTCTCTCCAGAAGCAGTAGAAATTTCAGATCCAGTCATCTTCCCAAAGAGATATGAAAGAAAGCAGAGAAATGAATAGAAAAAGATGCTATAAAGAGGATGAAGAGAGAAAATGAAAGATCCACGCTAATTCTGCTCTGATACCATGACAAAATTAGCATAAAAGAATTGAGATTGAGAAATTTTCTTTTATATTTTCCGATAAAAAATACTATACAATGTGAATTATTTATACAGCTAACCTATGGACTAAAGTGTATTATTGTAAACTATGTAACTACCTATCTATATCTCTACGGCTGAATACAAAAAAAAATCTAAACAAATTTGTACAGGTAAGGGTGGGCAAAAAATCCAGAGAACCGGTTCGGTTTTTCCTAAAAAAAAAACCAAATTTTTGAAAAACTGAACCGAATCAGGATTTAGTGATTCGGTTCGGTTTTTTAATTTTGGATACGAACCTCACCGAAAAATCGAATTAAATATATAATTTTTATTTTTTTATTTTAGGCTACTACTATCTCTTGAATCATAACCATTGAAGTCAATCTATGAAGCTTTTATGGAAGTCGCATGCGGCATAACTTGATTAACATATCATGGAAGCATTGACATAAAATGTAGGGAGAGAAAGTAGTTGTAAATTGGTAAAACTTTAAATGGTCATAACTCTGCGTTCGGATGTCCGTTTTACCCGATTTTTTTTTATTTTCCGTATTTTTTCGAGACGGGGCTGGCCAAACCGTTGGTTTGGCGCTGCCAATTTTTACGAAAACGTCCTTTTTCCCAATCAATTTATGTTTTTCCTCAAATCGGTTTCTAATTTTCCTTTTTCTTTAGTAAACATCTCACGATATACAATACATTTCAACGTAGAAATTTCGTGATAGGGTAGGTGTGAATGTCAATTTCAGTTTTGGAAATTCAATTTTTTTTAAAAAATAAAAATTCCCCGACCCGGCTCACTAAAAAAAACCGATATAATCCGATACGTTCGGTGATATAAACCGAACATATCAATTTTTTTTAAAAAGTTGTATTCGTTTTTTTTTTTAAAAATCTGGTTTTTATTTGGTTCATATTTTTCCAATACAAAACCGAACCGATCGCCCACCTATGTACATGGGTCATTTATCCCATGGGAAGGTGTATATCGTTACTATGGTGTGTTTCAGTGTTTAGGCTGAGAAGCATCTGGAAAGAAAATAAATGAGCCCCGTAATGCAATTAGGCCCAGGTGACATTAACATGGTCCATTAGAAAGAGAACGACTTGTATCTTCCTTGTACATTACTTGTCTTCCTTTCTCTTTATGAACCCTTAAGTTATCATCTGTTTTACCACCGGAAACAAATATTAGCAACGTCAACGTTTTTAACATTCCTAGAGAGAAAAAAATCAAGCATGCGGATTACACACATCAATTAATAAAAAAGTTGACCACTAATTCACTAACCATTAATGTCACCGAATTAAGGTTTTCCTATACTTGAAATTGTTTAACTTGATACTCAGTTAGGTAATGTTAACAAACTTATATCACTTACCAAAAAATGGTATTTGCAGAAAAAAAGATGAGTTTTAAAAGGCAAAAATCAAAATGGTCAAGAAAAACCAAAGATACTGAAAGAGATCGGAAGTTTCCTCTATATACTGTACATCAATAAACTACTCTTACATCATAAATAAAACCTCAAAAAATAAAAATAAAAAACAAAACAACAAAAGTACTTAACGAACTACAAAATTCCAACTCTCAACAGCTCAACTGTCTCTGAATAATTTATCGTCATCATCATATATAATCCAAATGGTATTGCATGCACCACTTTCATCATTTTCACACTTTCCGGGTTACCCGATCCGACCTTGTTTGATCCGGGTCTGGATACGCTCAAACTCCGAGATCCGACAAGGAATCGTAATACCACCCGGGTGATTAAACCCGTATTCTTCTTCAGCCTCTCTAAGCAACTCACTAAACAAAGGGTGATTAATATAAATTACAGGAACCAAAACCCTTTTATAATCACCATCTTTTTGACCCACATAAACCGCCAAGTGACCTTTTGGCACCGTTACACTTTCCTCCTCAACCGGGTCTTGCCCGACATGCATGTAGCCCCGACCCGACCCGGAACAGTGTGCCTTGCTGCAAATAGCCTTGGCTCTTGTCTTGACACGTTGGGTCCAGCTCAAGAACCTAGAAAATGACTTTGTACCCCAACTTGGAAGTGGATCCAGCCGGCGGTAATTCGCCGTCGATCGCCGTCGCCGGAACATGCACCGGGAAAGTGTAGTTACCCGGTGTTTGAGCACAAAACCTCGAAATTTTCGCATGTTTAATTTTCTATACTAAAATAAGCTAAAAAGACAATTTTTTTACAAGGAAAAAGAGTTGTTTTTTGTGGGGTTTCAAGAAAAAGGCCAGGGATCAGCTATGAACATAGCTAATCTGAAAAGGGTAAGGCAAATATCAGATAGACAAATTGGTATATTGGCCATGGCTATAACAACTAGAGTTTTTCATTAGAAAAAAAGTTTAATTAGATGATTTATGTTTTTTTTCTTGCCTTTTGGATGGAAGGGAGAAGTGAAATAGAAGATGTGTAGTCTGTGAATTAGAGATATGAAGAGGTGAAGCAGAGAGTCATTTATATATAGTAAACTCCACTTAATATTGAATTGGTCGAATGTGCGGCTAATTGAGTACTAAAAAACAAAAAAAGAGTACATGTACGTATACTACGGAGAACTAGTAATTTTTTAATTTTAATATAGTAGTATTTGAAACAGGTAAAGTATTTGGAAGATTACGTGTTTAATTTTCATTGGGAGGTTACGGTTTTGGGTGAATGGAGCAGTCGCGTTATTGTTTTTGTTGTGGGTTCGAAGTTGGACGACTTATGTATGCAATCTGAAGGGAATAAAGGATGAAGATAATTAAATGTGAATCTTTATACTATTAAAGGCAATATTAAAGATATGTTTGAATTAGAAGGACCATTAAGGTGAGCATACGTAATAAGTTTATGTGCGTTTTGCTTCAGCAAATAGGGGAAGACTAGTGACGCATTTGACAGTTTCTATTATCATATATTATAAAATATTCTCTATATATTTTGTAATATTTAGTGTTTTATAATTATGATAGATATAATATCCTTATTATATTAGAATTTCACATTATAAACTATATATATATTTGTATGATTATTAGCATATATTATAAAGTATTCCCCATATATTTTGTAATATTTAGTGTTATATAATTATGGTAGATATATGATCCTTATTATATTAGGATTCCACATTATACACAATATATATATATTTATATTAATGAGAAAAAACTCCTCAAGGAAGATTAATACAATCTTACATGGTATCAAGAGCCAAAACTTAAATCCTAAATTTTTCTACCCTACCACCACCGCAACCCCCTCTCTCCGGTTCGGCCGACAACAATTTCCCTCACCGGAAATTAATCTTCCATTCCTTTCTCGCTCACCCACTCACATTCATCCACTATAATGACTCCTCCCACATCTCCCACAACTGCGTCAACCTCCTCAGTTGTCACCCCCACCCCACCTACGTCCTCTTTTTCGCCCTCTATTCATCCCGCACTCACAGTAACCAATATTAAGAACTTTATTTATGTGGTTCTTGACCGAGAAGACGGTCAATATTCTACATGGGTTGAACTTTTCCGTATCCATGCATGTGTCTACAATGTGGTGGATCACATCGACGACTCCCTCCCTCGCCTTATTGAGGTTGATGACCCGACATGGCGCCGTCTTGACGCCATTGTCAAATAGTGGCTATATGGCACAATCTCTAAGGACTTGCTCCATACCATAATGAAAATCGGCGTCCCGGCTTATGAGTTATGGATACGGTTAGAGGAGATTTTTCAGGACAACAAGCACACCCGTGCCGTTTACTTGGAAGAACAATTCAATACCACATGTCTTGAAAAATTCTCTAATATGTCCAAGTATTGCAAGCAGTTGAAACTAGTTGCGGACCAATAGTCCAACGTGTGAATCCATGTTTCCGAAACAAAGATGGTTCTCCAATTAGTTGCTAGCCTACCTAAAGGTGAATACGACACTCTGGCCACGATGATACAACATGTCAATCCATTACCCAGCGAAATGTTTCAGTATACCAACCGACGGTGCAGAAGATGACACGTGTTCAGTTTAGCAGAGTGATAAGACGTGAGTAAGAGTTTTGAAAAAAAATGAAACATTTCATTTTCTGCCTATTTCGGAGTAATTTGAAAGGAAGCTTGTAAGAGAAGACAACAAAAAAATCATTTCCACTTCCTATCACTTCGGTAAACTTTGATCCGGGAAGTGAGGGGTCTATCTGTATATGGTAAAAATCGGCACAACACATGGCAAGGTTTAGGTATGAGATTCGAGATAGACGATTGAGTTTTAAACCAGATATGGATGACATCAGGTTAGTTCGGATGCCGAGTCAAGATCGGGTAGCGACCGAGCCAGTTGACACCGAGCGAGGAATTGGAGGCGACCCAAAGCGTACCCGTTTCGGATATAGCGTCAATCGTTACTCCTTGCTCATTAAGGGATCATTATTGTCATTAATTGTATTTAATTTAAGAGTGATTCTCGGGCATCAATACCTTGTATTCATAGCTATAAAAGGAGCTCAACCTACATGTTAGAAGGACATCTCATTCTCATTATCCATACTTGTACGATTTTATTCATTGCAATTATAATTATTAAGCTCTCATCGTTAGCTCGAAAACTGAAGCAATTAATCTAAGACCCGGACCAAACTAGCTGAGAAGATTCATCTTGAATTACGACATTACATGCTAATTTTCTCACTTATTATCCATCTACTATTTATTGTTAATTGCTTATTGCTTTATACTACAAATCAATCTACACATCCTTAAAATCACTTACAAATTCAACTGTAACTTTTTTGGATAAACAACGACACACGATGTTGTATGATCGAATGTGATAGTGTTGGACGTATTTGATCAATCTTTGAGAGTCATTGGTACTCTCGTCATAGTGTTGAGACTGGAGTCTTATATCTACAGAGTAACTAGCACACGGAAATTGCCTAAACCTAGGTTTACGATCCAAAAGGTAGTTGTGCTCCGGTTCTTGAGTCGATTTGCATCTCTATAATGATCAAATCAAACTTAATCAACTTATTAATCTGTTTCGATAATTAGTTTGTCTCCTCACAAAATTCAAACCAAAAGAGTCGCGTGGAATTATAATAGCTCAAATTGAAGTGAACCTGTCAAATGTACATCTCTATGAAGTAGGATTAACTTTCTCTAAATTAATTTGGATTTATGAAGTCACCAAATACGCACCAACAGATTCATGTAAAAAAAAAAAAAGCAAAAATTTAATGGTGTAAATTGCATTTTACTCCGGAAAGACAAACGGATACGCTTTTTAGGGGAGGACGCAGATGCAGATTAAGGGGTTGTTTGAAACACGGTATAAAACTTTGGGAATTTTTGTGCAAGGTTTGATAGAAAATATAAATTTATTATATCTTGTACCTATAAAATGAAGTTCAAACTATAAGATGAGATATCACACCTTATCTCCTTAACCTTGGGATTATTTTATACCATCTCCTAGATGGAATAAATTATGGGATTATAATCCCATGATAATTTTATCCGCATACATAACGATTTATTTTTTATTTGAAATTCCAGAATAATTTAAAATTATAATCCCGAGATAATTTAAAATTCTCTTCCTACTTTATTCTTTTGTGATTTTTTTAATTAAAAGAAGAGAAACAAGTTGCAAGTATCCCAAAAGTTTGTCCGTACGCTACGTACTATTTGTACTTATCTTTTGTCGTCAGGGGTGAGCGTAGATCGGTTCGGTTCGATTTTGTATCCGAAAAATATGAACCGAATAAAAATTATTTTATATTAAAAAAAAGAATACAACTTATTTTTTAAAAAAACCGATATGTTCAGTTTATATCGCCGAAAGTATCGGATTATATCGGTTTTTCTATTGGGTCGGGTCGGGTCGAGGAATTTTTTATTTTATTTTTTAAATTGAATTTCCAAAACTGAAATTGACATTCACACCTACACTACCATGAAATTTCGACGTTGAAATCTATTGTGTATCGTGAGATGTTTACTAAAGAAAAAGGAAAATTAGAAACCGATTTTGGGGAAAACACAAATTGATTGGGAAAACGGACGTTTACGTAAAAATTGGTTGTGCCAATCAATGGCGCCACCAATTTTTAGGAAAACGTCTGTTTTAATCTTATTTTTTATTTTGGGCTACTGCTATCTCTTGAATCATAGCCATTGAAGTCAATCTATAAAGCTTTTATGGAAGTCGAATGCGGCATGAACTTAATTAACATATCACGAAAGCATTGACATAAAATGTAGGTAGATAAAGTAGTTGTAAATTGGTGGAACTTTAAATGGTCTTAACTCTGCACTCGGATGTCCGTTTTACCCAATGTTTTTTTTATTTTGCTTATTTTTTCGAGACGTGGCCGGTCAATGGCGCCACCAATTTTTAGGAAAACGTCCGTTTTCCCAATCAATTTGTATTTTTTTTTCAAATCGGTTTCTAATTTTCCCTTTTCTTTAGTAAACATCTCACGATATACAATACATTTCAACGTCGAAAATTTGTGGTAATGTAGGTATGAATATCAATTTCAGTGTTGAAAATTCAATTTTTTTTAAAAAAAATCCCCCGACCGACCCGTTTATTTTATTTCAGTTTTTTACATGTTTTAATAATATATGTGATGCAAACATAAGTTTTTGAACTTTAAAATATATATTTTTTTGGACTTTATATTTGAATTCAAAAAACCGATATAAACGATACATTCGGCGATATAAACCAATATATAATTATTTTTTTAAAAAAAATTGATTCGGCGTTTTTAATTTTTTTTTATTCGGTTCATACTTTTTTGATACTAAACCGAACCGAAACGATATACGTCCACCCCTAAGTGAGGCCAATGTGGGCCCATATTGGGCAACATTAATCACGAAGTATCGGAAGAACAGGCAATAATTGTGGTGGTGGGCCGGGTTTATTCGAAAATTGCAGGTTTGCATTTGTACGGTTGATTTGATTTACTTAAATATTTCTTTTTAGACTATCATTTAATTATATATATATATATATTGTGTAAATATAGTTATTGAGACTGATAAAATATAAAAAAAAATATAAAAATTTCAGTTTGCTAAAAAAAATATGATCTAAAAGGTCCTTAAGTTACAAAAAATAAAAAAAATACTCATTTATTAAAACAATTTCTGCATTTGGACTTTATTAAACATAACTTTTCAAAGACTCTATGGACTAAAGAGGGAGGATGTGTGTGCGGTGGGGAGTGGAGGGACTAAAATATTAAAAAGAAACATAGCAAGATTAAAGGAGAATCAAGTTATCAAATCTCCATTAGATTATGTTGGAGAAAAAACAAAATCCATAGATTGTGTTATTAATCATTTTTAGCTTATCATCCATTTAAAAGTGAAGTTGTAGAATTAGGCAAAGAAGCCCCAACATCTTTCTATTTCAGTAATATTGTTGGAGAAAATAGAACCCCCGCCATTCATTAATGCAGACATAGAAGTCCCCACTACATTTACAGTGGCCCAGAGATCACAAATTCATTATATACGGACATGACATGTTTATTGAAGAACATATATTTAAAAAGCTAGCAACTTTAAGTGGAATATATATAATGCAAGATGATCAATACCTTGAATAGCTTAAGAGTATGGTTGGTTAAAACTAATCAAATATGTACGTAAACGAATATACAAGTGATATGTTGAGTGAAAAAGTTCAATGCAATTGGCGTAGGTAATGTGTTAATGAAAGAAATTTCAACTGTGACGTGATAACAAATTGTACAAAAGATTGACTGAATTTCCTTTACCGTCCCATGAAGATCATTGTCAATATTGGATGTCTTGGCCGGTGACAAACTTAAATTAATCTTAAGTCTAACCGGCAAGCAATTGGGGATGTATCATAGTGTTTATGAATTCAACGAAACCTAATATTTTTGACATGAAGTATAAATAGACACATAAAACCATTAAAAGTTCAATAAATGGTTTATCTTTATAATCCATAATTTCAAATGTGTACAATAAGTTTAGTGGAGTACTAATTATCTTAAAGAATGAATCAATTAAATTTAGATCCTGAATCTTTATCTGACGTCAACATGCTTGAATCTTTACATTTAAAAGTTCTTTACCGGCTTTGATTGGTTTCTTGATATCATAATAATGAAACAATTGAGTCGAGTTGTAATCAATTGATACTAATAAACCATGTCGTGTAATAAGCATGAAATCAGTCGCATAATTTTGCAGTGAAAACGCAAAAGTGTACTTGCATTTGTACGTAAACTTCGGTAAATGCTTTATACATTTGTTTGTAATATTGTGAATTTCGTTGAAAATGAAGCTCATGGTGAGGATTGTTTCGTAGGCAAGTTGAAGAGTGGATATATATATCCTAGCCTACAAAGTTATGTAGACGTTATTTAATGCTCTCTATCTCTCTTCCCGCTTTTATATAACCTTATTCGATTGGGTTCTATATGTATATATTGTTTTATTATTTTATATAATAAAACAATACTTTAATAAGAAAATACTAAAATAAACTAATTTATAATTCAATATTGTCACGTCAAATTTTTTGATCTAGCTAAATATTTTTAAATTTGAGAAACTTCTGAAAGTTATGTCAAACAATATTAAAAGAATGATATGAATTTGAATATCTTAAATGCAACAATTATCATATAAATTGAGATAAATCAAGTAGGAGATCAATATCAGATATTTTGGCAATTAAGTAGCCGGGATATTGATCATATATATGAATATATGTGATGAATATTGTTCGTGGGTGGGTGGGTCAATTCAAATTGGCTGCTCTCATGACTAATCATTTTGTTCTTTTACTCTTTTATTAAGTACATGCATGCATGCGTACACTCCCCAATTTGGACTTACATTCTTGAGTGCTTATCTCAATCACTAAACAAAAACAGCAAATAATTATGTAAGCCAAAATAATAAGTAATACCAAAAACACATATCCTTGTGAATGTTTTATTATCTGCATGCGTAGAGATGATTAATGTTTATGCTTTTCTTCCTTTTGTCCTTTTCTGTTTAGTGTAAGATCTGTGTCCGCGCTTATATTATAAGCCTAACATTTTACTATAAAATGTGAGATTAACCATACATAATTATATATGAAGGGAGTATATAATGATGGAGTATTTTATTCGTATATTTCTGGCTTATCTGCAAACTTTAGAGACACAAGGGCAAGTTGCTTTATACATAAAGGGGCGTTTAATTTAAACCAAAGATTATTCAAAGCTTTATCCTTGACAAATCTGCTGATTAAGAACCCATGATATATATGGAAGTTGTCAGTATTCACGGTCCAAAATTTGCTTTCAATTATTTTGAAATGTGTTTTTTGTTTGAAGTTTTTTTTAAAGAAAATATTTTTAGAGAGTAATAGTTTGTGTTTAATTAATCAATTTTGATAATTTTTTTTAATATTAGAGAAACATTTTGTGATTGGCCAATGTTCTGAAAGTGCTTTTGAAAAATCTATTATTTTTTCAACTTCTGAAAAACAACCTATGCTACTATTAAAAAGTAATTTTTTAATTAAATTTTTTCAAACATCTCAACTCTCTAAAATAAATATTTTATTTTAAGAAAAATTAAACACTTTTAATTTCCCAATAGTTTGATCAATCGGGCTATAACTCTATACGAACAAATTAGCCTGCAATTGATTTTTAAGGGCTACTAGTCAAACTATTCAGTACCTGTCATTGACTTGGCATATTCTAATGTATAATCACAAAATTATTAAGAGTAGCATATATTAATTGGACGATTAAGACTTGAGAAAATAAGTGAACTAATAGAATAAAATAAAGTTGATACTATTAAATTTTACAGTATCAAAGTTTCGAAACTCCGTATTCTATTTCACATTTTGTAGTTATACATTTGTTGCAGTAGTTAACTTATCATGATTATATAAATTTTTGTTGGCTTACAAACGATTGCAGGAACGGAAATTACAAGTAACTGCTTATGTAAGAATTGAAATTACAATTCAACTAGAAAACTGAAAATTACAATAGAACGACAAAACTGAAATTACAATTTTGTTGAAGAAGAAAAACTGGAAACTGTTTTTGCTTTGAGTCGAGTGTGACACTCTGTCCTTAAGACAATATTGCCCCGTATGTATCATTTATACGTCCTGGACAATTCGTCTCCCAAGATAAAACAACAATGGAACAATTGAGCAAAGGAAACTCAAGAGCTACCGTGAAGAATATTGAGTAACGAAATGATGCTTGGAAGTTGTAGGAAGAAAACTATTTTCTGCTTTGTGTATTTTCGTGTATATCAAGTGTGCCTCAACAATGGTGTAAGGGGTGTTTATATAGGTGAGGGAGGAGCAGCAAAACTGCCTCCATAAGTGCCATTACTGGCCAAGTAATGGCCGTTATGGAGGTAGTAATGTCACCAAAATAAATGGTGAAGAACACCAACGGATTGGCTGAATTGAGTGCTGTGGCGTTTCTGCTTTGACCGTCGTCCAAACTGTACATCTGAAACTTCTGGGATCAAACTGTACTTCTGGCAAAGTTTTGTGGCCCAAAAAGATAATATCGAAGGCCCACGCCCACGGCCCCGTGAGCCGAACCGGACGGGGGCGGCGGCGCGCGCGTGTGTGTCTTTCCTCGAACCGAAGCACATCTAGGTCCTCCCTCCTTTAAACACATGGGATACCCCTTGGGGTCCCAAACCCCAAACCAATTTCGAGTCTTATATACACAACAATTCTTTCTTCCTCTACCGATGAGGGAGAATTGATCACACACCACACTTTTCCATGCTTCAAACACCTTACTTCGTGAACCAATATCTCTTTCATTTCTCAATGAAATTTGACGATTCTTGGCCCTACGGTTATCTACGTACTTAGTAGATCATGCATGTGTGAAGAACCGGATTCTCCAACATACGTAACACTAGTGTTTAAGCCGTTAAAATTGGTCGGTCGCAACTCCCGCCAAAGGCTAATTTCCAACCATCTTTTCACATGGCTTAGACTTTGGAATACTAACACCTACTTAAGAAAAATAATTTCACTCAATAAAAAATGTAGCCCTTCATCTATCCGAGACTCTATTATCGATCCCGAATACCTTTTTACAATATGGTTCACTTTCTGACGCAACCACCTAAATAAAAGTCCAATTTTTAGAAACAATTTAATAATATACATTTTTTATTATTATTTTTGGGATCACGACCACCTGCGATTTGTGTCAACTAAAATTAAATATTTTTTACGTTAATCATGTTTTTACGGTGGGTTGTACCAGCTAGGCGCTAGCTACCAACTTCACATATATTGCTTCTTATAATTTGTTTTTTAATAAATAATACTTTTACAAATTATTAATATAACATGTTGATATCTGCACTTGGCTTTCAATCCTTTGATAAGGCAATGTTATTTAAAGTATACTTTCTAATTTTAAATTAAACGGCCTTTCTCATTGTGTGAATGGAGTAAATTAAAGTAAATATTTACAGGAGATGATAGTAGTGGTTGAGATGTGATTGGACAATGGATTATTTTCTGGTAGTATACAATAATACAACTAGAAGCGTCAACAAAATTTTCCCTGGACCTATTTTTTAGTAGCACTAGGTAACGTATATTTTTTGAATGATTCTTTTCAAGGAATCTTTTTCACTAATTTTACCAAACGCCTCGTAATCCTGATTGAAAATTTGTAAGAGGGCGTAAAAATCTAAAACCATACATTAGGGAAAATAAATTAAACCACTACATCACCATGAGCCACTATTAGCACTCCAGCTTGCTTCTACTACTAAGACCTATATTACAAACAGAAAAAATAAAATAAAGAAGTAGGTCACCAAATAAGAAAAGAGGATGACTAAATTAAACCCATCAAATACAGATGGGCTGGAAGAAAGTTCGTATCCTATCATATTATACTACTCGTATAGATGAGTAAATGATAACGAGTTTAAGTTATATGCAAAACGGCTTCTAGGCTTTTCACTTAAAAACAAAAGCAAAATTAATTTTAAGTCCAGCACGTTAAACTTGCAATATATTGCTTATATATGTAAGAATTGGCTAGCATTAACGTAGTCATAACTCATACGAGTAATATATTTCCGAACACGTAGGTGACCTACGTTACTTTGTAGTAGATCTTAATAAAGTAACTCTCATCACGTCCAAAGGATGGAGGGAGAGGTCTCGGCTTTGAGTCATGAAAATGAAGAAATTCTTGTTGGTCCTCTTCAATGGGTTCCACACGGCAAAAATATTAATTATCACGGGGCAATGAGTTTGAAATATCAGCTTATTTTCTTAAAAAAGAAGTAATTAATGTCTAGTGGCCGTTAGAAGTGATGTGATAAAGCTTGATGGCAACGATCTTAACTCTTTTCTCCTCGGAAAATGTTAAATATACCCGTGATATACATGGGTTTGTATACCATGTATATCACGATTTCATAAGGCAACTTTACCATATGTGAAACCGTGATAAACACGGTATACAAGCCCGTGTATATCACGGTTTTGGAGCATTATTTTGATGTAAATATTGTATTAAATTAGACTTGTACACTTACCATAATTATAGGATTCTTGTACAACTAGAATAGGGTTTTGGGAGTAGAATATGAGTAGGATTTTCCTATTATGGAAAATTGTAAATTGTATATATACTCTTTCATTAATGAAAATAATCAAATGATTATTTCTTTCATGGTATCAGAAGTCTAGGTTAATATTTTTCTCCCCAATTTCCGTCCACATTGTGCATTGGTTTCCGAGTCCCCCCTTCACTCGGTTTCCGTGCCCAGTGGAGTCTTCCCTCTTCCTAAATTCTCTTCCAAAATTCCTACATCACGTCTTGCGTTGCTATTATGGCTAATAACACGTTTCATCATGCCCTTACGATTTCTAACCTCAAGAATCATATCCATATTATTATTGAAATAGAAAACGTCCAATACGCGACGTGAGCCAAACTGTTCAAAGTTCACGTACGCTCACATCAAGTCCTCCATCACATAATTCCCGTGGCTCTTGTGGATACGGAGGTTCCAAAACCCGAGGATGATCCTAAGTTATGGATGACACTTTATGCTACCGTTCTTCAATGGATTTACTTCACTATATCTACCGACCTGTTGCAGATAATTATTGAACTAGACGCTACGACGATGGATGCTTGGAATAGAGTGCGTGACATATTTCAAGATAATCAAAATTCTCGTGTTGTTACCCTTGAGCAGGAATTCTCCCACGTCAATATGGAAGATTTCCCCAACGTTTCAGCATACTGCAAAAGGTTGAAAGAATTGGCGGACCAACTCCGCAACGTTGGTGCGCCCGTTACCAACGATCGTCTTATTCTTCAGATGGTTGCAAGCCTCTCTGAGGCCTATAGTGGCGTTAGTACACTTCTTCGTCTGAGCAGTCATCTTTCGCAGTTTTATCAAGCCCGTTCCATGCTCACGCTCGAAGAAGCCGGCTTGGCTAAGAAAGCAGCCATTGAGGCCCCTTCTGTCGTCATGGTGGCCGAGTTCAATTTTTCTCCATCCGTCTTCAACAATTCTGGTAAAACCGCAACAACGGTGGCGGCAAAAAGGATCAGAATCACAAAAATAATGGCAAAAACCGTGGAGGAAACTGAGGTGGACATATCGGGGGTGGAAATGGGCTTCGGGGCAGTTGGCCGCAAGCCAACTGGCCACAACCCTGGGGCCCATGGCCGTGGAACTGGGCCTGGGCCACACAACCCCTATTTCCGGCTTCAGCTTCCAGGCCCAATTCTGCCCAGAATTACTGGCTACCGAGAGCAGGTTCTGGACCGAGACACCAGACTAGTGTGCTTAGGCCTCGGCCTCCGCAAGCCCATCATGCAGTGGGCCCCACACCTACCGACATTAAAGCCGCGATGCACACACTTAGATTAAATTCCTCGGACTCAAATTGGTACATAGACACCGGAGCCACTACTCACATGACATCCAACCTAGGTACTCTCTCGTCTTATTCCAATTTGAGAAACTCTCGTGGCATAATTATTGGTAATGGAAATTCTATTTCAATTCGTGGTTACGGTCATAAAACATTGTCTCCCCCCTCCATCCATCTCTTGTCTTGAAAAATACCCTTCATGCCCCTAACTTAATTAAAAATTTGGTGTATGTTCGTAAATTCACCACTAATAATTGGATTTCTGTTATTTTTTATCTTTTTGGATTTTCTGTGAAGGATTTCAAGACGGGGATTCCTCTCATGAGATGTGATAGTTGGGGAGATCTTTATCCTATCACGCCCACATCCGATCTCTCGAGTCAAGCCTTGCCATCTACTTTTGCCGCTATCGCTCCTTCCTTATGGCATGCACGTTTGGATCACCCTGGGTCGTCTATTGTTTCTTCCTTACATAGAAATAATTTTATTTCTTGTAAGGGTACGCGTAGTACTCCCATTTATCAATCTTGTTCTCTAGGAAAAATTGTTAGATTACCGTTTGTAGACTCTACTTCTAGTACTTTAATGCCATTTGATATTATTCATAGCGATTTATGGACGTCTCTTGTTCTCAGTTCTTTGGGCCATCATTATTATGTTATTTTTTGGATGATTATTCTAATTTTTTATGGACTTTTCCATTAGCGAAAAAATCTCAAGTGTTTTCCACTTTCTTAAAGTTTAGAGCTTTCATCCGTACTCAGTTTGAACGTGAAGTAAAAAAATATTCAATGTGATAATGGCAAAGAATATGATAATGCGTTGTTTAAGGATTTTTGTGGCAATAATGGGATAAATATTTGTTTCTCTTGTCCCCACACGTCCTCACAAAATGGGAAAGTCGAACGCAAAATTCGTACCATTAATAATATTATTCGCACTTTATTAGTCCATGCTTTCGTACCTCATTCCTTTTGGCATCATGCTCTACAAATGACTACATATCTTCTTAACATACTTCCTACCAAAGGTTTGGCATATTCATCCCCCCTTCAAAACTTATATAATAAGACTCTTTCGTATTCTCATCTTAGGGTCTTTGGGTGCTTATGTTATCCATTATTTTCGTCCACCACATTTAACAAACTTCAGGCCCATTCTACCCCTTGTGTGTTTTTGGGTTATCCGTCTAGTCATCGTGGTTACAAATATTTTGATTTATCATCTAATAAAATCATCATTAGTCGCCATGTTATTTTTTATGAAACCCAATTTCTGTTTGCTAAATTGAGTAGTCTTGTGCCTAGTTCGTATAATTTTTTGAACGACGTCGTCTCACCGTATGTTATCCACCATTTTTTGGACTTGTCACGCACCTAAAATCCGCCAGCGGGCCCACTGCCCGATGGACCTACTGTTCCGCCTAGCCCCACTATTTCCACTTTAGCCCCAGTTTCGGTAGTTGGGCCAGCTGCCCAGCCCAATACCATCCCTGGTCCAGTCACTGTTTCAACCTCTCCTATTTCCAGTGTTGGGCAGCAGGCCCACTGCCTGCTGGCCAGTTCGTCGTCGGTCCCAATATTTCCCAAAATCCATCTAATTCTCCCCAAGTCACAAACCGGTCACTCGTAGTCAACGGGATATTTTTAAACCAAAAAGTCATTTAAATTTAAATTCTAATGCTCTTAAATCACCTTACTCCGTAACCTAGTGTCCGCCTTAAATGACCCAAATTGGAAATTAGCTATGACCGACGAATATGATGCTCTTATTGTAAATAAGACGTGGGAGTTGGTACCCCGTCCTTCTGGTGTTAATATTATTCGGTCTATGTATCATAAGGATAATTCTGACGGTTCTTTTGCGAGGTATAAGACTCGTCTTGTAGGTGATGGTAAGACTCAGCAGGTTGGCATGGATTGTGGTGAGACGTTTAGTCCGGTGGTCAAACCGGCTACCATTCACAGTATTCTTAGTCTGGCTCTTTTCAAAGCATGACTCATTCACCAGTTAGATGTGAATAATGTTTTCTTATATGGTAATTTTAAGGAGACCGTTTATATGCATCAACCTTTGGGTTTTCGAGACCCCAAATATCCTCATCATGTTTGTTTATTGAAGAAGTCCTTGTATGGACTTAAGCAGGCCCCACGGGCTTGTTATAAGAGATTTGTTAACTATGTTTCGTCTATTGGGTTTTCGCACAACATGTCAGAGAATTCGTTGTTCATATATCATCGTGGTTCTTCCCTGACTTATATTTTATTATATATGGATGATATTATCTTGACTGCCGCTACAGATGCTTTGCGCAAGTCTATCATGACCATGCTCAGTTCTGAGTTTGCTATGAAAGACTTGGGGCCCTTGAGTTACTTTTTGGGGATTGTTGTTTCTTATCATACAGGTGGGCTGTTCTTATCTCAACGAAAGTATGCAACTGAGATTATTGAGTTGCAGACATGTCCTCGTGCAAGTCTACTTCCACTCCCGTCGATACTAAGCCCAAGCTGGGTGTTGCGGCTGTCTCACCTTATGAGGATCCGACATGTTATCGCAGTCTTGCAGAGGCTATTTAGTATCTTACTTTCACTAGACCAGATATTACGTATGTCGTACAACATGTGTGCTTGTTTATGCATGATCCCAAGGTTGAACACATGAATGCGCTCAAACGCATTATTCGATACATACAGGGGACGATTGACTATGGCTTACATTTATATCCTTCATCGACTTCTACACTTGTCTCATATACAGATGCTGATTGGAGTGGTTGTCCAGATATCAGACGTTCCACGTCCGGCTATTGTATATTTCTTGGGAATAACTTGGTCTCATGTTCTGCGAAGCGTCAGTCTACATTATCACGCTCTAGTGCAGAGACCGAGTATCAAGGGGTGGCCAATGTGGTCTCTGAATCATGTTGGTTACATAATCTTCTTTTAGAGCTTCATTGTCCTATTCAGAAAGCTATCTTGGTTTATTGTGATAATGTTAGTGTCATCTACCTTCCTGGTAATCCTGTTCAACATCAGCGCACTAAACATATGGAGATGGATATTCATTTTGTTTGCGAAAAGGTAGCTCATGGACAAGTACGCATCTGCCATGTCCCTTCCAGGTATCAAATTGTAGACAACTTTTCAAAGGGTCTTCCCTCGGTCCTTTTTGAAGATTTTAGGGACAGACTCAACGTACGAAGACCACCCGCTATGACTGCGGGGGAGGGGGTGTTAAATATACCCGTGATATACATGGGTTTGTATACCATGTATATCACAGTTTTACAAGGCAACTTTACCATATATGAAACTGTGATATACATTGTATACAAGCTTGTGTATATCACAGTTTTGGAGCGTTATTTTGATGTAAATATTGTATTAAATTAGGCTTGTACACTTACCATAATTATAGGATTCTTATACAACTAGAATAGGATTTTGGGAATAGAATATGAATAGGATTTTTCTATTATGAAAAATTGTAAATTGTATATATACTCTTTCATTAATGAAAATAATCAAGGGATTAGTTCTTTCATAAAAGTCTTTAAATTCAAAGATTCGTTCAACTGTGAGTAACCACTCCATAAACGCATCCCCTTGGGATTTTCTATCAAAATCAGGAACATCAACCTTCACATCATCTCTTTTCTCCCTTATATGATTCCTCCTTCTTCTTGGATAATCAAAGTCACCTTGTTGTCTCCTAGCAAGATCTGAATTATCGCTAGAGTCGTCTTCATCAACATCATGAAACAGATTAAGATAAGTCCCTTCATCATCATCCTTAGGAATTCTTTGCCGATCTTGTCTTTGGTATCGTTGAAGTTGTGTTTGTAATTTTTCTATCGTCCTTCTCATCTTTTCCATCTCTATGTCACGATCCTCTATTCTTCCTTCATCTTCTTGAACCCACCATCATCTTTTTGCTTGCATATTAGTCATAAGATTTCTCAGTTGTGCTCTGATACCAAATTGATGTGATTATTCGTGTTAACAAAGAATCAATCGACCAGGATCTTGGTCTTGAAGCGGTTTGTTGGGAAGATTTCAAGAAACGGACGTATCTTAGGCTATTTTTATTGGATTTAAGCGATTAAAAAATGAGGTGAAAGATGATGATGATCTGAACTATGAGAATGACTATTTACTCATTTTAAATAAGTAAATATTGATGGTGAAACGATAGAAAGAAAGTTACGGTTCTGAGTATGAACAAGAACAAAATTTAATCAAGAAACTTGTTCTTGAATGATCAAGAACCAATAAAGTTCCTAAGTCACCACTTGAAATCAATCTGCGTGATAAAGAAGCATCACACGCTATTGAAAATAAGATAAAGACTATCACCACCTTGCTTGGAACAAAAACAAGGATAAAGAACAAGAAATACAGAAAATAACTCTATTTTAAAACTAGGGCAAAGCTAAAAAACATGAATAATGTTTTGCAAAATACGAGAACCCTTTATATAGGCTCAAGATCTCTTTTTTATGACTATAAAATCTTGTTCTACTTGAAGCTGCCAGAGGAGTATGGGGTATCCCGATATTTACTGTAGTTGATCTTTTATCATTTATAGAGCTTTTAGACTCAAGTTTATGTTTTGCAGGGTGTTGTATCGTTTGAATCAATTGCTAATGAAAATGGATGTGAAGACTTGCTGAAATACTGGAGGGAGAATGAAAAGGCATTTTTGACTCTATCAAAGATGGCCCGAGATGTGTTGAATATTCAAGCGTCATCTACAACTTCTGAAAGCGTTTTTCTGCTGGAATGTTTCAAATAGGAGAGCACATACACTCATTGGCGGGAGACAATTTGGAGATTGCAGTTTTATTTAGAGATTGGATTAGAGCGGGGAATAAAAGGTGCGGTCAACTAGGGATCAACAAAGAAGACGACTACAATTACAACGAAATCTTATCTGAGGGAGCAGGAAGCGACGTTGTACAATTCGACCAACAAATTCCAATTCCAATAGAAGATCCTCAAGAGATTGTCAGAAATTTAGAAAAAGTATGGTTGTATATGTAATTTTTTAATACCAATTTTACTATCTGATTTGCAACTTTTGAACTATGAAACAAAGTTGTAATTTTGAAATTGTATTATAAAAAAAATCATATTTCTATTAAATAATATAAGAGACAATTAGCCTTGTGATGTTTTTTCACTATCTTATTCAATTATTTAAGTTTTTCATATATATATTAAATTAAGTGTCTAAAAAAAGTTTTTAAAAGTCCCCAAATACCCCTTCCCGTCCCCCAAATCCCGTCCCCTCTAATAACAGGATGTGGGACTGGATGGGACCACTTCCCGTCCCGCCTATCCCAATCCCTACTCACTCCATCGTCCCGTCCCGTCTCATCCCGTCCCGTCTCATCCCGTCCCACTGATCAGCCTTATTTCAAAGTTGTACATGAAAGAGTCAATAAAAAGTGAGTGAGCAGTTGAAGCATATTCTAATAGTTGTATAGACTCTTAAACTTTTATTACGAAATTTAAAGTGAGGTATTTGCTCTAATTTTAATAGACAAGATTACTCAACACTTGTAACTTGTAAGTATGATCCTCGATGCCTCAGTCTTAATTGAAATGTACACAAATTGATCAAACTCTAACGCTTTTTTTAAAAAAAATAAAAGAAAGTTACTAGTTTTGGTACATTACTATTAAAAAGCTACTAGTATTACATAAAAGGAAAAAAAAAACGAAAAACTTACTCTTACTCAAGGAAAAAAAGGTACTCCACTATCTAAAAGTGTGTTTTTAAATGGGTATAGAAAAATTTCAACAGGATAATATAAGTAATAATCCCTCTGTCTTACAAAAATTGTATTATTTTTCTTATTAATTTATCATAAATTTTTTATATATTTAAAAATAATTTAATTAGAGCAGCCGCACAAATATTTTTGAATCACACATGAAAAGCTTTCCTTTAATGAAATGAAACTAAGACAATGTTAATAATCCTATAGGAGAAAGGTGAATCCAAAAGCATAAACCCCAAATTGATATCGGGTCGGATCCGAGTATGGAGATAGTGCAAGAAGAATCAGGGTGGGAAGAACTGAGGAAAGAGGCTCGGAAGATCGAAGGTGATGTTGATGTTAAGCTCTCTTCTTATGCTAAGCTTGGTGCTCGCGTCACTCAAGGAGGTATACTCCAATTCATAATCTGATAGGAAAATATTAGTAATGGGGTTTTGGTTTACAAAGTGTCAAGATTCTATCTTTGATTCATTGTATTAAAGTGTTTTATGGTTTTGGTCCAGAAAGTGTAAAGCTTCTATCTTGATTCAATGAATCAATGCAATTGCTATCTTTTGTTTGTGTATTTATTCATTTGACAAAAAGAATGATAGTACTTTGTTTCTTCTATCTTGATTCGTTGTATCATTCTTTGTTTCTTACTCTATGTTGTTGTCTATGAGTTCAATTCCTGGTTTGGATCAATTTGGGATCTTCCCTTTTTTGCTTCTTCAATGTCGTTGTTTGAAGTATAATTTATGGCTAAACGGGTGATTCTTGAGACAAGGAAGCTGCTACTGCAAAGGGCAGCCCGGTGCACTAAGCTCCTGCTATGTGCGGGGTCCGGTGAAGGGCCGGACCACAAGTATCTATTGTACGCAGTCTTACCCTGCATTTCTGCAAGAGGTTGTTTCCACGGCTTGAACCCGTGACCTCCTGCTACTGCAACTTTGACTAATTGAGGGAAGTGAATAACTACCTTAAATATCTTTTGATAAGCAAAGTAACACTTGCTAATGAATGTACTATGAAGTATGTACTGTCATGCTACAATTAAGGTGCTTATGGAATACAGTCCTTCATGCATGTAAGGGATCGATGGAATCTCATTTTTTTTGCGGGAAAGTCCTTCTAGAATTACGTTTAACGTCCCTTTATTACATTCCCGATCGGCGCCTCGGGTCTAGTATACCGTCTAATCTATCTACAGTTTTTCTGTTACACCTAAAATATGAGTTTTGTAAACAATGAAACTTTAAGAGAGATGAAGATAAAAAACCTTTCCTCAAGGCATCCATGGTTCCTTTTCTATCCATCTGTCTAAAAATAAAAGTGGAATATTTATCCACAGCTGTCGGTTTCTCCATCTTCAGTCCATTCCAACTGGACAGGTCATCCAGTCAGTAATAGGTATGCTCACACTTTCCAGTTCCTAGTCTTGTAAGTTCCTTCTAAAGCGAAGATTCCAATTTCCTCAAGAAGTTTTGTTAACCAGATTGTAGAAATCTGGATAAGTTCCTTAAAAGGTCGGTTTTCCAGCCATTTGTCCTGCCACGTCCTTGTTTTCCTCCCATTTCTCACCTGAGTATTTATGAGTCCTTAAAATTCATTCGGCTTCCTTCTTTGCTTCCAAACTGCTAACCCATAAGGTTTTGTAACATCCTTGGTGCAACATCGACTGTCCATTTTACGTTGCCATTTTACCTTTTTGACTTTTTCCATAGTTCCTTCATTTCAATATAGAATTCCCTCACACACGGCTTTTATTGTAAAACCTTTTTCTTTACCAAATACCCATCATTTTAGTTTTAATCACAGTCGACCCTTTAATCAGATGCATCTTTTTTCTATCAGCATTACTTTCTTTACAAAAATTGCACCTGTGATCATCCAGCTGCTTCACAACCTTTACTAAGATAGGGACATCATGTATGTCGACATTCTACCCAGAAAAGATTGTTTTTTCCATTGGACTAACTTTTTCTCACAGTTGTCCAGTACACTCATCCACTCATTTGAAAATCTAATGAATAAATTGTGAGAACCATCTATATACTTTGTTAATATTTGACTGACAACCCAAGTATATGGTTCACATTAGAGTAAAACAAGCTTTTGATAAAATAAGCTTAAATCGGAACACCAGATCTCACCAGTTTGACACTAGAATGCATCAATAAGAAATCTCTAAGCACGTGAATACTTACTACGCCAGTCAATCCCTGCTAAAAAGAACTGCCGCCGTGATGTTATAAGCTATGCATTTATTTGTCCTATCAGTTATCTCAATCTATCAAAATGAAATTGTTTATAGAGATACAAGTGTTGCAAACTCCTAATTTTTCCATTATTTCTTTGTTAAAGGAGATATACTAAAGATATTTTCCAACGCAGATTATGAGTTATTTCAAACTATCCTGAAGAACTTTATGGTCGATTCTGAAGTATTTTCAATAGTTGCTACTTATTTATTATACAATACACAACTGTACCTCTGCATATTCTTTTCTTATACTGTCATCATTGTTGACACTTCTATAATGAAGAAACTCTGTTTTTGATTGGCTTATCAATCCTTTTGCAGAGGTGAACTAGTTTTGTGTGGGTACCAATATGCATTATCTTTCCTCCCTTCCCATAAACAACAACAATATACCCAGTGAAATCTCACAAAGTGGGTCTGGGGAGGGTAGAGTGTACGCAGTCCTTACCTCTACCTTGGGAGGTGGAGAGATTGTTTCCGGTAGACCCTCGGTATAAGGACAAGCAATTCAAAGTTGTATGAAAAGAGAAATAACATAAATGAATAAACCATGACAACAAACTATACAAGCATGATAGAGCAGTAACGACCACAAAAAGAAGCAGTAACAATCACAAAGTAAAACAATAGTCATAGAACAAGAAACAACAAATAGAAGCAGAGATCGAAGGGCAAGAAACTAGAAGAGTGCTACTACGACTACTAGTATGGAAGGATAAGCGAAACAATGCTCAATTACCTACTAACCCTCTACTCTAATCCGTGTCCTCCATAACCCCCTATCTAAGGTCATGTTCTCGGTAAGTTGGGACTGCGTCATGTCCTGTCTAATCACCTCTCCCCAATATTTCTTCGGCCTACCTCTACCTCTTCTAAAACCGTTCGTAGCCAACCTCTCACACCTCCTCACTGGGGCATCCGCGCTTCTCCTCTTCACATGCCTAAACCACCTCAGTCTCGCTTCGCGCATCTTGTCCTCCACCGAGGCCACCCCCACTTTGTCCCAAATATCGTCATTTCGAATCCTATCTCTTCTAGTATGTCCACACATCCATCGCAACATCCTCATTTTCGCTACTTTCATCTTTTGAATGTGAGAGTTCTTGACAGGCCAACACTCCCTCCCCATAAAACTTGCATATTTTTTCTTTTTTTGATTCATTCTGATAATTTGACTTCCTTCATAAATGAAAAAGTTCTCCATACTTTTCTTCCGGATTCAATAGATTCAAACGTTTTAGTCTGAACAACTGATCATTTCAATCATGTTTATTAGTACACATTATCTTTTTTGAAAAAAAGAACTGTCCATATCAAATTAGGTCTAGTTTATTAGGACATAGATAGTATCTAGTAAATAGCCTAGAAAAGGATGTTTACTACCTTGTTTCTCATAATCCAAGAGTTTTTACAATTTAATGCATGGTTTGCTGTGGATGTCTTGGTCTTCTTCGCGTATAAGTTTGTTTTTCCATTTTTTGATCTGGTCATATTCCACATTTTCATTTATCATCTTCTTTTTTCTAATACATATTCAATAGTTGATCACAATACCTATCCTTGAAGCTGCTAAGAGAAAGAAGAGTTTTACCCCACTCATTAATTGCTGGTAATTGTTACCTAGAAATAATTTGAACTTATTTATAAATTCCGCGATTTTCTACAACATAGCCTTGTGGAAGACAAGTACTCCACTATAACAATTTCATGTGCAGAGTTAACAGTACGATACAACCAAATCTTATGCAAAAAGATCATTAGTATAAACTTTAATTGCAGAAATCATTACTCTAATTACTGATCAAAACAAATCATTAGTCTAATTATGTTCCAGATCAGGTGTAAACTTTCCTAGATATTTGGTAGGTGCTTGTCTCTGCCGGAGACCTAACAGGGTCAACACTACTGATTACCTAAGTTGCTCGGACTCTCCAAATGGCTGCTGCACCCGTGTCGGATCCTCCAAAAATGCATTACTTTTGGAGGATCCGACACGTACCCGTCGACATTTTTGAAGAGTCCGAGTAACATAGCAATGATTACCCACCCTAATCTTAGATAGGTCATGATGGGTTTGTTTCGGTTTTGAGCTTCGCCTAACAAATAAGAGTAGATGTATTTATCAAGAGCTGTACAAGAGTATAGTTGCTTGTCAAGGAAAAAAATAAAAGCCAACAACTACACCTCCCTCCTAAACTAGTTGGGGTCGGCACATGAATTCTCACTATCTTGGTCGCTCTGTTTGGAAGCGGTTAATTCCAATATTTTATAATTTGAAGTAGCTAAGACTAGAAATTTTCTACATCTCCTATTGACATGCAAATCTCTAAATAAATTTAATGGACTCCGGGCAACAGATGACCTAATGTAAACATAGAATCTTGACCAAGATTTAATTCTCTTTTGCATTTCATGATCGAAGGAAAATAAAACAATTTAGAAAGTTAATTCTCTTTTTCATTCATGATCTCAACTAAACTTGTGCTTTTGACAAGATGCTTGAAGAACGGAGCAAGTATGGCTTGTTTCTGATTTTTGGAGCTTATTGAACAACATGGTTTGTGGTGTAGTTTCTGATTCTTGTTTTTATTGAATTCAGGTTATGTAGAAGCTGGTTCGCCAACTTTAGGATCCAGCAGGTCCTGGAAGTCCACGGAAATGGAGATTCAGTCATTACTTGAGAAGCTACTGGATGTAAATGATTCTATGAGTAGATGTGCGGCATCTGCAGCACCTACCACTTCTGTTACACAGAAGCTGGCAAGGCACAGGGATATTCTTCATGAATTTACCCAGGTTACTAACGATGTGATAGTATGTTAATTATAGTCACTGATACACGATAACAGATTTGACAATTTAGCATTTTTAACTTTCTGAAGTGGGAAAAAGAAAGTATATATTAGCAGCTTTGGTGACAATGCTGACATCTTCTCCTGCCTTGTTGATATCCAACTATATTTCTGTATGTTCCACTACTCGTGCAGTTTCTAAAAGTTACTGCACTACTCACGGTGCTTATGCTAATCCCGCAGATTGCAATCCCTTTTTTGGAACTAAGAATTAGCAACACGTGTTCAGAATTGGACATTTGAAATAACACACAAACTAGAATCAATATATTTTATCCATTTCTCTGGCCTTGCTGCAGATTTAATTGCTGCCCATGTTAACTGAGTTAATTCACTTAAGCTCTTGGAAATCCTGATGTGTTTAGAAAGCAAAGTCTTCTGATGATTATCAGATTAGCTATCAGTTCCATACTTCTTGAAAGGGTAAATTGGCGAGGGTTTGTTAATCTATCAATTTCTTTGTGGAATAATTGGAACTAATTGTGATTGAACTCCTTAATCAGATAACTTTTATGTGATTTAACATATAAAGAATAAGAATACTTAGTAGAGCCCAAGGAAAGTCAGATTTCTTCAAAATTGAACTATCAAAGTTTTGGTTATACAATAATGTTGAACTGCTATCATTCGGAGTGCATGCTATCTTGGGGTAGTTCGAATTGCTTGTTAGCTATGCCGGTCACTGTTTTTATGACTGACACATCGTCTTGTCTTCAGGAATTTAGGCGTATTAAGGGAAATATAAGCTCAATGAGGGAACATGCCGAACTTCTTAGTTCTGTGAGAGATGATATCAGTGAGTATAAGGTAAGAAACCTCATTGTTGAAATTCTTTTTGAGATGCTATAGTTTCAATTGCGTCTTAAGCTATTATTTGTATCTATTCAGGCATCAGGGAGTTCCCCCAAAATGCAGATACTGAGGGAGAGGGCTGCTATACATGGAAGCATATCTCATGTAAGATTAAGTGCTCTTTTTAGTTTTTAAAGAAATCATTTTTTTGTACAGAGTTTTCTCGCTTTCTTCCTCTATAAAAGTCTTGGTATGGAGTATTGTAGTGACAACTAAACCTCAAAGACATCCTTCCAAACAGTGTTATCAAAGGTGAAATGTGAAAACAAGCCCTGAAGACTATGGGACTTTGAGCACAATGCACAAAAAGATGCGTGCTTTAATGAAGAAATGCGCAATTAAAGAAAAGATAAGAACTATGTAGTTTACTCAAATTAACTACAACCCTAACAACATTATATAGTCAAAAGGATTCAAAAAATTATAATCAGATGAGTGCACATGGACGATGAAGCACACCCCTTAAGGCTTTGGTGCCTGCATTGAAGCGCTGCTTAAGTGAGGTGAAGCGCACAATCTATGTTGAAGCTAACTTTAGTAGGCTACCAGCGCATTAGTTGAAGCGCCCATAAGTCGCAAATGACTGATCACCGCCATCATAAAAGAAAAGTTCATTAATCATGGAATGAAAACCTTGTCTGCTTTACTTGGTAGGAGCTGTCACTTGAGATGAGAGCCAGGAGATAGCCTTTGGGGTCTTGGAGTTAAATATTGGGGATTAGAATTAGGTGGAGCCCATTAATCAAAACACATGCTGAGAACTGGTCGTTGGCGGGTCCAATATGAGTTTGCGCAGAGCTTCTAAGGGTCAACTATATTCTCTTTCAGCATAATTCCTGAGTCCAGAATTTACAGCTAATTCCAGAAGTAGATTAGTTTCTAGTATGCAACAAACAAAAGCAATTATGCGGGAATGTAAGGCCCAGTTGACACTATCATTGACATGGTTCAATACCCTTTCCCTCTTTTATTTTCCGTTACTATAGAATACTGGGTAGAATTAGGTGACAAAATTATGTACTTTTCACTGCCTTCGGGGTGTTTGCTCTTGTGCTGCATATTGTAAAATGTAGCATGGCAGCAGTTAGGGTCTAACTCAAGATATGTGTTCTAGCAAACTTTGTCACATATCGTTTTATTAGAGTTTTATAATCACTGGATATGTCAGTCATCACTCATCACTCATCACTCATCAGAGCATTTACTATATTAGGGATGGGCTAGTATCTAAACTGTGGATACATCATAAGACTATCTGGATACAGATGAGTGTGTGACAGCCATTCTGCAATTGGTTAACGACAATCATGATTCATGACTGAATATAAAACAAAGCTAGGACTTCATGTACCCAAAGGAGACGCTAGTACTGCTTCTCAAACGTGTTGATCCTTCTGTGCAGATTGATGACGTGATTAGCCAAGCTCAAACAACTAGGGCTGCCTTGGGTTCTCAAAGAACTTTATTTGGTGATGTTCAAGGAAAAGTGAAACAATTGGGCGACAAGTTTCCTGTCATCCGTGGGCTAATTGGTACTACTATTTTTGGGACCATTTCTGTTATCAAAATTCTTGGTTAAAAGTATCTCTGGCTGACATCATTGCTGATCCATGCAGGTTCAATCAAAAGGAAGAAATCAAGGGATACACTCATTCTATCCGCAGTCATCGCAGCTTGCACTTTGTTTCTTATTATCTATTGGCTCTCAAAGTAATAGGTATATTTGTTGATACAATAAAATTCAGAAGATAATGATTTCTAAGAAATTTTGCTCTTGTAGTCACTGCCATTTCCCTGATAAGTGAAAATCTTGAGTTCATTACTATATAGCCTTTCTGTTTTCTTCTGACTTGCTTTTAAGAAATATTAATTATGTTCTATAGACAATTCCACATTTCAGTTGGTAACTACTAGCTCTGCCAACTTAGAGGAAACAAATATGAGTCATCGGTTAACTTAGCTTGCTGCTTCTGTACCAAAAGACATTCAGAAACATCCACCAAGTGACTAGGATAGAAGATTAGAAGGCTTTTTGCTGTCTACCAAGGCTACAATACGAATCCCGCTTTACCCCTGTAGTAAATCTTTGAAACTGTAAAGAATAAAACCAAGTCATTTATGGTAACTAAGGGTGGGCTATTCAATCTTTAGGTTTGTCGACACTTATTATTAAGGGGAAATAAATGAAGTGTAGTGGTTGAATTTTGGTGTCCAAAGTGATCTATTTGATTTTTAACTGTGTCCATTACATACTGCTGGATCTATTTCCTAGATTTCCCATATGCCACTGGACTGGAGATGACTGATATATGCATTAGAGTGGCGCTGACCAAAACTCAAAATTTTCATGATGATTTGATCCTTACCAAAAATGGATGGATCATAACTAAGACTGGCATCAAGGGGCAATGGATAGGAAAATACTTAACCGCACAGTTTAGCTTTAAGGGTCAAAATTTACAAATTAAAGTGAGAATGTATATCATTTAACCTTGGTTAAGTAAAAAAAGCTACATGCAAGACAAATTTCTTGCATTCATTGGTCTGTTTTTTTTTCCAATCAAGTGAATTTCTGACGGAAGCCCCCGTTTTACTTTCTTTTTTTCCAGCAGGACGAGTAACCCATATGATTTTATGTCTTTCCTTGCACTATACACTCATCTCTCGTTGGGTGTAAACTTTTTGAAGCAAGAATTTGAATGTTGGGTAATGCTAAATACGGTCAATATGATTTAACTAATCAACAAGAGGCATAATGGGGCTTTTGGATGGGAGGGGTGCGCAAGTCTCGTTCTAGTTGGGATTCTTTATTTGAAGATCGAGAGCGGGGTCCGGAATAGCATGATGTCTTCATTTGGAGCTTCCATCCCATCAAGCTCTTTGTGGCGACCGCCTATCATATTCATGGAATATGATTCACTTTCAAGATGCCTTGGTGGTGAAATGCTAGACACGCGAGACTCAAAATCTTGTGCTAAAGAGCGTGGAGGTTCGAGTCCTCTTCAAGGCATAATATTGAGAATGCTCATTGAACGAGCATTCTCAATAAGAGAGCTCGGATCGAATTGGTATTGATATACCGATTCGATCCGAGCTCTTAGAATTGGAATAAATTCGGCAGCGGATTGCGAAATCTTGGTGATCTTCTCTATCTAATGAATGGGGAGTCCGCTTTAAAATCGTCCGCCCTGCAATGAATTTTCTAACATTTGACTACGTACCATTGAAGGATTTAATTGCACACTTGAAAGATAGCCCATAAAGTCACGGGAATGGTTGGATAATTGGTTTATATGGATCCTTCCTGTGTGAAAACACGGAGAAAAATGACATTGCCAAAAATTGACAAGGTAAAATTTCCATTTAATCATCAAAAGAAACGTCCCTTTTGAAACCAGAATTGATTTTCTCTGATACCTAACATAATGCATGAAAAGATCCTTGAATAATCATAGGGTAACCTCATACATAGGCTTCTCTGATACGAAATGGGCCACTTCAAATAGGTTCATTGCTCTGGCCCAGAATACGATTAAAATGGAGAACATTTTGATATGAAGCACATTAGCCAACAACAACAACAAATAGATTTATCCGCCACGGATTTGAATTAGTCAGTAGAGTGAACTTCCGGATAATTATATTAAACCACAAAAAAAACTACTACTACTACTATTGTACTTCTACGTTCATGTGCATTTGTTTGTAGATTGAGGAGATTTATAACAAACGTGGAGTTATTTTTATTTCAGTCTCAATTAAAAGTTCAAAAAATCGCCTAAATTTAGTTGGTGGCCACGATGCAATAATTAAACACGATTGTGAACTACTTCAAACGTTTTCCAGTCAAGAATTTTAGAGTAGTAAATTCAAAATGGAGCAATAAGGCACAACAGAAATCAATGCAAACATTTTTTTTCAATATAAGAATTTAGTACTCGTGTGGGGTATATAAGTTGAATAAAAAAAGAGTTTTGCCTACTCACATGCAGTGAAAAGAGGAAACAGACAATTATAGCACATAGAAAGCCAAACGCTGCATACTGCAGAGTCTTTATCTCTACAAAGTACAAAGGCGTTTTTCTTAATTCTTACTACAAATTTAGCAAAACATCAAAGTATGGCCAATTAGTCATTGCCAAAACTTTAACATGTAAAAAGTTTGGCCCCTCCTTTAGTAAACACTGTACCTACATCTGCATGGAAACACTGTACCTACATTGCCAATTCTTACTAATGCTTTTTTACTGCCACAAGAGAGTGGCATCTATATAACCTTATAGCTACTCAATTTTTTCGTACGTACTTTTGATATGTTAAAAGAATAAGCTAAAGAAATGGGTATTGTGTTAAGCAGTCTTTGGCAGGTTATTAAATAAGCTTAGCTAACTCTATTGGTTTCCACACACTTGGAGGGCTCTTTTCTGCTACCATGTACACTTTCTTACATCTGTTGTAGGGAGAAAGATATGCCCAGATGCCAATATAGTTTTTTTATTTTTTGCGAAATTGCTTAAATGCAGAATGTGCTTATCCCCACGAAGATATTAAAAATTAGAAGAAAAAGAAGTATAAATATATACTTTACAATGTTCTTTTTTTACACTATATTCCATTTTATCTCAGTTGTAACATGTAAACTGACTTATTTTTCAAGTTGATGATCCCACTTCATTAGATAGTTACTTATAATTATTTTTTTCTGATAAACTTCACAATATTTAATCTTAATGAAATAATTTATAACAATACAAATATTTATGACTTGTTTAGACTATAAATTCCAAAATTCTTTTAAAAAATTTTAAACTGCGAGATCAATCTAAATATACCTCATAAATTAGAACCGAACGAAATATTAATTCAATTGAAAACAAGTAGAAGAACCACAAAAAGTACTGTAAGCTTAATCATCTATGGGACATCAGCTGACACTTCCACCTTTTGCATTCTACTCATTAGCTCTACTCTAAGATTAAAATTAGAATATAAGTTAATTAACTTTCAACTTACGCAGAGGAAAAAGTCAACCATTCTAACCATTTCAATTAAATGGAATCTATCTATTTTCCTCAACACCCTATCCTACTCTTAGAGAGTTTAGAGTTGCTCTTTACTCCGAGCTCCAACCTGGCCTAATTTGATTTGTGCGTACTTAAGGATTAAAATTTGAATAATTTAATACATCGAAGTTTGTTTAAAACATTTTAGAAAAAAATAATCTAAAACTTTGTGGAATGGTAAGAAAAAGAGAAGTTATTTTCATGGGGATACAATGAACATAATAATGTTAGTAAATGAGACTTAACTCAGTCAAGTTGAGCTGCCAATGACTATTAGGTCGTCTAGTTTATATTTTGTTAGCAATATACTCTGTTATAGATCTTTACTTACATTTCTTCATATATAGGCATTTGAAATTAGTTATAGATTATATTGTCACGGACAAAGAAAGCAAAATTTTAAATTGATCTTTAAATGATTGAACTGATCAGAACTAATTTATTTCAAAGTAGCTGAGAATTTTGTATTTATATATTTGTCAGTACATTTCACAGTTGTTCTTATATACAAATAAACGTACAAAATTTAGAGCCAACAGTAGATATCAACAATAGAAGCTTCCCAGAATTGATTCACAATACGGTAATTCCAGTGATCGGATATTAAATTAGAATTCCAGTACAGTTGTCTATATTATTTAGTTTGTACTTTCTTCATTCCTAATTGCCGTGATGAGAATTGAGATATTGATCGAGGATTACACTACACTATCATATGGAGTATTTCAGTAATATTTAGTATATCTCAATATTTACTGATTCAGTCCAAGAAGACTCGAAACCAGAAAAAGGACTTAAAATTAAATATTATTTTTAGTTGATTATGTCTTTAACACGTCCCTCGCGTGGAGGTCTAATTCATTTTTTATGGGTTAACACGTGTGAAAGTTGTTTTGATAATGACTAAGAGATTCAAACTTTCAAACTCAGGGCATATGTATACTCTAATATTATGTTGAAGTGTGTGTTAATCTCATCTTTTAAATCATGAGAAAGCTTACATTTTTGCAAGAGTCACGAGCATTTGTCATGCTTGACATATTTAACACAACTTTCAATCAGGGTGACCTTTGGATAAAGCTGTTGAAGCTTGAACTTTAGGCCTCTAATTTTTTAAAGCCTCATTTTATACTACAATAGTTATAGTATAAACTTTTATTTTTAAAAAAAGTATATCAAATTTTAAAAAAGGAATGTATCTTTTGTACTTTGATAGAGGGACTCAAAATAAGCTTGTAACTTGTAAAACAAAGAATTTATCAAAGGGAAATGAAAAAATAATCATTAATTTTTTTTTAATCTTTTCAATGAAAGTGACTTTTCATTTCCTTCACTCATTTTCCTAAACATCAGCATAAACTTCTTTTTTATACAATATCTTCTTTGTTCCTTCAAGCTTTTATATTTTCTTTGTTCCTTTAAGCTTCAAAAATTTCTCTTTAACAATATTGTTTTTGAAACAACCAAGAGCAAAAGCTAAAGTTGTGTGGCAAAATAAATTATTGATTTGCATTTTCTTGAATATCAAGCATTATTAAAAGTTTATGAAGCAACAAGTTCTTATTTTGAGATTTTTAGTATTATTTTTTTAATTAAAGTTTATTGTGCTTGATATTTCTATTACATAGGCATATATATATATATATATATATATATATATATATATATATTTATTATTAAAATTTAAATATGTCAACTAGAAATTTGAATCGGATTATTCAAAACTTAAAAGAAAAAGGAATGAAGCTTTGATACAATCCCAAAAAGGATCAATCATGTCTTAAGAGAGATTGAATGAATTAAGTATATTATTCATTAAAAAAGAATTATTAGAAGAAATCGATTATTAGACAATTATTTATAGCTTTACATCACAAAAAGCTAGAAAAATAAATTTTAAATAAAAATTATATATTATATAACTTTTTCTTTAAATAAAAATATTAAGACATCTCATCGAAGTTAGCTTTAGGCCACTAATAGTATTGAGCCACCTGAGCCTTCAATTTGTTAAAGCAAACTCAGTTTGGTTCTAGTTATCGAACAAGATAAAATTTAATTATCCTTTGACGCTGCAAGACACTTCATTAATAAATAATACATACCAACATGTATTATGCATCCATAGAACGAAAAAAATCAGCAGAACCAGTAGCTTATGGGAACTATATTTCTTTTTAGTACTAACATACTTGCATATATCTAGTACTCGACATCCTATAAAAGTAACATTGTTTTACATTATAGCGTTGACACTATACAATCTTTTAGTACAGCTTAGTTAATCCTATCTAAGTAGTGTCATCTCTTTGCTACTTCAACCGGGATTAAGGGTGTGTTTTGGTATAAAGGAAAATATTTTATAGAAAATGTTTTCCAATTTTCTCATGTTTGGTTGGTTAAAATTTTTTAAAACGTTTTCTTTAGGAAAACAAGTTCATTAAAAATGAGAAAAATGACTTTTCTAATAAAAGTAGGGAAAAAAGTCTCACACGTAACATTCAACTAACTACCCTACCATCACCTTATGCACCTCCCACCCCAACCCCCACCCATTTTTTTTGTAAAGAAAGTTTTAATTTTTTTTTAGTTTTCTAAACCATCCCCTCCATTTTTTTTTTTAAAGAAAGTTTTTTATTTTTGTTTTGTTTACAAACCACTCCCCCCCTCATCTGTTTTTAAAAAAATAAGTTTATAATTTCTTTTTTGGTTTTCTACACCACCCCCGACTAACCCCACCACTAAAAAATAATTTTAAACGTTCTTTTCTTTGTTTTGTTTTTTATACCTTCCCCCCCCCCCCCCCCCCCCCACACCATCCCCTCCAAAAAAATATTTTTTCTTAAAAAGAGTTTCAATTTTTTTTTTTGTTTTCTACACCCCCCCCCCCCCCCCGAATTTTATGATTCATATTATTAATTTTTTTTATAAAGAAATAAAAAAATTGTGTGGTTAAATTTGATATGGGTGGGTTGTGGTTTGGGGGGGGAGGGGGTGGAGGGGCGGGGGAGATAAGATTTTTTTTCTAATTTTTCTAAAAACAAAATAATACATACGAGATAGAAAATTAGTGGGGGGGGGGGGGAGGGTTGGGTGGAACGGTGGTGTGGCGTGGGTGTGGTGGTGTAGGGTAGGGGTGGATGAAGACAAAGCGCGTTGGAGGGTGGTTGGGTGGGGGTGGGATGGTGAAATTGGTGAGGCTAAGGTAAGTATTTTCCGACATCCCCACTCCCCACCTCATCCTATCCTATCCTTATAGTATTTTGCTAGATATATAAATGCTCTTAGTATGATATTTTCTTTTACTTATTTACCAAACATTAGAAAACAAATTAGAAGAGGTAAATAATTGACTTATTGTTAATTAGTTGACTTTACTAGGTCAAGAATTACTTGTTTCAAAATTTTAGGTTATTAAATGTGCAGAACATAACATTATGGCATAAGAACTATGCTTGGATCATATATCATAAACTGTAATTCGTGAAGGATTAAATTTAGAACTTCCTAATTTCTACAACTTTCTAGGACTTCAGTTAATTAAATGGTCACTGAACTATTAAATCACTTCTCCTTTTTTGTCTAAAAAAAAGTCAATCAAGCTTGAAATTGATGTATATATCAGACCATTTTTTAGCACCTGATTTTTTAAGTCGAAAAAAATTAAACCAACCCATTATATATAATCAAAACTTCCTTTCCCACTCAATCATCGACCCTTAAAATATCTTTATATGCTAAACAAATACCGAAAAAGCATAAATTTAAAAGGCTGGTACATGTTTTTTATCGCTTAAATTCATATAGGTTTCATTATTTCTAGGAGTTCATTTCTAGTGGGATTATTCTATATATATACTTCAAAATTTTGGAGTGATGAAAGAAGGCATATTCTCCTTCCAAGCAAATTATTTAGTCCAAGGAAAGCTGGATCTAAGGAAAACCACATGAAGTGTAACGTTGATAAGAAAACGATGTTAGAATTGTAGATAAAGTGGGAAGAGGACCACGAATATTTGTAACGGAGAGTCTGAACAACCTTACTTTAAAGGGCAATCATTGTGATGACAAGACTAGTTTAATTACTCTTTACTATACATGACTTTGCTGCTACAAAGTCATGATGAAAATATGATCGATCGATGTGATAGTTCTCAATTGTGTTAGAGAAAAAGAAGTTGAAAGCCATCTTTTTCAGCAACCATACTTTTTTAAGTGTTTGTTTTGTGGTTTTACTACATCACTCACCTAGCTTCTCCCTTCCTACATCAATAAACATGCAAGAAAATTAAAGGATCTTATTTTTTTTTCTTTTCACCTAGGAAAGATTAAAAGCAAGGGCTATAAGGTTTTGCTGGAAATTGTTGGCTGTAATTGTTGGTACTCTATTGTACTTTATAAAGCAGTACGAGAAGTAAATAACTATTACAAGTATTCGAAAGGATAAATAAATATTCAATATTCAGAAATTGAATCTTGTTGAAGAAATAGGCCAATCTTCAAACTCGCTAGCAAGCTTGTTGTGTCTTGAATCTTGATAACCTGAAATCAAGAAAACAACTAAATCTGGATGGTTCAAAGTTGTGTGTTGAGTCGAGTGATTGCCCTCTTGTCCTTAAGACAAGATTGCCCCGTATATATGCTTTTACGTTAGCGGGCAATAGTCTCCCAAGATAAAACAACACTTTAATCTCAACGCTACAAAGCCAATAGGTTGAGCCTCGACGAAGAAAACAAATATGAATCGACTTGTCTTTGAAGATATGGAAAAGGAAGGAAGAGTTTCGTTTACTCTTCTCTTTCGTCTCTGTGTATGTAGTGTGTCTCTCGTGTGTATATCTTATGTATATCACACCGTATTTCGTCACCGTTTTGCACCGATTTTCGCCATCGTTTTGTACAGATTTTGGCCACTGTTTTGTGCTCTTTTGTGACTGAAATGTGCTGTTATTTTCGTGTGTTTCCAGTCACGAATTGAGCCAAAGGAGGCTCAATATATATAGCATGGAGGAGGGGCTGTACAACTGCCCAAAACATGGCTGTTAATGGCCATTAGGAGGGCATTAAACAACCAAGTAATGGTTGTTAATGGCCATCAAGAGGGGTTGAATTATGGACATGAAGGAGGGTGATAATGGAGGAGTTAATCAACCAAATAATGGCTGGTTAATGCTCCTGAAAACAGTCCGACGGTAGGCAGAAAGTTTTCTGCCTTCCATCACCCCAAAACCAACTTTTCAGAAACTCTGGGGACCAAACTGTACATAAGAAATTTCAGGGATCAAACTGTACATCTGGAAAAGTCCTCTGGTCCAAAAAGATAATATCAGAAAGTTACCACAGCCCGTGACCGGACGGGCTGGCGGTGGCGGTGCGTGTGTGGGCTTAGCCTTGAACCCAAGCACATCTAGGTCATCCCTCCTTTAAACACATGGGATACCCCTTGGGGTCCCAAACCCTTTACCATTTTAGAGACTTATATAGAGAGCAATTCTTTTTATTCCCACCGATGTGGTAGATTTGTCCCACACCACATTTCCATGCCTCAAACACCTTACTTCGTGGACCAATATCTCTTTCATTTCTCAACGAAATTTGACGATTCTTGGCCCTACGGTCATCTACTCACTTCGTAGATCATGCATGTGCGAAGAGACAAAGTCTCCAACATGCGAAACACTAGTATTTAATTCATCAAAGATGGGTGGACGCATCTCCCCGCCAAAGACAAATTTCCAACGGTAATTAATTGCAGAAATTAGCGTGAGGACAAAGAGCTGCATAAATAAAGATCAAAGATTTCTGTCTTTCTGTTTCATTGACAGCTACGTATCTGTGTGTTTCTGCGTGTGTGAGTGTGCGAGAAACAGCCTGAACTGTCAAATCATTCTGCCCCCTAAGCTTTTTTAATTACTCTAATTACCTTGCTTTAATATACTATATTAAGTACTTTCTTACGCCTTTCCACTCTCAAGCACCATACTCGTAGGCTGTAGCAGATATATAGTTGCCATCTTGCACCGTTCAATGTTCTATGCAATTGTTTTGTCACGATTTAGAAGACAAACGTTGACAAATTGATGGCCTCATTTGTTCCTACTTAATGAACTGAATCTAATTAATAATTAATATCTCAACTTATTAAGAATATTTGTTTTTTTCTTACTAGTTCTTAAAAGGTCTTAATCATTTAGATCTTACATACCATCTGAAAATTGTTAAGAAATTCATTTAAAATTTTATATGTGAATAGAACATTTGTCAATTTTCTAGTTACCCACAGGTCACAACATACCACAGAGTCACCTATGTCAACCACCTTCACCTCCAGCACCCTTCAAAACCTGCTACCACTACAAATTACCTTTACAACTAGTCTCCATTACAAAACCATCACTACAAACGACCAACCACCACCATGATATTTCCACAAAGTCATCACAATATTCTGATTTATCACGCTCAACTATAAAGAACTAAGCAACTATACATGCTAGTATCTTACCAGATGTAATGTCATAAACTTCGTGACATTGGTAACAAGAATCTGATCATTAATCGCCATTGTGTGCGCAACTAGTGAATCTCCACCAATATAATCAGCTCCACAACCTACCACTAGCAACCATTGACCACCAGCTTTCACTGCACATTCATAACCGTTGGCCACCATCACTACATGACCATTATCGTTAGCCTCCTCCACCAATTACGACCACCTCTAGCCACTACCTTGTAATCATCATCGATAACCGCTAGCACCACAATTACCATCGCTGCTAGCTTCTTTAGAACGGTTTATCAAGAAAATAATTTACATATCCAACACCATGTAAAGTAAATTACAAAGACTTAGGTGGATAAGACTTTGTTTACTATAAATATTGTGTGAATATAATATTTATTATTTATTTGAATGTTAATAATTATTATTAGATAGATAAAGATACGTTCTACACATTTAGATGTTGAGAATAAACAAAGTCGTATCCACCTTAGTCTGTTAATTGATTCAGGAGCCGTTCCTTCTTAGAATTAAAACAAACTAAGGAGGCCTAAATGGAGAGGGGCTGAGTGGTCAATTTTTTTTAATTAATCCTTGGAATGAATGTTGCTTCGAGTGATCAACTTATAAGACCATAAATTTGTAGAAGTTTTTCTTTGGCAGGTTGAAATCATACCTTTTTGTCGCTTTGTTTGTGGTAGACTGAGAGAAAAGAGACATTTTTCAATGTAAAAAAGCAATCAAATGAAGTTCATTTCCTTTATCCCCAATGGGACAAAGTTGATGTTGGGGTGTGTGAACAAAATTTTACATCGGAATTGGAAAGAAAAAAGAACATACATAGAAGGTGTGAGATTCTCCTAATGGAGTGAGGCCTTTGGGGGAAAACCGTGCGGGCTTGGCCCAAAGCGGACAATATCACACCATGTAAGAGTGTCTTGGGCTATTTTAGTCCAACAACTGGTATCAGAGCCCATGATTAACGGGACGAGTATGAAGATAGCGGAGTGTGGCGTGTGGCCCGGCTTAGTGCCTTTGCTCATCTATTAGGCCGGTGCAGTACCTTTACCCGTAGATTGAAGACGCTTACACAACCAAGTAGCAACCGACTTTGGTGGTCATAAATACTCGGAGAATGATGTTGATGACACACAATTAATCTCCAAATTAGCCCATAACTGGTGAAAGGTTGTGGAACTTAGTTCGAGGGGGAGATTGTTAGGGTGTGCGAACCAAGTCCCACACCGGAAGTGAAAAGGAAAAAGAGCCTACATATAAGGTGTAAGATTCTCTTAATGGTGTGAGGCCTTTTGAAAAAATCATGCGGGCTTGGCCCAAAGCGGACAATATCACACCATGTAAGAGTGCCTTGGGCTATTTTAGCCCAACAACTTGTATCCGAGTCAATGGTTTGACGGAACGAGTATGAAGATGGCAGAGTTTGGCGTGGGGCCCGACTTAGTGCCTTTCCAGTCTATAGGCTGGTTTACGACATTTACCACAGCTTTGAAGACGCATACACAACCTTTGGGCTTCGGTGGCCATAAATACTCGGAGAATGATGTGGGTGACACACAATTAATCTCAAAATTAGCCCATAACTAGTGATGGGTTGTGGAACTTATTTTGAGGGGGAAATTGTTGGGGTGTGCAAACAAAGTCTCACATCAGAAGTAGAAAGGAAAAATAACATATATATATATAAGGTGTAAGATTCTCTTAATGGTGTGAGGCCTTTTAGAAACAATGTGCGTACTTGATCCAAAACGGACAATATCACAACACGTAAGAGTGTCTTGGGCTATTTTAGCCCAACAATTAGATTTGTTATTTTTAATTTGTTCTCTAAACAATTTACAAAGTGAAATTATTGTTGGAAATTAGCCTTTGGCGGGGAGATGCGTCCACCCATCTTTGATGAATTAAACACTAGTGTTTCGCATGTTGGAGACCTTGTCTCTTCGCACATGTATGATCTACGAAGTGAGTAGATGACCGTAGGGCCAAGAATCGTCTAATTTCGTTGAGAAATGAAAGAGATATTGGTCCACGAAGTAAGGTGTTTGAGACATGGAAATGTGGTGTGGGACAAATCTACCACATCGGTGGGAATAGGAAGAATTGCTCTCTATATAAGTCTCTAATGTGGTAAAGGGTTTGGATCCCCAAGGGGTATCCCATGTGTTTAAAGGAGGGAAGACCTAGATGTGCTTGGGTTCAAGGCTAAGCCCACACGCGCGCGCCGCCGCCGCCGCCCGTCCCGTCCGGGCTCGGGCTCGCTCGCTCGGTCACGGGTCGTGGGTCGTGGGCCTTTCGATATTATCTTTTTGGACCGAGAGAACTCGCCGGATGTACAGCTTTGATCCCCGAAGTTTCATATGTACAGCTTGGACCGAATTCTTTTATATGTACATTTGGTCCTCGAAGTTTCAATATTTACGATTTGGTCCCAGAATTTCGGAGACTTTTTCGTAAATATTGGACTGCATTTTGGAGCATTAACCAGCCATTATTTGGCTGATTAATTCCTCCATTAACAGCCCATTACTTGGGCGGTTAGGCGACTTTTCAATGGCCATTAACACCATTACTTGGCTTTTTTAATGCCCTCCTAATGGCCATTAACAGCCATGTTTTGGCAGTTGGACAGCCCCTCTTGCTTGCTATATATTGAGCCTTCTTTGGCTCAATTCGGAGCGAAAAATAGACGAAAATACAAAGCTGAAAACTGGCTGAAATAAGGCAAGAAACGACCGAAAAACTAAACGAAAATCAAAGTGAAAACAAGGACCAAACCGTGACGAAAATCGGTGAGCAAACCCACACATATACACAAGATATACACTACGAGAGACACATTATATACACAGAGACAAGAGAGAAGAGTATTGATAAACTCTTCCTTCCTATTCCATAGCTTCAAAGAAGTCAAGTCATATTTGTTTTCTTCGCCGTGCTCAACCTATTGGCTTTGTAGTGTTGAGATTAAAGTGTTGTTTTATCTTGGGAGACTATTGCCCGCTAACGTAAAAGCATATATACGGGGCAATCTTGTCTTAAGGATAGAGGGCTATCCTCGACTCAACACACAACGTTGTAACCATCCGTATTTAGTTGTTTCTTGATTTCGAGTGTTATCAAGATTCAAGGCACAACAAACTTACTTGCGCAGCTTCTCAAGATTGGCTTTGCAAGGTGATCAAGATTCAAGACACAACACATATGAGGTCGTTTTTTGAAGATTGACAATTTATTTATCCTTTCGAACATTTGTAATAGTTATTACTTCCCGTACTGCTCTATAAAGTACCATAGAATAACCAACAATTTAAGACAAGATTGTATTGTAATACTATTAGTGTTCGAAAGATGTTGGTCAAAAATTGTGTGACCAAATCTGGATATGGCAATGGTTTTCTGGTAGAAGGGAGTGATGATGATGAACGTATTCATGGTGTCACCACTACCAAGACTGGTGGGAACAAGCGCTCTCGAGAGCCTGAGGATGTCAACTGGGACAAGAGGAGAAGACTGAAGATGTACTTCTATCTTGCGCAAGGGCCGTATCTATCCCGGACAAAAAGATTCGAATAATGGTAAGAAGGAACTGGACACTCAGTTTGATGAAGTGACTGGAAGTGAGCCGAATCCGAAATTGGGATAAGTAGTTTTTCTTACTTGTCAAGAATAAAGATTAAATGATGTCTGATTAAAAATGGATTAAAGTAAGGAGGAATATGAAAATAATTTATATTCCTTACGCTTTAACAAATCAGAAGTTTAATCTCATCTTCTTTTTCGTTTAAAGATTGGATTTTGTAAACGACTTAAAGAGATCCGTTCTTTTAAGTGTAGTGATTAAAAGTGTGTAAAGTAGGTTCGCACATACGATGGAGAAAGATCCACTAACTGTGCGAAAACTGTTACCACTCTTAAGTAAGCGCCAAGAATTATCTGGGCACCAATCTTAACGTTAAAGACGTAGAACCTGTCATACTATTTGGCAGAAGATCCTTCATAGGATGATATTGGACACTCAGTCATACAAAGCCTCCGGGCGACTGGAGTGGGCCAAAAATTCTTTTGATATGATGATATTGGACACTCAGTCATATAAAGCCTCCGGGCGACTGGAGTGGGGCCAGAATTCATTTCATAGGAAAAGTAAAGGACACCTAGTGTGGTGGGCCGAAATTTCCGTGTCTTAAATGATCCGAAGGCCTAAAGAAAGGCGAAAAAGAAATTGGACACTCGGTCGCCAAAGCAACCGGAGTGGGCCGGAGCATCCGGATCTCATATGATCCGGTTACGCCCAACCACGGCAAGAAGTTGTTCATGTGAAGCAACGCCACCTCTAAAATCAAAGGGGCCGGAGAGGTTGTCCTCAATAGGACTTCATGGATTGGGATCACTCTAAGATGAGGTGATACATATCCCAAACTTGGTTTAAGGGACGCTGTTGGTCAAGCTGGTTTGAGACTAGTCCAACAGGTCTGTAATAACTAAGAATGGTACAGTACGTCTGTAGCTAAATGAATGATATATTTGTAATCCGTGCATCTATTCCATCATAGATTAAGACACGTTAAATAGCAAGTCATTCAAAAGCTAACGATGTTGAAATTGTTGCCTACTGTCGACATAAACCCTCAAAATAAATGTGAGGTAGACGAAGAGGCAAAATCACCTTTCCAAATTCCGTCAAGGGAATAGCGAAAGAAGTACCGCTCCTCTAGAACTTAGTCACACCTACTTGGGTGATTTGAAGTTGATACAAAATAGAGGGGGGAGACAAGTACGTTGTGACCTTCATTGATGATGGTACAACGTATGGAATCATTTGTTTGTTGAAAAACAAAGATGAAGTTGTTGAAGCAGATAAGCGCAACAAAGCAGAAGTTGAAAATCAACTAAGCCTATGGATTGAGAAATTTGTAGTGATAGAGGGGGAGAATGTGAAGCATCGTTCATTAAACGACTGTTCATTTCTCACCTCAGTCCAACGGTGTTAGCCAAAGTCGTACGCCCAATTTATGTGGGGTTGCTTGGTAAAAGTTGGAATAATGAAACAGTCAAGTTGTACCTAAGATCGTAGATTGCATATCCACTGGATCTGCAAATAACAGTAGTGATGATCGCCTCTTGGCGTCAAAGAATACTGAATTCTTTGAAGATAGCTTTCCTTGAAAAAGGAAAAGGGAGTAATTGCTCAAGGTTAACAAGAACCCGCGAGGGCTCGATGTCCGGAATCGGACGTTCCGTATCTACGGACTCGAAAGTTCTTGGCTATCCGGAACTTAATATTCCGGATCTGCAGAACTCGGGGATTCTAGATGTTGAACCGAGAAGGAGCAAAGAGGGGACAAAGACTTGTTCCATACCTTCTAGCTTGTATGGTTGAGAACGAACCATGGACAATTAATAAATAATTGTCATCTCCAAAAGCGCTCGCTTTGGAAAGAAGCTACAAAGAGAGAAATAGACTCTATCATATAGAACCATACTTGCGTAATGGTTGATCTTCCTCCGGAAAAGAACCTTTGGATTGTAAGATGTGCTCCCTCACGAGTAGCTTCACATCCAGGGCCATTGCGCTCTTGCGTGGCATGAATGTTGAATTAGCCTTCCCAACCGTAGAGTTGGAAGAAGAGAATCGACTTGGTTTGCGGATCGTTGGGCTTCTTCCCGAACTTTCATTTTGGTCCCCGAAATGTTTACATTTTGGTCCTGAAAGTTTCGGATAAAACAGAACAATGAATCGACCACGAAACATTGACTCGAAATTAGAATGCCAACAGTTGGAGAATCAACAGTCTAAAAGTAAAAGTCATATTGAAACAAAGTCTCGATATGAAAGATATGGGTATCACAGATGACATCTTTGGAATTGGATTTCTAAGACATTTAACGGATGGTCGATAGTTGACAGCCTCTCGTTGAAGCCACCAATGGATATGAATCATAGAACTGATTGGAATCATGGTGCACCCATAGACAAGGAGCGATATGCTCAGGTCACGTGTAGTTCAATGTATTGTACACACTACAACCGACCTGGTATCGTCTTACAAAGCAGATCAGTTGAACTAAAGTTCACTGATGATTTCAATACATGATCAATAGAAAGGTGTTAAGTCGGATATGACGATATCCGAATTATTCACTTATCTACGGATTATAGTATTCGGATGTCCAAATGGTTCGAGAGAACACTTGATGCAAAGCGGACATCGAGATATGAAGAACACCAAAGCCACATGTAAATGTGTATGGTGGTTCTTGGAAAATCCTCTAAGCAAACTTGCATCGGCCGATTCATGATGGAATCGGGGTTTATCGCTTTATACAAAGCATGAAAGAAGTTGAGTAACTTCACGACTCTTTAGAGGACGTCCCTTATTGGGAGAAACCCGTGCCTTCGCAGCTTATACACTTTGTGGCTAGCCGGTCGGCTTCAGGAAGGACACGGATGACGGCGTCTGGACATATCTTTTAGGATCTGTCGGAGACATAAGACCGTATGGCAGTTGATCATCACGGGTGTCACATCCTTGTTTACTAACTAAGGGACTACCCGGAGATCAAGTGTTCTCGCTGTCTAGGGGAATTGGCTTAAAACCCAAACAATACGAACCTTTGCGGTGGAAACCCAACCATACGATTGGAGATCCCAAGAATGTGGTTCAATGGGAAAACTAAGCGGCAAAAGGTTCGGTTGAGCGCTTCGGTGGAAGCAAGAAGCACTTCGGATGATGATTTACGTACGGAAACATGAATCCAAAGTCGTTCCCGCGATAGACATTAAAGTGCCGCTCGCATGGTGGGTAAAGGTTAAGCTTCCAAACCTTTAAAAGATCCTCAAATGGTTGAGGTTAAGGTTGGGAGAACTTTTAATGATTCCTAACACTTGTGAAGTGGGGTATAGCAGATACCTTGTAGGAGATCACCTATTTAAGTGCGAGGATGGCCGACTCAAATGAACGCACTTAAGAATCCAAGTGTGTCCATGGCCACAACGGACGAAACGTAAGAAGGAAAATGAATAAGAAGAGTTATTGTGTTGATATCGTTGTCTTGGCTTACACTAAACACTGACGGTTCAAGACATCACGTTCACCGCGCAGTAAGTAAGTCCGATGGTTTCAACTAGGGAAGGTTCAAAGTGAAAGCTACCTCTCCTGATGCAATATCGTTTCGCTGAAAGATTGCTGAAATGTAGGCACCTTGTGCGTGCGCCACAATCTCTCTTTCATAGAGGGGATTGTTGGAAATTAGCCTTTGGCGGGGAGATGCGTCCACCCATCTTTGATGAATTAAACACTAGTGTTTCGCATGTTGGAGACCTTGTCTCTTCGCACATGCATGATCTACGAAGTGAGTAGATGACCGTAGGGCCAAGAATCGTCTAATTTCGTTGAGAAATGAAAGAGATATTGGTCCACGAAGTAAGGTGTTTGAGACATGGAAATGTGGTGTGGGACAAATCTACCACATTGGTGGGAATAGGAAGAATTGCTCTCTATATAAGTCTCTAATGTGGTAAAGGGTTTGGATCCCCAAGGGGTATCCCATGTGTTTAAAGGAGGGAAGACCTAGATGTGCTTGGGTTCAAGGCTAAGCCCACACGCGCGCGCGCCGCCGCCCGCCCGTCCCGTCCCGGGCTCGGGGCTCGGTCACGGGTCGTGGGTCGTGGGCCTTTCGATATTATCTTTTTGGACCGAGAGAACTCGCGGATGTACGATTTGATCCCCGAAGTTTCATATGTACGTTTGGACCGAGAATTCTTTTATATGTACGAGTTTGGTCCTCGAAGTTTCAATATTTACGCTTTGGTCCCCGCAATTTCGGAGACTTTTTCTCGTAAATATTGGACTGCATTTTGGAGCATTAACCAGCCATTATTTGGCTGATTAATTCCTCCATTAACACCCATTACTTGGGCGGTTAGGCGACACTTTCAATGGCCATTAACGGCCATTACTTGGCGTTTTAATGCCCTCCTAATGGCCATTAACAGCCATGTTTTGGCGCTTGGACAGCCCTCTTGCTTGCTATATATTGAGCCTTCTTTGGCTCAATTCGGGAGAGCGAAAATAGACGAAAATACAAAGGAAACCGGCTGAAATAAGGCAAGAAACGACCGTAAAACTAAACGAAAATCGAAGCGTAAAACAAGTGACCAAACCGTGACGAAAATCGATGAGCAAACCCACACATATACACAAGATATACACTACGAGAGACACATTATATACACGAGACAAGAGAGAAGAGTATTGATAAACTCTTCCTTCCTATTCCATATCTTCGAAAAGTCAAGTCATATTTGTTTTCTTCGCCAGCTCAACCTATTGGCTTTGTAGTGTTGAGATTAAAGTGTTGTTTTATCTTGGGAGACTATTGCCCGCTAACGTAAAAGCATATATACGGGGCAATCTTGTCTTAAGGATAGAGGGCTATCCTCGACTCAACACACAACGTTGTAACCATCCAGATTTAGTTGTTTCTTGATTTCAGGTTATCAAGATTCAAGGCACAACAAACTTGCGGCAGTTCTCAAGATTGGCTTTGCAAGGTGATCAAGATTCAAGACACAACACATATGAGGCTGTTTTGAAGATTGACAATTTATTTATCCTTTCGAACATTTGTAATAGTTATTACTTCCCGTACTGCTCTATAAAATACCATAGAATAACCAACAATTATACCATACCATTAGTTAGGGGCTATCATATGCGCCAAAAATGAATTAAAGTAACAAACGTTTTCACAACTCGATTATCCAATCAATTATCTTACACATAATCCTTCTTTTTTACCACATTTCTTTCCGACTAAGAAATTAGAAATCATTCTCTTGCTACATAATCCAATTTTCTTTTTATTGCCTCCCAGATAAATGACCTTCATGCTGAGGGCATCTTTGGCATTATTAATTGCTGTCCTATTTATGGCTCCTGCTTGGGCTAGCTGCATGGCTTATATATGTGCTCATGCCTAGCTAGGACTTGCTGGCATCTCCTTCTCCTTAATTAAGCCACACTCGCTCAAAGAATCCCTAGAATCATATTTCCTACCGGTCTCAAATTTAAATAAAAAAAGAAGAAGATACAGGTCTCAAATGGTAGCCGTTTTGACAAATTAAATTAATTTCAAAATATTTAGCAATATTAGCCAAAAGTCATAAATTCATCACACCACCGACTTACGAATTTTCAGCTTATAAGCACTTTCTGTTTGATCAAAACCATTATCTTTTTATGACCCAAGTTATCCTTTCCAAAACAGAATTCCTAACTTTCTCTTCATACCATTTTTACCGTTCGTCCTTTTTTGTGTACAAATAGTTTTAAATTATATTTTTTTTTATAAAGAGTGAAAGATAGAATAATTTCCCTTGGGAATTTCTTTCATTATTCACAATATATATAGATGTACAAGGTTGATTCCTAATATGGTACGAATCCTAACTTACCTTACAAAGGTTGATTCCTAATACAATTAGAATCCTAAGTTACCTTAAATATACATTTATCATAATTACAAAATATACGACGAATATTCTGAGAATATTCGCTAATACTCCCCCTCAGACGGAGCGGGAGGAGGCCGAATGCTAAGGCCGGATCGAAAGTCGGTGAAGAGTCGTCGCGGTAGTCCCTTTGTGAAAATATCTCGCATACCGATACGAGGAAGGCATGTGTAAATTTTGACCTGACCACGAGCAACCTTCTCTCGCACAAAGTGGATATCCATCTCAATATGCTTAGTTCGCCGATGTTGGACCGGATTATGAGACATATAGATAGCGATATGTTGTCACAATAAACTATAGACGCCTTGCGTAATGGACACTTTGGAGCTCCAAAAGAAGATTTCGGAGCCAACGGATCTCGGCGACGACATTAGCAACTCCGCGATATTCGCTTCAAAGACTCGAACGGGATAGCGTGGCCCGCCGCTTGGCGGACCATGAGATAAGATTATCCCCAAGAAATACACAAGATCCGGAGGTGGAGCGACGTGTGTCGTGGCATCCACCCCAATCTGCATCCGTGTAGGCTAGCAATTTGGTTGGGGCAGAGGGGTATAGATGTAAGCCAAAGTCAAGTGTGCCCTTAACATATCCGATAATACGTTTGAGGGCGGCAAAATGGGACTCTCGGGGATCGTGCATGAACAGGACACACCGCTCGAACGGCATATGCAATATCGTGCCTAGTGAATGTAAGATCGAAGAGCACCTGCTAGACTCCGATATAGAGTGGGATCAGAAACTGGCGCACCGTCATTGGCACTAAGCTTGGATTTTGAGTCCACCGGAGTTGGCATAATTTTACAATTTGCCATCTTGGCCCTGTACACTATCTCTTCTGCATACTTTCGCCGACACGGGAACATATTGGCGGCGAGATCTAGTCACCGATATACCCAAAAAATAACTTAGCTTCCCCAAGTCGGTCATAGCAAATTCGGTTTTGAGTAGAGCAATGATTTCATTCTTCAACCCGTCAGATGAGGCAGTAAGAACAATATCGTCGACATATAATAGCAAATATGCAGTGCTGCTACCTCGGTGAAAAGTGAAGAGAGAGGTATCACACCTGCTACATACAAAACCAATTTGCGAGAAGATACACGCGAACCGATCATACCAAGCGCGGGGGCTGTTTCAATCCATACAATGACTTCGAGACGACACACAAACCGTGGAGCCGCCGGATGAACAAAACCAGGAGGCTAATGCATGTACACGCCTCTTTCAAATCCCCATGAAGAAACGCATTTTTGACATCAAGCGATGAATCGGCCAATGCAAGCCCATAGCAATACCGAGAACGATCCGAATAGTGGCTGTTTAACAACCGGATCGAATGTCTCACCACAATCAATACCCTCCTGCCGATTAGTGCCATTTGCAACTAGTCTTGCCTTATACCTCTCTAAGTCACCATTGTCTCGAACTTGTGACGAAATAGCCACATACACCGAGATAACATTCACACCAAATGGTCTAGGTACCAAATCCCAAGTGTTACGCTTGGTTAAAGCGTTAAACTCTTCGCACATGGCCGCATTCCAATTGAGGTCCAGTTTAGCTAGTTTTGGATTCTTTGGAATGGGTGATAAGGTTTGTGTGGAGAGATTGAAGTGAACCTTGGGTTTGAAGATCCCGTGTTGTGCACGAATCTCCATGCGGTGAGGGGGCCGCAGCGGGAGGTCGGGACTGGTTCTTTGGACCGGTAGGGCGGGGGCCGGGGATCGGGTGGCAGACGAGTTCTGCGAAGCGGGGAGACTCGACGGGGTGTTGGATTTGCTTTGGACCGGAGGCGATGTTGGTGGTGCATTAGACTCAACATGGTGCAGCATGGGTGGTGTGGGAGCTGGGCTGGGTGGTAGCATTGCTGCGGGAGGGTCAGATGACACTGCTGGAGGCAGCAGTGGCGTCGGAACAATGAGTTGCTGCTGGTACAGATTTTGGATGACCGGAGACAAACTCGGTTCATCGAGAAAGATGTAATCGGTGGTCCGAAATTTCCGGAGATTTGAAAAAGGAAAGGTTGTCTCGTTAAAGGTAACGTGACGGGAGACGATGATTTTGCGAATAGCAATGTCATAGCACAAGTAGCCCCGATGATTAGGAGATAGACCAAGGAAGACACATGGAAGAGTGCGAGGGGCAAGTTTGTGGGGTGCGATGGAGGCTATGTTGGGATAGCATAAGCATCCAAAAATACGTAGGTGATCATATGATGGCTGCCTACGGTATAAGATTTCTGTAGGGGTTTTGTTTTGGAGTGTGCTAGTTGGTAAAATATTTAGAAGGGATTCTACCATTTTGACAAAGATAGACCCAAAAAGGCGGTGGTAGGCGGCATGAAATGAAGTGTGCGGACCATGTTATTGATGGTACGTATAATTTTTTTCAGCCTTTCCATTTTGGGAAGAAGTATAGGGACAAGAAAAACGGAAAACCATGCCTTGTTTAGAACAGAAATTGTGAAATGCCGAGTTATTAAATTCACGTCCATTATCACATTGGAATGATTTAATAGGTTTTTCAAATTGTGTCTTAATGAATTTTTGAAACTCGAGGAATTTTGCGAAAACTTCGATTTGAATTTCAAAGGATAAATCCAGACAAAATGTGAAAAATCATCCAAGAATACTAGATAGAATTTATGACCCAAAGAGCTAGCAATCGGAGATGTCAATAAATCAGCATGAACAATATCAAAAGGAGAAAAAGTAACACTTTGTTTGATGACATAAAGGGAAGACGAGTATGTTTGCCTAGTGGACAAGAATAACGGTGTTGGGCAATTTTCCCATTATTACATTGAATACGCTTAGAAGTCCTAAGAAAAGTAAAAGCGGGTCTCCGGGGTGTCCGAGTCGGTTGTGCCAAGTTGAGGGAGAGATCGCCGCAAGGGATAGAGGTGCTTGCGGTCCGACGGCGGAAGATTGAGTGAATGGGTAGAGGTCTCCCACACTATTGCGGCGTGTAAGAATTTTCCCCGTATTGAGTTCCTTCACGTAAAAAACCAAAAGGGTCAAATTCGACGCATACGAATTATTGCTAGTGAATTTTCTAACGAGAGATTAAGTTTTTAATGATGTTAGGTGTGTATAGGACGTGGTTTAGGGAGAAAGGTGGATGTGGATGTTTGGTGTGTGTGTTACCGTAACCTTCAATTGGAATGCGATTACCATTGCCGACGGTAATAAATTGAGGACACTTTAACCGACGTAGTTGAGATAGGTTACCCGACGACCGGGTGAGGTGAGATGTGGCTCCGGTGTCCATGTACCAATTGTCGTCGGGCTGTTGAAGGTTCACGGTGGTGTATGCCCGGCCCAAATCGGTCGGGGCTAGGCTGCCGGGCCGCTTGCGTCTTGCTGCTTTGGGATCGCAATGGGCCGCCGCATTCTTCTTTGCCGGACCGCAATCGTGGGCTCGCTCGCTGCTGGTGGTGGGCTCGCTCGCTGGTGGCCGGGGCGGGGCCCAACAGAGCCGATCGACCAAGGCCGCTGGAACCGGCCCCTGCGGTCGGGTACGGCAAGCGAGGCGAGGCCCGCTTCGCTGGTTGGACCACTGCTGCTGCTGTCCAGTGGCTGGCTGTTGTCCAGTCCACTGGTTGCGTTGGCCCTTTCCGCGGCCCTTGCCTTTGTTGTTGCGACCTCTGCCGCCACGACCTCCGCCGCTCTATTGCTGCTGCTGCTCTGGTGCTGGAACTGCTGGTTGCTGTTGGCCGCAGGTGTTGCCATCCCGTCAACGGCTAACGCCTTTTGATTATGTTCCTCTTGTTTAGCACGTCTAGTTTCTTCCAACAATAGTTGTGAACGTGCCTTGTTGAAACTTGGGAGAGGGTCGGCTTGTTGAATCATTGTTGCGAGTGTGTCATATTCACCTTTCGGTAAACCCGCAACAAGTTGAAGCACCATCTTGGTTTCTGAAACAGAGTCCCGACGTTGGATAGTTGATCGGTTATGAGTTTCGATTGCTTACAATATTCGGACATGTTGTTAAAATTCTCGAGGCGGGTATTGTTGAATTGCTCTTCCAAATACACACCCAGAGTATTTTTATTGTCCCGAAAGATTTCTTCTAGCCGGACCCAAAGTTCACGTGCCGTAGCACCCGTTTTCATGATAGTGCATAACGGATCTTTGGAGATGGTGCCGTAGATCCATTGTTTGACGATGGCGTCAAGACGACGCTAGATTGAGTCTGTAACATCGGTGGGACGAGGAACAGATTCGTCAATGTGATCGAGCACGTTGTATGCACATGCATGAATGTAGAATAGTTCCATCCACATGGAATATTGACAGTCTTCTTGGTCAAGAATTATAGGGATAAAATTCTTGATGTTGTTAACGGCGAATGCCGATGAAAAGAAGTTACCGAACGTTGAGAGGGGTTTTCAAGTGTGCCAGTGGATAAAACGGAATTTGTGGGGGAAGACATGGTTGCCGCCTGTCGAGGGAAGGGAATTTTCTGGTTTGGCCGAAATATGGAGGAAGAAACCAGAAATTTTTTATTTTTTATTTTTTATTTTTTTTCTGTGAAAGCAGAAAAAAAATCTGATTTCGGCCGGGAATGAGGATTTAGGTTTTAGGCTTTGATACCATGAAAGATAGAATAATTTCCCTTGGGAATTTCTTTCATTATTCACAATATATATAGATGTACAAGGTTGATTCCTAATATGGTACGAATCCTAACTTACCTTACAAAGGTTGATTCCTAATACAATTAGAATCCTAAGTTACCTTAAATATACATTTATCATAATTACAAAATATACGACGAATATTCGCTAATAAAGAGCTTTAAGGACCTTTTTTTAATAGAAAAGTGCTTATGAATATCGTTTACCAAACACGTAGTCGATCTAGGATTTAAGTTGTATGAGTTCAGTCTATAAGATTCTTAACATTAAACTCATTATTTATTTTTTAAATTTATGTGTTCATAGAACTATTTATTACAATTTTAATAGTTATTTATGTATACATTTATACTATTCAACCTGGTACTTCAAAACTCCATCCGACTCTGACCAAACACGCCAACTGCTTATTATTAGTTTCAAAACTTTTATCTAAACATGTAATTATTATGTAAATTAAATTTAATACTTGAAAGAATGAAATTTAAAATTTTCAGATTTTTTAATACTTAAAAAGTTTGGTAAACGATATTTAAGTATTAAATTTAAAATTTTCAGATTTTTTAGATTTTTTTAGGCTGAAATTTTAAAATCTATTTTTCTTTTGTTAATGGTAGAATATTAAGTAGAGAAGAAAGAGAAAAATAATAAAGATGAAAAAGAAGGAGGAGGAACTAAAAAGCATTAAAAAAAATTTAAAAACTATTTTTTAGCCTTTCTACGCACCTATTTTGTGTGAAAATCACACAACTTGTCAAGTCAGTAAAAAATATCTAAATGATAAAGTCGAACCCTACTTCAGATGTCTAAATGAAACATGATATAGTTGAAATGTCTAAATGAAAAATCTCTACGATTACAAAGAACTCACTATAAGTTTGGCCTAATAGTAATTTGGTGGAGAGGATAGGTGCCCGCCATTTATGGCTTTATATTAACCCTACTCACTCTAATAATAATAATTAAATAATGAAGAATTGGGAAACGAAAAAAGAAAGGAAATAAATGAAGATATGGGAACCAAGAAAGAACCAAAAGAAAAAGGATGCACATTACTCTCCTCTCATAACTATGAAAACTACAAGTGAATGAACGAAAGCTAATCGCCCCATGCAAACGTCCCTTTCTCACTCCTTTCCCCCACCTCTGCCGCGTCTGCACCCACCCACCCCTCTCACCACCCCTGTTTAACATACACAAAGACAAGCATAGCCATTGGGATTTGGGAATGCCAACCACACATTTTTTTTCTCTCACACCAAGTATGATACATCAATCAATTACAACTTGTGTACTCTTAATTTTCTTAATTAGTTATTGTATGATCTTTTGTATGTGAAATCTACTAATTCGATTACCACATAGGGCCCATTTAGGTGTAACTGTTATTTACCAAGAATTTAACGATAAATTGCACGGTTTGTCCTTCAAATAGGTTCATTTTCAATTTTTGCTCTTCAAATGAGTTAGTCTTTAGTTTTTGCACTTCAAAATCGAACTTATGTCTACCGGAGAATAAGTTTTTAAGAGCGCGGGGCATTACTTGTATAATATTATGATGTAAAAATACAAATTTATGCCCCGCTAAATAACTATTTGTTATGAAGGCAAAAATAAAAAAACCCAGCACAAATAGGTACAAAAGTAGGGGTGAGCACGGGTACAGGGTACCCAGATACCCGACCGGAACCGACACTAACGGGTAGGTTCCGGGTAGATATATTATAATAACGGGTAGGATCCGGGTAGTAAAATTAGGAACCGATCAATGTCGGATCCGGTTCCGGTTCCGGTTCCGGCAAATAGAGACAGTGGTACCCTTTTACCGGACCGAACCGATACCCGGAACCTATAAAATATTAAATATTTTTACTTTTTTTAGAAACATTTGGACCACTTTTAACTTTCTCCAAAATTATTTGTTGCACGCCTGCACATTGATTTTCCCCACCCCAAGACGCAAATATTTCAACTTTTTCACCCCTTTATTCTATAATGCTTTTTGTGCCCCAAGAGAAAACACACAAAACTCTCTCAATAGCAATGACGTTTTAGCTACACCACCGAGCTTCATCTTCGTCGTTGTTAAAGCTTTCTCTCAGATACTTTCATCGTTGTCGTCGTTGAAACTTCACCTTGGCATCTTTCTCTCCCTTGGTTGTGTTCACGTAGTTCCTAAAATGCATATGAGTTCATAACTAACTCTTCAATTTCTTTTTAATATCCTATGTTGCTGTTCTATTTCAGGCGATACTCATCTTCAATTTGTATTACTTTTTGATTTGAAATGTAAATTTATTTTTAAAATTTGTGTATATTTTTGTAGCTCTGAAGATGAAATTTAGAGATTTACAAGTATAAGAAAGCTTTTCTTTTGTATCGAAGAGCCTATGAACACGAAAATAAGTTTAATTCAGATATTTCCAAATTTATTTTGAAATCAACACGTTCAATTAATTGAGTGTCAAATTTGGCTTACAATTTTAGATTTTGCTTACAGAATTAGCTTTTCTACAATGAATAGGTTTTCTAAAACTTCTTATAAGGGTACTAAAATCTCCGATTGCAGGCTAAAAAACTACTGGATGAAATTATTTTAAAACTCTTTTTGATTCTCATAGGCTAAAAATTGTTGCTTAATCTATGTTTTTTTATTTACAGGGTACCCGGGAACCTACCCGGACCCTCCGGGTAATGATTGCTACGGGTAGGTTCCGGGTAGTAAATTTAGGAACCGATCTTTTACCGGGTAGGGTCCGGGTAGTTCAAAAATGTTAGGGTACCCGGACCCGCTCACCCCTATACAAAAGTGCAAATGATCCAGAATTAAATATCCATTCCCATGGCTTAAACTAATCATCTCCTTACGGGCTCAAGGGATATATGTGTTGATCTTATATTGGTTGGAGTTTAGATCATTTTCTCTTTATATAGTTTTGAGAAATTTTTACTTCTTAGAGATAATTTTTGGGGTTGAGTTAAACCAAAAAATATTCATTCCTTATCGATATGAAATTTTAATTGTTGATAGCAAGTTAATTGCTAATTATTTTCAAATTCAAAAGTATACTTATCATAAAATTAGAATTATTTATAATTATCTTATAAGTGATTTAATTATGTAAAAAGATTTATACCATCAGTACAAAAAAGTTAAATGAATCGAGTTCCTATATTGTGAGATCTAAGTTAAACGAATCCGCCTAGAGGCAGCACACTATTGTGGAAGTACTATACTAATATTGATAATTAGAGAAGTACAAAATAGAGAATGTACAAAAGGAAAATAATGTGAGTAAAGAAAATACATCAATAATCCCTTATATTTGACGGTTAATTTCATTTAGACATTTAAATTACTATATATTTCAATTAAGCACCTGAATACAAGATAAAATATTTTTATTAGAAACTTTCGGCTAAAATTTTGGAAAATCTATGGCAGTGTTTGCAATAAATTTTAATTTGCGGAAAATAAACTGCAACCACAAACAAATATGAAGAAACATAATATTTTATTCATAAATATTACGGGTATTATTCTGTTTATTCCTTTGATTCTCCCCTCCTAAATTTGCTCCAGAATTCGAGGGTCGTTAGTAGCGTATTTCTTGAACTAGGATGATGTAGGCCTCCTTAGGATTTATCTCCATGAAAGGATTTTGTGGATCTTCTTGAAGTATTTGATTGTCAAGAAGAGTCCGGACATATCTTGATCTCTTTGTGATTATTCTATGAGTTTATGAAACTTTTTGAGGTCTTTTCAAGAGAATACGTGTCCTTTTTTATAGGCATGAGCTAGGTTTAAGGTAGGGTAGCCTCCAAGAAACCCTAACACTAAGACTTTAGAATTTAAAGATGGATTGGACTCGTCTGGTAGAGTCTTGCAAAATTTCAATATCTACAAATGTCCCCTACTTCAAGAATTGTCAGAATGTACTTGCTGAAACTCAAAGACGAGACTTGAAGTATATTTTGTGGCTTCAAATTTTTGCAGATTTAATTTGTGAGAGAAGAGATGAAGGGAAGAATTGGTCCCACTGGGCAAGCCATAATTTATTTGCAATAAATTTTAATTTGTGGAAAATAAACTGCAACCACAAACAAAATATGAAGAAATATAATATTTTATTTATGAATATTGCGGGTACAACTCTGTTTATTCCCTTAATTCTCCTCTCCTAAATTTACTCCATAATTCGAGGGCAGTTAGTAGCGTATTTCTCGAACTAGGATGATGTAGGCCTCCTTAGAATTTATCTACATGAAAGGATTTTGTGGATCTTCTTGAAGTATATGATTGTTAAGAAGAGTCCGGTCATAACTTGATCTCTTTGTGATTATTCCATGACTTTATGAAACTTTTTGAGGTCTTTTCAAGGGAATATGTATTCCTTTTTATAGGCATGAGCTAGGGTTTAGGGTAGAGTAGCCTCCAAGAAACCCTAACCCTAAGACGTTAGAATTTGAAGATCGATTGGACTCGTCTGGTAAAGTCCTGCAAAATTTTCATGTCCACATCGTGTTTTCAATCATCCATTACGTTAAAATTAACCACATAAAATGTGTCATGCCCTCAGTTATTTATACATATTAGCCTCAATTAGAATAAACCTGAGGCCTTACGACATTGATGAAGCTAATGCATATAACTAAATTAAAAGAAATGACATATTTTAAATGGTTAACTTATCCACGTAATGGACGCTTGAGAATACGTGTATAAACTTTTCTGAAATTTGAGTAAAAAACGTCTAATAGGAACACTTTATCTTGTGTTCAGATAATCAATTTGATATACTGATTCGATCTGAGCTCTTAGAATTGGAATAAATCTGTCATCGAATAGCGAAATCTTGGTGATCTTTTCTATCTTATTAATGGGGAGTCCGCTTTAAAATCGTTCTCCTGACATCCAGTGGCAGATCCAGAATTTCACTGAGGGGATTCGAAAAATATAAATGTATGTCTGGAATTTGAACTTGGAACCTCAAAATGAATTTGAACCTCCTAAATCACTGAACCAACATCTTCTCTTATTGTTCAAGATATTCAAAATCTATGTATGTACATAAAAATTTAAAAATACCTTATATATATGGCACAAATTTGTGCCGAGGGTGTTACGGTGAACACCTTCGACGGGCCGTAGATATGCCCCTGCATGTACTCATCCTCCAAATATATGCTTCAACGAGAATCACACAAATACAATGTGAATGAAATTTACCACAAATTTAAGAGTCTATTGATACATAAAAAAAGAAAAAAATGGTGATCCATAAGTGCCCCTAGCTAGTATGTTACTTTAGGTCGGTTTGTGTCTCTCCCTCTATTACACATGGACTTCTCACTCTTATTAAACTTGTCTTGATAACTCCCAAAAAAAAAAAAAGTAAAATCAGAGAATTAGGACGGACCCTATCCAATATAAAACTCGGACCGTTGATCAGTCAATCATCAATCAATCAAATTAAAAACAGAGAACTCATCAAATCAAGCCGAGAGAAGGAGTCTACTCACTCAAAAAATGTCGTCTTCATCTGCTGCTTTTGCTCCGGACCACCACCTACACCGCCATCACCTCTCTCCTCCCTCAGGGGAACAACTCTGTTATGTCCAATGCAACTTTTGTGACACTGTTCTCGTGGTACTACTTATTATACTCTCTCTACTCCATATATCACTATCTTCCTCTTTTAACAATATTCCTCTTCTCTCTTCTCCCATTTCCACTATATGTTTAGTAGAATTTATCCCTAAATTTTGCCTCACATGCTTATAAAATATAGTAGGTTGAAACCCTTTCACTAAATCTTTTTTTTTTTTCTCTAAATGATATTTGTTGGTTCTTTCCGCCCCTTAATTTCTATATGGTCTTAATTTCAACATTGCTCAATTATAACTAGTCCTTTATAGTAATGCTCTTTATTCCCAAGCAAATGCTCCTTTTTCGGATTTTTAGCTTTCTTCTTGAATTTATTCATTTGCTACTTGCTATGTAAACAATATTTCATTTCTTGATATGTTAAGTTTTATTGGCTAACCCTTTTAACTAAATAATGCATTTGATAAAATAAATTTGTGGTGCAGGTGAGTGTTCCTTGCTCGAGTTTCTTCAAGAATGTGACAGTAAGATGTGGTCATTGCACCAACCTTCTGTCTGTCAACATTATTCTTCCCACTGCTGCTAATCAGCTTCATCTCCCCCATTCTTTCTTTTCTCCTCAGAATCTTCTGGTATGTAATCTTTACATTATATTTCTCCTTTCAATTAATCTAAGGTTTTTAATTCCATGTGTTATACATGTGATTTACCTATTTATAACATCAATATATCATTCTCCGCGTTATATTTTTCTCAATTTGTTCGTGCCAAAAGTCATGCTAATTTTCTCTGTGTCATTCCAATTTTATTTTAACAATTCTTCTTTTGTAAATCTGGACTTCTAAAATATTTTATTCTTTACACTTTTCAGGATGAGATTCGGAATAATCCACCAAGTTTGTTGATGAATCAGCCAAACCCCAATGACTCACTCATGCCAGTTCGAGGAGTTGATGAACTTCCAAAGCCACCAGTCGCCAACAGACGTAAGATAAAAATTATACTATGAACTTAAAAGTATCACAAATGAAAAATTACTTTTACTAGCAACATAGTTTCTAAACAGTACTAGATTTTAATTTCAGCATATGGAGTGCTTTACCTGAAAAAAATAATCCCCTTGATTATTTTCATTACTTGAAAGGATATATATACAAGTTACATAATAGGAGAGAATCATATTCCTATTCTATTTCTAAAACTGTATTCTATACATTTATGGTAATACACTAATTATGGTAATACACTACTACTTATATTGCAACATTACCTAAACTAGTATACTAAATATTTACCATAAATTACATTACCTAAATCAGTCAAATTGAGAGCCATTTATGGGATTGAATCCGAAATTCAATATACACAATATACACATGTATATTGTGTATATTTAACACACACCCGCAATTAGCGGGCGGTCTTCGAACGCTGAGATTGTTCCTAAAATCTTCAAAAAGGACCGAGAGAAGACCCTTTGTAAAGATGTCTGCAATTTGATATCTTGACGGGACATGACAGACGCGTACCTGACCCCGAGCAACCTTTTCGCGTACAAAATGTATGTCCATCTCGATATGTTTAGTGCGTTGGTGCTGAACCGGATTACCTGAAAGGTAAATGGCACTAATATTATCGCAATATACCAAGGTTGCCTTCGGAATGGGGCAATGAAGCACTAATAGTAAATTACGTAACCAACATGATTCCGAGACCACATTAGCTACCCCTCGATATTCAGCCTCGGCACTTGAACGGGATAGAGTCGCCTGACGCTTTGATACCGTGAAAGAAATAATCCCCTTCATTATTTTCATTACTTGAAAGGATATATATACAAGTTACATAATAGGAGAGAATCCTATTCCTATTCTATTCCTAAAATCGTATTCTATACATTTATGGTAATACACTAATTATGGTAATACACTACTACTTATATTACAGCATTACCTAAACTAGTATACTAAATATTTACCATAAATTACATTACCTAAATCAGTCAAACCGAGAGCCATTTATGGGACTGAATCCGAGATTCAATGTACACATGTATATTGTGTGTATATTATGTATATTTAACAGTACCTTTAAACAAACTATCCAGCTCTAGCCTTTCCAGTGAATAGGGGTTTCATAGCAAATGAAGAAAGAATATGCATTTTATTCTGCTTACTCTACAATATTGTCTAAACTTATCATTTTCCATGAATTTTCATTATTGGGGAAGGGTACATCTTCTACCTTCTCCAAAAATTTCCAAATATAAGGTACTTCCCAAAAAAGCCAAGTTTAGAAATTGCAGCTAAAACGTATTTGCATTGTTCATCTACAGCTTTGGAGCATTAGTGAGCTGTATATATGCCTACCATGATGATGTTATTAAATTATCTTCACATGGAAAATCTGGTCAAACCCTAAAATGTGTAGAAGGGATGATTTTAACCATTCGTATGGACTTCTTCTCTCATAGTCATGTTGGGTAGGACTTAGGAGGTAGGATGTGTAGAAGACATAATTGAGTAAATAGAAAATTACTCAGCCTAAACTTTTAGATCAGGTCACGTAACTTCACAACAAAAAGAGAGGAAGTACATGGAGATGAGTTCAATTAAATCTTGCTTTCATAAAAAATATATTGAGAATATAGGTGGTAGGTTCAACTTTTTTGAATTTTGTTTGTTAATTCTTGTTCTGCTTGGACTGTGTTGTGGTCTAGGAAAATTGTACTTTGGTATGGTTTATATGACATTATTTTTTTATTAATTCATTTTAAAAGAAAAACTCATTTCTATATTTAAAAATATTTAACTATACACTCTCAATTTTATGTTAGAGGAATAACATATTTAAATTTATAAGTTTCAAAAGTATTTTTATTTTTACTTAAACTTTATGTCGAATCAAATTATATAGTAACAATAATATTGAGTGAGTACCTTTTTCTCTCTCATACTTTGATGTGCGTTTGGAAGAAAAAGAGAAGTGTCCCCAGGAAAGTTAGATGTATTTGGAAGCACCACAAAATCTAGATGAATAGATAGAGAGAAGGATATTAGGTAATGATCATGAAATGATGTGATAGACCCAAAAGTATTCTCTTTGATCCCGCGTGGGGTGGCTAAAGGGTACTTACTGGTAATCTACAGAAAGTCAGCCAAGTGTTTTTAATGCCTCTTTTTGTTTGTCTGCATGTCTTTGTAATGTTCCAGCTCCGGAGAAGCGACAGAGAGTGCCATCTGCTTACAATCGATTCATCAAGTATGTTTAACATCTTTTCTTTAACGTTATATTTCACATTTTTGAGAGACATTTAGAAGAAAAAGATTTAAATTATGTCAAAGAAGCATATATAAAATGCCATCGAAAAAAACAATGCAGGGACGAGATCCAACGTATCAAAGCTGGAAATCCCGATATAAGTCACAGAGAGGCCTTCAGTGCTGCTGCAAAGAATGTAAGATTATATATTCCCAAAATAATATTTACTTATGGAGATAAATTAATATTCCAAAAAATAGAAGAAAAAAAATTCTATTCCTATAGAGGCATACATAATAGAGCTACTTTTAATTCCTTCTCACTAGGGTTTCATTTGACTAGGGTTTGGTTCATTCATGTGTTGCTTTTTACGAACATGTCTTTGAATTTTGTGTTGGTTTGTTTTCTTGTTCTCAGTGGGCCCACTTTCCACACATTCATTTCGGACTTATGCCTGATCAACCCGTGAAGAAACCCAATGCATGTCAACAGGTACTCATCAAAACCCTTGCTTTTCATACAACATGTTTTTCTTTGAATGAGCTAATAAATTAAAGCATATTTCATTTATATAAGTACGGTTACACATAAAACTTTACCTTAAGGTAATATTGTACACTCTTTATTTTGAGGAGATTTTGCATAGAGTTTTAACTTGACAGTGTAAAAAAACTTATATAGGAGTACTAGCTATAAGGTCACTAATTAAAGATAGCTACGAATAATCCATAATAAACTAGATTCGTAAACTAAAACTATGAGGCATGTAATATGCTACAACATGTTAAAATAGATACATATTGATAGTGTGAAAAAACGTTTACTACTGTTAATGTATATAAATTAAATCTTTTAGTAATTAGTGTAAGGCTAATTGTTTTAATTTCCGTCTTATATTTATTGTGTTGGTTTTGATTTTCTTTTTCTTTTTTTGGGAAATGTGTAGGAAGGGGAGGATGTTCTTATGAAGGAAGGATTTCTTGCTCCAGCAAACGTGGGTGTATCTCCTTACTGATTAAGGAACTGAAGTCCGCAGTGTTGTTGGAATTAATTGTCTTTTTATGATCTAATTAATGTTAATTAGTTTTATCTAAAAATTAGGATTCCTCTTCTCTGTTTTCTTTGAAGAACATTTTTTTAGGGTTTCAAGCATATGCTCTATTGTGTCTTTGAAGAAGACATTCTAACTGTTTCAGGTTGCTTAGTTTCTAGTACACTGAGGAAAGGGATTCTGAAAACTGTGTTTGTTTGTTTGTTAATTGCTAATAACTAAGCTCTCTGAAACTCCTAATGGAACTGCTACTGTTGATAAATGTTAAGAGTACTATCGTATTATTATGAATTTCGTCACTTAATTATTTTACGTAACTGTTTTGGGTCTTTACTTTTTGTCTTTAGAATCTTTTCTTTACAGTACCTATCTATATATATTGTACCTTCTTTCACGAACTGTCAATTTCGTTATTGGGTCAAATCTATGTTGTTCCTTTGCGTTCATTCATTGACAACCAAATGACCAACTGTATATAAATATCCGGTTGGAGAACTCTCTGATATAGTATAATTGTTAGACAGACACACAGTACATGCAAGATAGAAATTAAAACCATGCTAGTTATTTAAGTATATAGGCTCAACAAAAGGGGATGGTTTAATTTCTTCTCCTTAATTCTGTACTTTTTATGACCTTATTAGTTATTAACATTCTTACTTGTGGACAATTCCCCTAGAAAACTTGGTATTTAAACCAATGTGTTTTGTATTTTTAATTATGCTATTGAAGCTTTTGCTAATTAACAGCATGACGCGTCCAGCATTCTGTTAAGTTCAGTTCAACTTTTCTCAATCAACAAGTAATATTTTATTCTACCAGAATAACATGTGATAAAGTCTCTCCGATTCCTTTCGGAGATTTTTCATGTGCGTTGCATCTTCTGCATGTAAGATTGGCTTTACAAAGTTACTTGTCTTAATATTGAGGGAAAGTTGATTGCCCTAACAACTAATCATTGCTCCCCCTATAGTATATAAATTGTACAATTGTGATCTTCACATGCCACAACTGCTAAAATTTCCTTTTCCCTATAGTTTTTCTGTTAGTAATCTAACTTAGGACCTTCATATTTTCAAACTAGAATCTCCGTTAGACTAACTTCCCAATGTATCGCCATGACCTACTTGTTGATGTTCCAATGACCTAAATTAAACTTTCACGTGACACCTTATTTGAATCTCACATCGAAATGAGAAAGAAATGTAAAGTTTTATATAAAACATAGCATAAGTTCACATGGTAAGAACGCTTTTCGGCTCGATGATAGCGTTGCCCAAGAGACAAATCTCGTGAATTATTCACCAGTTGTCCGACAACTGTTTAGTAAATGACCCTCTTTTTATTTCTCTTACCTATAAGCTTAGATCACTTTCTAAAGATCTCTTTTCAGTAAATTGAAAATCTAATAAAAATATGTTAGGACCACGACCTAATAATTTTTAAGTAATGAAAACGTTAGACAAAAGTCTAATGTTTTATTCATAAGGTTTAAGCAATATATGAACAACTATTATATCCAAGTCTAACGTTATCTGAATCTGAAAGGGTAATTTTCCAAAGGCTATATTTGCACAACTTTTAAAATGGGACAAAATCTAAATGCATGGTGGCCTAAAAACGGCACATTTGTGTAAATCAACTGCAACAATATGTATGTTGGGGAAAATGGATAATGCGTACCATGGTATTGGACTGTTAACAAAGATAACTCAAATGTGCCTTAGTCCAAACTAGTGAAACAGTCCGCGCTTCGCGCGGTCATGAGAAAATATATATACATTTAGTTTTTTAAAGAACATACTTTAATGATTTATTTCTTATCTTAAATATACGAATTTTCACAATAAAAATACTTAAATAAGTATTAGCCATATATTGAGAAGCTAAACTTTGCAGTAAAATATAAAATTTGTTAGCAACAAAAAGTAACTAGGAAGACCAGATTCATACTCTTGGAAGATGAATTTTAAAACTTTTATGTTGAAATCATTTTAAATTTTTGGGTCAAATTGTGTTGAAGTCTTATTCTTGAAGGACGTATACCTTGTATTTGAAATAAACAAAATTCAAATAAAAAATAAAAAGTTGATTAAATTATACTTGTATTTTTTCAAATTTAAAGCTAATTGAATGATGAATTTATGCTCACCAAAATTATCTCTCACGGTGACTCGTCCAATTAAACTTCTTTCTTGATTGAATTATACATATTTCGCAACATATGAAAAATTTAAAATAAGCTTTTTTTTCCTTTTGTGAGGGTTCTTGCTCATAAATAATGATGTGATTGTAAGATAATGATTGAAACTAGTCTTCTTTATCATGAGAGTAACATTCTCGCTATTTTAACCATGGATAGTTAGTTTCACTAATTGTTTGGAAAAAGTGAAGGCATTAAATAATAGTTTTTATTTATTTTAGTAATGTAAAAGATCTTCTTGAAAACAAAAAGTACTACAAGTTCGAAAGAACAATTTTTGAAAATCTTAAAATTTGATAAAAAATAAATTAAAAGATAATTAATAAATAAGAGAAAAGATAAACGTGTTGTAAAATAAAGAAACGAAACAATTGTACAACAATATACTGCATGATATATATGTTACAAAGTGCACTTTTTAGTAAATATAATAAAATTAATAATTTGAGATAATTTTATAATTTTGCATAAGTTTATGTGCAAATTTTATACTGCATCCTTTCTATTTTCCTAAATTAGTTTTATATAATTTCATACATATTATATAAGTTTAAAAAATTTAACAAAGTCAGAATCATGCCTCTGAAAAAAATGTAGCTGCCTTGGCGGCTATTCGTCGAGAATAACAAAAGAAGACGACTTTAACATTTATTTAATTAAATCATATTTTGGCTGACAAATCACATAACCAAATTTCAAGATTGCTAATGCAAGAGTGCTCTTTAACTGCATGCCTAAAAATTGGAACAAACACAGTGATTGAAGTAAATATCATTGACTGATGGACAAAAAACACATATTCAAAAATTGCTATGTATTCAAGTCAAGAAGTAAGTGAAGAAAATGAATACATGTGAAAAAAAAAAGTAAATATCATTGAGTGAAAGCCTTAGTTGAGAACCCATGACAACTGCCAATTTCTTGTCTGCAAGACAAAAATTTCCGGCCATTGAATGTACATTTCTTAAAATTTTGATTGCTTGTGGGGCTACTGCAATATTAAATATTCAAGACAAGAAGGGTGAAGCTTAACTAATGTGATCAAAATTTTTCTAACAAAATCTTACAATGCCTCAATTTATAGAACTACAATATGGAATACCAAATGATCATGCCATGATTATGGCTACTAATTACTTAGAGGTTATGAAAATAAGAAGTTGTTGGATAAAGAAAATAAAGCCCATTAATATTTTTATATTAAAGGATATAAAAAATGGAGGAGTAGTAATTGACACATTTATTCTAATATAATTAAAAACTTAGAAAAATAGGAGAAATTGTAAAAAAAAAAAAAAAGATCAATAGGATCCTTGGCCAAATGATCTTGAAAATAGGTGGTCTTGAATTTTAACCTCCGGTTGTCGCATGAGCAAATCTTCAAAGTTAAAAGTCGTGTCCATGGGACAAAACTTGTTAAACTTGAAGTTTTAACCATTCTTGTAAACGTTAGTTTTATCCGGGCTTGGGTCCACGGTAATGAGCACGTGCACACGCGCACACACATACATACTTATAAAAATGCTAAACATGAAAATGAACAAGGTTTAACCGGCAAGTACTGGTTACAAGGGTAGCTAATTGAAATACGTAATCCAGAGCCAAAATTTAAAAGAGGCCGAAGATTTATTTTAATTTTTTATTTTATTTTTCTAGCTTCTTAAAATGCAAAATAGATATTTATATTTTTATATTTTATTTTTTAATCGATCGATTGGTCATATATATATATATATATATATGTTTAAACTGGTCTTGAATCCGCTCATCTAAATTTTGAATTAACAAAATAGAGAAACTATTTCTACGAAACACCGCCAGGCATCAAAAAAATTCACTGTTGTAGGTGGCCTTTACCGCGGTGATGCTGGCCGGGAGAGAGAACAGACTCCCCAGTTGGCAATTCGCACAAATACCTCTATTTTGGGGTGATCTTTAATTTTGCCCCTCAAATTGTAAATTTTTAATTCTAACCCTTCGCATAAATGGGTTCTGGATTTTGGGTTTGAACCCCAACTTAGTAAAAAATCGCAAGATAGAGTTTAAGTTTCGCAAAACATAGTTTGTCTTTAAGCATAAGACAAACTCTACTTTAAGATAGAGTTTGCTTGAAGGTAAACTCTGAGAGTTTGCAAAAAATTATGCCTTACGAAATTCAGACTCTTTCTTACGATTTTTTTTAATTTTTTTTTTGATTGAGCGGAGTTCGAAAATCCGGGACCTCGGGATATTTTAACCTACCTTTTTAATGGAAGGACAAAAAATTAAAGACCAATAATTTGAAGGATAAAATTTAAAGATGAGTGACTTTGTAGGAAATCGCGCAAAAACGTGTCCCGAGTTTGAGTTCAAATCTTTAAGTATGGGCCAACGTTTTCTACATGCAGCCTTTACAACGTGGATGGAAAAGCCCAAAACAGCCAATTATAGATAGCTTAACCCAATCTTCCATTGTCTTAACGTCCCCACATTGGTAACAACTCCTCGTTGAAAATTGGAGAGGTCCACTATAGAAGATATCTAATTAGATAGACATCAACAGTGAGAAGATGATTATATTTAAATTCGTAAAATTATTTGAATTGTGACTGACTAACCACCTATTTATCAGTGAGTTGTCCTTACAGGGCTTATGTTTGATGATGAAATTTAGCTCATCCACAAAGGAATCTAAAGAATTCTTTTGTCATGTAAATTTTGGACATGGAATTTCGTAACAGGGTCTCATATATCAAAATGTTGTGATGCTCCTCCATTTCCCACACTAAATTGCTAGAATTCAAATACTTTGGTGGTGTAAAATGTTTTGAAATGTATTTATCTTATTATAATAGGTTAACTGCCTTATTTTGTAAAGTTACTAATTTCACTAATCGTGGGTGTTATTGTACTTATGCTTTACGTATCCTAATAGTGATTTTTTTTTACACATTTTAGTGTATATAAGAAATTAAACTCAAATCATTATCTAGTGATATTCGTATTTTCAATATTCCAAGTTTAGTCAATTATAAAAACAATACTAGGTAATTTTGCCAAAACACATAATAATTGAAAAAGTACATAACGGAGGAGCAGAGCAGTCCGGTGCACAAAGCATCTCGCGTTAGCAAAGTTCGAAAAAGGGTCGCACCTAAAAGTATATAATGGAAGAGAACATAATTTTATAAATTCCAGAACTTTAAATTCATTCATATATAAACATTGAGTCAATTTTTTTCTTTATCGAACTAATGTTAACTTACTAATTTAGTACTCCTTATGATACTATTAATGTAATACACTACAAAACTCAAATTTAACTTTTTCATATACAATATGCAACTACATCTTCAATAACCACTTTCATATTAATATATTATCTCCCAACCCACTAATGTGTTGAGTCGCAAATCAATGGTTTTAATGGTGTTATATCTCTTTATATAATTTTGGGTAATCGTCATCTCTTGAACTAATTTTTTGAATTGAATTAGACTCAAGATTCAATTTTTTTTAGATAGTTGAGTAATATCGCATTATGTGTAGGAGAGGTAGGGGGCTAGCCTCATTTTCTCCTTTCTTAGTAGTATTATCTAGGTATCACATAGTTCATTCCTTTTCAGGGTGTATTATTATTTGTTGCTTCATCTGTTTTGTATCTTGATATTTTGTTGTCTTAATTTTCTTACAATTCTGCATCGATTACGTTTCTTTTGAGCCGAGAGTCTATAGGAAACAATCTATCTACCCCCACAAAGATATGAATAAGGTATGCGTACATCCTACCCTCTCCAGACCACACTTGTGGGAATACATCTCGTTTGGTAGGATGCATTAGATAAAATAATGCATGCAGTAGCAATGTGTATTAATAATACATTGTTTGATACACTTTTTGAGCATGTGTATAACTTGTATAAGTTATACAACCTATTTGGTATTATCCTATGCATAATTAATGCATAGGAAATCATGGTATTAGAAATGCAATGAGTTTTAATGCATGCATAAGCATGGTTAAAGACACTATTGTTCATGAAGTCCCTCACATAGTATAGCATGGAGGGTATTTTTGTAAACAACCAATTATTTTTAGAAATTAGCAATGCATGTTATTTCTAATACACCAAACCAAATGGTATATAAAAAATAATCTCTATATAACTAATATCAACATTATTAATACCATCATTACTAATACACCATATTCACCATTATTCTTATACATTCTATCAAACGACCCCAAGGCTTTACTCCGTTTGTAGGAAAGGAACTAACTCGGACCAACAACAACAAACAAAAAAAAAATACTACGAGCGAAGGGCAAATATGAGCTTAAGCAAGATACTAGCCAAAAGCAATTCAAAGAAAGTATTAATTGGGAAACACGAATGAATGAATTGGAAAGAGAGTGATAAAAAAACATTCCAAACATAAAAGCATATATAAAGTGGATTGAAACATCATTCAAACCTTTTCTGCGCGTGACTCAAGTATGAGTAAAGTCAAGGTGTGGAAAATTAAATGAATTAAGTAGAATGAAAATAATATCATTTTTTGCTCGTCCGGCAAAAGTTAACATATAAGTTTTGTCAGTTCAAAAAAAAAATTATAAACTATTTAATAAATAGGGAGAAGGCAGATAGTATTAAGTTTTGCCCGTTATGAAAAACGTATGAATAATTTAACAAGATAGCTGGTAGAATGCAGATAGTATCAAGTCTTGCTTGTCTAAAAAAGCTTGCGAACAATTAATAACACAAGCAAAATTTGACAATCCGACAAGACTTGTGAATAATTTAACAAGATAGGTAAAATGAAGATTATAGTGGAAGGCAGATTTTTCAATCCGGTAAAATTTATAAATAATTTAACAAGAGATGTAGAAGAAAGATTATACTAAAATTAAACTTGTCCGACATAATGTGTCAAAAAGGAAAGATTTGTCAGTCCGCTAATACATGTGAACAATTTAACAAAATAAATAGAATAAGAATTGTAACAAAGTTATGTCTCCCCAACATAACTCGTGTTATTTTTGTTATTATGGTTGTGTGGCATCGAAGTTATTTTTGCACACATTTTTTAAACAGAAAATAAATTTAAACAGCGGCCTTAAGGCAAATTATGCGTTATAAAGCCCACGGAATGAGATGCAAATGGACCGTTATATAAAGACAAATATGAAGCCTAGCTCATGTAGGTTTTTCCTCTTCAGAATAAGCAATAGTGGTTGACCAATTTGTAGTGTAAACATCCAGCCCAATATAGTTCTCTGTCCAAAAAGGCATTTGGACCAATATCTGGTTTAGTTTAGAAAGAAAAGAAAAGTGTAATAATATTTGAGATTGAAATTGGCAAAAAGAGTATTTGAAAGTTTAAAATAGTGCTAGGATATAAATTTTACTGGAGAAAAAAGTTAAAATTTATGGTTGAAAACCTTTGTATCACTTGAAACAATCCTCAAAAAACATTTTCAATATTTTATTAATATTTCAAATATTAACGTTCGGTATTTACAATACGGAAATAGGAGTACTATTTATTGTCAAATAAGGCATTAGAATAAAGTAAAAAACAATTAAGGTCCATAACAAATAACGGCATGTTCAAACGACATGGTTGATTGTATTAAAATTTTATTTCTTATAATCTCCATAAGAGAACGATAAGTTTATATGTGTTTTCTTCTCATCATATTTAACTAACCTATAATTGATGTGTATATGGACTTGTAAATGATAAGCAAAACATCAATATTCAACATAACAAATACTCCCTCCGTCTCATATTATTTGGTCACTTTCACTTTTACATGTCTTTTAAGAAATCATAAATAAGAAAGATATTTTTAATACATTATATTTATCTCTCTTAATTAATTACATTCTAATCAATATTAGTTACTTTAAAAATAATTAATGTCAAGGACAATGTAGGAAAAACTTTATTAATTCTATCTTATTTTTAGAATTGATCAAGTATTTTTGGACGGATATTTTTAGTAATGTGTCAAAGTAATATGAGACGGAGGAAGTACTAATACTTAATGCATTCCTCTAATCTCTCCGACATTGGATTTATTTGTGTATGTGCAATTAGGAAAAAAGAAATAAACATTACAAAAAGAAAAGTCTTACATTTATTGTGTATGCAAAGATGATCCTAGAAACAAAAAATGATTGAATTGCAAACCAAAAGCATATTGTACTAGAGCCCCTATACAATAAGTTAAATACAACATATGATTTATAATCGGGGTTAGAGATTGGTTCTTCTTGTGATTTTGTCGTCATTATAACATTAAGAAATTATAACATGTTTGGATTTTAGTGTTCTAACTGATTGAGATACGACTACTAACATGAGAACTAAATCTTTATTTTCTAAATAGAATGTTGTGGTATCCGATTAATTTAAATTTATCTCATATAAGATTCATTACAGGAAAATATGCTTTCTGTAAGAATTAATTAAAGTTAATTAATAACTTTATGTGAAGATAAATGTTACACACTTATTAAAGTCAGAAAATGATTTTTATGATCACGTATATAATAAATAAAATAAAATAATTTTATAAAGATCTTTTATAAAAGAACTAGCAATATTATTTTACATTGGATCATCAAATGTGTGAGAGTAACAATCCTCTGCTTAAGGGTTGGATCTGCATTGAAAGTGAGTTAAATTTATGAAGTCTCATAATTAAATCTCAGTGAAGATAAAAAGTACTACGCAAGTAATTTTTATTTATTTGTGTAAATTTTAGTAGATATAATTATTCGATACACATGCTAGTTATAAGTGGTAATAAATATTCATAAAATAAGTCGAAGTCGCGCATAAATTTACCCAAAAAAATGGCTAGTCCTTTTATCGTTGCATTTAAATAGAAAAACATACAACTACAAGTCTTCAAACTTCAAACACAACCATTGACAATTGAGTAAAAAAATACAATCAACATATTTATGAAATTCGTCTGTATATGTAGGAGTATATAATTATCACAGGTGTGAGCTGTGTTTTAAAATGACTAGTATAGTAAATAGAGCATGGTTCCAAGGCTGGCTTTGGAGTTCAAGCGACTATTACAGTAAGCTAAAATTGGGAAAAGTGAGATGGCTTTTTCTCTTCTGCCAAGTTCAATGTGAAAGCTACTTTGACTTCTTTATCATCAATTATGATCACCATTTTGGTTTTCTTTTTTATTTTTCCTTTTCCCTCCTTCTCATATTAATTATCATGCTTCTCTATAGTTAATTTGATTAATTTTAAAAATTAAAGTAAATCAATTCAAATATTTATAATTAAAATCTAGATATTCAAAAATTATATGAAAAAATATTATTACTATAACTTTTCTCATGTCAATTTGATGAAACAACCAGTGGTGAAGCCAGAATTTTAACTAAGGAAATCCAAAATATAAATACATAAACACACGAAAAAGTCAGTGAGGTTCAACATGTACTAGCTATATATACATAAAAACTAATTTTAACATTATATATATAGTGTAATTTTTTGTCGAAGGGAGTTAGAATGAAACCCTTTACCCCTTACTGGCTCCGCCCCCGAGACAACAACAATAAATCCAATATAGTTCTACAAGTGGCGTCTATGAAGAATATGTAGACCCTTAACCCTATTTTGTCAGGGTAGAGACTGTTTCTGAAGACCCTCGGCTCGAACAAATAGATTCAAATTTATTTTAAAATATTTATCAATATTAATATAATTTGAATCTATAAAGCAAAACATGATAGTAGTAAGTACTAAGTAGTAACTAATATGGGATGGAGTATCTATTTGTGATTCACAAAATCTTTAAATTTCTACTACTAAATCTTGATAGACAATGCAAGTCTAGTGTGACTTCTATTAGTCTCTCCCTCTTTTCTCCCTTGAAACTTCCGCTTAGCAACTAACCTTTCAATTTCTACTATTCACTCGTTCTTTTCCATATTTTCTTCCAAAATTTGGGAAAAAACAGTAATGTAGATTTTTTATAGTAGGATTATAATAGGCTACGTAATATAGTCTGGCTATATGATAAACATAGCTCGAAATTGAGTATATCCCAAAAAGATCATGCTGTGTCACCAAAGTTAAAAATTTAAAAGGAGTCACTTCCTATCATCCTTTAACATTCTCAGTCTGTCAATTTTTATCGTTTTTTTATTTTTACCAAGAGCAAGAGGTGAGAAAAAAAGTTACCATCTTTGGGTCTTGTCATTTAGCTAAGAAAGAAAGAGAGCAGATGAAGGGACTGCTTCTCCTTAGTGCTTAGCCAAGAAACCTACCATACATATACTACCAAATGCTCATTTCTTATAGGCTCTTTGGGATACGAGCTATTTTACTTGTAAATAGTGCAAATTATTATTATAAATAAATAACAACAAAATCAAAACCAAAGAAACCAGAAGATTTCGAGCTGGTTCTTCTTTGAGAAGAGACAAATTTTTATACTCCACTTTTTATCAGTTCAAGATTTTACACGAAATTAGTATTGGTTTCAAATCATAATTTTAGTAAAGAATTGCAAAGAAAAGGAATAGTACTAGTACATACATACAGGACAAATAAGAGATAGATAGTACTAGTACGAATTTGAAAGAATTGTAGCTATATTATCACTATTACACCATAGCAAATTGGCATTATATACCATACCACAACTACTCTTCTTTCATTGGTAACAGTAATTCCCCAGTCTTAGTTTTTTGCAGGCGCCGTCCTCCTTTTTTCCCTCTGTCCCCTCACTCCCCCTCCCCCCTCCCCTTAACTTTTCTTCCAATACGCAATATTTTCTTTTTCACTTGCAAGAACCCTATTATATATGGAAGCACAAAAGGAGGACAATATTCATATGAACATGGTGGGGTCTCTTTTCTTTTGATTTTATTATTCTCTGGTTCTTATTACATAAAGTGATTGAATATTCTTATGATTTTTTTTTTGTTTTTGCAGTTAGAATATGCAAATTTACCTCAGTGGCTTGTTGCACTATTGACAGAGAAATTCTTCAATGCTTGCATAATTCACGAAGATGCTAAGAAGAATGAAAAGAATGTTTTTTGTCTAGACTGCTGTGAGGGTATTTGCCCTCATTGTTTGACCCCTCACCGTTCTCACCGCCTATTGCAGGTCAAATTATCTTTTTTTTTTCTTTCGAATTTCATTTCCTTTTATATGTTGAATTATGTACATATGTTTGAAACATGCTGTTTTTTTTTACTTGCAGATTAGGAGGTATGTATATCATGATGTAATACGAGTTGGTGATGCTGATAAGTTGCTAGACTGTGCTTTTGTTCAAGTTAGTATTTGAGAATAAAATTGTAACCTTTTGAATTTTTCATTATCATATGGAGTAGTAATTTTGTTGTTTTTGCTTCTTTTTTTGGAGTGCAGTCATACACTACAAATAAAGCAAAAGTGGTATTTTTAAACCAAAGGCCACAAACAAGGCCTGGTAGAGGGTCAGGTAATTCTTGCATCATATGTTACAGAGGCCTTCAAGAACCATTTCTCTTTTGTTCCATTTCTTGCAAGGTTAGTTCTCCATTTTTTTTATTTAATTACCAATTATGATAATTGAAAACCGTTAATCTTTTTTTGTTAATTATTTTGAATTTTGACACGACCCGTTTTTTGTATCAATGTTTTTCACCTGGGTATGTATTGGTTTTGTTACAGGTTCAACACATACTGAATACTGAAGGCAAACTTACAAAGTATATCTATAGGTGTGACTACATGACACTACCTGAACCGGGTTTAGATGATGGCCAAATGACTCCTGATACTGTTCTTGAACCGGTTGGTTCAGTCAGAACCGAGTCCGGTTCAAGTGGAAGCGCCGGAGAGGTGGGCTGCCGGACGGTTGGATGTACTGCGACAACAGAAATTGTAAGGAAGAAACGTAGCACATTCAACGCTTTCCGGTCTGTTTTTCAACCCAGTTGTGGACCCGGTTCGGGGATGATGGTTCATATGATGAACCGTAGGAAGGGTACACCTCAGCGGTCTCCACTTTACTAATTGTGTTTGTTTGGAGAGAAATTGAAGTCGGGAGGTAAGATTAAGGATATAATTGGAAATTAGGTAGTACTAGATTAAGGGCAAATTAGGAAGAAAAAAATTACCTCCCAATTTTGTAAAATTGACTTCTTCCCCTCCCTTATCTGACATAGGGCTTATCATGAAAGCGATATTTCTATCTGACATAGACAAACAAGTGAATACGAAGGATTTAGTATTAATATTCTGATATTAGTGTAATAGTTATACCTAACTTTTGGTTACATGTACTTGCTTTTGCTCCTATTGATGCTTATTTTGTCGATTTAATTCAATGATTTGTCTTACTTAGTACCTCTTTGTCCCTGCTAATGTGTTAATAATTCCTATTTTATGGTGTATTTACAGCTTGCACTATGATTGTAGTTGCCATATCAGTTGAATTAGCAAGTTTTGTCACTATAAATGAAGCACCTTCATGTTTTATTAGGTGAACTTGTATTTAGCTATATTTATAGGTCGTTGCATGTGCGAATTGTTTCTCTGCTGAAATGTGCACTTATGTACGCGTAGGTGGTGTGATTATTTTTTGAAACATGCACTTAAAACACACAATAAGTTGGGATGGAAAAAACACAATTTCCTTATAAACTAACTGACAGAAATTGCTAATCTTATCATCTTAACGGAAATACATTTCCTTATAAACTGACTGACAGATTGCAAATATTATCATCTTCTACGTAGGATTCATTCGCACTTTATTAATCATATAATAACTTTATATCTTATACGTAAATGACAAGTTTTGAATTATATATGAGCAGAATGAAATTTAAAAGCAGATTGATTGGTTATACTAACCTAAAGGGGTTCGGGCCTTTCATCACTTGGCTCTGCCGCTGATTACAAGGTTATTAAATGTACGTATAGTGTGGTTCGGTCCTTGGCTCCGCCACTGTTATTAAATACTCCTTACTAAAGTATCAAGTGAGCTGGATACTACTGCATTTCAAAATATTTGTCATGTTTCACTTCTTCATAATCAATTTTGATTGGAGCTAAATTAGATTAATTTAATTAAATATTTTAAAATGAAAATTTAGACATTTAAAAGTTATATAAAAATATTATAAATTGAAATTACTCTAATATTAATATAGTGAAAAAATATATCTTAAATTTTTTATCAAAATTTGTGTAGTTTGAGTCTCGAGTAATATTGGAATAGAGGGAGTATTATTATATAAAAATATTATCCAAATGTTATAGCATGTCAATGGTTACAAATTGAACTATGTTAAAAAAAATTGTAAAAGCATATTAATCATAATCTGGCACCAGATAGTTAGAATTTGGTTAGGGAGTAGGGACCCTCGCCCATATTCATGTAAATCTACAAACACAATGGTGGCTGGCTTGTTTCTTTTGTTTGTTTATTTCCTTCTTTTCTTCTTCCCTAGAACATAATAATGACAAAAGCTACAAATATTTGAGTTAATGAATTTTCAACCACAGCCTGTTTTTTCTCTTCCCTAAAAATGTCTTCATCTTTTTTGAGAAGCCAAACTTTCCTTCTTGATGCATTTTCCACACTAACCATTAGTCAACAACAACAACATGGCCACAAGGTAGCGTGTATACAGACCTTATCTTTACTTTTTTTTATATTTAGCTTTACGACTTACGCTAGACTATTTCTGGATATAGTAGTCTCGGTCCCCCAGCACTACTACCAGTAAATCGCGGGATGTGCCTAAATAACCAGGGTTTGAGAACATAGCGATTGATATCACCTACAAGGTCTTATGCCAGAAGAGAGCAAATTGCTTCCACCAAGGTTCGAACTCACGCTTCAGGCCTCCAACTGGATTTTAAGTTCCCCTCTTTTACCATCCAGCTATGCTCCAGATAACGGCCTTACCCCTCCCTTGGTAGGTAGAGCGGTTGTTTCTAAGAGTTACTCGGCTCAAGACATGCATATGCATAAGCAAAAATAAGAGAAAACATTCAGACCCGGTCAAGAAATTTAAAGCGGTATGGAAAAACTAGTATCAAAAGCGAATACGCCATGATAGCGCATTCTGAAAGAAAGAAGCAGTAACTAACACATAGCAGCATAAATCAAACTGCAGGGGGCTATAAAACAATACTATGCCTATTCGTATGATATGCTAAGCAAACCTACATTAATAACACTACAACTACCTGTCTGTAAGCGTAAGTAGGACTACGATCGATTACCTACTACCCTTCTACCCTAATCTGTGTCCTCCACAACCCCATATCTAAGGTCATGTCCTTAGTAAGTTGCACCTGCACCGTGTTACGTCTAATCACCTCTCTCCAATATTTCCTTGGCCTACCTTTACCCCTCTTGAACCCGTCCATAGCCAACCTCTCACACCTCCGTACTGGGGCATTTGTGTCTCTCCTCTACACATGCCCAAACCATCTAAACCTCGCTTCCCGCATCCTCCACCGAGGCCACTCCCACTCTGTCCCGGATATCATCATTACTAATCATATCCTTCATTGTATGCCCACACATCCATCTCAGCATCCTCATCTCCGCCTCTCTCATCTTTTGGATGTGCGACCTCTTGATTGGCCAACACTCCGCCCCATACAACATAGTTGGTCTTACCACCACCCTCTAAAACTTGTCTTTAAGTGTTTGTGGCATATATTTGTCGGACAAGACTCCAGACGTGAGCCTCCATTTCATCCACCATACCCCAATACGATGTGTGACATCCTCATCAATCTCTCCATTCCATTGGTTAATAGACCCGAGGTACTTGAAGCTTCCTTTCTTCGGAATGACCTAAGTGTCAAGCCCCACCTCTTCGCTTGTCTCAAGCTTGCTCCCATTGCTGAACTTGCACTCCAAATATTCTGTCTTGGTATTACTCAGCCTAAACCCTTTAGACTCCAGAGTATATCTCCAAACCTCCAGCTTAGCATTCACTCCGCTACGAGTCTTTTCAATCAAGACTATGTCGTCTGCGAATAACATACACCATGGCATCTCACCTTGGATTTGTCGCGTCAGTACATCCATCACCAAGGCAAATAAGAATGGACTAAGAGCTGATCTCTGGTGCAGCCCCATCATCACTGGGAAGTGCTCCGAGTCTCCCCTACTATTCATACCCTGATCTTGACTCCATCATACATATCCTTGATATATTTCCTATGGGCTATTGGCTGTCCTCAAGATTCAAAACTTGGTTATTGACATTCTTTTTGTTTTTAGTTATTAATCATTTGGATGTACTTTCTCCTTTTCATATTATTTTTCATGGTTACTAAAAATAATTATCTCAAATTATTTATCATTTTAAAAATTAAGACATAATTAATTATTATTTCTTCATTTTATCCATAGTAGAATTTTATCATTAATGGAGATGACACATAAATAAAGTAAACATTTAATGAAGAGATACGATAACTTAGATATAAATAAGAATAAGTAGGTCAAATACTCATCCTAATAATATTTTCTAGATGACGTTTCATGTAATTTGTCTTCTAATTTATTTTAACAATGGTCAGACTAATGAGATAAAAGAGTTTTTTCTTGTGTTCTAGCTAGTAAAATAGTTATAGAATATGAATCTGTGATTATCAAAATGGATTAAAGTATCCTAAATTGAATGACAAATATATGACAAAACTCAGAGTAAATGTACCACTGTATATACAAGTATGAAAATTTTCAATCTTGCTATTAAAGTTAATCCAAACAAATATAAACAACGACAGTTCGAATTTGGAACCAACCTCTTCAAAGAGGATGCTAAGACTGGCCTTTACCCCTGTATATAGCTCAAGAAAGTTAATCGGATGTCATCTTTAACGGCTTATATTTAACTTTTGGCCTTGTTAAGTAAGAGTTTACCTCATCTTCGCTATATGTACGGTAGAAAATTAAAGATTCATTGCTTATTTATAGTTTATTTGAATTAGTTTGGTTGAAAGAATTGGAAAGTTAATACATTATAGAATTTTATTTAGCTTGATTGTTTAATAAATAAAGTGGATCTAGTACGAGTAACTTTTAAAGGTATGAGTCTCTTGAAGTTTCATAAAAGCTGCACCAAAGGTTTTGATAGGATTAGCATTAGAATGCGGTGTATCAAATATAGAGTCGTTTGAAGTTGATTTTGACCAAGATGGATAAACTTTGAAGCAAAAAACATGTTGGTGTAATTTCTAAGAAACTTCAAGTAATCCGCTAGATTCCAATATTACAACACAATTTATACTAAGGGTGGCCAGTGGGCCGGGCTCGGGTCTGGCGGGCCGGGTCTGGCGGGGTCGGGGTCGGGGCGGGACGATCCGGGGGTCGGGATCGGGCCTAGCGGGGTCGGGTCCGGCGGGACTGCTCCGGTCCGTCCCGATCCCGATCCCGTCGGTATCGGGGCGGGCGGGCTCGGGTCGGGCTCGGGTCGGGGCGGGGCGAGCTCGGGTTTTCCTTTTTTTTTTTTTTTTTTTAAATAACATATGTATAAAAAAAAACTCAATAAATAAAACAAGATAGTGTAATAAAAACATCCCAAGGTTTTTTTTTGTGCCTCTTATATTATTTAATAGACATATGATTTTTTTGTAATACAAATACAATTGTCTAAAATCTAAATTGCAACTTTATGGTGTTGTCCAAAAGTTGCAAATTACATAATAAAATTGCAATTAAAAAAATTACATTTTCAAAAAAATCGTTCTAATTGCTTGATGATTTCATGTGGTTCTTCGGTTGGAATAGGTATTTGTTGGTCAAATTGATCCACGTCGCTTCCACTACCTTCGGTTAAGATTTCGTTGTAGTTTTCATCATCTTCTTCGTTGATCTCCGGTTGACCGCACCTTCTCCGCTCCGCTCGTATCCAATCTCTCGAATAATACCGCAATTTCCAAGCCGTCTCCGCCAATGAGTGTCTCGTGGTCTCCTATTTGATATCTGCTGCGAAAAAGCGTTTTCCGACGCGATTGACGACGCTTGAATGTTCAAAACATCTCGAGCCATCATTGAAAGTGTCGGAAAGGTCTTCTCATTCCCCTCCAAAGATTTCAAAGCAAGTCTTCTTGTCCATCTTCATTGATAACTTCTTGATACGGTACGAACCGTGCAAAACAAAAATATCCAACTCGCTAATTTGGTTAGTAGAGGTACGGCCGCACATTCTATTTCGAGGCTTTCAATACTAGCCGCAAAAAAGATGTCTTTTGTGAGGTTGTGTTGAAGATGAAGAAGATGGTATGGTAGCCGGTACGTTACTAGCATTTTCTTGTTGATAAAATCTATATATATTTTTGCGGTGGTGTTCTACGCTATTCAACACTTCTTCTTTAGTTTGTTCAATAGGTGGTGGGTGATTTAGATTTTTGGGACTTGGAGGTGGTAGTACTTCTATACAATCGTAAATAGTTTCAATTAGTGATTTAGTACCGTCTATTTTAATAGTAGGATTTAATACAGAACCAATAATATAAATAGAAGGAATAGGAATAAAATATTTTTTTTATTTTGACAAACATTTTTTTAATAGCTGCCTTATAAGCTGGTTTTTCCATATATTCACTAAGTAATAAAAATATTAGAGTTATATAAAATAACATAGTTGAAATAGTAGGATAATATATACCGGAAAATTCTTTTGTTGCTTGAAAAAATTTCTCTAAAAATACAATAAGTTCGGAAATTTTTTCCCAATCACTATCTAAAATCATATCACCGGCTTTTTATTATGAGAGTTAAAAAATAAAGTTATAGGTAATTTATAGTCATAAGCAACAAGGAGTTGCTCGTATAAAAAATTCCACCTAGTGGATACTTCTTGTGGAATTCTTCTAAAAGGTAGTCCACAATCATGACAAATTTTTTTATATTCTTTTCTACGTTGTACTTTATTACTTTTAAAAATAAAGTTTATAGCAAATTGTATTTTACTAAGAATGTCTTCAAAAAGTGATAGACCATCCTTTACAATTAAGTTATATATGTGGCACGCGCATTTTATATGAAAATGGTCCGGAAAAGATGGAGCTAAACTATTTTTTAACATTGTAATTGCGTAATTGTTATTAGAAGCGTTATCTAATGTAATAGTCATAATTTTATCGGTAATTCCGTAATAATCGCACACTTGATAAATATTTTCTGCAATAAAAGTACCGGTGTGCCTATCATCTATATATCTATACGCTAAAATACGTTTTTGCATAGACCATTTATAATCTATCCAATGACAAGTTACGTTAAATAATCATGGCCGTTAGTACTACGACCTATATCGGACGTGATAGATACTTTGCCATTAAAATGATATAATGAAAAACGTAAATATTGTTGATATTCATGCGCAAATTTAAATACATCTCTCTTAACAGTTGACCTAGGAAAACCGTTAAAAGCGAGGATTATATATATCTCTAATGTAATGAATAAAACCGGAGATGAAGGAAATGAAAAAGGCAAACCCTCCACAAACTAATTTTGATATTGCTTCCCTATCTCTATGTTTGTTGTATTTAGAGCCTACAATTCCCCCCCCGTCATAGGGTTAATTTGACCCTGTACTTGGTCCGGACGAGATCGTATGTGAACCTTGTCCCGATGGAGCGGCCGTTTGCGCACCCGGTTTTGAAGCCTGGTATTGGGCATACCTAGTTGGATGAGCACTTACTACGTGTCTAATTAAACCCCCGTCCCACCGTGACCTTTTCCGAGTTTTAAATTTTAAAACATTTTTACAAATTTTACATATGGCTACTTGATTCTCTACGTCCCTATCAAAAAATGTCCATGCATCGATTTTAATGGTCGTTTTGCTTGGACCTCGTCTCATACTAGGGGGAATAGGAGGTATTTCGGTTGAAGGTGCACTAGTGGGCGTGTTGTCATCAATATTAGTGGGTGTATCGTCTAGATCATCGTCTAAATTAAAGTCTTCTTGAGTTCCGAAAAATAACTCCTGGTCTAAATCTAATGGTATTGTAGGAAAATGTTGAGTATCAACAAAATCATCTGTGTAGGAATAAGATGACTAGAAGAAGTACCCTTGCCCTGATTGCCCCTACTAGAAGAAGTCTTACCCTTACCCTTAAACATACCTCTAATTCCTTCCATTTTAATTATATGCTAACAAATAATTAAAGTAAATGAAATTAAGTGCGCTAAATAAAATAAACAGACAATAATAATTTAATGAAGGAACGAATGTACCAAACGCCGACGTAACGTCGACGTGTAATCGAGAGGTTGAAAATTGAAACTTTGCTCGATGGAAGATCCTCAAGCTAGTTGCCAACTTCACTCCCAAAGTCCCAATTCCCAAATGAATTAATAAAATTGAATATTTAGCAAACAATGTAGAGAGATATATTGAGAAATTAGAGAGATTGTAGGAAGATTTGTGAGAAAGATGAAGAGAAAATGAGTTATTTATAGTTGAAAAATTGGGTTAAAGTGTAAATATAATAACTTATGGGTTAAAAATAAATATTAAGGGGTAGGGGGGGTTGGGGGAGGGGGGGGGGCCTAAAATGGCAGTTGGCCAACGGCCATAATCTAAAATGGCCGTTGGCCAACGGCCATAATCTAAAATGGCCGTTGGTGCAACGGCTATTTTTGCAAAGGTAAGGTCGGGGTCGGGGTCGGGCCGGGCTCGGGGCGGTCTCGGGTCCGGCGGGCCTGGGGCGGGCTCGGGTCTGGCGGGACGAGACATCGTCCCGTCCCGAGTTCGAGTCCCGCCCCCGTTAATTTTTTTTTTTTTTTTTTTTTTAGAGCGGGGTCGGGTCGGGACCGGGCCGGGGTCGGGATGGGGTCGGGCCGGGGTCGGGTCGTCCCGGCCCACTGGCCAGCCCTAATTTATACTGAACTTTTGGTGATTGGCCAAGGTTTGTGGCAAGCTCATCCATCAGAAGTTCATAGTGATCTGAATAATGTGTTCCAAAAGTCACAACATAATTTTTACTAAACTCCTCGTGATTATTAGGACATGTGGCAAGCTCATCAATGAGAAGCCGATCCTGATGATCTGCCAAGATATTTCTACTAAACTTATGGTAATCCTCCATCAATTGTGGGAAAACAAAGTTTTCTAGTGATCTGCCATGAATTCAACTCCAACTTCTAAACGTAAAGCTAATTTTGCACCACTTATCTAAATGGGATAAAAACTTAAATAGTGATACTTATTTGCATAAATCTCCATGTATAAATGGTAATATATACAACATATTTAGTAAACAAAAGTAGGGTGTGAAAAGATGCAATATTTACTTTGTTTAGTTGCCAAAAAATTCAATGGGCAACTAACCACAAGGACATGATAAATTCAAAAGCAATGGTTGGTGGTTTTGATGTTGATGGGAATAAACGCAAAGGATCTTTGTGGTCTTTTCATTTGATCTTCTATATACTATTTCTCCTTGTTGGGTGAAGTATTATTAACACAATCTCTGCTCTATTTTCTTCAATGACTCGTCACTTTTATTCCCAAAAATTTCCATCATTTTACAGTTACACTGATTGGAAACTCTCACTAAGTCACTAGTTTATGTAAAATGAAGCTGTCACTAATAATTATGAGGTACCATTATTAGAATTGAAGTCCTTAGATGTTCTTTGTTTCTCGTCCGCACATTCGTTTAGTTTGGTTTATTTACTTATTGGGTTCATCATGAAACTTCACAATTAAACTCCATGCTCATAATTTCAACTGTTTGTCTAGTTGAAGCAAAATGCAATAAAGTAATAGAAAATGAAATTGGGTAAAAGAAAAGACGCCATTTCTTTTAGTTTTTTTTTTAATGAATTTTACCACATTTGTGCGATTACACCGAGTATCTTATTATTATTATTGTTGTTTTTTTCTGGTATTCCGTATTGAGGCTCCAACTAATTTAATTAATTCACATCATGTAAGAATCAAATTTGAAACCTCTAATGGGTAAAGGGACAAGATCGTCCCAGCACACCCATTATTGATATTTCTACTATTTTTTTTTTATATTCAGCTTCCCCGCTTATGCGAGACTATTCCTGGAGATAGTAGTCTCGGTCCCTCAGCACTACTACCAGTAAATCGCGGGATGTGCCTGAATGACCAGAGTTTGAGAACAGAGCAACTGATATCACCTACAAAGTCCTACCCCAGAAGAGAGCAAATTGCTCCCACCAGGATTAGAACCCACACTGAAGGCTTCCAGCTGAATTTTAAGTTTCCTTCCTTTGTCATTCAACTATGCTCGGGGACATATTTCTACTAGTTATTGTTGGTAGGCAAATGGGAGGTCCTTGAATTCTATTCAAAGTAAAATTATTCACCCAAGATATATTTGTACAAGTGGTTTGGTCATTTTTTCTGTATTTTCATTGTCATCTTCCAATCTCTTGAGCTACTCAATCATTTATTGCCCAAAGAATTTTTTTTCACGCCCTTTATTTCTTAGAGAAAGTGATACTTTAATATCAAATAAGTTGAGGTCGGCTATATTACTTCTTTATTGAAATTCATTTCACATCATCATCATACTAAATTAAATAGAAGTGAAATAATAATAATAATGATTATTTGACTAAATTTTACTCTTTCCGTCCAGTTTTACTTATCCACTATACTAAATATAGTTGTTCAATTTTACTTGTTTGTCCACTTTAGAATATCAAGAGATAATTTACACTTCATACCTATTTTACCCTTATCATTTATTATTGGGTTGACAAGTTTAAGAAAATTTTAGTGATTGCATAAATTTTAAAATATGTTTTATTTATTTCAATCATTAGATTACTTGGCAATGATTATGGGTAATATAGTAAAATTATCATTATATTTTTGGCTCTTTAATAAGTGTGTCAAATTAAATTATTAAAATGTGACAAGTAAAAATGGACGAAGGGAAAGGAGTATCTTTTATCTGTCCTCAAAATTAGTAAACGTTATTGTTGAAAATTATTGTATAAATCATTTATTGGAGCAAGAGTAAATTTGGAAAAGAAAATTATTAATACCTTCTTTTACACTTATTTGGATCAATAATAAGAAGATATCTACCAGAAAGACTCTTTGTGAGTTTTGTAATCTTAAAAATAAGCTAAATTATATGCTTACAACATGTAAATGTGACATGATAATTTAAAAGTTTCTTTACATTGATAATAGATATTGTTGGTTGCTATTGTAAAGCGGTATGAGAAGTAAATAAATATTACAAGTGTTCAAAAGAATAAACAAATAGTCAATCTTCAGAACTGCCGCAAAGTTGTTGACTCTTGAATCTTGATAACCTGAAATCAAGAAACACTAAATCTGGATGGTTACAACTGTGTGTTGAGTCGAGTGATTGCACTTTGTCCTTAAGACAAGATTGCCCCGTATATATGCTTTGACGTTAGCGGGCAATAGTCTCCCAAGATAAAACAACACTTTTAATCTCAACACTACAAAGCAAATAGGTTGAGTCTGACGAAGAAAACAAATACGAATCGACTTGCTGAAGAAATGGAAAATAAATGAAGAGTTTATGTTTTCGTCCAACGTAATTGGACTGACTTTCTCTTATGTTTTGTCTCTGTGTATATAGTGTGTATCTGTTGTGTATATCTTGTGTATATGTGTGTGTTTGCTCACTGTTTTGCGTCACTGTTTTGTGCTGCTATTTTCGTGTATGTAGGTCCAACACAATTGAGCCAAAAGGCATCAATATATAGCATAGATGAGGGACTCTTCAACTGCCACAAATATGACTGTTAATGGCATTAGAGAGGGCTGTCAATGGCCATTTAGAGAGACTGATTTATGGTCATGAAGGAGGGATGTTTATGGAGTAGTTAACATCCAAGTAATGGCTGGTTAATGCTCCAAAAAATAGCCCAAACGGTAGGCAGAAAGTTTTTGCCTTCCGTCATTGGGACCAAACTGTAAATATTAAGCAATTTGGGGTCCAAAAAGATAATATCAGAAATTCCCCATGCCCGGACCGGCGGCGGCGGCGCGCGTGTGGGCTTAGCCTTGAACCTAAGCACATCTAGGTTCTCCCTCCTTTAAACACATGGGATACCCCTTGGGGTCCCAAACCCTCAACCACTTTAGAGACTTATAAAGAGAGCAATTCTTCCTTTTCCCACCGATGTGGTAGATTTGTCCCACACCATATTTCCATGCCTCAAACACCTTACTTCATGGACCAATATCTCTTTCATTTCTCAACGAAATTTGACGATTCTTGGCCCTACGGTCATCTACTCACTTAGTAGATTATGCATGTGAGAAGAGACAAAGCCTCCAACATGCGGAACACTAGTGTTTAATTCATTAAATATGGGTGAACGCATCTTCCCGCCAAAGGCAAATTTCCAACAGATATGACCTAAACTCTTCCTAAAATTACACTTATTTGGATCAAATTTGTTTAGCTAAAATAAAATGTAAATGGACCTTAGGTAATATTAGACTGGCGCGCACAGGTGCGCCAATTGATTTAAGGAATAAGTAAATCTCACGTAAATAAGTGTTAGAACAACCATTAGGGGATAAACTATTTAACAAGGTTTTACTCCATCTCCCCTCGCGGGTACCATTGCAGACTAACAGAAATTTTGTTTTCTCGTACAAATCATTTACTACTAATCTGTGATCGTCAAAAATTAATTAGTACTATTATATAAACTCATGCATTCACGTCATAAAAAGTACCGAAACCGTTATTAACAAACAACAATTGTCGTTGGCTTATTTCTCAGAAATGATTAAATTTAAACTCCGTTCGAATATATCATAAATGTTAAGAGTCACACATCGGAAATGAAATGGGAACATGAACTCCTTATATGAACTTGGACAACACTCACCCTAAGAGCTAGCTTTTGGGGTTGAGTTAGGCCCAAGAACTATTCTTTACATGTTATCAGAGTCAGACTCATTTCAATTCTTTGTTCACCAATGTTGGGCTCCCAAATTATATTGTCCACGCTCCAGTTAACGAGGTCTGATATCGTCCACGTTCCAGTAACGAGGTCTGGGTGTGCGGGGGTGTGTTAAAATTCCACATCGGAAATGGAATGAGAATATGGACTCCTTATATGGACTTGTACGATCCTCACCCTAAAAGCTAGCTTTTTGGGTTGAGTTAGGCCTAAGATCCATTATTTACAATAAAGAGTACCGGATAAACCATAAATCCTCAGAAAAAAATAATACTAGTGGTAATAAATCCGTGGTTGATAATTGAGTTCCAAGAGCAACTATTTCTTAGAAAAAAGTGGAGTAATAATTCTTGGTTGATTAATGAGTTCAAGTATGCATGCAATAGCTGGATTTTTGGATATTTCACTAGGGTATATATGTCCTATTGAAGTATGAAAAGCATTAGAGAGATGAATGAAAAAAGAGTGGTTGAGAGGTAGTAAATGGATGTGGATATTGGTGGATGCGAATATCATTGAAAGCATCATATACATTCTGATAGATCAGAAAAGTGTACGATTTGCTCCCTCTTTTGGGTAATTACACATCCATTGACTCCTTGGACTGGAGCATTACACATTTTGTCTCTTCATTTCCCCCACATGGGAGCGGAGTTGTTCATTCGAATCTCCTTCGTTAAAAATTAAATACGAGGTATATATAAGATTAAGCCTTTTAATGTCTATATAATAGATGTTTAATTTTACTATTGATATTTTTGTATGTTTATTTTTTTATATTTTGAATCATTTATTAAAACTCTTTAGTTTAATACTGCAACTACCTGAGGCACAATCTATACCTAAAAAGTAATAATTCGCACCCGTGAGAATACAAAACATTTAAACGCTGTAATGTGTATGCACAAGATACATGAATTACCTCCATGAACTTGATGTAAACATTGATTGATACTCTTTTTATTTCAATTTATTGATACAGTTCGAATTTAAAGAGTCAAACAAGAAAATATTTGACTCTAGAAATCCAAACTATTACATTAATCGGACAGGGGGAGATGCATGGTATAAAGCCTGACAAATCTTACTATTTTAACCAAAATGGTCTATAATTTGCTTTGTTTTGTGCTAAATTCAGATGGAACATATACAGAGTCTGCCATCTTCAATACCTAAGATGCCTAAAATGGTGAAATTCTTAAAAATATAACCAAATCCTCGAATAAGTAGAATCTTTAATTTTCAAGAGTCAAACATGATCTGTTTCAAATACATAAAACAGGTTACTTTCATAGAGAAAATCAGGTTTTAGGACCAATGCATGATTTAATTTTCTAAAAGGACCAGATAGATTAATCTTTTTTCAGTTTCATTTATTTTACTTGTATTTGCAAAAGACCCTCCTACTTTGCACATTGGAACACTTCATTTCCTTATTTTATATTTGTAGAGAATAGATTACCTCTTTTACTGTGTTGGTTGTTATTGTTTACCGTAAAAATCATATAAAATATTTTCAAATGTCGTGGTTGATAGATTAATTCTGTTAAGAGTCCCACAAAAATCTATTCTTTACAAATTCCACCATAATAATTTGAACTACGCATGATTATCTCTTTTCCGCTCATCAAGAAAATACTAGGAGTAATACATATACTTATGCAAACTTTAAGGTGTTATGTAGCCTAACATAAATCATGTGGCGCAAAAATGAATTTAAGATATGTTAATTTGGTTCACCTGAGGTACGGAGAAATTGGATGAACTAGCTGGGTACCTGCCACGTGTCAGGTACTGTGTTGTCCCTTTTGGAATGTCGTCTTTTAGTGGGTCGCAAATTGTCAAGTTGTTTCTAAAAGGACAGTTTCCAAATAAACCACAAATCATTCTGCAGCTAATCTTTTTTTTTTTTGAAAAGTACTCATTGTAACGTTTGCAAACCAACTAAGTTTAGAAATATGCAATACATATTACTGCTCTAACCAGGACCACACACTCCACTATGTTCTGTATATACTGTCAGTATTTCATGCATATCAATTTTTGAGCCCTCTTAAATCAATTACTACTACATTTTTGTTTTATACTTTAATGAATATACTATAGTTTGAAATAAGCTTGGAATGTAGTAGTCATTTACTGGTACTGAGATTTGCTACAGGCAAATTGCTTTGAATTTTGGCTCACTTGGTGTATAACAGAACAGGTGAAAAAGAAAAGACTTTGCGGCAATAATTGATCACAATTGAAGATAAGCCAGAGAGATGACGATGAGCGGGAGTGAGCCGTAGCGAAGTCGGAAATTCTAATAAAGAGATGAAAAAAAGATTTTAAACTGTCAAACATGAAATTAAAATATACAATCTAAAGCAATTTTTGAACCATCTTTTTTACTATACATTATGTTGGTTACAATGGTGCAGGAAACGAAAATAAGTAACTGCTAAGTATTACAACACAATGAAATTACAACAATCTGAGATTTCAATAAACCTGAACAAGAAACTGGAACAGTTTTGATATGCTGAGTCGAGTGATGATACTCTGTCTTTAAGACAAGATTGCCCCGTATATATCCTTTCTACGTTCTGGACAATAGTCTCCCAAGATAAAACAGCAACTTCAACAAATGAGCAAAGGAAACTCAAGTGTTACCTTGAAGAATTTTGAGTAATGAAATGATGATGGAAAGTAGTAGGAAGAAAATAATTTCGTTTGTATGTTATGTGTGTCTCAACCATTGTGCAAAGGCTTCATTATATAGTTGAAGGAGAGGACTTACCAACTGCCCACATAATTGATATTATTGGCCAAGTAATGACAATTATGGAGGTAATAATTCACCAAAATAAATGGTGAATTGATGTGCAACGGATTAGCCTTTAGGGAGAGTTATTCAGCCAAAATAAATGAATGAATTGAGTGCATTTTAAGGCTGGTTAACGTTCCAAATACCAACAGCCAGCAAAAACACAAGTTCTCTGCCCAATTTACCTTTACCAGAAACTTCAGGGACCAAACTGTAAATATGAAATAATTTGGGTCCAAAAAGATAATATCAGAAGAATCCCACAGCCCTTCAGTGATCAGTGACCCGACGGGACGGGGAGGCGGCGGCGCGCGTGTGGGCTTATCCTCGAACTGAAGCACATTTAGGTCCTCCCTCCTTTAAACACATGGGATACCCCTTGGGGTCCCAAACCCCAAGCCAATGTTGAGACTTATAAACTAAATAAATCTTTCTTCTCCCATCGATGAGGGAGGATTGGTCTTTACCACCTTTTTTCATGCTTCAAACACCTCACTCCGTGGACCAATATCTCTTTCATTTCTCAACGAAATTTGACGATCTTTGGCCCTACGGTCATCTACTTACTTAGTAGATTATGCACATGTGAAGAACCAGATTCTCCAACATGCGGAACACTAATGTTTAAGTCATTAAAGATGGTTGGACGCAACTCTCGCTAAAGGCAAATTTTCAACACATTATAAGTGTTTCCTATGTCAAAGGAAGTCAATAATTTTATATATTAGTAAACAATTTTTTTACTTATATGCATTGTCTATGTTTTCAATAAGAGGGCTCAATTGCACTTCTATGTTCTAACCATGTAGCTCCAATTCTAAGAGAGTATGTTTGTTATTTTAGGTATATAACCATTACGAATGTTATTTAAGGTATACTATTACTTTCCTCAAAAGAAATCAGTCTAGACTCTAGAATAGACGAAACATTTGTGTGAATATATATTACTCCATGATATCTTTGTAGAAGTATTTCCTTCTATTCAAATTACATAAATGAGTATAAAGAGATACTGTAATATCTTTTTTTGGTCCAAAATGAATGATTAAGTTTTTTGATAAGACAAGGACCACCACAATTTTTTTTCTTTAACATTAACTAAGGTTGGCCAGTGGGCCGGATCGGCCCGATCCCGACCTGTCCCGTCCCGCCCCAATCCCCCTTAAAAAATAGATGTTGGGGTTCGAACTCAGGACGGGACAAGGGCTCGTCCCGCCCGTCCCGATCCCGATCCGCCCGCCCCAATTCTGACCCCACCCCAACCCGCCCCCTTTGTAAAAATAGTCGTTGCACAACAATCATTTTCGATTTTAGCCGTTGTGCAACAGGTATAACGGCTAAAATGGCCCCCACCCCCACAAACCCCCTTAATATTTATTTTTAACCCCTAAGTTAGTATATTTACACTTTAACTCTATTTCTCAACTATAAATACTTCATTTTTCTCACAAATCTTCCTATCATCTCTCTAATCTCTCTATATCTCTCTCTACAACTCTACATTGCCTACTAAATTTTATATTTCATTTGCTAATTTATATCAAAGTTTAAAAATTGGGAGTGAAGTTGGCAACTAGCTTGAGGATCATCCATCGAACAAAGTTTCAATTTTCAACCTCGATTACACGTCGGCGTTTGGTACCTTCATTCCTTCTTTAAATTATTATTGTTACTTAATTTTAATTATCGCACTTAATTTCATTTACTTTAATTATTTATTTGCATAATTATAATGGAACGCCTTGGACGTATGATTAAGGGTAAGTGTGCTTCTTCTAGTAGAGGTAACAAGGGTAAGGGTACTTCTTTTAGTAATCATATTCCTAGTCCTGATGATTTGATTGATTTCACTCATATAGATGAAACTGCTTTTTTAATGATATACCATTAGATATGATGTATATTCTGCATCTGAACCATACTTTAATTTTGACGATAATGTAGATGACACACCCACTAGTGCACCTCAACCTCAAACTCAGACTGAGTCTCAGCCTCAAACTGAAACTGGAATGCCTCTTATTCCCCCTAGTATGAGTCGAGGCCTCACACAATGAAAATTAAAATCACATGCATGGTATTGTTTTGATAGGGACAAAGAGAATCAAGTAGTTAGATGTAATTTGTCAAAATATTTATAAATTTAAAACCGGAAAAGGTCAAGGTGAGACGGGAGGTTTATTGAGACATGTACAAAACGAGCACACATCTAGGTGGAATCAATACCAGACTGAAACATCGGGCGTGTCAATCCCCCCTGAGTCAGGATAAGGTTCACATAGTGTCCCCGACCAAGTACATGGTCGAATTAACCCGATAGGGGGGGGGGGGGGGGGGATTATAAGTCCTAAATATAATAAACACAAAGATAGGGGAAATATAGCAAATTAGTTGCGGTGGAGGGTTTGCCTTTTGCATTTCCTTCCTCTCCTAATTTTATTCAATACGTTAGAGAAAATGTATAATCCTGTTTTTAACGTTTTTTTCTAGATCAATTGTTAGAAGAGACGTTTTTAAATTTCACATGAATATCAACGGTATTTACGTTATGCATTATATCATTTTAATGCAAAGTGACTGTCACTTCTGATATATGCCGTATTACTAACGATAATTATTATTTAACTGTTATATGTCATTGGATAGATTAGACTTGGTCTATGCAAAAACGTATTTTATCATATAGATGATGATAGGCACACTAGAACTTTTATTGCACAAAATATTCATGAAATTTGTGATTATTATGGAATAATTGATAAAATTATGACTATTACATTAGATAATGCTACTTCTAATAATTATGTCATAAGACTTTTAAAAGTTCGATTAACTCCAACTTTTTCTAATCATTTTCATATAAGATGTGCGTGTCATATTTATAACTTAATTGTAAATGATGACCTAAATTTTTTTGAAAACATTCTTGATAAAATACAATTTGATATAAACTTTATTTTTAAAGGTAATAAAATACAAAGATGCAAAGAGTATAAAAAAACTTGTCACGATTGTAGATTATCTTATAGAAAAATTTCTGAAAAAGTAGCGACTAGGTGGAATTATCTATATAAACAACTACTTGTTGTTTACGATTATAGAAGACCTATAACTTTATTATTTAACGTACATAATAAAAATCCAAGGGATATGCTTATAGATAATGATTGAATTTTTTTTTTAGAACTTATTGGATTTTTAGATAAAAAATTTCAAGCTACCATAGAATTTTCTAGTATTTAACTATTTATTATCCTACTATTTCAACTATGTTATTTTATATAGCTCTAATATTTTTGTTACTTAATGAATATATGGAAAAATAAACTTACAAGGCATCTATTGAAAAAATGTTTATAAAATCAAAAAATATTTTTTCCTATTCCCACTATTTATATTATTGGTGTTGTATTAAATTCGATTATTAAAGTAGACGGCTGTAAAACACTTGTTGCAACCTTATGAAAAAACATGTGGTTCTGTTGCTAGTATTCAAGGCCTTAGAAATAAAATGTTTTAGTGGTTCAACTTCTTCACAAGTTAGCGAATTTGATGTTTATGTTTTGCAGGGTGTTGTACCGTACGAATCAATTGTCAATGAAGATGGACGTGAAGACTTTCTGAGATATTGGAGGGTGAACGCGAAGACATTTCCGACACTATCAAAGATGGCCCGAGATGTGTTGAACATTCAAGCGTCATCAACAGCGTATGAAATCACTTTTTCTGCTGGAAGAATTCAAATAGGAGAGCACTGACACTCATTGGCGGGAGACACCGTGGAGATTGCAGTTCTATTCAGAGATTGGATTCGAGCGGAGCGTAGAAGGTGCGGTCAACTAGAGATCAACGAAGAAGATGGCTATAACTACAATGAAATCTTGTCCGAGGGAACATGAAGCGACGTCGAACAATTTGACCAACAACTTCCAATTCCAACCGAAAATTCTTAAGACATTGTGAAGAAATTAAAAAAAGTATGGTTAACTATGTAATTTTTTTAATTATAATTTTACTATGTGATTTGCAACTTTTGAACAACGAAACAAAGTTGCAATTTTGAAATTGTATTACAAAAAAAAAATGTTTCTATTAAATAATACAAGTGACACAAAAACAGCATTGAGATGTTTTTATTACACTATCTTGTTCAATTATTGAACTGTTTAAATATATATTTTTAAATTAAGTGTATAAAAAAATCCCATACCGACCGGACCCATCCCCTAAAATCCATCCCCCGGAGGCATGTGGGACGGGACCTATTCCTGGACCGCTAATCCCGCCAGACCCGCGTCCCGACCATCCCGTCCCGCCGAGACCCGCGCCATCCCACTGGCCATCTTGCATTTCTTTGGTTTAGAAGTTCTCCGGCCTATTAAGCGGGAATCGCTACCCATTAACTCTTGCGGAAAGAACTTGTGGCCAAACTATTTTTGACCGGTAACGATCAATTTAGACCGGAAACCTATCCGACGATGAGCATATCAATCGATCTCTTTGGTCCCCCGCTCCTTCGCCCCCTGGATCCCCCTGACTAGAGATTAATCAAGACCCCCAACATCCAAAACCTTCAATCACAACTTCCTCTTCCTGAGAGAGGGGAAACGATTGAAAAGGAAACAAAACTCAAAAGAGAAGAATCCGGCTTGCCCCTAGACCTCACGAAGGAAAGCACATTGTGTTCTTCACTGAAAAGAAAAACAAATTGCTTGCGGAAACATGCAAATGGACCATAATCGGTAAGTTCAATCATAACCGCCCCGCTATTGAAAAGATTAGAACTGATTTTAACAAATTAGTTCCGCTTAAAAGCATTGCCAAGATTGGGGCAAAAGACTTAAAGCATGTATTTATATGTTGAGAACGAAGAAGATTTCAAAAATGTTTATGGAAGGGACTTCATTTATTTTGAAGTGGGAAACGCCATGAAAATTCTTAAATAGACTGCCAACTTTAAACCTGAAGTAGAGACCACCCTCGCTCCGATATAGATCAACTTACCGGGCTTACCATGGCATTACTATGAGTGGGACGCTTTATGTCGAATAGTCAGTCCAATTGGTTTCCCAATAATAATGGACAAAGCCACGAGAGGTAAAATTAGGCCTACTACTGCAAAGCTTAGAGTGGAAATAGACCTTATTAGACCTCTTATTCATGAAATCAATGTTGATATTAGAAACAAGCAAGGGAAAATGGATACTTTTGTTCAGAAGGTGGAGTATGAATCCATTCCTGAATATTGTTTCCACTGCAATATCCAAGGGCATACAATAGATAACTGCAAATTTGCTATCCACAACCAGACAGTAACAATCACAAAGGAAATAACAGCAAAAGTGGGATTGGAGATGCTCAAGAAAAACAAGAATTCAGTAAACAAACTCAGGATGTTAGGCCTAACAACATTGATCAAAACAATCCTCAAAATGGTGGATCCAGAGACAACAATGAAATGACCAAGACAGGAAAACAGGGTAACCCCCAAGGTTTATTTAACAACAATAGGAGGAAGGAATGTAAATGGCAAGAGGTGGAAAAAAGAGGTGGTAGAAGCAAAGTGGCAAATAAAAATCAGCAAGAGGTTGGCAATCAAAATAGCTTTCAAGTGCTGGAAGCAGTCCAATCACTAGACAAAGAATCTCAACACGATCATCAGCAGGTCATCAATGAAGAAATCAACATGGATATTGCCCATCACATCAACACTCAGAACCAATCTCCAGTAGTAACCCAACCAAAATTACCAGAAAAGAAAGAAGAAAAAAACAGAGGTGCAACAAAGAAATTTGAGGAGCAGGAGCTTGAGAAGTGCCAAAGGTCCAGTGATTAACACACCTGAACTTCAACTTCAAAGGGAAGCAGCATATCTCATTACTATGGATGAAGCTACTGAGACAACCCCAAATATTGAATTTGAGAATATCATTGTCCCCTCTAGTTGGACCCCTCTTATACTTGAGAAGAAGCCCAAAAATCAGGAAAGCCATACTCAAAAGATTAATATTGAAGAAATAGAACCTGGTATACTAGTAGAAACTTCTATGAGATATGCTGGTACAATTCTTGACTATAAACCTCCTGATCCTGGTTCTTTATGTGAAGGAGGAGAGGTTACCCTTGAGGATCTCACCCCCAAAATTGTTAACAGTAGTGAAGATACAGAGATGTTCATGGAATGCTCAGAGAATGATCTTCAATCCTCTAAATCTGATGATGAAACCAACAAAGATCAAAACAAGGAGGAATCCCATGATGGATTTGTGCAACAAAATATCACATTTTTCAACAATCTCTCACCTAAGAGCAATCTTAAGTTTCTTTTCAGATTCTGTGGATCTCAACAATCAATTGATGGACCAAACATTCCCTCCACCTAATGTTTCTAATGATTAACACAATATCATGGAATATTTGAGGGATAGGATCTAATGGTTCACTAGAAAGACTCAAACTTTTCAAACACGAATTCCATATTCCCTTGTTGTGCATTCAAGAACCATTGATGGATTGTAGAAAATTGGAGAAGTACAGAAGGAAGTTGGGATACCACCATGCTTTCAACAATTACTCTAACAAAATCTGGATTTTTGGTCCAATGATGTTACTGTTGACATCATCCAGGACAAAGTTCAACACATTCTTATCAGAGTAGCTCATAATGATGATCCTGTTTTCTACCTGTCAGTCATCTAGGCTAAATGCACTAAAGAACTAAAAAAAGATCTCTGGTCAGATTTGAGGGACATTGCTAATAGTATTCATAACCTTGGGGTGCCACGGGAGACTTCAATGTAGTGATTTCTAGTGAAGAAAAAATTGGAGGGAGACCCCATAGAATGGAAGGAAGTCTTGATTTCATTGATTGCCTAAATGACTGGGGACTTCAGGATGCTGGATTCTCAGGTGCAAAATATACCTAGTGTGACAATAGGGACCCCCTTATTATCATTTTGAAAAGGTTGGACAACTAGTCTATAATTCCCTTTGGTTTGATAAGTTCAATGCCACCAATGTTACTTGTTTGTCCAGGACTTACTCTGATTTTGCTGCTAACCTGGTGAAGTTGAATATTGAGAGTCCTCAAATTATCAAATACTTTAGGTTCCTAATATATGGACAGAGCATCCTGATTACAAAGTGACTGTTCAGACTATTTGGGATGAGGAAGTTTTTGGTAATCCTTTATACACTCTTCATCAGAAGATTTAAAAAAAAATTGGAAAGCTCTCAGTACCTGGTCTAGGCAAGCATTTGGGGACATTTATGAAGAACTAAAGAGGTTTGAAGCTCAGATGAGAGTGTTGGAAGAAAATAGTGTAACAATAATTCAGAGAAAAACAGAAGAGAGCTTTCTAAAAGCAGGGCTGAATTTACTAGGTTCCTCAAACTGCAAGACTCTTTTCTTAGGCAGAAAGCTAGAATAAAATGGCTTGAAGAGGGGGACTCTAACACTGCCTACTTCCACAACATCATCAAAGACAGAAGGTAGAAGTTAAACATCAGGAAAATTAAGGATGAGCAGGATCAATGGCTTGAAGGGAATGACATAATTGCTGAAAGGGCTGTCAGATATTACCAGAATCTCTTTTCTCAGGATATTGTTAACCCTGACTATGGTCCTATCAATCTCCTTGCAATATGCATTACTGAAGAGGACAATGACCGTCTAAATGCAATTCCTTCCATTCAGGAGATCAAGGAATGTGTTTTCTCTCTTGACCCTGACAGTGTTTCAGGACATGATGGGCTAAGTGGATATTTCTATCAAAGCACTTGGGACATTATTGCTCCAAATCTCCATAAAGCTATTACAACTTTCTTCTCGTGGTCTATCCTTCCATAATTTTATACTCAATACTTGCCTAATTCTTATTCCTAAAGTTGTTCACCCTCAATCCTTCTCAAATTTGAGGCGTATCGGCTTATTTAATGTATCTAATAAGATTATTTCTAAAATCCTTAACAATAGATTAAGCTCTATTCTTCCTAAAATTATTTCCAAAAATCAGAGTGGCTTTGTTAAAGGCAGAGCCATAACTGAAAACATTCTTCTTGATCAAGAGGTTATTAGTGACATTAACAAGCCCAACAGAGGAGGCAATGTAGTCATGAAATTTGATATGGTCAAAGCCTATGACAGGATTTCTTGGCTCTTCCTTTGTCTTGCTCTCAAGAGGTTGGGCTTTTCTGAAGATTGGGTTAATATTATTTATAATTAAATCTCTAACAAATGATATTATGTGGTTGTTAATGGAGGGAGACATGATTTTTTCAAATCTCCTAGAGGTTTAAGACAGGGAGATCCCCTTTCCTTCTCTCTTTTCATTCTTAGTGTTGTGCTTCTTTCCCAAATGCTTAATAATGTCCAAAATCTTCCTATTTACAAAGGCTTTTACATGTGTAACACTGGTCCTAAAATCAATCATTTAACTTTTGCTGATGATACTATTATTTTTTGTAATGGTAGCAAAAGATTTGTTAAACTGATTATGGATACTCTTAACAGGTATGAGCAATTATCTGGGCAACTGATAAACAAGAACAAGAGCAACTTCTCCCTTAAATTCAAAGATAGCCTCAATACTATCAATAGACTAAAAAGACTCACTGGAATGAGGTATCAAGAATTCCCCATCAAATACCTTGGGTGCCCTTTGATTACTGAAAAGAAGTTGTCCTACTACTCTGACATGGTGAATAAAGTTACTAGTAGGATTAGAGGTTGGCATACCAAATTCCTTTCCACTGGAGGGAGAGCTACTTTAATCAGACATGTTCTCTTAGCTCGTCCCACCCATATCATTAATGTTGTTAATCCTTCTAAGGGCACTCTGGAACTTATTGAGAAGATCATTGCTAGATTCTTTTGGTCTGGAAATGAAAATGGTGGTAAACATCACTGGATAGCTTGGGATAACCTGAGTTACCCTTATGATTAAGGTGGGGCAAACTTCAAGAGGATCTTTGACATTTGTTTAGCTTTCAAAGCTGTGAAAGCTAAACAATGGTGGAACTTGAGAATCAATAACTCCTTGTGGGGTGATTTCATGAGAGCAAGATATCTGCAAAATCAACACCCTTCTATTGTGAAATGGACTAAAGGGAATTCTCAGGGCTGGAAAGTCATTTGTGAAGCAAAAAAACATGTTGAATAGCTCATCTACTAGAAATTAGGCAAATGATAGGTTTCTTTCTGGTTTGATAACTGGTCCAAATTAGGACCTCTTTACTTCTTGTGTCCTAATGTTGTAGACCATGACATTACCAAGCTCAACTTTGTGTATGAGAATGGAGTTTGGAACTGGAACATTCTCCAATCCCAGCCTCCCATTGCTGAAGAACAATATTACCAATTTGGAGATCACCTCGAGTAATCACATGGATGACTAAGCTATTTGGACTGACTCTAACAAGGGGCAGTTCACTATTCACTCTGCTTGGAATAATATAAAGAAAAAAAGAACCCCTAACTATGCCACAGGTAAAATTTGAAACAATAAGATCCCCTTTAAGATGACATTTCTTACTTGGAGAGCTATTTACAATAGGCTCTCAACTGATGGAAAAGTAGCCAAATTTGGGATCAACGTCACTCCTGGTTGCCATTGTTGTGTTTCTAAAAGTGATAATATTTTTCTGGAAACAGTGGACCATCTTTTTTGCCATGAAAATTTTTCAAGAAGAGTGGGGTGAGATTGCTAATCCATTGGGTGTGAGACTCACCAATAACACTCTCACAATCCTCATTTTAAATTGGTGAAACGCTCGGACCAAAAATCCCACTGGTTCATTCATCATCCAAGCTCTCGCTTCTATCATATGTTGGGAAATATGGAGAGCATGATGTGCTAACAAATTTGAAAATATAAAATCATCTGCTTACAAAGAAAAATCTTACATCTTATTTACTATTGTGCAGATAACCAAAAACAGGTTTGGCAAGGCAAGAATAGAAGAAAACTGGAGAAGCTTACATTTGGTATTTGATGCTGATATACAACGAAGAAGCATCACTATGATCAAATGGATCAAACCTCCAAATATAGCTATTAAACTGAATACTGATGGCATCTGCATTCAAGGATGTGTGGAGGAGGTGTCATAGTCAGAAACTACTTAGGAAATACCATTTTTGCATTCTCTATCAAACAGGGACGTGGATCTAGCAACATGGCTGAAGCAGCTGCTGCTCTCTTTGGATTAAAATGGTGTGCAGAAAGGAATTTTTCCAAAGTTTGGGGTGAAACTGACTCCTTATTGCTGGATAGATATGTCAACAGAGAATGGACACCTCCATAAAAAATTTCAGACCTGATTCAAGATTCACAGAAGTTAGTTGAAGAACATGAATATCAAATAAGTCACTGCTTCAGGGAGTCAAGTAAACCAACGGATAAACTAGCATCCCTAAGTCATGGGCTAAAAGGGATTCATGTCTTCAACTCCTTTTCTGCAATGCATCAACAGGTTAGAGGTCTTACAAATATGGATAAATGGGATATGCCTTCTTTTAGAAACAAACCAACAAGGCCTTCAAAGATTGTATATGAACCCCCCCCCCCCCCCCCCCCCCCATTACTTAGTGATAGTATATTCACCGTATATTATGTATTATTCTGTAATTAATATTTTAGTGTAATTATGTAAAGTAAAGATCCTTATTCCATTAGAATTACAATTGTAACATCCCGTAATTTTGGGCGATGGTTTGAGCACCTAAACGAAATGTTTTCCAATTTTCCCATGTTTGGTTGGTCAAAATATCGTGGAAAACATTTTCCTGGAAAACAAGTTCCTTCAAAATGAGGAAAGTCATGGAAGTAGGGAAAACAAGTCCATAAGTGACATTCCAACTTTTATTGTCACACCCGAGCCTCGGGGAATTTATGTTATATTTACGTATGCTAATAAAGAGCTTAGCATATAAACGGATAAAACCCCGAATAATTTTGGACGTAACAAGTGTGACAACGGGGATCGAAAATAAACTGGGTGCGTGCATGAAAAGGGCTATGGACTAGTGTCATATCGCAAAAATTATGACGGGACCCTGTCCCGACCTTTTGATATCACATACTCTTTAGAGGCTTGTAGATAGGTGTCCTGTGTGTAGTAGTCATGTACGGCCTCGTCGGCCTTGGTGTATATATATATATAAGTTGGATTTATGGTTTACTATTTCTATGGTTATATATGTCGGCAGAATACTGAGTGACGGCCCTTGTGGCCGCGGATAATTACGGGTAAAGGTTAAATGTATGGCTAGTGGTATCCGGCGAGTAGGGTCCGGGTGCCCGTCGCGGCCCTCCGGTTTGGGTCGTGACAACAATTGTATGTATATATATATATATTGTATTAATTAAAAGACTCCACTCAAGGAGATTTACACTATTCTACATGGTATCAAGAGCCTAAAAACCCTAACCATATTCGGTCGCCCCCTCTCCCCCTCCCCCTTTATTCTTCTATTCCGACCCTAAATCCTATCGGAAATAGTCGATATACATACTGTATACGACTGATATACATTGCCTGCCACCATATATTGCTCGTATATAGTGATATACATCACATATCAAGTGATATACAGCAACCCGAAAAGTCGTATACAACGGATATACCATCCCTGCCATCATATACTACTCGTATACAGCGATATACAACATCCCTAGGCCGATATACACCTCGTATACGGCTGGTACTACCACATATACACCTCGTATACGTCCCAAACCACCATTTTCTTCACTTATTTTCCAGCAGCCCTCATGGAGTCACCCGTGACCCACATAGCTTCTCTTGCTTCCTCATCATCAACCCCGGATGTCACACATCCTCCTCCCTCTCCTAACTCCAACACCTTTCATCTGGCTTTCGCCATAACCAATATCAAGAACTTTATCCCGTTGACTCTTGATCAAGAGGATGGACAATATGCGTTGTGGGTTGAACTTTTCCAAATTCATGCATGTGCTTACAACGTGCTTGACCATATTGATACCATTTTTCCCCGCCCACCCTAACGTTGACGACATGATGTGGAAATTGCTTGACGCTATCGTCAAGCAGTGGATCTATGACACTATCTCCAAGGATTTGCTTCATACAATTATGAAGACCGGAGCTTCAGCTCATGAGTTATGGACACGGTTGGAGGAATTTTTTTAAGACAACAAACATACACGTGTCTTGTATCTCGATGAGCAATTCAACACCACCCGTCTTGAGAATTTTGCAAATATGGTCGACTACTGCAAGCAATTAAAATTGCTTGCCAACCAATTATCCAACGTGGGTACTTCAATTTCTGACACGAAGATGGTTCTGCAATTGATTAACGGTTTACCGAAGGGAAAATACGACACACTTGCAACGATGATTCAACATGTTGATCTCCTACCAAGTTTTAACAAAGCGCGGTCCCAATTTCTATTAGAGGAGATGAGATGAGCAAAACAAGACGGATATCACCAACAGGCATTGGCAGCCACCGTCCCACCAACTGCCACCAAACCCACCGGACCACCGACACCCACTGAAAATCAATACCACCGCGGTGGCCGAGGCAACGACAAAGGGCCTGGCCGAGGCAGTGGGCACAGTGGAAGAGGAAAGGGCCGCGGAGGTAGACCCAATTCCAATGGCCCACCACTACAGGCCCCTTCAAGCAACTTGGGCCAGCCACATGCCTTGGGAAAATTGGGCCACTTCTTACGACCATATCAATTCCAGCAGGCCCGGCAACTGGGCCAGTGCAACACCCAGTGTGCTAGGCCCTCGTCCAAGCTCACATCCAACGACCTCCAACGACCAAGCCCACCTTGCAGGGGCCCAGCAACAGCAGCCCATCACGGGCCCTCTCACCTCTACCGAATTGACATAGGCCTATAGTTCAATGAATATTACGCAGCCCGATGACGCTTGGTATATGGATACGGGCACCACGTCTCACCTCACTCATAATTTTGGTAATCTTTCTCAACTACGCAATTTAAATACTCCTCAATTTATTATGGTCGAAAATGGTCATCGCATTCCAATTCAAGAGTTCGGCCACACACTCACTCCACCACCACACCCTCACTACTCCCTTAAACATGTCCTATATACCCCAAACAATATCAAGAACCTAATCTCTGTTACAAAATTTGCCACTGATAATTCTGTATCTATTGATTTTGATCCATTTGGTTTTTCTGTGAAGGACCTACGTACGGGGAGACTTCTTACGAGATGCAATAGTGTGGAGGACCTCTGTCATTTCCTATCCACGCCCACTGCCAGTGTCAATCCTCCCACATCTCTAGCTACAATCTCTTTTTCAACGTGGCATAGTAGACTTGGACATCCTGTAGCTCATATTTTTTATTTTCTTAGAAACCGCAATTTAATTAAATGTAATAAAGGGAACCTTTCCCAAAATTGATATTCTTGTCATCTTGGAAAGCATGTTAGACTTCCATTTACGTCATCCTTGAGTATTAATTTTTCTCCCTTTGATATTATTCATGTAAATTTATGAACTTCTCCTATTACTAGCAAATTGGGTCATAAATACTATTTAATATTCTTTGATGATTTTTCTCACTTCCTATGGGTCTATCCGCTCCACTTTAAATCTCAAGTCAAGTTTCTTGAATTTCGTACGTATGTTAAAATGCAATTTGAAAAAGAAATAAAAATGTTCCAATGTGACAATGGTCGTGAGTTTAACAATTCTCTCTTTCATAAATTATGTACGACTAATGGCATGGTCTTTCGTTTCTCTTGCCCCCATAGTTACCCTCAAAATAGTAAAGCCGAACGAATTCTACGCACCATTAACAATATGATTCGTACCTTACTTTTTCATGCATCTCTTCCACCCAGTTTTTTGGTATATGCATTAAAATGGCAGAATACATTCTCAATATACTACCTACCCGTACGCTCCAAAATAGGACCCCTACCGAGTTCTTATTTTGTCGGATCCCTACCTATGATCATCTTCGGATTTTTGGTTGTCTCTGCTACCCGAATATGGCCTCCATTGTCCCTCACAAATTAGCACCCGTTCCCTCCGTGTGTCTTCTTGGGGTTCCCGTCAAACCATAGGGGGTACTTATGTTATAACGTGTCCACATGCAAAACCATAGTCTCATGTCATGTCATATTTGAGGAGAATGTCTTTCCCTTTTCCAACATCCACCAATTTCGCCCCACGGATTACGGATTTCTTGATGACTCGGACACCCACCTCTAGTCTAAAATGCACTATGAAATATGCACTCTCAGGCCGTATCGCTACCCGTCCCGTCGACCCCACCCATCCCGTCGATCACACATGTCCCGTTGACCTCACTGCCCAGTCCCTGCCCAACGATACACCTGCCGCACTGAACCACCCCACTGCCTAATCCCTGCCCGTCACACTACCTAGTCCCTGCCCGTCACCCAACCCGCCACTGCCCAGCCACACTGCTCGTCACCCTCCCAGCCAATGTCCGACCCCACTGCCCAGTCCAGTCCGTCACCGCCCAAGCCCCTACCCCACCTGTGACCGTCCCTACACACCGCATTGAAACCCATGCACAACACGGGATTTTCAAATTAAAAGTTCACTTTAACCTATCCACACAAACCATCTCACCTATTTTTAAAAATCTAAAATTAGCCAAACTTAACCTAAATTGGAATGCGGCCATGTATGAGGAGTTTAATATGTTAACCAATCAGCATACTTGGGATCTTGTTCCGAAACCAGAATGGGTGAATGTGATTCGTTGTATGTGGCTCTATCGTAACAAATTCCAAGATAATGGAGAGCTTGAACGCCATAAGGCAAGATTTGTGGCTAATAGTACTGGTCGGCAACATAGAGTTTATTGTGGTGAGACTTTTAGTCTGGTGGTCAAACCAGCCATCATTCGTACAATGCTGAGCATAGCTATGGGGGAAAATTGGTCTATTCACCAACTTGATATATGCTTTCTTACATGGGGATTTGAAAGAAATTGTTTATATGCATCAACCGCCTGGCTTTGTGCATCCGGAGATTCCTCATTATGTATGTCGTCTTCGTAAGTCACTATATGGTTTGAAACAAGCCCCTAGGGCTTGGTATGAGAGGTTAGCTACATACATCATACAGATCGGGTTCGTGTGCAGCAAAAGTGATCATTCTTTGTTCATTTTTCATCGAGGTACTGACACGGCTTATCTTCTTTTATATATGGATGATATTGTTCTGACAACTTGTTATGATACACTGAAACACGAGATCATTGCCCTGCTCAAGTCCGAATTTGCTATGACAGATTTGGGTAAGTTGAATTATTTTTTGGGGATATCAGTCACTAGATCCGCACATGCCATGTTCTTATGTCAGCATAAGTATGCAGAGGAGATTGTCTACATGGCTAAAATGGCAAACTGCAAGATCATGTCCATTCTTGTTGACTCAAAATCAAAACTCAGTGCAGGTGATGGGGATCCGATCAGTGATCCCTCTCTTTATAGGAGTCTCACAAATGCTCTTCAGTATCTCACATTCACTCGGTCCGATATTGCATATGTTGTTCAACAGGTGTGCTTGTTCATGCACGCTCCTAGGGAGCCTCACTTTACTGCTCTTAAACGTATCATTCGGTACGTTAAGAGCACTCTTGACTATGGACTACATCTATATCCCTCTGCATCGACTAGGTTGCTTTCTTATACAGACGCAGATTGGGCAGGCTGTCCGGACACTCATCGCTCTACGTCCGGCTATTGTGTATTTTTGGGGGATAATATTATTTCGTGGTCTGCCAAGCGGCAAGCCACCCTTTCGCATTCGAGTGCAAAAGCAGAATATCGAGGCGTTGCGAAGGTTGTTGCGGAGCTATGTTGGATCCGAAATCTCCTTCTTGAGCTTCATTGTCCCTTACGTAAGACATCTTTGATTTATTGTGATAACATATCTGCTGTCTATTTGTCTCATAACCCGGTTCAGCACAAGCGAACCAAGCATATTGAGATGGATATTCACTTTGTTCGTAAGAAGGTTGCAATGGGTCACGTTAGGTGTTGCATGTTCATTCTTCATATCAGTACGCATATATCATCACTAAGGGACTTCCTCGACAGCTGTTCTTTGACTTCAAATTCAGTCTCAGCGTCCGACATTCTCCCACTCCGACTGAGGGGGTGTGATAGTGAATATATTTATATATATTCACTGTATATTATGTATTATTCTGTAATTAATATTTTAGTGTAATTATATAAAATAGAGATCCTTATTACATTAGAACTACAATTGTGTACACTATATATATTATATTAATGAAAGGACTTCCTCAAGAAGATTTACACTATTATACACTTAGTATCCGGTTAGATATTATATCTAAGTGGATTTTTTTGGTGTTTCCTAGTAGATCAATATCAACTTGGCTATACTCAATGATCATGTAAAAGTTTGGAATGTCAAATTTAAAGCTGTACTTTTTGCGCAAATCAATGATTGAGGCAATTCAATTTAAAAAAAAAAAAAAAAAACTCGCGGAAACAACCGTACTGCTCCACATATTTTTGTGTAATCGAACTTTCAAAGTTAGAAATTGATGCAACTCACTACCCAACCAAACTTTAGTCTCATGACAAAAATTACTTGTCAGAGTAAACAATCACTTATTAATTATTGCCCAAAAAGAGTACGACGTAATGCTTAATTTACACTGTGAAAAAATAACATATTATTTCAATAACTACAGAAACTGAATTATTTATCCTTTTTGGATTTTTTTTAAACTCAAATTTTTTTAATAAACCAATTAAGCTTTGGTTAGACTAAAGAACCATATTCTGTATAGTGTAAAACCCTTGCTTCTCTCTTTTTTACTTCTTTCTTCCACTTTCTAGCATTTCATTTTCCCCTATTCTTAATCCTAGTTTCCACCATAATCAAAGCATAATCTTTACACGAAAGGTGAACAAAGTTAATTATAAGGCAGACTCTTATACCAGTAAATTAAAGGAAATTTTTTTCTCCTCTTTTGTTTATCTTATTCAATATTCAATCATAATTTCAACCAAAGACTTCAATACCCAATACTACTTCACGAACAATCTGAACTTAGTTTTAATTTCACTCGAATGAAAGACCTAAATTAAAATCTCTTGAAATACATGTAAATTTAGTGAAGTACGGGGTACAAATGGAAGAAAGAGATATATTTAAGCTATACCTATTAATTGAAATTAAATTTTAATAAATCATGCTAGGACAATCAGTTTAAGTCCAACGTTTGCTAATATCTTTTCGTTTGTTAGAGATTTATATACTAGCATAAACCAAAGAGAAAACTACTTGTGCTAGTAAAACTAAACTTTTAACGTATAATATCTAGGTTGAATGAGCTTAAATGGAGTAGTAATTTATATAGTCAACCTTAACTTATTTGTATTTAAAGTATACTTGTTGCTGCTTAATTTACTTAACGCTTCATTTTAAAAAAAAAACTGAAATATATAAAATATGCAAAATTGTAGTGATATTTTGGTTTCAATTGTCACACTTTTCTAATTGATTTAATTCTTTTCACTATTTCCCTCTTCATCAGTTTAGAGCTAAGCTGTAATTTGCAATTATATAGTACTCAATATTTTTTCTTTTCCCCCCTTTCTCTATACACCAGAGCCTTTACTTTATATTTTAATTTAATATTTAACCATTGATAAAGTTTTGATTTCTTTGTTAATTGTTAATTTGATAGAGAGGTACATCTATGAAGTGTAGAACTAAAGAAATGTGGGGTCAAAATGCCAAACTGTGAAAGTTACATGAAATTGGGTATGGAAAGACACTTGCTTAAATGGAAAAAAAAATAAAAATGTAACCGATATCTAAATTACGTAATGTTCCTAAAAAGAAATAGCATACATACAGTAATGGGCTTATATCATGCCCTCCTATTTCTTATCATAGTAAGACTAGAAAGAGCCCACACAATTAACCCTCATGAGTCCTGAGTGAGATTGTGAGGGGGCAAATTGAAAAGAGAAAAAGAAAAAATATCTTCACATACTTATCAGTTTACTGTTTTTTTTTTCTTTAATTTTTTTCATTATATAGGGGGTAGGGGAAATGAGAGAGAATTACAAGATGGGGAATCAAATCCTGTATTGTCATTAGTCCTAACATTTTTGTCATTTCAATTGAAATTTAAACAATAATCACCAACTAAGTGGAGTTTTATTACACGAGTAAGAATGTCCAATTTAATGGACGTATATAAAACAAAAGATATTTACTCGTACTCATATTTACATCAGATAATTTAATCTTAACAATTGCAAATTAAAATCGATGTATGTATTACTTAACCGTTGCAAATTAAATTTGAAATACATAAACTTAATATTGTTTCTTTTTAAATGTATATGAACTAACTGGAGGAGTTAATCTCTTATCCTCTTGCTGTGGATAATGTGGATAATTGGGGTTGAAACTATGGTGTTCCATCTAATCAAACTGCCTGTTTCAAATGCAGTAAAATATTTTTAAGAAAAGAGATGATTAATGGATTATTAGGAAAAAGGAAAATTAACACTTTTAGACCCTCAAATATCACTAAATCTTACTTTTGGTCCTTGTTATTTCGGATTAAGCACATTATAACCTTCAATTAATTTAAATGTGCACATTTGATCCCTTGGAATGCGAATCTTCACAATTTTTAACGAATTATAAAGTGCAAAACCACTCAATTATCAATGTATTATGTTAAGTTTATATTGTTAATTTGTTACACCATATTTGATGGTTATATAATAATAAAAATAGTCTAAATATCATATATTTCCTAAACAAAGGGAATACTCATTCTACTAGTTAACTAAAAATTACATGTGCATACCCAATTTTTACCACAATTACATCCTTTTTGTCCCCGATTTTGTTATGAAGGTTCAAAGTAGGTAGTACCGTAATTCGTGGGGGTAGCAATCATGACGGAATTGGAAACGGTGGCGACCTTTTTGGCGAAGCGCGCCTCTTCAAGTATAAGCATCGAACGTGCTTGGTAAAAAAATGGTTGAGGATTGCTTTGTCGGATGAGTGTCTCATACCGCTATAGGCGTCAGTAAGACCGACAACCATTTTTAAGACTAAGCGATTGTTGGTAACCGACGAACCAACATTTTTAAGTTGATCCGACAAGACTTTTAGGGCGTTGACAATATGCCGACGCATTTGGAAAATCCGCCATATCAATGATGGAGAATTCTTGTTCTAAAGTGACGACACGAGAATTTTTATTGTCTTGAAAAATGTCCCGTAAACGATTCCAAGCCTCCATTGCTGTAGAATCAGGTTCCATTGTTGTGTGTAACAAATCATAAGACATTGTTGCATAAATCCATGAGAAAACTCTGACATCCAGAGTTTCCCAGAGTTCTTTGTCATCATCGGTCTTTAACTCATTCCCTTTGTCATTCTCCGGCGGGATTATGTGACGAATAAATCGGTTGGAACGACAACAAATCTTAAAAAGTTATGCCCAAGTTATATAGTGAACATTTTCCATTTCAAGAGTGATGAAAACATGTGTTTTGATGTTTGAAACGGTAAGGGCCGAATGAAAATTATTTTTGGAGTCAGACATTGTTGATTGGAAGACAAAAAATAGGAAAAACAATAATGGAGATGAAAGAAAGAACAAGAAAACAAAAATCGGCTAAGGGGGTGGGGTGGCCGATTGGAGGGTTTTGAGAGATGTTTAGGATATAATCTTTTCCTAATCTTTTGATATCATGTAAATAATATTTTCCTCATCATTCTTCTTCCACAAATATGGTTAATATACAACTATACATGCTAGAAATTAATAGATGATAAGGAGAAGATTATGTCTGATTATCTTTCCAAGATAATGCTAATAAATATTTTATTTATACTATATATACATGATACTATTAATTACAATAATAATAATTATTAATAACAACATCAATAATTATTATTCTATTCCTCATGAAACCTTGGGCGGATTAGACGGATTGGGGTCATTTGAGTTTAGACTAATTTTGACACCCCTAATTGTGAATAGGGTAATGTGCTGGGCTCAAGCTCAATCCTCTTTGAGACGACGGGATTGAGCTAGAACAGCCAATATGCCCACTGATATGCTTTGTGCAGCGAGCTTCCATTCTTACTCAGATGTTGCGATTCCTGTCTCTCTGCCACCCGCTATTAGAGGCTTGTATCTTAGCACTCACAGAACTTCCGATTGTTTCTATTGGAACCTTACGCGGTCTTCTTTGTCCTCTCTTCCTCGCCATGGAACCTCACTCACCGCACGATAACTTAACCTACGCTGAGAGCATTTTGGGGTAGACAGAGTAGACATAGGGGGGATCTTTTTGTTTTGCTCAAATAAGGTCTTAGTTTTAGGGTTTTTATTTTTTGGGCAAATTATAATAAGTTGCTAATCAAAGGTTTAAATCAGTCATAACCCATCACTATTTTACATGCTTCCAAATAATTACATAAGAAGAAAAAAATATTGTTATTCAATGTTTATATCTAATTAATAAATATAAATTATATACAATAACTTTACTATGACTTGATATGTATTCTCCTTTTAATATTTAACTGCTATGAAAAATTATCTTATTTAACATAAATATTGAGTGGTAACTAAGTATTTAGTACCTTATATAGCTAGCGTTTGGTCATAAATTTTTTATCAGGTTTGTTTGATCAGATTTTAAATTTTTTATCTTCAAAAAAATTTCAAATTCCAAAATTTGATCTGAGCCTAATTTTGAGATAAATTTCACTTCTACTCACATATTATTTTTTTTTAAAATTCAAATAAAATACATGTCCAAACACAATTTTAAATTTATTTTTTTTAATTTCAACTTCAAAATTTAAACCAAATGGGAGCATAAGTTCTTGGCGAAGACACTCCCATTGTTATGCACATCAAACAAAGGCAACAATTTTATTAAAACTATTTCTTCTTTTTCCTTTCTGTTACAAAAAGTAGGTATTTCTTCAATCTATTTTCTAGGAGTAATATTTGTCTTATCGTTATCTTTTAATTTCATAAAATTTAAACCAAATAAATATATTCTTTTTTAAAAAGCCATTTGGGTTGGTAGCACATGCAAAAGGAGTTTTGCCAACCAACACCTATGTCACTGCGGAGTTCTGAGTTCTGACCAAGCTGCTGTGCATTTACATTCATACCCTCAACTCCCACATCTCCTTCATCACTCATTATCGTAAATCCAGCTACAAAACAAGGGTGATAATGGAACAAAAAAGTTAACTCGCTAAGATTTCCATCCACCAAAGTCTCAAAAATATAATTATTCAAATTCAAATATAAAACAAGCCCAGATAAGAGAAATAATTAATAAATAAAAAAATTCATTTTTCTTCATTGTCAGGTTTCTTAATACGCTGACTAAAATCTCCGATCATTCCCCAAAAATAATAAAAATAATCCTAGATAAGCTATCTATTTCTTTGGTTCTTAAATTCTAATTTTCCAATCAAATTTATTTGAGAACATAGCCATGACCACTGGTGAATTCATCAATATTTATCCCACCGAGCTCAAATTTCCATGTAAGCCCTTAACGCTTTTTTTAATTACAATCCAGTAACATAAGTTTCAGATCGTTTTTCATTGATGGGTTTGCTTAATTAATCGAGTATCGAATGTGGTTTTTATTCCTTTTGATTAGGAGGTTTATTTAAGCTGAGTTTTGATTAATTTGGGTATTGATTTGTATTTTTTTTTTTTACTTTGTGGGTTTGTTTGGTTTTGTGTTGGAAAGTTGAGCTGAGGAAGCAGAGTACATGTTCATTGCAATTAAGTAACAAGACTGATCAATACATTTCTTTCAAGGTAACTATTTTGAACAAGTATTTAGCTTAATTTAATTAACCCAAGTTATGTTAAAATTTTTGACTTGTTGTATGCTGTGTTGTATTAGGTAAAGACGACAAACCCAAAGAAGTACTGTGTTAGGCCTAATGCTGGCGTTGTTTTGCCTGGTTCTTCATGCAATGTTACAGGTAACATTTCCTTCTATTTGTTTGTTGATTGTGCTTTTTGAACTACTCGTTCTGTCCCAATTTATATGACACATTTCATCTTTTGCGACGTCCTAATATTATGTTGGTTACCTTTCTCTTTACAACTTTAACAATTTTCAAGTAACTAAAGTCAAGTCGATAGTGCACTCAATGATTGAAGGACCTATCGACTTGCATTAACTTACCGTGGCTAGTAGGGGGAACTTCAATGTAATTGTGGATCCATTAGAAAAAACATGGGGCTCGGCCTCCTGTCTTCATTGCCTTTATTGAAGTGATGAGCTTTGAAGATATGATTTTCTCGTTTGGATTATTTGATTGGGCTTTCAATGACAGCAAATTGACTTGGAGCAGTAATCAAACTGATCATTAAACTTTACATTAATAAAATTTTTAACTTTGATTGCAGTTTTATTTATCAAGCCTTTTAAGCCATTACTTTCATGTTTTCATCCACTATTACTAGTGTAATATTGAAGTCAAATTAATATCTTAAACTCGGTGTCTTGTGAAATGCCATCATATAGAATTTGATGGAGACAGTATTAGATGCAAGAAAAAAATATAGCTGAATTGATTCTTTACCAAAAAATTGTGTGGGTTTTGTAGTTACAATGCAAGCACAGAAAGAGGCACCTCCTGATATGCAGTGTAAGGATAAGTTTCTAATTCAGAGTACTATAGCACCCAGTGGTACAACTAATAAAGACGTCACTCCAGAAATTGTAAGTTGCTTACAACCATTAAGCAATGTTTTTCAGGCTCTTTTAGTAGTATTATGGTTTACTGAAATTGGTATTGTCCATTTGCTTCTAGTTCAATAAGGAGGATGGGAAAATTATTGATGAATTTAAATTGAGGGTTGTTTACGTTCCCGCAAATCCTCCCTCTCCCGTGCCTGAAGGGTCTGAAGAAGGTGGTTCTCCTAGGACCTCGTTGACTGAAGATGACAGTAAAAGCTCTTCGCTTCCAGAAGCAGTAAGTGTGGAATTTATTGTTTTTCTGTGATTTTTCCTCAACTGTGAGCTAAAGTTTTCTTCTTGACCTTAATATTAGGTGTCACGATCTTTGGAGGAGCCTAAAGCAAAATCATCCCCTTCAGAGGTGAAATATATTGCTTTCATATCAAAAACATTGCATCAATCTGTGCATGCATGCTGCAGACTAGTGGTTCTATATTATCTCAGAATTAATCAATTTAAGGTTTTTCTGCACTGTCAAGTGTACCTAATTCTTTAATTTGGTTCTAGGAAATGAGGTTAAGGGAAGCGAACTATTCACTTTTGGAATGGATCTTTTAAACTGTCATTTGAAGAAGTGGTATTCTCATATTAATACTTCTGGAAAAATAATGATCGTGATCTCACAGTGCAGTGAAAACTATTCCTTTCATAGTGCTCTTATCAGCAGCTTGATGCCTAACGGAATGGATGATAACTTGGGGTTTCTGTATTGAAGTTTAGGTGAATTACTTCCCCATACAATTTAGCAAAACTAAGGGACCTTTCCTCTTGTTTTCTGAAAACCAGATGCCTCATCCCCTCCTCCTGAAAGTTAAAGGTGAATGCTCTCTAGATTTGGTATAACTTGACAGGTTCCTGCTTTTTCCCGTACCAGATATTTGTGAAGTTCATCGACCGGTTGAACCCACATCCGTCTGTTATCTTTCTTGGATGGTTTCAGCTCCACAGTTTCTCTCTAGAACAACATACTCAGTGTAATCCCACAAGTGGGGTCTAGAGGGTAGGATGTACTCAGAACTCATCCCTACCTTTCTCCACAATTTCTCTGTATCAGCACAAAATTTCAGAATTCCTTATGTGCCATTTCAGCATCTTTTCTGAACCTCTCTCTTTTCCCTTCTTACGTGAGGAAAAGAAAGAATACTTTCTCTTTCATTCCAACAAGACGTTAATTTTGCAACTCCCAATATGTATCATTTTGTTAGAACTAATACGGCAAGTTGAGAATTTCCTTAAATGCCTGATCATAATAGACATGGTGGTAGTGGAGGTTGCACTTTTGGGACCCGGTAGAGGGCTGGGAATGTTGGGTAAGAGTGGGAGAAGTGGAGGTTGAAGGCGGGGCTGGATATGGTTAAGAAAAAGGGATGACAAAGTTGAGGGAAGGAGGAGGATGGGAAGGTTTGCTGGGGCATGGGGTAAGTAGGGAAGGGGGGCTTTGCTGGGCCATGAGGGCTGTGGCACTGGGATGGTAGTGACCCACCTAGAGATATGAATGGGTTGGGTCAACCCACTAAAGGTTGAACCAACCACCTTTTGTTTTCTTTATTTTTCGTCTCTTAAAATTTAAGCAAATTCAAATATATGGTGAGGTAAAATTAGAATGAAATGTATAGTTTCTGTTGACATGATTGTGGTTTAAAAGATGTAGTACGAGTTATGGGATGTATCTTAAAGGACAATTCAAATTAGAATGGAAGGTCTACGTAATTCTGCCTTCCTGTTATACCTTCTTAGAATATAGTCTATCCGTTCATTAATACAGTCGCATTCTTCTCTCCTTTCCTTTTCCCTTCCCTCTTCTTTCCAATATCCCATTTTTCGCTTTCCATTGGGACCCCTTATGGAAAATTTCCAAGATGGATAACTTTAACCAAGAACGTCAATACCGATTTCAGCTCGTACCCCAAACATTTGTCATTACAACCACCACCCAAATATTGACGATAGCATGTTCACAGGTTAATTTCCAAAACCGAGTCACAAGCGAGTCAGGTGGACTCATTCCCTTTGCCTCCATGCCCTGCTACCTGGACTATTTAATTTGCCTTATGCACCAATATTTGACCCATAATAGAAGGATACTAGATCTTCCCAAATTCGTTAAATCATGCCTAAGATTGAGTATATTAAATACACACATTTTCAGTTTTCGTAAATTAGACTAGGGGTATGTTTATTGGATATCTTTCCCTGATGTGTAAATAAAACACTACGGAGGTTTTGTCCACGCGGCAATAGTCCACTTGATTGTTCAAGAATTCACACATCTCTGTGAAGTCTTGCTTGTGGAGTTGTTGATGTGTGACAGTCCTGTTGCCTTGTTCATGGTGTGCGTGATGATGGCTAATGGGTTGATTTGTATGTTTTTGGACATAGGGCCTTTATTTATGAGTGGCAGAAATAGCTGAGATGATAAGTTAGGAAGAAGTAATGAGTAAGGTTAACAAGTTGTGGGACCACAGTATTTATGTAGTTCCAGATGCAATGAATAATTTTTACCTTATGTAAGGAAAATGAGCAAGCATTTATGAATCTTGTCATCGTACTTCCTTTTCAGTTTTTTTCATAAAACAAAGATAAGACTATATTGGTGTTAAAGGCTGGGAGGACGAAATCATGATTTATCATGTTATGGAGTTGGTTTCTTAGAAAGTAATTGCTGATCATCCAGGTTCGTGCTATAACGAGTAGAATGGTCTGTTCCTTGTGTTAGATTCTGGTTATTCTAATTTCTAATTAGAATATCATGATTGCTCTTTCTCTTTGTCTTTTTCTCTTTGTGTTTTTCTTTACCCTTTTCAGATTTTCTTAAATCATCAAACACTTTGTGAGCTCTTCACATTATCTTATTAAATGTTAGATACATCATTGGCAGTTATTGATTTATTGAACAAGAAGATGTATTTTTGAATTTTGTCGACAGAATCCTCATAAGAAATTTTGAAAATAAAAATGATGCTTGTAGAGGAAGAAGCTAAAAGTTAACCAGGTAACAATGAGACATTTGCGTGAATTATTTAAAGGAAACTGCAGGAGATACTCAAATCAACTTTATCTCTTATTCTGTAGGTGAGTAACTCGTTATAACTTAAAGAGTTATTGACATTAGTAAAAAAATGATAAACGCGGGACATGGGAAAAAGGGTGAGAGGCTGGAATCATTCTATTGAGTTATTGTTGGACTTTCAAACCATAAAAAGACGTCTTTTCAGCTTTTTCACTCTTATGTATTTGAGAGAAACACCATATGTGCATTGTGTATTTTTGTGATATCATCTTTAGCCTTCACGCAAGGTCCAACGTGAGTTAATGAGTCTGGTGCTTCCTGTTCCCCCAATTTGATTTCGTTGATCGTCAGGGACATATTTACGTCCACAATTTTTCAAATAGAAGCTGAACTCCTATGACCTGTAGTAGCAGCTTGCACAATTTTTTTCTGTTGATTTCGCCTTCGCCTGGATGATTGAATATCCTTACTTCCTACTGTTTCCTGGCACATCTGTTTTCAACTGAACACTTTTTTTATCTAGTTAGTTTATGAGCAATCTTTAACAAATACTTTCACTTTAGGCATGGTCTTTGATTTCGAGGTTGACTGAGGAGAAAGCTTCTGCTCTTCAACAAAATCAGAAATTACGTCAGGAATTGGTACGTTAGTGACAGTATGGAGTTATGAATCTTCCAGTTTTTGATGTGTCACTTTCCAAACTTGCTTTATAGAATTCTACTCTTTCCCCATCTCTTGGTAAAATTCATTTATTATATGCCTGCTAGTGGCTGGGTGAAGTTATGTTTGGTTTGATAAATATAATAAAAGCAATAATAATCTTTTTAGTGAATAATAGTAATGATGCTTCAAGTAGCTTCTACGTTACCACTTTATTCCTTGTGATGGTGATGTTCTCTCTTCAAAACATACTGGTTTGCAATGATGGAGGGAATTCCTGTTGCTTCTTGGACGTGAAGACATATCTGGAGTCTAGTACATTCTGCTTGGTAAAAATTCCTGATTTGCCCTAGCTAGAGGTAATAAATTGGCAGAACCGGCGCAAGCTGGCCCGGACACCACGCTTGTTAAACAAATAAAAAATAAAATAAATTGGCAGAACCGTGGGTGATATTAATTACAGATCTTAGTTGTTCACATATGCAACGATAGAGGTTTGAGTGAAGCGGGTGCGCGTAAGCTGGCCCAGACACCATCATCGGAAAAAAATTGAGTGAAGAGGTGGTTAGTGGTTGGTACTTAATAGGTAGCATATTTCTTGATCATATATGTATCATAGATTCGGTTTCCTAGTAAATAGGAGATTGAAAAGAGGGGAAGGAACCAGAGGGCTGACTGCTGAGTGGTTTCATTTGTGAGTGGTTATCGTGACGAGGTGACTTCATATACATGCAGTAAACCGAGTTGTTCTCGGGAGTATTTTTTCGAAGTTTTATGTGCTTTAAATACTATAAGTACCAACTTGGAAACACATGCTAGCAGTTAGATATAATATAGCTTGTGTATTTGTAAGTACAATGTGATTGGCAAGACTAAGTTTTTTCCTTTTCTTTTTGCTCCATTGCTTTCCAATACAATGAAAATCTTAGCATCTCTCAGATTAAGTTGCATGGTCCATGCCGTAGGTTGAAATATAATATTTCCTTTGCTGCACATCGATTTGATTTAGATGTATGATCTTTACTTGACAAAAAAAGATTGTGTGATCTTATAATTGGATAAAGGGTGCCTATAGAGTCCCTATTCCCTACAGAAGAAAGGAAAAGTAATGAAGGGTGTAATTCCAGTTAAGACCATAGAATTGTAACTCATGCGAAAAGTATCATGACTGTATAATTAGTTGTTTTATATTATTGATAAGTGTATGGTCCTTTGGTGTACCTGATGGTTAATAATGCAATCCAAATGAGCAGCATGTTCTGAAGCACGTCCATGAGTTTTTATTTTGATACTACTTTTTTTATACCCTTCGTCTTTCATAAATGAGTGGAAGGAAGGATTCACAAAGATTCCAAAAATCAGCAATTGTAGTTGAGACAGAAAACAATTAGTGTCCCAAGAAACCTTAATATTTTCTAGAATTGGTTAGGAAAGATGCAAAGAGGAGAGTGGCCTCTATATGTAATGATTGTCTTCCTTGGACGGCATGCAGAATAATCACTTGTATAAGCATTTTTCTGCTTATATTTTGCTTCTTACTCCTACCATTTTGCAGGAGCTGGTAAGAAAAGAAATCAGCAAAAGCAATGCTGGCGGCTTCTCAATGTTGTTCGTCGTGCTGATTGGTCTTATAGCTCTTTTGGTTGGGTACGTGATCAAGAAGACGTAGTTGGAAGGAGACGCTCTTTGATTCATTAGTTGCATGCCCAGAAAAACTTGATGGCGTTCAAGAATTTTATTTTTCCCCTTTCCTTTACAGACTTCTGCATTAGAAGTAGGTCGTTATGCAGTCATTTATAGTGTAAAAATATTACAGTCCATTATGTATTATGGGCATTTGAAGACTTGATTCGATTTGAACTACGGTAGGTAATTATTCAATAGCTTATTTGATTCATGTGAACAAGTAGCTGTTGCCAGAGTTTGATTGAATTTCAGAATGAGATAAATTTTGAAACTGAAGTTTCTCATTATCAAGTGTGTCCTGTGATTGGTGGATCTGTCTTGTACATTTTCAGTATGACCTGTTCAACTGAAATAAACCTGGCTTTGCATGTTGACTGATCTTCCTATTATTTTGGAGCTTTAAAGTTGTTTTTCATCAGCTTCGGCCTAGAAAAGCCTATGGCATTCTATTGATGTCATCTTCCATTTTTGTGGATAATTTCTTAATGGTTTTTCCAAACTGCTTTATATTTCCAATCTTTGCAGCCATGTTGTTTGTGCCTTTTTTTGGATGTTAATTACTCCACTTTAATGAACAGAATGTCCTACATACATGTGTTTTGCTGTTCTTTTAGTGGAATTGAAAAGCTTTTGTTCATATTGCTACTTTTATTCTTCCACTTAAATTTCAGATTTTGGTTAGGGTCAACAATTGATTGGTCAAGTCCAAGTCTAATATAGCTTTTGGACATCACTAGCATTGCAAAATCATAGTGATCTAGGATTCCTAGCTGGACATCACTAGCATTACACAATGAATTTTAAACGTGTTCTGCAGAGTATGAATTTAGCATCCTATATATTAATTAGATGCATATATTTTACCGGTTGAAAATAATAAGAGCTACACTGCTGTATTTACTATATGTTAGTATTGTTGAATTAATACCAGAAGGATTATTTAACAATTTGACATATTCATGGACAGAATAAATAAATTTAAGATGCGTATCAAATTTTTCCGTTTTCCCAATCATAGTTTTAGCAGATTCCATACTCAATATGCTCCTATGCATCCTTATTTCACTTATAAGGACAAAAGATCACATAAATCCAGAAAAAAAACTAATAGTTAGGTACCAAAGAAACTGAATTAATAATTGATGAAGTCAAACCAACATGAGATTTTAAATTTAAACTGTATTAGGACAAATTAAAAGAAGAAACTCCGTTGAAAGTTGAAACCAAATTATAAGAAACGAACCCTCCCCCAACTCGGAAAAATAAAATTAGATATTCTCTCATTAGACTAATGTTGATGTTACTTGTTCCGGTTGAGCAACAACCTTCTTTGATTTGCCATATGTGTTATAGGTCTCTTCAAGATTGCAGCCTCTTTGAGTTGGTTGAGGGTTGGAACATCATAATTTTGACACAAATATACTCCAAAAGAATGTAAAACTAGTCCATCTTTCTCCTATTCAATTGTGATTGGGTGGCTATCTATTTATAGGGGTCTTGTTCTCCAAGACTCCAAGATTCTAAATCCGAGTAAATTAGGACTACTACCATTTGTTATTTTATTTTTTGTCACTCAAATGGAGTAGTTTATACTAAAGCTGGCCAGTGGGCCGGGACAGCCCGACTCCGATCCGAGCCCGCCCCGGTCCCGCCAAAAAAAAAAAAAAAAATTACGGGGGCGGGACTCGAACTCGGGACGGGACGAGGTCTCATCCCGCGAGACCCGAGCCCGCCCCAGGCCCGCGAGACCCGAGCCCGCCCCGACCCCGACCCCGACCCCGCCCTTTGCAAAAATGGTCGTTGCACCAACGGCCATTTTAGATTATGGCCGTTGGCCAACGGCCATTTTAGCCCCCCCCTCCTCCCCCAACCCCCTACCCCTTAATATTTATTTTTAACCCATAAGTTATTATATTTACACTTTAACCCAATTTTTCAACTATAAATAACTCATTTTCTCTTCATCTTTCTCACAAATCTTCCTACAATCTCTCTAATTTCTCAATATATCTCTCTACAATTCTACATTGTTTGCTAAATATTCAATTTTATTTATTCATTTGGGAATTGGTAGTGAAGTTGGCAACTAGCTTGAGGATCTTCCATCGAGCAAAGTTTCAATTTTCAACCTCTCGATTACACGTCGACGTTACGTCGGCGTTTGGTACATTCGTTCCTTCATTAAATTATTATTGTCTGTTTATTTAGTTTAGATCACTTAATTTTATTGTCTTTAATTATTTATTTATTATCATAATTAAAATGGAAGGATTAAAAGGTATGTTTAAGGGTAAAGGTAAGGGTGCTTCTTCTAGTAGGGGAAACCAGGGCAAGGGTACTTCTTCTAGTCATCTTATTCCTACACAGGATGATTTTGTTGATACTCAACATTTTCCTACAATACCATTAGATTTAGACCAGGAGCTATTTTACGGAACTCAAGAAGACTTTAATTTAGACGATGATCTAGATGATATACCCACTAATGTTGATGACAACACACCCACTAGTGCACCTTCAACCGAAATACCTCCTATTCCCCCTAGTATGAGACGAGGTCCAAAAAACGACCATTAAAATCGATGCATGGACATTTTTTGATAGGGACGTAGAGAATCAAGTAGCCATATGTAAAATTTGTAAAAATGTTTTAAAATTTAAAACTGGAAAAGGTCACGGTGGGACGGGGGGTTTAATTAGACACGTAGTAAGTGCTCATCCAAATAGGTATGCCCAATACCAGGCTTCAAAACCGGGTGCGCAAACGCCCGCTCCATCGTGAGACAAGGTTCACATACTAATATTGTCCCGACCAAGTACAAGGTCAAATTAACCCTATGACGGGGGGAATTGTAGGCCCTAAATACAATAAACATAGAGATAGGGAAGCAATATCAAAATTAGTTCTTTGTGGAGGGTTTGCCTTTTTCATTTCCTTCATCTCCCGGTTTTATTCATTACATTAGAGATATATATAATCCTGCTTTTAACGGTTTTCCTAGATCAACTGTTAAGAGAGATATATTTAAATTCGCGCATGAATATCAACAATATTTACGTTTTTCATTATATCATTTTAATGGCAAAGTATCCATCACGTCTGATATAGGTCGTAGTACTAACGGCCATGATTATTTAACTGTAACTTGTCATTGGATAGATTATAAATGGTCTATGCAAAAACGTATTTTAGCGTATAGATATATAGATGATAGGCACACTTGGTACTTTTATTGCGAAAAAATATTTATCAAGTGTGCGATTATTACGGAATTACCGATAAAATTATGACTATTACATTAGATAACGCTTCTAGTAACAATTACGCAATTACAATTTTAAAAAATAGTTTAACTCCGTCTTTTCCGGACCATTTTCATATAAAATGCGCGTGCCATATATATAACTTAATTGTAAAGGATGGTCTATCACTTTTTGAAGACATTCTTAGTAAAATACAATTTGCTATAAACTTTATTTTTAAAAGTAATAAAGTACAACGTAGAAAAGAATATAAAAAAATTTGTCATGATTGTGGACTACCTTTTAGAAAAATTCCACAAGAAGTATCCACTAGGTGGAATTCTTTATACGAGCAACTACTTGTTGCTTATGACTATAAATTACCTATAACTTTATTTTTTAACTCTCATAATAAAAAGCCAAATGATATGATTTTAGATAGTGATTGGGAAAAAATTTCCGAACTTATTGTATTTTTAGAGAAATTTTTTCAAGCAACAAAAGAATTTTCCGGTATATATTATCCTACTATTTCAACTATGTTATTTTATATAACTCTAATATTTTTATTACTTAGTGAATATATGGAAAAACCAGCTTATAAGGCAGCTATTAAAAAAATGTTTGTCAAAATAAAAAAATATTTTATTCCTATTCCCTCTATTTATATTATTGGTTCGTATTAAATCCTACTATTAAAATAGACGGTACTAAATCACTAATTGAAACTATTTACGATTGTATAGAAGTACTACCACCTCCAAGTCCCAAAAATCTAAATCACCCACCACCTATTGAACAAACTAAAGAAGAAGTATTGTCTAGCGTAGAACACCAATGCAAAAATATATATAGATTTTATCAACAAGAAAATGTTAGTAACTTACCGACTTCCATACCATCTTCTTCATCTTCAATACAACCTCACAAAAGACATCTTGTTTACGCGCTAGTATTGAAAGCCTCGAAATAGAATGTGCGGTCGTACCTCTACTACTAACCAAATTAGCGAGTTGGATATTTTTGTTTTGCGGGGTTACTGTACCGTATCAAGAAGTTATCAATGAAGATGGACATGAAGACTTGCTTTGAAATCTTTGGAGGGGGAATGAGAAGACCTTTCCGACACTTTCAATGATGGCTCGAGATGTTTTGAACATTCAAGCGTCGTCAACTGCGTCGAAAGCGCTTTTTCGCGAGCGAGATATCAAATAGGAGACCACGACACTCATTAGCCGGAGACGGCTTGGAAATTGCGGTATTATTCGAGAGATTGGATACGAGCGGAGAGGAGAAGGTGCGGTCAACCGGAGATCAACGAAGAAGATGATGAAAACTACAACGAAATCTTAACCGAAGGTAGTGGAAGCGACGTGGATCAATTTGACCAACAAATACCAATTCCAACCGAAGAACCACATGAAATCATCAAGCAATTAGAACGAGGTTTTTTGAGAATGTAATTTTTTTAATTGTAATTTTATTATGTAATTTGTAACTTTTGGACAACACCACAAAGTTGCAATTTAGATTTTAGACAATTGTATTTGTATTACAAAAAAATCATATGTCTATTAAATAATATAAGAAGCACAAAAACAGCCTTGGGATGTTTTTATTACACTATCTTGTTTTGTTTATTGAGTTTTTTTTATACATATGTTATTTTAAAAAAAAAAAAAAAACCCGCCGTATCCCGACCCGAGCCCGACCCCGCCCCGACCCCGACCCGACCCGAGCCCGACGGGATCGGGATCGGGACGGGACTTGCTCCAGTCCCGCCAGACCCGACCCCGCCAGACCCGACCCCGCCCCTTCTCCCGTCCCGCCCCGACCCCGACACCGCCAGACCCGGCCCGCCAGACCCGAGCCCGGCCCACTGGCCACTCCTAGTTTATACTTATAGTAAGTTGAACTCTTTTCTTTTTTTGTGTAACAATTGTTAAAAGGGTTCCAGTATTGAACGGAAACTCCTTTGTCAATTTTTAATATTAATTCCCATGTCTAAGAAAATGTCGTACTCTTTTTTTTGGGTTACTTATTTGCGGGCCATAAATTTGCAAAAATTAAATGGAAAAGCAATGTGACAAATAACCGGAGGTAGCACTCAGCTTCGATTTTGTATCAACGGGAGTAGAAGTACACTTATAAGATGACATACCAGCTCTCTCAATAATCTATGTCGCATACTTTTTCTGTGATAAAAATAGACCACCTTCATGACGAGTGACTGCTATGCCAAAAAATAGCTCAAGGCCCCCAAGTCTTTCATAGCAAATTCGGAACTGAGAAAGGACATGATAGACTTGCGTAGAATATCCGATGAGGCAGCCAATATAATATCATCAACATATAACAGAATGTATGCCAGAGAAGTACCACACTGATAGATGAACAGAGAATGATCAGACCTGCTGTGAGAAAACTCAATAGTATACACATAATCTACAAACCTTTTATACCAAGCCTGTGGGGCCTGCTTAAGCCCATACAATGACTTCTTCAGCAAACAGACATGATGAGGATAATTGGGGTCCCTAAAACCCAAGGGCTGATGCATGTATACTATCTCTTTAAGATCACCGTGTAAGAAAGTATTTTTCACATCCAGCTAGTGAATGGGTCATGCTTTCGAGAGAGCTAGACTAATGGTAGCCGGTTTGACCATCGGACTAAACGTCTCTCCACAATCCACGCCAACCTGTTGTGTTTTACTATCACCCACAAGACGGGCCTTATACCTCTTAAAAGAACCGTTAGAATTTTCTTTATGAGTAAAAATCCATATAGACCGAATAATATTAACACCAGGAGGACGGGACACCAACTCCCACATCTTATTTTCAATAAGAGCATTATATTCGTCATTCATGGCCAATTTCTAATTTGGGTCATGAAGGGCAAACACTTAGTTATGTGGTAGGGGTGATTTAGTGATATTAGAATATAGATTAAAATGTCGTTTAGGTTTAAAAATAACACATTGGCTACGAGTGACGGGCCCTTCACTCGATATGGTTGGGGATATGTTTTGGGGTGGTGGCTGAATTATTTCGGACTGGCCAGCAAACAGTGGGCCTGCTGACCCAATAACTGGACGGGAAACTGGGAGAATGTGGGATTGCCCAGCAGGCAGTGGGCCTGCTGGCCCAAGAACTGAAGCTGGCCGTGTGGAAGGTAATGGGCCAGCATGCAGTGGGCCTGCTGGCCGAGAACAAGAAGCAACCACGGAATTGGGCCGTGCCGCGGTACTGTGTATGAGATCTGTGGAGCCAGCAGGCAGTGGGCCTCCTGGCGGATCTGGAGAACTGGAGGGTTAGGCCCACTGATGGATAATATATGGTGAGATCCCATCATCCAAAAAATTATACGAACTAGACACGGAACTACACAATTTAGCAAAGAAAATTGGGACTCATAAAAAATAACATGACGACTAATTATGATTTTGTCAGAGGATAAATCATAACATTTGTAACCACAATGATTAGATGGATAACTCAAAAACACACACGCGGTAGAGCGGGTTTGAAGTTTGTTAATTGTAGTAGACAAAAAAATTGGATAGCATAAACAACCAAATACCTTAAGATGAGAATACGAAGGATCTTTATTGTAAAGAATTTTAAGTGGGGATTGATATGCTAAGCCTTTAAGAGGGAGGATGTTAAGTATATATGTAGCCATTTGCAATGTATAATGCCAAGAAGAATGTGGTAATGACGCATGGGCTAGAAAGGTACGGACAATATTATTTATGGAATGAATTTTTCTGTCGGCCTTCTCATTTCGTGAGGACGTATGTGGACAAGAAAATCGGAAAGATATGCATTAATGTCATAAAACTCTCAAAATTGCCCATTATCATATTTCCTGCCATTATCACATTGAATATTTTTAATTTCCCGTTCGAATTGGTTACAGATGAATGCTCTAAATTTTAAGAATGTGGAAAAGACTTGAGACTTTTTAGATAAAGAAAAGATCCACAAAAAAATTAGAATAATCATCCAAAAATAAGACATAATAACGATGACCCAAAAAACTTAAAACGGGAGATGTCCATAAATCACTATGAATAATGTCAAAAGGCATCAAAGTACGAGAAGTAAAGGCTACAAACGGTAATCTAACATGTTTCCCTAATGGACAAGAAGGACAAAGTGGAGTACTACGCGTACCCTTACAAGCAATAAAATTATTTTTATGCAGAGAAGACATAATAAATGACCCCGGATGACCCAAACGTGCATGCCACAAGGAAGGAACAAGAGCTGCAAAGGTAGAAGGTGTGGCTTGACTCGTGGAAATGGTGGTGATTGGATAAAGCTCTACCACACTATTGCATCTCATTAGAGGTATTCCCGTCTTAAACTCCTTCACAAAAAATCCAAACAGATCAAAATTAATAGAAACCCAGTTATCAGTGGTAGATTTTCGGACAGACACCAAAGTTTTAATTAAGTTAGGGGCATAAAGAACATTTCACAAGATGAGAGGTAGATGTGCAGGAGACAAATTCGTATGAACATAACCGCGAATTGGAATTGAGTTGCCATTACCAACAATAATGCCACGATTATTGCTCAAATTAAAATAAGACGAGAGATTACCTTGTGCGGATGCCATATGAGAAGTGGCTCCGGTGTCCATGTACCAATTTGCGTCTGGGGGATGTAATCCAAATGTATGCATTGCGACCTCAATATCCGTAGTTGTCGGGACTGGAGCTGGGCCCGCAGTAGTGAAAGCCTGCTGAGGCCGAGGCCCAAGCAGGCCTGCCTGCTGCCCTAGCCCAGCACTGGATCATGATGCATTATTCTTGACCGAGAAATTGGGCCTGGAAGTTGACTAGAATTGGGCATAGTTTCCAGGATATAGCGTCGGTGGAAAATAAGGGTTGTTGGGCCAATGGCCAATGGCCCAGCCCCACGGCCAGGAGGCCTAAGGCTGCAGCCAGTTGGCCTGTGGTCCACTGTTCCAAGCACCACTATTGCCGCCGCCACTGTTCCGACCACCATCCCCGCCATCGTTACCACCGCGACTGCCACCACGGTTCTTGCAATTATTTTTCTGCCACCGTTGGTATGGTTTTGGCCAAAATTTTTGAAGAATGAGTGAGGGGCGTCTGATGTGACCATCATCATGACAGAATTTGCTCTGGTAGCCGCTTTCTTAGCCAAACTGGCCTCTTCCAACGTGAGCATGGAACGGGGCTGATAAAATGGTGGGAGAGGATTACTTTGACGAAGCAGTGTCCCAACTCCATTATAGGTCTCGGATAGTCCTGCAACCATCTGAAGAACAAGACGATCATTGGTAACGGGCGCACCAACATTTCGGAGTTGATCCGCTAATTCCTTCAGCCTTTTACAATAGGCTGAGACGTTCGGAAAATCTTCCATGTTGACATGGAAAAGTTCTTGCTCAAGAGTGACAACACGGGAATTTTTGTTATCTTGGAATATATCACGCACCCTATTCAAAGTTTCCATCGTCATAGCGTCTGGTTCAATAATCATCTGCAAGAGGTCTCTAGAGATAGTGGAATAAATCCATTGGAGAACGGTAGCATCAAGGGTTGTCCATAACATATGATCATCCTCGGAGTTATGCACCTTCTCCTTGCCAGTTACCTAGGGGATGATGTGACGGAGGACTTGATGTGAGCATGCGTGAACCTTGAATAATTCCGCCTGCATCGCGTATTTGACGTTTTCCATCTCAAGAACAATAGGGATGTGGTTCTTGATGTTGGAGACTGTAAGGGCAGGATGAAACATGTTCTTTGACGTAGACATAATGAAAGAACAATAGGTGAATTAGGGATTTGGAAGAAAATTTGGGAAGAGAGGAAGAAATTGTACGGAAATCGAGACTGAGAAAGGGCGGCGGTTAGAAGGTATTTTAGCCCTAGACTTCTGATACCATGAAAGAAATAATCCCTTGATTATTTTCATTAATGAAGTGGTATATATACAATTTACAATCTCCAAATATGGAAAATCATATTCCTACTATACTACTAATATCCTAATTATACTTGTACAAGAATTCTACAATTATGATAAATTTGTAAAACAAAATTGATTCGTGATATACTTTTGCCAGTGTCTATCATTTGTATATTCACGTAAAAATAGTGTCCTTCCCCCTCTTTCTCTTTCTCCACTTTTGAATTCTGAGACAAAATACTAAGATGGAAGAACAATATAACATGCAAGTAGTCGACGCAATGTCACCGATGTCATCGGTGAACATTGAAGAAGCAACTTTTTATTCGATTGAGGAGCAACAACAACATGTTGAGATTACTGTTGATGCTGATACTCTCGATCCTGTCAGCAAATCTACTGAGGAGCATGCTGCTACCAAACTTGTTCGCAGTTATGTTGCTACCATTGTTGTCAGTACCGTTTTCTCTATAATAAATCTTGCTCTTGTTCCTCAATCTTCGGAGGAGCAACATCAGGGTGTAACTGATGAGCAATAGCGTGAGATTACTATTGTTATTACCATTTTTACTGAAAAGTCTAATGAGGAGCATCATGACATTCCTTCTGGTACCGATGGTGATGGTGATTATTAGGTTTCCCCTGGCGGTGGTGGTCAGGGTTCTCCTCGTCATAGTGGTCGTGTGACGGTCAAATCAAAAAGGTTTTGATTGGATATACATCATAGTGAATGGAAGAGGTTGTACAAAAAAGAAATGCAAGTGAAGTTGTAATTGTGCGGGATGTCGTTGCAACTGATGAAGTTGCTTAGTTAGGGTAGATAGTTTTTTTGATTCATAAAAAGAGAATTTTAGAATGAGTAAGTGGACGAGCATTCGAGTGGTGCAATGTTAAGCTATTGCGCCGTTTAACTAGTTATTCTATATTAATCTTGTTTCTCATTTTAAAAATGTTAAAAGTTCTACATCGGAAATGGAAAGGGAACATGGACTATTTATATTGACTTGGACAATTCTCACCCTACAAGCTAGCTTTTGAGGTTGAGTTAGGCCCAAAATCCATTCTTTACATGGTATCAGAGCCAGACCCATTCCAATTCTTTGTTCATCGATGTTGGACCCCCAAATTATATTGTCCACAGCCCATTCCAATTCTTTGTTCACTAATGTTGGGTCCTCAAATTATATTGTCCATACTCCAGTTAACGAGGTCTGAACATGCGAGTAGTGTTAAGAGTCCCACATCGAAAATGAAATGAGAACATGGACTCCTTATATGGACTTGTGCAATTCTCACCCTACAAACTAACTTTTGATGTTGAGTTAAGCTCAATATCCATTCTTAAAAAAAAAATAAAAAGTTGAAGAACCTGAATTGACTATTGATGAATTAACGACATTCGAAAGCGCGATAATAATGATGGTTAGCCTATTAATTCCAGATTCTGCTCTTCATAGCATTCAGTCGCATAGACATGCTGAGAGAATAAATGTGATGTGACCCATTTCTCTATCTCAATACAAATACAATATCTTGGCAGATTGTGATAAACAACCATGACTCTTTTAATTATCTGAAAACATAATATGTTCGTTACTCTTTTTTGAATGAGTTTGTGATTTTTCGCTTTTCACCTCAATTAAGTAGTTTGTAGCATTTGTCTCTCGTCTAATTAGAAGTCCACTGCTTACACAATTTAAATAATGTTATAGTATTCCTAGCAACATGCGGAAAAACTTGAAGTCATTATCTACATTCAAGCGTATGATGAGTAAAGTTAATCTCTTTCTACTATTTTTTTTTTCATTTTGGGACGCTGCATCAACAAAATATAAAATTTTGAAAATATATTCAGGTTCTATTATTTCAAAATTGAGAATAAGCACTTAATTATGATATAAAACAAGAAAGAAAAGATAATACATCTGCATCGACAAAAAGTACACACTTTTTAAAACCTGGTAGAGACGAAAAATAATTAAAAAAGGAAAATTTTCCTATGAGATTGTTGACAATAAGTTTAATAATAATAAAAACAAATGAAATTAAAAAAAAAAAAATAGAACCACCACCTCCATTTGTGCCAGCCTATTGTAATTTGTAGGTCCTCTCTACCCCATTCCCATTCAGGGCTCTGATTTAGTTGGGCTAGAATATTTATGGGCCTCGTTTGGATCAAAATTCCATGTCTTACGATAGGCCCTCTCAAGCTCCCCAATCCTTACATATTTAGACTGGGCCCATTCATTAATTTTGGGCAATGTGTAGGTTTGTGCAATATATACTCCGCAGAGAGCGCCGAACATGAACCCGAAGAGGCCCATCTATCTATCTCCACTTATTGAAGAACTTACAATTTGTTGAAATTCAACCAAGACTTCTCTTTTAATTTGATAGGCATATGAGGTGACGACCTTTGGAGCTATTTATATTTTATTTTTTTAAAAAGATAGCCCGGTGCACTAAGCTTCCGCTATGCGCGGGGTCCGAGGAAGGACCGAACCACAAGAGTCTATTGTTCACAACCTTACCTCACAAAGAGACGATTTCCACGACTTGTACTCATGAACTTCTGGTCACATGCCGGCAACTTTACCAGTTACTCCAAGACTCTCCTTCTTTGGAGCTATTTATAGGGTGGATATCTTATCCTCCAAGTAAAATATTCTTAAATTTATAAAGTCATTTGTTCTCAAAATAATTGTGAAGCACTTGCCCCTTTTGCAAGAGTCAACTCCAAAATTTAAGAAACTCGTACAACTATGAAGATGGAGATAGTAGAGTTTGTTTATTATTAAAACTAGAATTCTCCAGTGGCAACTGACTTCAAACAATGAAGTAATTTTTTTTTTTTGGGGGGGGGGGGGGGATCTTTTTTTAGTTTACTCACTTGATAACAACTTTTTATCAGTACCACTATGATGATTTACCATTGAACTTAATCTTACTTCTTCTGTCTTATTTTACTTGGTAAATATTTACCTGAAAAATTTAGTTGACCCAAATATATGAGAGCAAAATCCTCTAGTTAAATTGTAATCAAACATTGCAATAGGATCAACAATAACTTTTTCACCTAAATATAATTTTTTGTATGTTTCATCAACTAAACAATAAATCATAATTTGGTAGAGAATAGGCGAATATATGATATTTATAACCAGCGTAGTAGCACTAAAAGCTAGTCAAATAATGTAATGGAAGAGTAATAACATTTATATTTCATACATAGTTACAACTTACAAGCACTTAAATACAAACAAATTTTCAACCCCAACCACAAGAAACAAGGAAAACCAGAAAAGGAACAAACACTCTCTTTTTTTTGTTGACGAAGGAACCCGCAGCCGCTACTCTCTCGAGTGCGCACAGGGTAAACCCCGGACTGACGCAATAGCCTGCAAACCACGTCAGCCGATTAACCACACTTGGCAAGCCATGTGTGACAGGCTCAACCAAGAAGGTTTATGCAGGGGATCGAACTCGTGACCTTGCGGTCCCGCGCTTTACTGCTACACCAACTTGGCTACCCTTGCGGGTAAAACTGTGGTAGGATAAACTTTTTAAAGTGACTGGTCCCACCGCATTACGGCCCCATACCCCAGAAAATCCCACCTCCGGCCTGGCCTACGGATTAGTATACACCACTTGGCCCTACGCGTATAGAGAGATTTTTTTGGGGAACACAGTTCCACTCTCGCTGATCAGAGGACTCGAACACGGAACCTCAGACAGCAATACCCTAATGTATTGGCCACTGGGCCAAACACTTTGGATAAGGAACAAACACTCTGATTAGACTGATACGAGAAATGAAAAACAAAAACAAAAAGCATAGAGATTTCTCACACCCCCACATAAAATCACTCTTGACCTGCTTCATTTGGGCTGGAATTCTCGGGCCCATTGTTATTGTAAGGCTTATTGAGATCCATGGGCCTGATCCAACTAAGATGGCCCATAACTTTATTCTTGTTATGTTTTTCATGAACTTCATTAGGATCGAAAATCTCAGGTCTGTTGTAGGTTCCATCAAGATCCATGGACCTGGCCCGATCCTGGTGGAGAACTTTATTATTGTATTGTTTTTCACGAGCTTCATTAGTATCTAAAGTCATGGGCCTATCGAGATCGATGGGCCTAGACCAATTCGGGTGGACAGCTTTATTGTTCTGTTTTTCGCCAACTTCATTACGACAGAAATTCTCGGGCCTATGATAGTTCCTCTCATGATACCTGGCCCTGAACCAGCAATCATGGGCCCGGTGACCTTCATTAGGACTGAAATTCTCGGGCCTGCGATAGGCCTGCTCAAGCTCCCGGGCCTTGACACAACCAGAATGGACATACTCAGTTATTCTTGGAACTCTGTAGTGTTGGGCAACATACACTCCACAAAGAGAGCCCAGAATGAATGTAAAGCCTCTTCCAAAGCCCATTTTGATTGTAGATATTAATCAAAGTTTTTCAATTGTCTTTGTGTCTTAGTAGTAGTAGTTTTGCATGTGAGCTATCTTATTTACTATATATCAATTGGAATACTTGCAACTGCTTCTAAGTTGGATATCTTTCCTTCCAAGTTCATTTTCTTTAATGTTTTAGCAAGTTTTTTTTAAAGTAATAGTCATAATAACCCCTTAACCCCTTCTCCAAGAGTCAACTTTCCTACTCTTAAAGAAGTGAGTTCTTTGACTTTTCAACATGCATAGGTTATTGATTGATAATTAATGTAATAAAGACAAAGAAGGAGCTGATACTGACGTGATTAAGGTTGAGTGGGAAGTTTTAAATCAGGTATTTGCCGAATTATATTTTGTATTAGGTTTTCATAAATTAGATTTCTTGCTGAAGTAAATAAATTCATTTCTATGTAATAACCCGGAGGCAAAAAATTAGGTGACTTCTTTTCATTTGTTCATGTTTTGGTGGACAGAGTTACTGAGTACATGTGCTGATGACAACAACATATATCCTATAAAACGAATCGAGGTGCACGCAAGCTAACCCTAGGACCATGATTATAAAAAAAATATTTATATTTTTCCTTTTATTTTTTCCTATTGTGATGATAAGAGCTAAGAGTTAGGAGAAATAAAGAGGAGATGACAAATGAGAGGAACTTAAAATACAGCTGTATGACTGCAGCGTGAGTTCGAACCCTGATGAGATCAATTTGCTCTCTTCTGGGACAAGATTTTGTAGGTGATATCAGTTGCTCTGTTCTCAAACACTGGTCATTCAGGCACATCCTGCGATTTACTGATAGTAGTGGTGAGGGACCGAGACTAATATGTCCATAAATAGTCTGGCGTAATCCGGAAAGCTGGTTATCAAAAAAATAAAGAGGGGGATCTGCAGAAATCCAAACATCAATATCAGTCAGTTGAGAAATCACATATGTGACGGCAAATTCATTGAAACCTGCAAATAGATAAGAAAAAATTGTCATAATAGGGTGAATGGCGAAAAATGATAAATACCGAACTAATTGATTATTTCTGAAACATTGAGCAGTGTATGCAGATGAAACACTTATCATTATCCACTTCGTTTTGAAGGAGCGAAGATTTACGTCCTCATCCATCACAGCATCACTTTATGTACTCTTCTATTGTGATTGAGAAATATACCGTGTATATTAGGATTGTAATTAAACTAGTGTACAAACTTATATGATTAGGATTTAGAAGTATAGTATGAATAGGATTTTCCATATATTGAGATTATAACTTGTATATATACCCCATTCATTAATGAAAATAATCAAGAGATTATTTATTTCATGGTATTAGAAGTCTGGACTAAAATACATTCTCTCCAACACTTCCGTTGCCCCTTCTGTTCTCGGTTTCCGTGAATTTTTTCTCCTTCTCTTTTCCCAAATTTTCTTCCAAATCCCTAATTCACCTATTGTTCTTTCGTTTTGTCTACGTCAAAGAACATGTTTCATCCTACCCTTACAATTTTCAACATCAAGAACCTACTGGCCCACACATTCCCGTTAGCTCTGTTCCGCCGATTACGCCTTGATGGGCCGAAACACGGCCCGATGCGATCTCGATCTTGTCCAGTGTTCCAGCCCACTCTAGTATCGGCTTTCGCCACTGTTTCAATTATTGGGCCAGCAGGTTGGCAGTCCGTCACCGTCCCACACATTTCCCAAAATCCACCCAACTCTACCTCGAGCCAAGGACTCGTTACTCGTAGTCAAAAGGGGTATTTTTAAACCAAAAATCATTTTAATCTCAATTCTAATGTCTCTAAATCCCCACTACCACGTAACCCTATGTCTGCACTACATGACCCGAATTGGAAATTGGCTATGACCGACGAATATAATGCTCTTATTGAAAATAAGACGTGGGAGTTACTACCCCGTCCATCTGGTGTTAATATTATTCGGTCTATGTGAATTTTTACTCATAAAGAAAATTCTGACGGTTCTTTTGACAAGCATAAGGCTCGTCTTATTGGTGATGGTAAAACTTAACAAGTTGGAGTGGATTGTGGTGAGACATTTAGTCCAGTGGTCAAACCAGCTACCATTCGCACTGTTCTCAGTTTGGCTCTCTAAAAAGCATGGCCCATTTATCAGTTAGATGTGAAAAATGCTTTCTTACACGGTGTTCTTAAGAAGACAATATATATGCATTAACCCTTGGGTTTTCGAGACCCCAATCATTCTCATCATGTTTGTTTGCTGAAGAAGTCCTTGTATGGGCTTAAGCAGGCCCCACAGGCTTGGTATAAAATATTTGCAGATTATGTATCTACTATTAGGTTTTCTCACAGCAGGTCTGATCATTCTCTGTTTATATATTATCATGGTACTTCTCTGACATACATTTTATTGTATGTAGATGATATTATATTGACTGCTTCTTCTGATGATCTGCTCAAGTCTATCATGTCACTTCTCAGTTCAGAATTTGCTATGAAAGACTTGGGGCCCTTGCGTTATTTCTTGGGTATTGCTGTCACTCGTCATTCAGGTGGTCTATTTTTATCACAAAAGAAGTATGCCGCTGAGATCATTGAGAGAGCTGGTATGTCATCTTATAAGTCTACTTCCACTCCGATTGATACCAAACCGAAACTGAATGCTACGCCTAGCACACCATACGAGGATCCCACCCACTATCGCAGCCTTGTAGGGGCACTTCAGTATCTTACTTTCACAAGGCCTGGCATTACGTATGCAGTTCAGTAGGTGTGTTTGTTTATGCATGATCCACGGATTGAGCACATGCATGCGCTCAAACGCATTATACGATACATACAGGGCATACTTGATTATGTCTTGCATTTGTATCCTTCGTCCGTTTCCACACTTGTGTCTTATACATATGCTGATTGGGGTGGCTGTCCTGATACCAGACACTCGACATCTGGTTACTGTATGTTTTTTGGTGATAACTTGGTCTCATGGTCTGCAAGACGCCAGGCTACATTATCGAGATCCAGTGCAGAGGCCGAATATCGAGGGGTAGCCAATGTGGTGTCTGAATCACGTTGGTTGCGTAATCTTCTTTTAGAACTTCCCTTTCCCATTCAGAAATCTACCTTGGTCTACTGTGATAATGTTAGTGCAGTCTATCTTTCTGGTAATCTGATCCAACATCAGCGCACTAAATATATCGAGGTGGATATCCACTTTGTTCGCGTAAAGGTAGCTCGTGGACAAGTACACGTCTTGCATGTCCCTTTCAGGTACCAAATTGCAGACATCTTTACTAAGGGACTTCTCTTAGTTTTATTTGAAGATTTTAGGGACGGTCTCAACGTACGGCAATCGTCTGCTATGACTGCGGGGGTGTGACAAATATACCGTGTATATTAGGATTGTAATTAACTAGTGTACAAACTTACCATTAGGGGTGAGCACGGGTACAGGGTACCCAGATACCCGACCGGAACCGACACTAACGGGTAGGTTCTGGGTAGATATATTATAATAACGGGTAGGGTCCGGGTAGTAAAATTAGGAACCGATCAATGTCGGATCCGGTTCCGGTTCCGGCAAATAGAGACAGGGTACCCGGACCTGGAACCGATACCCGGAACCTATAAAATATTAAATATTTTTACTTTTTTGAGAAACATTTGGACCACTTTTAACTTTCTCCAAAATTGTTTGTTGCACGCCTACACATTGATTTTCCCCACCCCAAGACGCAAATATTTCTGTTTTTTCACCCCTTTATTCTAGAATGCTTTTTGTGCCCTAAGAGAAAACACACAAAACTCTCTCAATAGCAATGGCGTTTTAGCTACACCACCGAGCTTCATCATCGTCGTTGTTGAAGCTTTCTCTCAGGTACTTTCATCGTTGTCGTCGTTGAAGCTTCACCTTTACCTCTTTCTCTCCCTTGGTTGTGTTCACGCCGTTCCTAAAATGCATATGGGTTCATATCTACCTCTTCAATTTCTTTTTAATATCCTATGCTTCTGTTCTATTTCAGGCGATACTTATCTTCAATTTGTATTACTTTTTAATTTGAAATGTAAATCTATTTTTAAAATTTGTGTATATTTTTGTAGCTCTGAAGATGAAATTTAGAGATTTACTAGTATAAGAAAGCTTTTCTTTTGTATCGAAGAGCCTATGAACACGAAAATAAGTTTAATTCAGATATTTCCAAATTTATTTTGAAATCAACACGTTGAATTAATTGAGTGTCAAATTTGGCTTACAATTTTAGGTTTTGGTTACAGAATTACCTTTTCTACAATGAATAAGTTTTTTAAAACTTCTTATAAGGGTACTAAAAACTCCGATTGCAGGCTAAAAAACTACTGGATGAAATTATTTTAGAACTCTTTTTGATTCTCATAGGCTAAAAAATTGTTGCTTAATCTGTGTTTTTTTATTTACAGGGTACCCGGGAACCTACCCGGACCCTGCGGGTCCGGATAGGTTCCGGGTAGTAAATTTAGGAACCGATCTTTTACCGGGTAGGGTCCGGGTAGTTCAAAAATGTTAGGGTACCCGGACCCGCTCACCCCTACTTACCATAGTTGTAGAATTCTGTACAAGTATGATTAGGATTTAGAAGTATAGTATGAATAGGATTTTTCTTATTTGGAGATTGTAACTTCTATATATACCCCATTTATTAATGAAAATAATCAAGAGATTATTTCTTTCAGTGATCCATATGCGGGTAGTGGTTTATGACTAACCCGCAATAGTGGATTTTGATTGAAAAATAATTGTACTAATTACTAAAGAGGTTTAAGAAGATCAATGTAAACCATGCACCCCAAGGGAACTTAAGTATGGAAGTACTTACTGTTTATATACTTCTTAATTAAATTTGTCAACAGAATCTACTTATAATCAGCATTTAGATAACTTGGATTCCGATCCATTTATCTTGACTCTGATATATCTACCATTTATGCATTACAATATCTTCCAGTAGCAAACTATTTGACATATTAAAAATTGAAGAATATGTCATTTCCCTTCTTTTGTTAAAAAAGATTTCTAAGTTTACCAAAAAAAATACCTGCATGGCTAGCAATATGTGAAGAAATACAGTACGAACACCCGAAAAGAAAAAGGGACACATAATGACATGACCAGGGCTAGGGCTAGGGCTTGGCTAGTTATCACATAATTAATATTGTCGTTATTACATAGTTTTTTTATTCGGTAATTATATATTATGTGAAATAACTTTAACAATCATAGATAAGACTGTTAAAGCCTATACTAATTGGAGCGTAGTTGGATATGAGCTAATGAACTCATGCTCGAATTTCCATTATAAAGTAGAATATACATTAGATAGAACATAATCTGCAGTGGTACGTAGTCTAATATGAAAATATATCAGCCATCAAAATGTATAATTAAGAGCCCAACAACTTCAAATTAGGCTCAAGTTAATATTGTACTCATCTGGTTTTCAGATAGAACTTCCTCCAAAATACATGTTAGACTCAGAAAATTAATCATCCTCTTAATTGTGAACAGGAGGGTGTGTTCTTGCTGGTAAGTAATCCAAGTTAAACTCTGGTGGTGGATCTTCCTTTCTCTGGTGATGAACCTTCCAAGAAACTGAAACACCATAATTACAACTACTACTGCCTTTGACCATCTGATCATGATGTTCTTGTTCATTTTCCTTGAGACTACTATTTGGCTCTGTTGATGAGCGTTTTGCTTTTACATCCATTGGAGTACCGGAAACCCTAGCAACATTTGGCTTCTCCTCATTCTGCAACAAAATACACCAAGAGAAACAATTTTAGTTTACATGCACTTTTCCAAATACATAAAATGATACGCAAATGTCTTAGAGAATTATGATAGGCATGTAGGGATTGATCGGCTATATGAGTTGTTGTTGTCCATGGATAGACATAGAGGTCATCGCGGAGCCATGAGAAAGTTTCAATTGAATCCCTTCGTACAAAAATTGTACGTACTATGCAGATAGGGCTAAAACAATTTTCCCCTATAATATATTTCCTCGATTTTCATTTATGTGAACCTTTTCGAAGTACGAGGGTTAAACTTTATAACTTTGACCCTAAATTTTGACATAGATTTTTCAAATTTGTAAAAATAAAATTTATATATTTAGAAACTATATTAAAAGTACTATAAGTTATGATAATTTATAATTCAAATAATTTAAAAAAAATATAAGAAAAATGTGGTCAAAGAACCACCACTTAGACTCACCAAATAGTAAAGAGTTCACATAAATTAAAACATATGGAATATATAGTACTAACTTTTGAATTCCCTTGTAGTGGCAAAGATGGTTCAAAAAAATGTGTTAGATCACAAGTTTGATTTTTTTTCTATCAGACTTATTAAAATTTCTAGCTCTGCCACTGGGGATAGCACTGAAAATTCATATAGTTGATCGACTACAACTATTTGCGATAGGAGGTTTCTTATAGGCTATAGTTATATTGCAAATGTGTTAGAGAAGAAAGTGAAAAGAATATGAAAATATAAAGAAACAAAACAAACCTTGTTCAGGACACCAAGTAAGCGAGCATTACATGCATGGAATAGAAGGAAAATTATCATGAGAAAAGTGATTTTGGTTATTGACATTTGAAATGAACTTTCCAGTTGGCTCTAATATGTTTGAAGTACTGATTCAAAGAAGATGAAAGTTGTTGTTGGCTGGATTTGAATGAAGATTGCGCGTACTAATATAAATAGTTTAAGAAAGAAAAATGAGCATTAAATGCGGACTTTGGAAGAACTTAAAGAGATTTGATAGGAAACATGTAAATGTAAGGGAGATAGGAGTAAGATGGCAAAATAAAGATATGGGTGACCTCAAATATGTCTCTTTCAAATATTGGGTCCCAGAGACATAAACCTCCCACTAGAGGAAGGAAAACAAATTAAAGTCAGAACCCTTGAACTAAATATATAAGTATCAAGGAAAAATTAAAGAGCTGAGTGAAAGTAAAACAGAATTTATACATCTCTTTGAATTGTATAAAAATGGATTATTATTAAGATTTAAGGGAATTAAGTACTTAAAAAAAGAAGCAGATCGATCATAGCTAGGAATGTGAGAAAACGAGAGATACAAGATACAAGAAACAAGAACCTGTCCAATTTGTATCCATCGAGGTAATTATTCATTGACCTTGTCCTCGTGTGAAGTTAAAACTATGGTTTTGTGGTTAATGGCTCCTGGTTTCTCGCTTGGTTCCACCATCTTTTACCTTGAAAATCTTTATCAAATATTATTCTATATAAAGGTATTATGCGAAAAGTGAGAAACCTTTTTCATTGATATATATAGTCATCTAACATGTTATATCGTGTTTATACATGTCCCTAGCTCATTCTACATGCATGCTTCATATAAACAGAATGAGAAATTAAATGTAGGTTTATAATGGGGGGAAATCATGCTCTTGATATCCTTGGGGATGCTGGAAGCCTTTTTCCATATAAATAATTAACAGAGTGAAAGTTTAATTATATATTGGAGGTTAATAAGAAAAAGATTGCGTTTTGTTTAGTAATAGTAGAATATTGAGCGAAACAATATGTATTTTGGGACATTATGATATTAGCACTACATCCATTGTACGTATGTACATTCTAAATGAAACACGTCAACAGAGAAATGATTTACGACTTTCTCATCTTTGAATATATATACATATACTTTTTGCATTTTGTCGTGAAAAGAACTAATTTATTGCTATGTATTTAATTTTAAGTGCGAGGTAGACGTTTAATCTTTATAGATTCGAAAATTCTATTTGATGTTTGATGTTTATAGATATTTGCTAACGAGCAGAGGCGGAAAGCCGAATTAGAATTTAATGTTTATAAATTTGGAAAATTCTAGTATTTCTTTTATGTTACGTTATTGAGTAGTAAATTAATAATTATATATATTAATTGAATTTTTAAAAATAAATATAAAATTTTAATCAAAGTGCCTGAATTCATATCTTAAACACTAATGAACAATGAATTCGTACAAAGAAAAGAAAAAGAAACAAAATAGGGGATGTGGAGGGTAAGGGAAATTGGTGTTGTGGGCGTGAATATATACAGAAAACGACATTAGAGAGACATTGTTGCATGGGCTAGACCCTCCATTGTTACTCTTTCAAGGGACACGAGAGAGTGCCCTAAGCCAACGTTAACGGTTGCACATTCCACGTGGCACCAACATTTGCTGACCCAACTTGCCACGTGTACAGAACCCCGCTTAGGCCGCCAAAAACCCTTCACTCCAAATCCACACCACAAATCCCACCATCAAATGTTTGTTTCTTCTCTTTGTTCCTTTTCTTTTGTCTCCTTCTTCTAACTTCTTTATTATGAGAACATTAACTTGAAATAGTGTGAAAATCTACATCTTCCGTTCCCTTATCCTTCTTTAAGTCGGTGTATTTAAAAAAAAGACTAAAAAATATTTGAACTTTAAAATTCTCATTTTATTTTTAAATATATACATTATTTTAGATCACAAATTACAATTTTTTTAAAAAAATTTGTGTTCAGTCAAGCAACATCACATAAATTATAATGGAGGATATGTATTGGTGAACAAAGACTCATATATAAAGACGGAGATAGCATGAAACACACAGAATCATGTGAATTCAATAACTTTTGCCAATACACTATATATACAACAACTTACCAAGTGAAATTCCACAATGTGGGGTTTGGGGAGGGTAGAGTGTACGGAGACCTTACCTCTACCTTGGTATGTAGAGCGGCTCAATACAAAGCACAATCACAAGCAAAGCAAAGCAAAGCAAGCAAGCAAAGCAAAGCAAGAGAAACAGTCAGACCCAGACAAGAAATTAAAGCAGTATGGACATGCTGATAACAAAATCGAATACGTCATGATAGCGCATTCTGACAAAAGGAAGCAATAGCTAATGCAGGTAAATAAGATAAACAAAGTACACTAAAGAACACATAGCAGCAGAAATCAAACGACATGGGACTATAAAGCAATATTGTGCCTATAAGTGTGAAGGTGTGATAGGCTAATTGGGCCTACAATAATAACACTACAACTATCATTTTGTAAGCGTAAGTGGGACTACGCTCGACTACCTACTACCCTTCTACCCTAATCTGTGTACTCCACAACCCCCTATCTAAGGTCATGTCTTCAGTAAGTTGTACCTGCGCCATATCCCATCGAATCACCTATCCCCAATACTTCTTCGGCCTACCTCTACCCCTCTTGAACCCGTCCATAGCCAACCTCTCACACCTCCGCACTGGAGCATCTGTGTCTCTCCTCTGCACATGCCCGGACCATCTCAACCTCGCTTCCCGCATCTTATCCTCCACCGAGGCCACTCCTACTCTGTCCCGGATATCATCATTTATAATCTTATCTCTCCTTGTATGCCCACACATCCATCTCAACATCCTCATCTCCACAACTTTCATCTTTGGATGTGCGAAGTCTTGACTGGCCAATACTCTGCCCTATACAACATAGTTTGTCTAACCATCACCCTATAGAACTTGCCTTTAAGTTTTGGTGGCACTTTTTTGTCGCACAAGACTCCAGATGTGAGCCTCCATTTTATCTACCCTACCCCAATCCGATGTGTGACATCATCATCAATCTTTCCATTCTCTTGGATAATAGACCCGAGGTACTTGAAGCTTCCTTTCTTTGGAATGACCTGAGTACTAAGTCTTACCTCCATGCTTGTCTCAGGGTCATTTCCGTTGCTGAACTTGCACTCCAAATATTTTGTCTTGGTTCTACTCAACCTGAACCCTTTGGACTCCAGAGTCTGTCTCCAAACCTCCATCTTAGCGTTCACTCCGCTGTGAGTCTCATCAATCAGGACTATGTCATCTGCGAATAACATACACCATGTCACCTCCCCTTGGATTTGTCGCGTCAGTCCGTCCATCACCAAGGAAAATAGGAATGGGCTAAGAGTTGATCCCTGGTGTAGCCCTATCATCACTGGGAAGTGCTCCGAGTCTCCTCATACTGTCTGTACCCTAGTCTTGGCTCCATCATACATATCCTTGATCGCCCTAGGGTACGCCACATGTACACCTCTAACCTCCAAACATCTCCATAGAACCTCCCTAGGGACTTTGTCGTAATCCTTCTCGAGGTCGATGAAAATCATATGTAAGTCTCTCTTCCTCTCCCTATACTGTTCCACCAACCTCCTAATAAGATGAATGACTTCAGTAGTCGAACGTCCCGGCATGAATCCAAACTGGTTCTCAGAAATAGACACGTCTCTCCTCACCCTCATCTCCACGATCCTTTCCCAAACTTTCATAGTATGGCTCAACAGCTTGATACCCCTATATTTGTTGCAACTCTGGATATCACCTTTGTTTTTGTACAAGAGAATCATTGTACTCCACCTCCATTTTTCGGACATTCTTGCCGTCTTAAATATATTAAGAAATTTATTAAATATTTATAAATATTTAATTATAAAATTAACTAATGTGAAACATACGGATTCACATGAATTCAATAACTCTGCCCAAACACTATTTATATATTAGAAAATTTATTAAATATTTATAAATGTTTACTATAAAATTAGTTATTATTCGTATTAACTTGAAATTCATATAAGAACTCAGGAGTTTTAAATTATAAATCCGGTCTCGTGATATAAATAGGATGGGTGGTGGCCCTGGTTGTGGGTTAGTCAATAGAGCGACGGCGGGACACTAGTGGTTGGGGGTGGGGACTTAAGGGACAAAGGCGTTGACAAGAGACTCGAACTCGTGTGTCTTGTTAAAGCCAAGCATTATTCTTGGTTTGCTCAACTCCGTTGTCTCCACGGTAACCCCCTTTAAGTATTTTCGTTTTTTAACATTTTCATTCTTTAATACTACTACTTCTACAAATATTGATGCATGTTCTTTTTCTCCCTAACACTAGGAGAGTATGGCCCGTACCAGCACGGGCTCAACGTGTAGGAGGTTTAACGGATATACAAATAGTTTAATTTACAAAAAATGGAGTAACGATGTTTTCTAGTTCTAACTTCTAAGTCTGTAACTAAACAACTCAAGATTGTTATATATCAATATAAGAAAAGGGAAAATTTACCTTTAAATAGTCATGATCTCTTGTGAAAAATGTCAAATCATTGGATTTTGGCAACACACTACAAGAAAAAAGACATTTATCAACAACATTTGTTGTCATATGTTGGATGTTATTATCAAAATTACTTTTCGCAATAACAAAAGTTGTTGCATGCCGTTGCAATAAACTCCGATGCGAAAAGATTTCGCAACCACAAGTTGTTTTTTTTGTTGTCATTTATTTTTTTGGTAATAAAATATTAAATTTTTGTTGTCATTTACGCTTTTTAGCAACAATATATTTATTGTTGCTAAAGTTTTGTTGTCAATTTTATACATTCTTGTAGTGACGTTTTAACACGGTAAGATTAGAGGATATTATGTACATTCTTTAGAAGTTTGAAAAGTGATAGAATATACACCGTATATTCCTTTAATATTATTAGTGATATTGTATTTATGTAATTATGATAGTGATCTTTTGTATTAGGAAAATGTATATTTGATTTCCGTAATTATAGGCTAGGTTTACTATTGTATACCATGTATATGAACCTATTACATTAATGAAAATAATCGAGGGATTATTCTCTTTCATGATATCAGCAGTCTAGGGAAAACTTTTCCTTCTCTGCAAACCTTCCACCACCCTACTCTCCTTCGGCCGACCCCACTTCAGCCATCCCCTCCTTTCATTTTTTTTTTCGAAACCCTAATTCTCATCTTGTTCCTCAATCATGTCTAACACAAAGAATACATTTCATCATGTCCTTGCAGTCTCCAACATCAAGAACAACATCCCTATTATTTTTGAAATGGAGAACGTCAAGTACACAACGTGTGCATAACTTTTTAAATTTCACGCAAGGTCTCATAGAGTCCTCCATCACATCGTCAAACCGGAAAAAGGCAAGGAGAAGGTGCCTTCCACCGATGATGAAATAGAGTTATGGGCAACTCTTGATGCTACGGTCCTCTAATGGATTTAATCCACTATCTCTACGGACCTCTTACAGATAATTATCAAACCCGACGCCACGACAATGAAAGCTTGGAATAGGTTGCGTGACATATTCCAAGACAACAAAATTTTTTGTGTCATAACCCTTGAACAGGAATTCTCTCACATTCATATGGAGGATTTTTCGAATGCCTCTGCCTATTGTCAAAGGCTCAAGGAGTTGTCGGATCAACTCAAAAATGTTGGTGCGCCGGTCATGAATGATCGTCTTGTTCTTCAGATGGCTGCGGGCCTCTCCGAGGCATACAATGGTGTTGGCACTCTTCTTTGTCAAAGCAATCTTCTCATGTCGTTCTATCAAACACGTTTCATGCTCACACTTGAAGAAGCAGGGTTGGCTAAAAAGTCCACAACATGAACATATTCAGCCATGATGGTGGCCATGTCACGCGACACCGATAACCCTAACTCATTCTCTGAAAATTTGAGCCAAAACTGCAACAATGGTGGTGGCAAAAAGGGCAAAAAATAGAAAAATAGTGGCAAGAACCACAACAGCGACTGCGGCAGTGGCGGTGGCAACTGCAGTGGTAGTGGTAATGGCAGTGGGGGATGAGGTGGTAGCCAACAGGGGCCTGGGCCGCAGCACCACTGGCGGCATCATTGGGCTAATGGGCAGTGGTTGTGGGGCTAGTTGGAAGTAGCCCATTCCTCCTTGCCCCATTCCACCTCAATATTGGGCCAGGCCCAATGGTCACCAGCAGCAGCAGTCTCGGCTGAACCAAGCCTGGCAGCAGTCTGGCCTACTTGGGCCTCGGTCACAGCAGGCCTTCGCTGCTGCGGGCCCAACAGCAGCCCTGACCCACATGAATATCGAGGCGGCAATGCATATACTTAGGTTAAATTCTCCGAATGCAAGTTGGTACATGGACACTGGTACTAATTCTCATATGACATCCGCGCCAGGTAATCTCTCATCTTATTTCAATTTGAGTAAAAATCATGGCATAATTGTTGGTAATGGTAATACAATTCCAATTCGTGGTTATGGTCACACAAATTTATCTCCCCCAAACCCACCTTTAGCCTTGAAAAATGTCCTTCATGCTCCTCAATTAAAAATTGATGTTTGTTTGGAATTTTACAACTGATAACTCGATTTCTGTTGACTTTGACCCTTTTGGATTTTCTGTGAAGGATTTTTGAATGGGGATACCTCTAATGAGATGTGATAGTCGGGGAGAGCTCTATTCCATCACCACCACTAAACATGCCACACCATCAACGTTTGCCTCTTTAGCACCTTCCTTATGACATGCGCGTTTGGGTCATCTGAGAGCGTCTGTTCTTTCCTCCCTTAAAAACAATAACTTTATTGAGTGTACTAGTGTTTGTAGTACTAATGTTTCTCCATCTTGTCCGCTTGGAAAACATGTTAAATTACCATTTGTTGCATCAAGTTCTAGTACTTTGTTGTCATTTGATATTATTCATAGTGATTTGTGGACATCTCCCGTTCTGAGCTCTTTGGGCCAACATTATTATGCATTATTTTTGGATGAGATTCTAATTTTTTGTGGACATTTCTGTTATCTAAAAAGTCTCAAGTTTATTCCACATTCCTATCATTTAGAGCATTCATCCGTACTCAATTTGAACGGAAACTTAAGAACATTCAATGTGATAATGGAAGGAAATTTGATAATGAGCCATTTAGAGAATTTTGTAAGGGTAATGGTATATTTTTTCAGTTTTCTTGTCCATATACGTCCTCACAAATGGGAAAGCCGAGAGAAATATCTGCACTATTGATAATATTGTTCGGACATTACTAGCCCATGCTTCATTACCACCTTCATTTTGGCATCATTCATTACAAATGACTACTTACCTTCTTAACACACTCCCTATCAAAGGATTATTATACCACTCTCCACTCAAAATTCTTTATCACAAAGATCCTTCGTATTCTAATCTAAGGGTGTTTATGCTATCCTCTCTTCCCCTCCCCTATAATAAACAAACTTCAAGCCCGCTCTACCGCTTGTGTGTTTTTTAGTTATCCGTCTAATCATTGTGGTTATAAATGTTATGATTTATCCTCTAATAAAATCATAATTAGTCACCATATCATTTTTATGAAAACCAATTTCCGTTTGCTAAGTTGCATAATTCCGTGTCAAATTCCTATAATATTTTGGATGATGGGCTCTCACCGTATGTGGTCCACCATTCGACCTAGCACACACATCGGCATCCGGACTAGCAGACACCGACAGGCCTACTACCTGCTAGCTCAGACGCATCTCGTTCTCAAATTCTGCCAGCAGGCCCAGATATCCTCCCTCAAATTCTACCAGTAGGCCCACTGCCTGCTGGCCCAAATATCGCCACACATCCACCTCGACCAGCAGGCCCACTGCCTGCTGGCCCGATCCTATCCATCCAACACCCGACCCAGGTCCTCCCAACTCATATCCTGCCCACTTCTACTCCGGGACAAGGGCCCGTTACTCATAGAAAATGGGATATTTTTAGACCAAAATGATATTTTAATATCAACACTAATGTCACTAAATCCCCCTCACCACATAACGTCGTGTCTGCCCTTCGTGACCCGAATTGGAAAATAATTCGTGACCCGAATTGGAAAATGACCATGAATGATGAATATAATGCTCTTATTAAAAATAAGACGTGGGAGTTGGTGCCCCGTGCTCCTGGTGTCAATGGCATTCATTCTATGTGTATTTTTACTCATAAGGAAAAATTTGATGGTTGTTTTGAGAGGCATAAGACCCGTCTTGTATGTGATGACAAAACTCAACAGGTTGGCATGAATTGTGGAGAGACGTTTAGTCCAGTGGTCAAATCGGAAACTATTCACACTGTTCTTAGTCTAGCTCTCTCAAAAGCATGACTCATTCATCAGCTGGACGTGAAAATGCGTTCTTACATGGCAAACTCAAGGAAACTGTATACATACATCAGCCCTTGGGTTTCAGGGACCCCGATCATCTTAACCATGTGTGCTTGCTGAAGAAGTCCTTATATGGGCTCAAACAGGCTCCTCCGGCCTGGTACAAGAGGTTTGCAGATTATGTGTCTACTATTGAGTTTTCTTACAGCAAGTCTGATCATTCTCTGTTCATCTACCGTCGTGGTAATTCTCTAGCATACATTTTGTTATATGTGGATGATATTATATTGACTGTTTCCTCTGATAAACTGCGCAAGTCCATCATATCTTTTCTTAGCTCCGAATTTGCTATGAAAGAATTGGGGCCTTTGAGTTATTTTTTGGGTATAGCTGTAACTCGTCATTCAGGTGGTCTATTTCTATCTAATTGTTGAACGGGCTGACATGTCATCCTGTAAGTCATCTCATACTCCAATTGATACTAAACCGAACCTGAGTGCTACTTCTAGAATACCATACAAGGATCCCTCCCACTATCGTAGTCTTGCAGGGGCTCTTCAATATCTCACATTTACTAGGCCTGATATTACTTATGCAATGCAACATGTGTATTTATTCATGCATGATCCGAGGGAACAACACATGTACGCTCTCAAACGCATTGTGTGTTACATTCAGGGCACTCTTAATTACGGTTTACACTTATATCCATCATCAGTATCTACTCTCATGTCTTATACAAATGCTGATTGGGGTGAACGTCCAGATACTAGGTGTTCGACATTTGATTATTGTATATTTCTTAGTGATAACTTGGTCTCTTGGTCGGCTAAACTTCAGGCTACTTTGTCGCGGTCCAGCACGGATGCCGAGTATCAAGGGGTAGCAAATGTGGTGTCTGAGTCATGTTGGTTACGTAACCTCCTCTTATAGCTTCATTTTTCTATTCAGAAAGCTACATTTGTCTACTGCGTTAATGTTAGTGCGCTATATCGCTCGGGCAATCCTGTCCAACATCAGCGCACTAAACATATCGAGATGGATATTCACTTTGTTCGCAAAAAGGTAGCTCGTGGACAAGAACGTGTCTTGCATGTCCCCTCATGTTATCAAATTGCTGGCATCTTTACTAAGGGCCTTCCCTTAGTTCTGTTTGAAGATTTTAGGGACAGTATCAGCGTACGACAACCCCCTGCTATGACTGCGGGGGTGTGATAGAATATACACCGTATATTCCTTTGATATTATTAGTGATATTATACATCTGTAATTATGGTAGTGATCTTTTGTATTAGAAAAATGTATATTTGATTTGTGTAATTATAGGCTAGGTTTACTATTGTATACCATGTATATAAACCTATTACATTAATGAAAATAATCGAGAGATTATTCTCTTTCAAAAAGTACTTAGTCCACAATTAACTACATAATTCAATTAGTGTGAATTCACATCGTGTAAGGTCCATTAAACAGGAAAACATTCTTATTAGAAGTTTCTCCATTCTTCAGGATCGAACCATAGAAAAGCTATAAGACTTCAACCCATAGATGAGTCAATTTTTTGCTCGGCTCAAATTCTCATTCCGGCTTGACTCGCCTCAATTTTTGTCAAAGTTGCGCTCAATCCAACGTCTTAACCCGACTAAATCAAAACTCAAATCGACGAAGCGCGTACTTGACTTAGCAAGTTCAGTTGGCTCGGCGAAGTGATTACTCAAAACATTAAGCTCAAATTGCTCAATTATGACGTAACCGAGCAATATGTTAATTTGATAATGGAAAATTTTATGTGGTTTGTGCTAAACACGCTGTAACTTATGACTATTTTATGTGGATTTAAAAAGTAACTAAACAGATTTCAAAAATTAATGGAACTTAATTTAACACATCTTCTGAATTTATTGTTTTTGTTAAATTCTATTTTGTAATTAATATTAAATCAAACCACATTTGAAATTGATTACAATTTAAACATGAATTTGTATAAAGAATGAGATATATATGATGAAATTATGGAGACATAATTTCTGCTAGTCATTTTTTGATTAGTCAGCCGTGAGAATTTCCAAATTTGAAATTTAGCCATAGATTGTAAGTAAATAGGTCACGTGCTACATGTCTATTCAATGGCAGCATGTAAGACAAGTATAATTTAATAGATTTAAATAAGACAGTGATTAATAGATTTAACAAATGATTATAGGGCCCTCAATTAACAATTTTATTCTTCTAAGCACACGTTAGAAACCCTCTTTTCTATAATATTGAAAAGTAGTAGTAGTAGTAGTAGTACATATGAGTATACATACCAAGTTGAAATTAAATTTTGCTTATCATCATGTGTAGTTCTTGGAATGCTACAATGAGTTTTGTAAGAGATATTTTTTGTGATATGGAGTAACTTCAATAAAATCTTTGAAAAAGTAAGATGATGAAGAAGAGAACCAAAAGATTGGCGATAAAACCCATTACTTGGGATTTGTTTATAAAGTTAGCTTAGATTAGATGAATTCGTTTCTCTCGATCTTCATCATGTCCACCAAGTGCATTGGAACCATGGATCTTTTGACATGGAAACATGTACAATTCGAGCGATCTGTACTCATTTCATTTATGCAACAACTACAGCATACATGCACTATGATATATATGTGTGTATACACTTATTATATACTAGAATGGAGCTAAGAGATGATGATCATTCTAGGTGTTTCCTAAAAAATCATAATTATTAGCATCGGAGTGTATGATATTGAATCTTACATGTGCTTTAATCTATGTTTAGAGTGTCAAATGGGACCAAAAGAGGCCGAGTTAATAAATGAGTGGTCATTTACCCATTCAAAGGTTATTTGGGCTCACGTGACCGCTTGGATCATATGGTCTAATGATACGTCCAAATTACACCTCCTAAAAGGATGTAAAGCGATCGATGCAAATATAGAATCCAACAGAGATTGAGGACGAATCCCACATGGAATATGACAAGAACAAATACAATTCAATTGTAAACCTCGATACTTAATCTATATTTCAAAGGTGTTGAGAAATAATATTGATTTTTGATTAAGAACTACTATTTGATTCAAATATGAACTAATTACAAATTTTGTAATTCAAATTAATGAGAGGACTAGGTTTGGTGTTCCCTCTAGGTGGATTAATGTGTTTGAGTCTATGCTTGATTTTAATTGAATATCTATTATACTAGATAATGGGCTAATTAAGTTTTATCCCTATTTTCCCAACCTATGAGACAAATATCATCACTAGGCTTTTCCAAGCCCTAGGATGTGCTAATCAATACACTCAATAGATTCTCATATTATTCATTCTATTCCTAACTTTGGTATTAGATAGGGTTTAAAGCCCTAAATCTATGTCACTAATTCTTTTCCTCCACCAATTACTCTTTTTCAAGCAATAAATGGTGATGGTGCACTACCAAAATTGGCCACCATGGTATTCATACAATAAAAAGCATTAATGGAGTATAACATTAATACTCACTCTATTCAAGCATTAAATACCTATAACAATAATCAAACTCTAGTCTTTGCTTGACAGGGCGGTGTTTTGACCGATTGAACGGGGACCGAGAATCAGTCTTTTGATCCTCCTCGAGTCTATTGTCGTCTTTCGAATGTTGCTTCATAATTAGTTGGTGCAGACGTTGAAGGATCAGCTGGCACTAGATAGGAAAGGTTTTCGATCGGAGTCTAACTATCAAGTTGGGACACATCGAACAAGCCCATAAATTTCAACATCACCACTCACCAGCCTGTTTAATGCTTTTGTGGTATTTCCACCACTTTGGAAAATTTTCGTGTACATGCAATACTATAGTGCTATTTACCTATAATACTATTAAAATCAATTTTACTGAAAATAACGATAGATTGATTATCAAAACTACCAAAATAAGATAAATACATATATGATATAAATTTATCTTGAATAGAATCCCCTTAATGATGCCTTATTTTAAGGGATAAGTTGTTACCATTTACCTTCTTTTACTATTCATATCTTCCTCTCATAATAAATTTTTGCTGGTCCAATAATTATTTCCATAAAAATATCACTTGTGTTTAATATACAACAACATATATTAAAAATACAAAACACATTTATAAAACTCTTCTATAAAAATAATGAACATAAAATAGGTAGATGAAAACTTATCTGTAGAAGAAAAATATAACCTATAACTTGTATATACAAAAAATATACAATAAAAATATAAAATCAAAGGTACATATATTATAATATGAAAAACACTTACCCTATTATTAGTATATACCATTACAATACAATAGAATTAACATACAATAAGAATGATGAAACTGAAATGAAAAAAATTAAACCTTTGTGAAATGATAGTACTTACCCTATTATCAATATATACAACACAAATATATTATAATGAAATTAACATACAATAGGAATGATGTAACGTATATACAAAAATAATACAATAAAAATACAAAATCAAATCTAGGTATATTGTAATGTGAAAATTTACTTACTCTATTATGAGTATATACAACATAAATACATTATAATGGAATTAACATACATATGATGTAACTGAAATGAAAAAAAAATAAAACCTTAGTGTGTATATATATATATATATATATATATATGTAAATCTACCACATAATTAAGCTTAAGAAAGGGGGAGATGGGAGAGGATTTAATTTTTGGTACAATCTGTAAATCTAGTTACCACTTATTTAGGCTAAAAAGGGGGACATAGGAAACTTCAATATTTGGTACAATCAATAATTTATCGGTAATATTAGTAAATATTTAATAATGTAGGTAATAGTAGTAATATTGATCATATAGTAGTAAACTCAAGTAATTTTTCCAAAGGAATATTTACTTGACATAACTATCTCTAAGAGATATTTATTGATAATAAGTACTATTTAATTTATTTATATTTAATAGTTATAATGATTTTCTAATTTACATATTATAGTTATACCGAATACATGGAGTTATTTCATTGTATTAAGCTTCACTCTCACCTTTGTATGTCTTCTCCCTCACTTCTCTCTTCGTTCCCTCCCTCTCTTCTCAGATTTGCTTCTAACCACCACCCCTCCACTATCGGCACCACCTCGGCAACCACCATTCCCGATGGCAATCTCCATATCTGCTTCTCTCTCACCTCTCTATCTCTTCTCCCTCACTTCTCTCTTTGTTCCCTCTCTCTTTTCAAATATGCTTCTAACCACCACTCCTCCACTATCGGCGTCACCGCGACAATATATGTTCCCTCTCTCTTCTCAATTTCGTGTTCTTCAGTACAATAACCCAAATAATAAAGTGAGGAACTTAAAGAAAGGTTGAGGAAACTAGAAGAAGCTTTGGAGAGGAAATACCGGAATCCATAGCTTCTTCTCCTTGTTGTATCTTAGATTTGAGTGTATTTGAATGTATTCATTACTTTTTTATATATATATACATACGCTGTATATTAGATTTGAGTGTATTCGTTATTTTTTCTCTATATATATATATAGTTTTACTCAGATTAAAACTAGTTGTATTTGATTGTATGTGTTGTTTGAATGATATATATACATATATTTGTATACATTCTTTTTGAGTAAATAGAGTGTATTTGAAATTTGTTGAAATACATTCAATTTTGCGACACCGGTGGCGACCTTGGTGATCGGAGCTCGAATACATTCAAATATAGTTAAAACAAATATAGTTAAAACAAAAGGATATATCAATATATAAATTATACACTAAAATACACAGCTCTATCATGTATTTAAATGCACTGAAATACAATCATTTTGAATACACGTGTATTCAACGAAATTAAGATTTCATATATTCAAATACAGTTGAATACACGTGACATTGAATAAGATTGGATACAGTATGATTAGAGTATAATTATTTGCGTAAGTTGTCCTACTACTTTTCAGCCTTCATCCAAAAAATCCACAAAAAACAAATTCAGAATCACTTTCATTGGTTTATTTCTTTTTTCCTTTTAGTAGTAATGAACTATAGATTTGTGTCTTTTATATGGACAACTAATCATACTCTAATACTGTTATTTCATATGATTAATTGCTCAGCAATGCTTTAGTTTTGGAAACATTCAGTGCCAAAATTACTGAATACTTAAGCCGTCAATCTCTAGACTATGTAATGTACTTTATCTATTAGATTATGGTCTGATATTTTACCAAAGGTTTTTTTAATCTACCATTGTATGATATTTTTTGAAGATATACTCGGTGGACGATTTTAAAACGGACTCTTCATCCATTATATAGAGAAGATCACCAAGATTTTGTGATGCAATGTCCTATTTATTCCAATTTTAAGAGCTCGGATCAAATCGGTATAATTTTGTGTGGTTTCCATTAAAGATGCAAATTATTTTAAAGAAAAAAATCAAAATATTAATAATTTGATTAAGCTCTAACTATTTTATTGAGAAAAGGAAATTATTTACCCGTAAAACGGTACAACTGAATTTGTATACGTGGTCAAAGACATGTGGATCTTAAGTGACACGTTTGATAGTAATTCTAGATAAAATACACTGTAATTAAGTAATAACAAGATAAAGAAAAGCAATGATTAGCTTGAGCCTTGTGATAGCTTCTGGGCATAGTTACGACAATTTGTACGAAAGTACAAAGATCGAGAGAATATGAGTAAGTGTCTTGTAATAACTAGAATATGTCCCCTTTACAATAGAATACTGTGGCTTATTTATACACGAGATACACGGGTACATATCCCATGAAATATGCTCTCATTAATACATGAGAATGAATATTGTAATAATTGGACAATTAGTGTCTCAATAAATGTCATTAATGCTCTTATTGGAAGACATATGACCAGTTTACTAACGGTCGTCCGTTGCAATTCAAAACGGCTCCATTGATCTTCTACACCACTGGTACCTTATATGCACGTAATGCTTCCGGTCTTTCTTAAGTACTACCGATAATGTCTGAAGCTGACCTAGACTTGACTCAGCATTAATTGTCGCGTGTCTTATTATAATTCGTACAACTGTCTTACACGAATTTTGCCCTATACAGATAGTCCCCGCACTTTCCCGGCGCATATCTTGCATGCCTGAAAAGTGGATTTGAACCCCTGACCGAAGGAACCTTATACTTCGGCGAGAAATTTGAAATGTAATGATTACGAGACTTGTCAATCGTCACATAATCCAATGCTTCTGAAACGGCGGCAACGGAACCATCACTCTAGTTGACATGAAATATCGCAATGATGGTGCACGTCTTTTCACCTCCAAAGGTTATATTTTTCTACCATAAATAAGAGGACAAATCTCCCCACAAAAGGTAACTACGAATTTTCCAACATCCATTTGCCTTCCTTCATTCTTGAAATCTTCTTCCACAATGTCATCCATAAAATCTTCTCCTTCTCGTTCTTATGAGAACAATGACGACCTTCCAATCCATCGTCATGGGAAATAACCTATTTTTCCTACGACCCAGAAGACTGATTTACACTCTACTGTTACTGAAATTCTTCCTTCGGGTTTTGATTTCTCAGGAGACCTCCGTGTTCAAAACAATTATGAACAGGTCGAGAACTTTGAATCCAAGATACTTCCTGACGTTATAGAAAATTATGGCTTTTCCTCCTGCATAATTGCAGAACAGTTGACCCCGTCGATCAAGTGTACCAAAATATTGAAGGATTTCCCATGATTTATATTTACCCATTCACCATAGGTTTCAAACTCCCCATTTTCTAAGATCATCAAAGACATTTTTTGCCGGTATAAAATCTGTTTGGGCCAAGTTGCTCCGCAAATTTGGAGATTAGTCTACTACATACAGATGTTAGCCAATAATGCCGATGTTCCATTTACTATCGATCATCTTTTCCTCCTCTATTACCCTGGGATTTTTTAGGTGGAATTATCCATCTATACCCCCGAGAAATTTGTAGCCTCATTAACGCTGAAGACGATTTCAATTGTGGTTGGATAACCCGTTTCATTCTAATCAAGACTGACCAAATCCACCAACCTTATTCAGATCCTTTCATGAAAGAGTGAAATCCTTCCCGTGAGTATTTTTTACTGCAAACTTTACTTTTTTGTCTTTCGAATAAAGGAAAATCCCTTTCTTATGCAAATATTGTAACTTTTCAGCCGTTTTAGTTGAGCCACAACTAATTGAAGGGATTTTTGAGTGGATGGTTAGTCTTCTTCGTGCCTCCCCCAACATCATCCGATCATGAAAGTGTATCACTTCTGAATGGTGAAAAGGGAAATACTATGGTAAGTATTAGCCCTAACTATCCCTTTTATATATGCTTCACCCCATATTTCCTGGGATTCTTTTTCATTCTATCTTTTCAATTCGTAGGACTCTCGGTATGAAAATCCATAGCCCAGAAAGTTCCATCCCGTGTAGCCGCTTTGTCTAACATTCTCCAGTCTGCTTCTACCAATCAGAAGCCGAAAGCTCAAGACAAAGCTCCTGAGACCCCGGTAGGAATTAGTTCCCAAATGATAAATCACCACCGGCTCACGGAGTACTGGAAAGAGCTGTAAGCGGAAGTTAAAATGGGTGTTATTCAAATTAATAAGGAGGAGAATGCGAACAATGACAATACCGGCCCGTAGAGTCCCCGGCGAGATGCTCCAGAGGCAAAGACAATTGTTCCTCCTGATGACCCTTTTAAGCACAACTCAATCCCTATTTCCGGTACTGAGGTCGGGACATCTGCTTCTTCCCCCCCTCCCAGAAATACCCCAATGCTACTCTTGAGGCTTCCATTGCACACCTTGCAGACTTGCTTCTACATGTAATATATTTTTTCCTTTGAGTTGTTCTTCAGATGTCATGTCTCCTTACCGACCATAATTCCTTCACTCAGGGTCATGCCACTGCTTTCTCTATTTCATATTTGGCTAAGAATATGAGCCATTCTTGTGAAGAAAAGAAGTCGAATGAGAAAATCCAATACCTCAGGACATAAGTTGTAGACCTCCGAGTTGATCTTAGAGATTCGAGCTCTCTTCAGGCCTCTCTCTGGCGGACGCTGCTGATTCTCTTCGAGACTGTGAAAATTCCCTTCAAGCTTTAACCACTTCATATGTAGCCCTTCAAGGGAGGACAACAAGGTTGGCAATATATTTGGCATAAGCCCAAGGGAAGTTGCACACCTCTAAGCACACCATTAACGAACTCCACGCTAAATGCCAAAGATGGAAGCTTCGAAGAAATTTGGTTGTTCTGAAGAGTCGTGTGGATACCTTGAAGAGGCCAGCAAGTCGGGGATTGATATTCCTTGTGAACTCCTAGACGCAGAAATTGACCTCCGCGATGCTGAGTTATAGTTGGAAGCTCTACGGGGAGATAGAGAGGATTCAGACATAGAAGTTGGTGATGATGATGAACCCCCCTAACTGATATTTTTTGATCTTTTTGTTTTTGTTGGCAACACTTTGAAACATCCCCGGCGGACCATGGAGCGGGCAAGTCTTAACCTTTCGCGTGAGTTTATTTTCAGTTTAATTTTTATTACCGGGTCACTTTGAGCCTAATTAGTATCTTTTGTAACCTGATTGATTTCGGTCTGGAAAAGTATGAATGAAAGAATTTTCCCTTTTTCTGCAACTATGCACAAATTTTCATCCTTTATCTATTTTCAAAAGCAAATATTAATTACAAATTTATTTGTAGGTTTATAATTACTTTGCTTCGTAAATCGGAACCTCACTCTGAGTTTACTTTATTGGAACATGCTAAGATTTGGAAGTTTTAAAAACTTTTCGACAATCTTAATCTAGTTCCAAAGATGTATTTTCTTTTCATCTTATATCGGGGCTTCTGATGGCCTTTATAGTTAGTTTTGGACATGACTTGATTCCGGACAACTTAAAACTTCGGTACTTTTTGTATCCGGAGATTAACTTTTTTGTTAAAGTTTTAATAAGAGAGGACCCTTATTTTTAATGATGTTGTAGAAGAGGACATCTCTTGTTCATTATGGCATAGAACCTTTGATATATTTAAGATAGCATACGTTTTATACTCGTGATGACAAAGATTTATTAATCATAAAATGATTTTTTTTATTAATTCCTTTGACTTACAAATGTGAAGACAAGGGCAAGAATAATCTGGATGTCATCTAGTGTGGTCAGTCCGGTTACATATACTTTGAACTATTTATGCAGTCTCCGGCATCTGGGAAGTCCCAGTATCGGGTGCTTGCTTGAAGCACTAAAATTTCCTAAAATTGTCTTCACTTCATTCCTGGTGTATATGTCCCCCTAGTATTTGGGTGTTCATGTTATGAAGACTCGGATACTGGATAGCTCTCCCCAGTAGCAAGATAATTAGCATGATTATTTTTTTTGCTGCCTCATTATAAATCTTGCCGAAAAAATTCAATTGGGACAAAAATCGGACGAAGAAAAAAAAGTGCAGCGCATGTTTTATCTGTCTACACATAATACTTCTTCAAATGACTTACATTTCAATTACTAGAAAGTTTGTTTCCTTGTTGGTCGATCAGTTGATAACCTCCTTTACCGGCAATAACGATGACTGTATACGGTCCTTCCTAACTTGCGCCAAATTTCCCTACATTATGCTCCCGGATGCTCTGAGTTACCCTCCGGAGCACTAAGTCCCCGAGTTTAAAGTGTCTGAGATTTGTGTGCCATTTGTAATAACGTTTCATTCTTTGTTTTTGAGCCACTTGTATGTAAAGTCACGACGCTCTTCGAGCAAATCCAGGTGCACGGACATTGATTCTGCATTTGATTTATCCTCAGGCAGAGATATCTCAAGCTGGGAGTTTCCATTTCTACCTAGATCAAGGCCTCTGCACCGTAGACCAGGAAAAAGGGAGTTATTCCGGTACTCACTTTTATCGTGGTTCTATATGCCTATAATATTCTTGGTAACATTGACGACAATATTTCTTTTGCAGCTTCCAATTTCTTCTTCAAGTTCTGGATTATAGTCTTGTTTGTTGATTATGCCTGACCATTGACACTAGGATGATAGGGAGTAGAGGTGATCCGCTCGATGTTCAAGTCGTTTAGAAATTTCACGACTTTGGCTCCGATAAAATTCCGTCCATTGTCATAAGTTATCTCCTTCGAGATGCCAAAATGATAAATAATGTGTTGTCAAATGAAGTCCTTCACCTCTTTCTCCTGGATCTTTGTACAAGCTGCAGCTTCAATCCATTTAGAAAAATAGTCAGTCATAAATATAATTTGACATACCTGCCCGGGTGCTACTGGCAAGGGTCCGACTATGTCCATCCCCCACTTCATGAACGGTCACGGGAATACTATCGGATGTAATTTCTCACCTGGTCGGTGTAATAGTTGTGCATGGCGCTGACACTTATCACATTTCTTTATAAACATTTTTGTATCTTCTTCGATCCGAGCCAATAATAAGTGGCCCTCATGAGCTTCCTCATTAAAGATTCTGCTCCCGAATGATTTCCATAAATGCCTGCATGGACTTCCCTCATTATGTAATCAATCTCATCGAAGCCTACGCACTGGGCCAGGAGACCATAAATTACCTATGGTAAAGTTTTCCGTCTATGACACAGTACCGGGCAGCTTTGGCTTAGAGCTCTGGATGCTTTCGGGTCCTCCGGGAGCTTTCTTTTCACGAGATAGTCCAAGAATTCATTTCTCCAGTCCCAAGTCAGGTTGGTTGAATTTACCTCGTCGTACCCGACAGAATCTAGTGCAGAATCCAACAGCTGAACAACCGACTCAGTTTTGAAACCCTCGGCTTCCGTGCTGGAACCTAAGTTTGTAAGTGCATCTGCTTCTGTGTTTTCTTCCCGGGGTATATGTACCATCGTCCATTCTTGAAAACAAAAATAAAGCTTCAAGGCCTTTTCTAGGTATCTTGACATGCGCTCTTCTTTGGCTTCAAACACTCCATGGATTCGGGTAACTACCAGCAGTGAGTCACACTTGACTTCTATGATTTGTGAGCCTAAACCTCGGACCAGTTCCAAATATGCAATCAAAGTCTCATACTATGCTTCATTGTTAGTCAACGGAGTGCCATGTATTGCTTGCCTTAAAATTTTGCCGGTGGGAGTTCGTAATACCACTCCCGGATTGGTCTCTTTGACGTTGGAGGCACCATCAGTATAAAGTGTCCAGATCCCAGGGGTAGTCCCCAAGACCAAGATAGCCTTCTTTTCCGCCTGAGGGGTTACTCCCGGACTGAAATCGACCATAAAGTCTGCAATGACTTGCGACTTTATCGCAGTCTGGGGTCTATATTCAATATCAAACTCACTTAATTCTACCTGCCATTTAGCTAAGCACCAGGAAAGTTTAGGCTTATGCAACACATTTTTAAGAGGGAATGTAGTTACTACAATAATTGGGTAGCATTGAAAATACAGTTGAATCTATCGCGGCGACATTACTAAGGCAAAAGCCAATCTTTCGAATAATGGTTACCGGATCTCGGCCCCTGACATTGCTCTACTTACGTAATAGACAGAAAATTATGTATCTTTTTCCTCCCGTACCAGAACTGCACTTACCACTACCTCCGAGACCGCCAGATATATAAGTAACTGCTCTCCGTCCTTTGGCTTTGACATGAACGGAAGACTGGATAAATACGTTTAGAGCCTACTGGCATTCGGGCGTCCAAACAAAATCATTCTTCTTCTTCAGAAGTAAAAATAACTTGTGACATTTTTCTAACGACCGGGAGATAAACCTGCTTAAGGCCGCCACTCGCCTGGTCAGCCGCTGCACCACTTTCACATCTTCAAGCATCACTACAAGAAATTGAACTTTTAGCAATCATTTCTTAACGAAGGGAGATAAATCCAGTCGTTATAAGTGTAGATATAGCGACCAGACATTGTTAGTCGTTAAATGTCAATATTTAGCTCAATAATAGCGAGGGAATAATGTCCGGTCGCTAATTGGTATAATATCCGGTCGTTATGAAAAGATGCCCATTATTTCCCCCCTTTTTTCCAACTGCTCTATACCCACTAACACGCCCCCTCCCCACAATAGATAAAATAGAGAAACCCGTAAAATACAAATTGAAATGCGACTTGGAGTCTCTCTGGTTAATTAGTCTCAGCGTATTAGGGTTTCATTCTCCTTCTTGCCAAGGTAAATTTCCCAAATCTCTGAACTTGTTGTTCTTAATATTTCACTTGTATAGGTGTTTGTATTTTTTAGGTTTATTTCTGAACTTAGAATTTGAAAAATTTCGTTGCAATTAGTTCAATTTCTGCAGAGAATATTGTTGTATTTCCACCTGTATATAGCTATGATGGGGCTAGTCGAATTCCATTGTACCATTACCTTGCCTATAATAGCGGACCTACGTTTGTGGTTATGGGTGGTTCAGCACCCATTTGCTTTGGCTAGACCATTTTATATATACATAGATAAGCACCCATTATGAAATAGTGTTCCCATGGGTTCTTACGGTGTGCACAGCGTTGCAGAGGTACTTACTTTGCATATCTAAACCATTGATATCTATGAATTTGTTATTAATTTTAAAAGATTGAGATTAAAAAAATATCTCTAGAAGTTAAAGGTGAATAATTGAATCAGATAAAGAATATATTTAAAATAATTCTTTTTTACCAAATTATCTAATTGAGACTCGAAAAAAAATCGAAGTAATTGATAGGCGCATTTCCAGACTTGTTTCATTTTCTTTTAAATTTACTCAAATATAATTTGAATTTGTTAAAAAATCTAAAACTAAATGGAACTTATTTTAGTTTTGTGATTGGGTTGTCTAATTATAACATAAAATCCTAGTAAATCGATATGAATTAACTCAAAAACTGACCAATCCACCCAGATGAATTTCCATGTTTGGTCTTTGTGACCATTGTGAAATTTATATTAAAAACAGTTAAGCATCTAGTAACTATAAATTCTGGATTCGCCACTATTCTGATTATATAAATGGTATTTCTGTAGTGTTTCTTATGTTGTACTTTTGTGATGATTAAATTTATCTCTTAGTGAATTATGTCTTCTAGCATCTTACGATCAGTTATTGCTTGCTGGTTATTTAATAATACGGGTTAGCTGCTTCTTATTTACTTATATAAACAAAATATGAGAGTAGCTGCTAAAACAATGGAATGAAGTCTGGTTTTGTCTCTTAGATACATTAAGTTATTGAAGGGGAGTCTTGGAATAACTGATAAAGTTGATGTCATGTGACCAGGAGGTCATGGGTTCAAGCCGTTGAAACTTCTCATTAACTTTTAGCACTCTAAAATGTATATACTGATTTGCAAAATGGGAGTAAGTAAAGAGAAATACATGTATAGCTGAGAGCTTTGTGCTATTATAGAATGTATGTGTGCTTCCTTGGATAAAGAGGCTTTTTTGCGTGGTTGTACTTGAATTTACCAAATATTTCTTGCATAGGTTTTTTTTTTATACTATTTGTCGGTGCACTAGATAGATTGATTAAACAAGCTATTCAAGAGACCTATGCACCATGGTAGAATCTAAAACTGTATTTGTAAAATTACACTCTCCCCTAAAGAAAGTATGATGAGCAATTGGAAAGGTATCATTCTCTCTTTTTAACTGTAACTTTTATAATGATTCAATTTATTATTTTTCTTTAGTTCAAAATTTGTTGTACTCTTGGATGGTAAGTTTAATTAGCATTTACAGTTTTTGAATATTCAAATGGAGAAAAAATTGACGAGTATTAATTTATTACTTTTTCAATGTAGAACTTGATGCAGCCTTATTGAACCTTGAACCTGAGAAGAATGTATTGCTTTCTCCATCTTTAGTTAGTTAAGACGAGGGGAATCTCTTGATTATTAGCTTAGCAAGAAGAGAACCTCTTCTATGAACTGTATGCAAGAAAAAAATGTTAAAATTGTCAAGGTCCTCCAGATCTTTAATGATGAAGAATTTTTTAAGAGTGGAAAATAACCGAATAATTTATCGAGCCCTCTACTTAATAAAAAAATGGAGAATAACTGATCGATGTGTGCTAAGATCTCCTCTGGACATTTCCATTATACATATTGCTGACTTCTTTTCCTCATTCACAATGCAATTATTAAACCTTCATTAGTGATTATTTACTTTTGCAATAATGACTTGGTCCACATGTACCACAACTAGAGTTTGTTTTGCTAAATGTAATCTCCCATTCATTTTTATCCATTGTTTATAGTTGACTCAAGGTAGCTCGATGCCCAGCTGTAGAAAATATCTTTATTTTTTTGATGTTCTTATTTCATAATTTTTTCTATCTCTTAATTGAATTTTCCTTGTTTAATTACTGAGATAAGTTTCCCATCTTTTATACAAATAGTTGATAATACAGGGAGTTGGTTCGAATACATGAGTTGTGTCGACAGTGTTCAGAATCATGTACAGAGATATACAAAGAGATTAATCTGACAGTTACTGATCTTTGGACTGCAATTCAGAAAAGAGGATTGGTTGGATTGTTGCTTTACGTAAGTCTCTCTAATCAGAGTTTTGAGTGCTTTGAATCACTGTCATATTGATAACATTTCAATGACATGAAACAATCACATTTATGCATCAAAGTCTTGATTCTTCATTTAATTTATGTAATTGAATTTATATGTATGTTATTTTCTTAATATAATTTGGTGCTGCTTAATAGAAATAAGAATTGGTTAACTTTGAATTTAACCTGATGCTTGTTAATTGTGATCGTATGTCCGCGTCCTGTGTCTTTTAAGAAGACAACAATCTCTTATCTTTGTGACTAGTGCAACAAATGTTATAACTGGTTTTGGGCTTTCACTACATAGAAGAATTTTGGCAAGTGCTTGGCGGGAGCTACTTTGGTTAAGGTATCATATTCTTCCCATGATGGACTTGACTTCTTTCTGTTACATCTCATCTCTTGTTACTCCTGTAAATGTTTTGTTGGGTTAAATCTACCTAGCTAGTCTAAACAAAAGTATAAAATTATTTCACCATGTTAATAAAACATGCTTTCATACCCCAATGAGAAGACAACTATTATTCATGGTATAGCTTGTTCACTAAATTATTGGGTAAAATTGATACTATTTGTTAATGTTGGATTTGATGTTGTGACATTTGACCCAACATATCTCCTAAAGTATTGATGTGTAAGTATGTTCGGACAAATATTGCACAACATTCGTACCAACATTTTCTGAACATATTTTGCCTTACTTCATGCGATGCAATATTATTTGTGTAAATATTACTATGAGATAAAAACGACTTGGCAATGTAAAAAGAAGATGGTAAAAAACGAGTGAGGACTAAGTCAAAAGTTGTTGCTTGTCGTGAGGATCAAGCCAAAGCAGTTGAGATTTTTACTCCCTGATCTTCTCCAATCAATCCCACCAGCAGTCCACCTTTCCCTCAACTTCCACAACTGATCGATGAGCAATTCAAGGAAGACTTTCTACTATAAATAGAGAGGCTACTACAGAATATCGATATCCAGAACCATAAAGTAAAAATACCAAGAGAGCTCTCGGGATTTCATCTAAGAAATCTGGATCACCAGTGTTGCTTGAGTGTGTTGACAACATTATGTCCAACATTACAATTGCTGTTTAGATTCTAGATTAGTTTTATATGGAGCGATTGTAATTTTGAGGTTGTCTATGACTACTTAGTTAGAATTTTCAGGCAGAAGTCATCTACGACTTCAACTTTTAATTCATTTCCATTTTATCTTGTAAATCTGTAAAAAAAAAAAGAATTTGTATATAATATATCTACAATACATTTGGTCATTGACCATCATAAGTAATATTATATATATAACTTATGAAAACTTAAAACATTTGTGTTCTTTAAATTTTCGCTGCATTTACTCTTCAAAGTTTTATGTTTTGCTAAAGTGTTGTTACTGGTGTCGGACGACATAATTTTCGACATTTGGAAACAGAATTGGCATTCAAGTTTATTTTATTTTATTTTTATTGTTCCATAGTCCCGTTCAAGTGGTATCAGAGCTGACACTTAACACAATAAGTGTTTGGTCATGTTGTCATAAGCTATGGATCCGGCAAATCCAACTATTGGTAAGCTTTCTATTTTAAATGGATCAAATTATGCCTATTGGAAGATTCTCCTACGTTCTCATATCAAATCAATTGATGTTATGGCATGGAGATCTATAACCAATGGGTATGTTGTTCCAATGTTGCCACCGGATGAGGAATGTGACATTCTTGTTAAACCTTAATCCGAATGGACTACAGAAGAAACCAATAATGCTAGCTTTAACGAAAAAGCCTTAAATGCAATTTTTGGATGGATTGATATGTATATATTCAAACTCATTCAAAACTGCCCCACGGCTAATGATGCATGTGATACTTTACAAATTCATTGTGAAGGTAGCTCAAGTGTTCGTCGAACAAAGCTATGCATACTCATGAGTAAATATGAACATTTAAGGATAGAAGAAGCGGATTATATTAAATTTTATTTTGAAAAGTTGATTGACATCTCAAATGAATATCAAGTGATTGGTGAACCATTAACCAACACTCAACTTGTTGAAAATGCTCTCTGTTCTTTTTCTGAAAAGTTCAATTTAAAGATTTGTGTTATTGAAGAAGCTCACAATCTTGCCACAATGGACCTTCATACCTTGATGAGCATACTCAAAACTTATGAGATGAACATTGCGAATCAAAAGGAATTGTATAAAAGCAAGAATGTGGCACTTCAAGTTCAATCCTCGGAGAGTCAAATCGAAGAAGAGGATGAGAATCTTGAAGAAATAGGTGATGGTGAATATGTTGCCTTACTCACTCGAAAATACAATTCGATGGTGAGGAAGTTCAACAATGAGAGAAATCAATCTAAATCTAAAGAGCACTAAAACCAAGTTGTCAATCAAAATCCCATTAGATTCCTTCCAAATGTGCAAAAAGGAAATCAACTAAGAAGAACCAACTCAGATCGTACCAAATTTGATCCCAAACAACTTGAGTTCGTGCAGTGTCATGCATGCTCGGGTTGGGGTCACTATGCTAACGAATGTGCAAACACCCTTAGAAAATTTGGTAAGAACCTATGGATTTTTCTTAGTGATGATGAAGGAGAAGAGGAAGGAGATCGTGAAATTGAAACACAAGCAATACTAGCTACTGTTTTCAAACAGTCTCTATCAGATAATGAAGATGTCATATACAATGTGTCTCAGATTCCACGACATTTGCTCCAGCATCAACAACGACATCAACATCTTCAACGACATCCAAAAGGTATGAATTCTTTAACTATTCTGATGTTAATTGCTTTAGTGGTTCTATTTCTGTTAGTGAGGTTGATTGTATGGATCAAGTTAAATGCAAAGATGATATGATTAATGAATTACAAAGTATTTGTAAAGCCTTAATCATAGAATCCAAACAACTTGATAAAAAGGTAAAATCTTTAACTCATGAGAATTTAGTATTAAAAGGCACGATAACCCGACTTGAGGTTGCACTTACCAAAAAGGATATTGAATTTGGTAAGATTCGTGCAAAATTGGATTTAGCCGAAGCAACCTTCCGTAAGCTCAACACGGGGACTTCGAAATTGAATGAGATACTCAACTTTAGTAAACCTTCACATGCAGGAATTGGGTACGAAAACTCTCTTAAAACCATATGCTCTAATCTTTTTGATAAAAATGAGAAAATATGCTTTGTAAAAGAAAAATGGATGAATAATTGGTTCTCATATATGTCAAAGAATATGAAGTTTGTGTGTCATCACTGTAATTCCTTTGGACACTTAAAACCATATTGTTTCAAATTTCAAAATTATGTGAGCAAAATGTTGCCTAAAATGTTGTCCAACATTCCGGATAACAATCGAAGCAACATTTCTGAGCCAAAAGGTAAAAAATGTTTTAAGAGAGTTTGGCTTCCTAAAAAGGATGTAACATGTAATGTTGCTATAACTGCATTAAGAACTAACATTTCAGATTCTTGGTACTTTGATAGTGGATGTTCTCGACACATGACAGGTACAAAAGGTTTTCTAAAGAACTATGAGTCATTCAATGGAGAAAACATGACTTATGGAGGTGACAGTAAAAGCAAAATAATTGGAAAAGGGATCTTGGATGTTCTTGGATTTTCAGCCTTAAGAAATGTCTTACACGTTGAGGGCTTAATGACTAATTTGATTAGTATAAGTCAACTGTGTGATGACAATCTTGAGGTAAAATTTAATAAGAATGCCTGTAAAGTTACGAATGAAGCAAATATATGTGTCATGACAGGTATAAGAACATGTGACAATTGCTATCTTGTTGTAAGACAAGAAACATGCAATAATGCTAAGGTCGATGACACAACACTATGACATCAAAAGTTGGGGCATGTCAACTACCGCAATTTAGAAAAATTGGTCTCATATGAAGCAGTTAGAGACATACCCAAACTTAGTCATAAAGGTAAAACTGTCTGTGAAGATTGTTTGAAAGGTAAGCAAACTCGTGTCTCTCATAATGTTGTCCAACACGACGGACTACATTCAGGTACGTCTCACTGTTTTCAATTGCTATATATGGATTTAATAGATCAAATTGAAGTAGACAGTCTAGGAGGCATAAGGTATTCCTTTGTGATAGTAGATGATTTTTCTAGATATTCTTCGATATATTTTTTGAAAGAAAAATCACAAACGTTTGACATGTTTAAAATCTTGGACTCTAGAATTAGAAATTTATTCTATTCTCCTATTTTTCGGATTAGATCCGACCATGGAAAAGAATTTGAAAATAATTCATTCACAATTTTTTGTGAGAAAAATGGTATTTTTCATGAGTTTTCTGCCCCCAAAACTCCTCAACAGAATGGGGTTGCAGAACGGAAGAATAGGACATTGCAAGAAATGGCTAGAGTGATGCTTAGTTCTAAACATTTATAAAACATTTTATGGGCAGAAGCCTTGAATACTACTAATCACATGGTTAATAGAGTCTATTTAAGAGCAGGAACAAAGATGACACCATATAAGATTATATATGGAAAGAAACCAAACTTGTGTTACTTTCATATTTTTGGGTGTATTTGTTATATTTTATATGACATGGATCATTTGGCAAAATTTGACTCTAAGGGTGATAAAGGAATTTTTGTTGGCTATTCACAAAATAGTCATGCTTATCGAGTGTACAATCTGAGATCCAGAACTGTACAAGAGTCTGTAAATGTTATCTTTGATGATCTTTCTGATGTTTCAGGAAAAACTATTGAAAATAACATTATAGATACAGTGGAAAGTCACAGATTGTAGAAGAATCGAATGTTGCCAAAAATGTTGTCACACCTGAAGCAACATCTGAAACAACAATAGAGACCACAGAGGCCACAGATGAGGAGTCAAATGCTGAATTGTTAGACCAAGTTCGTAGGCACCCCTCATCAAGGATTAGGAAGAATCATCCAACGGGCCAAGTGATAGGGGGAGTTTTTGAAGGAATAAGAACAAGAGGCAAAGAACCACTCAACTATAGAGAAATTGTAAGGTATGTGTGTATGTCAACCATATACCAAGAGGTTAGTCTTTCTTGTTTTATATCTACATTAAATGTCGTGAAACGTATTATTCGATACGTTGCTGGCACATGTGAGTTGGAATCTGGTATTTCAAAGACACTAAACATAACTTAATAGGAGTTAGTGACTCAGATTGGGCTGGAGATATGGATAATAGAAAAAGTACAAGTGGATGATGTTTTTTATCTTGGCAATAACCTTGTTTCATGGTATAATCGTAAACAAAACTGTGTCTCACTTTCAACTGCTGAATCTGAAGATATAGCAGCTGAAAGTTGTTGCTCTCAATTAATATGGCTACGACACATGTTAGACGACTATGGATTTACTAGCAATATTTTGACTTTGTACTGTGATAATTTGAGTGCTATAAATATTTCCAAAAATCCAGTTTAGCACTCACGTAAAAATCACATTGATATTAGACATCACTTTTTAAGAGATTTAGTTGAAAAACAGCTAGTTCAAATTGAACATGTTGACACTCTTCATCAACTAGCTAATATTTTTACAAAAGCTTTGAACCATGAGATATTTTCTAGTTTAAAGAAATCTCTTGGTCTTTGTAATTTCTAAAAAGACATTTTTGGTGGATGTCGGCTGAAATGTTGTCTAACATTTCGGGTGACATTTACCTATGTTATATCACTAACTGATTATTGTTGATGTATGGTGCATAACTTTTGGTCATACAAGCATGATCCTTCAATAAGAATATGTTATCAAAGTGATACAGTTCTCTGCGATGTTAATATATATATATATATATATCATAAAAATGGAGTATCAAAATAAGATAAATCCTTTACAAATATTTGGCAACTGTGAAAAATGGGCAAAGCCCATGAAAAGATATCGTTCCTATTCTATAGGAGTATCGAATGCTTCAAAAGAGATTTGAGAATACCATAAAAATATTTTTATTATTTACACGAAAAATTCTTTTGTGTGTGTTATATGATTAGACCAAGGATACGATAAGAAAATATTACATTGGTCCATTGGTCAAACTCATAAAGTGCATATAAAACGTGTCTTGGTTTGTTGCCAATTCTGAAAATTCTTGTGGGATCAAAATACTTGTGTCGTCCAAAATGTTGCTAACATTGTTGTTGACATTTTCAGAATGTGATATGTGTTGGGATGTTGTTCTTATCAGATTTTACTCCCTATTATATGCTTTGTTTAATGGAATTTTAAAATTTAAAATGATAAGATTATATTTTATTCCTACCGTGATGTTTATTTTAGGTGTAAATTATTGTGTAAAATTGAAACACCTAAAAATAAGGGATTTTTGTTGCTAAGAAAAGGTTTTCCATATATATAAATATTTCTCTCATTTGTTATTATTTTATCAATTTCGATTTTCCCATAAAAATAAAAAAAATGATGGAAAAATCACATCGGGTATAGATCTACCTACCTAACCGATGGAATCACCAAACCAAACTCCAATCTCTATCAGAAACCCTAACTTCTCAAAACTCTCTCCAAAATTTTCATCAATGGAAACATCACCAATGTCAGAACAAATGTCATCCAACATCCACTCCAACACTCTAATGAGCACAAGCCCTCCAATGAATACGGAGGCTTCCGAGCACAATGATCCTCAGCAAACAGAACAACCATCCTCTTCCTCCAATCTCCCAAAAAAACCATGTACAACAATAGTGTTTAAAGGTTTTGATGAACCTTTAGCTATTAGCTATCATAGAGATGATAATAACTCTATAGATATTGATGAAACTATTGATTTTTCATCTTTGGGTAAAAGGCATAGGTCCTCTACCTTCCCTACTCGTCGATCGAGTAGAGTTTTTGAGAAAACAGTCCAAGAAGGACCGAGTAACAAAAGGTCTAGTTATGAAACATCTATACCCTCTTACTCGAGCAGTGCAAGTGAAGATACGGATTATGTTCTTTCAACATAGGAGAGTGAAGAAGAACCATCTGCTTCAGTGCAGTCAAATGTGCCTCAAGAAAGGAAAATCTCAGACGACACTACTTTAAAACAATTCTTTCCAAAGGGAGTTCCCAGACCTGCAAAGTCGAGTGCTGCTCCGAATGTTGCCACTAATGCCACAACATCTCAGGCTACATTTTAGCCAAAATATGCAGAGACACATAGAACAACATCCTCCAGTAGTACCGAATCCACCGATTTAGACTTTGAGGTATTTGCTTACTCATATAAATTATATTCTAAAACTAACTATGATATGTGAGACCGTTACAAGAATAGATAATCAGGCCTGAGAAAGTAATTGATATTGCCTCTTGTACTGAATATGGACTGGTAGAATTCTTAAAGGACAGACAGCTCCTAGGATCTGTCACTGAAAAAGGATTGTATGTTGATAATGTAGTAAAGTTGTTTTACACTAATCTGAGCCTTGTTATAGAGAAGACCTCCTCAAATAAATTTTGGAAGGTATATCTCTACAACAAGGTCTATTTGTTTACGCCTTTTATTATAAATTAATGTATGGGACTAGATGTTGGAGATAATGTTAGAGAAGCAGAACATGTCATAGACAATAGGGATGAAGTGATTGAATATCTCATTGGAGGTATGATGAAGAAATGGATCCCTAAATATCCAGCCTCCAAACTAACATCCATGTTTTCCACCCTCCACAAAATTGCTATTCACAATTGGCTTTCTTCAATGAATGAGTCAATTGTGACATCTGAACAAGTCACCCTATTGTATAAAGTTGGGAAAGGTTTGAAAGTTGATTTGGAAAAAATGATATTTTATCAAATTGCCAACTTGGATGAGAAATAATAAACTTCAATCCTTCAATTTCCCTCTCTTATCTACAAAGTATTAACCACTCAAGACTTTGAGCCTGAGAGAGAAGACACTTTAGGGAAGGCTCCTGAGCTTTACATTGTAAACAAAACAATTTTGAAGAGCAAGGACAGAGTCATCGACTTGCCCTGGAAGAAGAAGCTAAAAATGAAAATGTTGCCAGAAATGTCACCAACATTCTGGGCAACACTGGTCCAAAACAGTCTACACTGTCTATAGAATGGCTTGTAGATCAAATTGGAAAATCAACCAACAGATTTCTGGGGTTAATGCTGCAAGAAATGCCCTGATACAAGCTAGAGACCATTTCATGATTCTACTTTCTTCACAAAAATGGGGAGATAATGTTGATGCAAGGGGAGGAAGCTAAAGGCTGGAGGAAGCTAAAGGTTGTTGTGCAGAGGAAGTTGAAGCTGTTATGCAGGAGTAGAAAATTGTTGGAAGCTGATGTTGTTGTAAGTGAGCAAGGAGGAAGCTGTTGTTGTTATCGATGTTGTATGAGGATCATTAGTGGATTGATATTGATATTTGTTGACAATGAATATTTCTATTTGTGGTTTGTATATATTGGATGATATGTTATATGTGTGCTCATATTTTTTTCCTTTTCTAATTCTATGAATCGGTATACACATGTTTGCTTGTATACCATCACAGGTTAAGGAGGAGCATGACCTTGAAATTGTTGATCACAGATGTCGGACAACATTTGTGACAACATCCTAAGTCAACTTTACATTTTAATGAGTTTTGTGAAGAAAGGTAAAAAGGGGGAGATTGTTAATGTTGGATTTGGTGTTATGACATTTGACCCAACATATCTCCTAAAGTATTGATGTGTAAGTATGTTGGGACAAATGTTGCATAACATTCGGACCAACAATTTCTGAACAGACTTTGTCTTACTTCACGCGATGCAGTAATATTTGTGTAAATATTACTATGAGGTAAAAATGACTTGGCAAGATAAAAAGGAGCTGGTAAAAACGAGTGAGGACTAAGTCAAAAGTTGTTGCTTGTCGTGAGGATCAAGCCAAAGCTGTTGAGATTATTACTCCCTGATCTTCTCCAACCAATCCCACCAGCAGTCCACATTTCCCTCAACTTCCACAACCGATCGATGAGCAATTCAAGAAAGACTTTCTACTATAAATAGAGAGGCTACTACAGAGTATCGATATCCAGAACCAGAAAGTAAAAATACCAAGAGAGCTCTCGGGATTTTATCTCAGAAATTTGGATCACCAATGTTGTCTGAGTGTGTTGACAACATTTTGTCCAACATTACAATTGATGTTTAGATTCTAGATTAGTTTTATATGGAGCGATTGTAATGAGAGGTTGTCTATGTTTACTTAGTTAGATTTTTCAGGCAAAGGTCATTTGCGACTTCAACTTTTAATTCCTTTCCATTTTATCTTGTAAATCTGTAAAGAAATGAATTTGTATACTTGTATATAATATATATACAATACATTTGGTCATTGACCATCATAAGTTATATTATATATATAACTTATGAAAATTTAAAATCTTTGTGTTCTTTAAATTTCCGCTGCATTTACTCTTCAAAGTTTTTTATTTTGCTAAAGTGTTGTTACTGGTGTCGGACGACATAATTTCTGACATTCGAAAACAGAATTGACCTTCGAGAACTTTCATTTTATTTTTATTGTTCCATAGTCCCATTCACTATTGTCTTATTGACCTCTGATCCTCATCAGGAATAGATTGACGTGGATACAGTCATGTGTATATATGCTTATCAAGAATTTGAACTTTAATTATTTTAATATTGTTTCTTTAACAGATCATTAATTTGAAATTTGAAGAACTTGAGTTAAGACTGCGTATAATAAATCCTTATGGTCCGACCTTTTTTCGGACTCCGCGCATAGCAGGAGCTTAGTGCACCGGGCTGGCCTTTTTTATTTTTTGTTCCTGAAGAAGTGCAGAGCAAGTATAACCGTTACTATTAAAAACCAAGTTGAAGCACAAGAGATACCTATTTTCTATTTTTTCAGGAGTTGTTTAAAGGTGTTTTTTTGTACAATACCACAGTTCTTTTCTCTTCGATTAGGACTTGACAATAATAACGCCGTACATTTTTCATACGTATATTTTGTCGTATGATGTTCTACTTCTTTGTAATTGATTTTATATCAATATATATATATATATATATATATATATATATATATATATATATATATATATATATATATTATTGAATGTATGTGTATGTAAATGTATATAACAAATGACGGATTTTTGGTTGTCATTGAAGATAAATATAGAATTAGGAAAGGTAAAATAACTTTCAACGATCGGATTTGTTTTTGTAATTAAGGGATTTAACGACTAGTCGAATGGCAATTAGCGAAGGGAAATGCCGTCGCTAAAAGGAGATACAACTACTGGAATATTACTGCCGCTAAAGATTCTTTAACGACCGGATTTCACGTCGGACCCTTTAGCGATCGGAGACGATCGGATTTTTTGCCATCGTTATTGACTAATAGCGTCCGGATTATGACTTTTAACGACTGAGTTTTCCGTCGCTAAAAGTCATTTTCCTGTAGTGTGTATCCGGTATATCTTCAATAGCTTTTATTTTATTAGGGTTTATCTCGATCTCCCTCTAGGAAATCAAGAAACCCAAAAAAAAAATCGGAGCCCACCCCAAAAGCACACTTCTCGAGGTTTAGCTTCATATTATATTTCCTCAGCACCTCAAAGGTTTTCTGTAAATGACTTAAATGGTCCTGAAGACTCTTAACAAACATATCATCTATATATAATTTCATTGTTTTTCAAACATTTTATTTACTAACCTTTGATAAGTAGCCCCGATATTTTTTTAGTCCGAAAGGCATAACATTATAACAATAGGTGTCGATCAACCTATCCGGAGGAGGAATTTTAGGATTGGTACCAAGTGACAAGGTACTTTCAGGTACCGGATGAGCCAGATGCCACCAAGTCCACGATGAAGGAACTTGAGCAGATTGCACTACACCCGAAAAATCCCGACATGAAGGTATACTTGGGCAATGGGCTAACCCTGGACTCATAAGTTTAATTCTTAAATATCTTATATCTAACGTTGATTGCTTTGTATGGTCTCATGAAGATATGACAGACATCCCTCCAGAAGTCACAACTCATAAGTTGGGCTTGGATCTTAGTTTCCCTCCAGTGTGGCAGAAAAAACGGTCGATCGCCAAACTTATCAACAAGTTTGTTAAAGAAGAAGTAGCTAGATTACTCAATATAGGGTCAATCCGGAAAGTAAAATATCTGGATTGGTTAGCAAACGTAGTCATAGTACCTACAAAGGAAAACAAATTTAGAATGAGCATTGATTATAAGGATATGAATAAAGCATGTCCTAAAGACTCATTTCTGTTGTAGAACATAGATCAAATGATTGATGCTACGGCCAGACACGAGATCATGAGTTTTCTCGATACGTATTTCGGGTATAACCAAATAAGGATGTACCCGGAAGACCAAGAAAAAACATCTTTTTAACCACTTTCTGTTTAACCTCATATACACATAATGCTTACGGTCTTGCTTAAGTACTACCGGTAATGTCTCAGGCTGACCTAGACTTGACTCAACATCAATTGTCACGCATCTTACTATAATTCGTACATCTGTCTTATACGAATTTTGCTATATACAGAAATGTAGGATCTATATATGTTTTAAAGACTACAAAATATTTTAAAATCTACAATTTGAATAAAATAGACATAATTCTAGACATGAGAAATGGAACATAAATATTGAGTAATAATTTAATAGACAAATTAAACTAAGGTACAATTGAACATATGTATAGACTCATTATACCGCTTGAAAGCATGTATGTTACAATGTTGGCATTTAGTCCAATAATTATCACACTAATTATAAAGTTCATACTTCTTAAACTATAATTTTTAAAATTGAAACATTTCTCCTTTAATTTCGTATTCAAACTTTTTCACCTTTTGCCGCTTGCGAGCATTACAGGTTTTGGCCAATTCAATTATTTTTATTCGTGAAGGTCCACTTTCCTATGATAAAATATTTTAAAACTTGTTATTCAAAAGAAATGTTTTCAAACTAGCAATCAATACTGATAACTGGGACATATTTTGTGAGAAAATAGTCTTATATTGAGAAAAAAAATAGTCTTAGTAGGCCCAGCTATCAAGTTGGATCATATACAAGCCCATATATGTCGACATCACGAGCCTGTGGGTCTTGGTTTTGCAAATCCTTGCTTCTTCTTTTCAAATTTCAACACAAAATTCATAAAAAGAAACCTCATGAATGATGATGAGTAATATATTTCTCCATAGTGTCAAGACTTTGTATCGATTTTTATCAGTAGTAATTTGCTTATCGAACTTAGTAATTTACTTGTATGAACAACTATTATTTATACCATTAATGTTTACTATCTATGATCTATCGATTTTATGTGTTGAAGATCATGAACTATATATAAAAATATATTTTCTTTACCAACTTTATATACACAATTTAACAACGTACATAAAAATGTGATGAAATATATTTTCAAAATAACAATTATGTCATAACCAATATCATTTTGCACAGTTCGTTTTTTCATCTTCTATCTTTTTTATCGATATAGTCTCACATTAATGATGGTATGAGACTTTTTTTGTTAGCTTGGACAATCCTTACATTATAAGTTAATTTTTGCAGTTGAATTGTGTTAAAGCCCCAAGTTATTGGGCTAGTTGGGACATGGTTGATATTCAATTCATCTTGTTAGAAGTACTTATTTTACAAGTCGTTAGAAATAATCGTGTTTTAACCTGCTCAAATTGGAACGATCTCCTCATTTTGATAACCTTAGTTGTGATCATTATCAGAAGTGTACTTCATAATGAAATTACAAATAACTTTAGGATCAATTAAGAAATAAAAAGGAAAGGAAAAAAAAAGTTTATGAAGAGGGAAAGAAAAGATATAAAATTAAAAGCTACATAAGGAAAACCCAGCAACATATCCCACTTCAAGATCAGTATTTAAAACTGTTTAAGCTTAAGAAGTTAGAGAAAAAATAATTCCAACAAACCTTTAGCTTTCTAATATTAATGTTAATTTTCTCCTTTTTGCCGTTAGTAGCCTTTCTACCTGTTTTTCTCTGAATGGCGTGGAATTCATAAATCATTGATAATTAAACATTTTTTTATGTTTCATAATTGAGCACTTTTGCACCACAAAATTGTTGTGACTAAAAAGCAAAGGTTTCCAAATCTTGGAGGTGTTATTCTTATTTCATGTAAAAGCAAATATGCAAAAGTTGAAGATTGTCTTAGTTGCTACACCAATTAGAACACAATAATGTCCCAATCTTTTGGCCAAATAAGTTTAATTAGAACTTTAGCGAAACTAAACTTTCATGTTTTTTTCTTCTTTTCTTTTGCCCTTTATTGTTTAATTTCTCCATTTCTTCTATTTTAGGTTTGCTTTTGGTAATGGGGAGCACCTATTGCGGTCTGATTGCAAGCAAAAAAAGGAGCATATAAGATGGATATGCCTAGATGAATTGAAAATTTAGAATAAATAAATTCAAAATGAGTGTGATATACATATTTATATGTTATAAGTTTATCCATATTGTTATGTTAAATTTTACCATAAGTAGTTCCACTGGTATGTTTCTAATGTAGCTAATTTGGAAAACCATCTACAAAACTATCATTTTTTATTTGTTATTCTCATGTTAAGGGATTATTGGCTGGTTGATTTTTAGCGAGACATTTTGCACCACGTCCTATTTAGAAACTAGAAGCAACTTAAGAAGTTGAGCCCCAAGATTAGAAATTTTGATTGGAATTTTGAATGTGATGTTAAGCCAAACTTAAATTCTTGATTTGGAATTTCAATGTGACGCTAAGAACATTCCAAGGTTAAAACATATGGTGTAACAGTATAAATTGCCATAAGATGTTGTAGTTCTCCATTGTTGATAAGTTAATCCACTCAAAATGTTGCTTATAAGGAAATATCTTCATACTAAATTTTAAAAGTCTTGTAGGGACACATTATGATAATATAGATGGACATCATTTAAACAACAACATGTCCAGTGTAATCCCATGAGTGGGGTCTGAGGAGGATAGATGGGTCTGGAGAGAATAGAGTGTACGCAGATCTTATCCTACCTTGGAGCTAGAGAGGCTGTTTTCGAACTGACCCTCGGCTCAACATGGACATCATTATAACTGTTGTAATAATTCTACATTGATCGTGGTCTTAATATTTGACGATATTTGCTCTTTCAGTGATCGCAAGCTTGTATTTTCACCTTGGCTCTATAGTTTCCTTCCACCTGTAAGAACTCGTAACTTCTCATATAAACTTTTAATACTTAATTCATAATAATGACTTTAACAAAGTTTCATATTGAACGTATTTGGGAAAAAAATTGTAAAATTATATATAAGGTATAGGGATATACTCTTAACGTTAATAGACCTTTTAAAAATAATCATACGAATAATATTGCCCTATATTAAGTGTAATTTCATTTGGATTGACTTAACGTCTTAACCCAACACTCATTTTTCATGCTAATCGGTGCAGGCACGTTCTCGAAGCATACTGTTACAAGAAGACTTTGAAGTCTAAAATTATGTAAATATTATTGAGGTTTACTTTTAGTATTTAAATTGAGTATAGATGAGGAAAGGTATATATGCAATGTATGTCAATGAAAGTCTAAATTAAATGATAGTTTTTGTAGCAGTTATGAGTAAAATGGTCCCCGTGACCTTCCATTCGGCGGCAATCCAATTAACTCAAGATTTATATTACCGACTTTTCCCCATAATTCACGAAGTTTTATTCATACAATAACAAACCAATTATTATTATTATTATTATCTAAAAAAAAAAGCAATGTTCACATGGTCTCAAACTAAAATGTGTATTCATAGCATGCCTACGTTGAAATTTACGTATATATCTCAAGATATACAATACATTTACATGTCTCTTTTATAGAACACACATTATTTTTTCTTATTATAACGTGTTGAATGGCTGATCCTGTCTCCCTTTGTAGCCAACAGGAAAAAGTGGCAAGGTTGTAGGAACACTGTTTCTTTTGTTTGTAAATTTCATTATTTCAACGAACCTAGTGATGGTGCACTAATGCTTCATAATAATCAAAAGGAAAAAATTAAAGTCGTTTTTAATAACTTTTGACGTACAGAAGAAACAATTGTATAATTCATTAATGAACCAATTTATTTTTTATTGATGTCTATAAAGATATGTATATTTATGATATATTAGCTGTTTATACATGTTCGGGGACGTATTTGTTTCGAGGTTTAAATAACTTTATATATCTTCTCAATCTTCTTGTCGGAGAGGTCCAGAGCAATAAGGAAGGGAAGGAAAGAAACTGACTAATTAAAATCAATTACTCAATTCTCTTTTCCTATAATGAAAACTTTATACTCCATCCATCCCAATTTATGTGACGTACTTTCATTTGGCACACACTTTAAAAAATAAAGAAAGATCTTTTAATCTTATGGTCTAAAATAAGGCAACGATATTTGTGTGATTATAAATCATCTCGTTTTGCGTAAAAGTTAAAGTTTAAAGTTAAATTGTTGTCAAATAAAGAAATATATCATTCTTTTTAAGACGGACTAAAAAAGAAAGTGAGTCATTCTGTTTGGGTAACTTTTTTGGGCAATTTCTTAAATCATAGTACATAATCAAAATTTCTAAGTGTTGATACAAAAGTTACATGTCTGTTGAAGTAAATTGATTTGAAGCTAAGCTTTACCTGATTTTGGGATCTATTATGTTTGTATGTATTTGCTTGAGAAGTAAGGCTCCTTGAAAAGAGAGAAAGGAACATGTCATCATCCTGTCAAGCCAATCTAAAAAGAAACTAATAAAAAATATTATGTGTTGATAAAGAGTGGTTACAATAAATTAGGAATAAGAAATTACATTAGAAATATTAAATTATGATTAAACAAATGAAAGAACTAGAAAAAAAAATCCAAGAAAAAGGATTTGAGTTGGATACCTGACTTTGAAGTAGCTAGAGGAAAAAGAGGGGTGTTTGTAACCTATCACACCGGGGGGGGGGGGGGGGGGTTAAGCCTCTCCCCTGACAAATACAAATCATGGGTTTCCTAAACTATTCATCTCAAACCTAAGCATGTCTCACACCCCATCGGTAGGAATTTGTTGGGTTTGTAAGCACAGTGGAAGTTTTAAAATTTTATTTACTCAACAAAGTGTTCAAAACACTACAAAAGAAAACTTGCAGCCTTTTATATGCTGGATTCACAACTATGGTATCCACGCGAGTTGTTCCTCCGATTGCAAGTTCCAACTTCGGTGTATTTATCTAACGAAAAACGCTAGGAATTCTTTTGTTAGAAGAGAGAAAGTAATTCAAGGCTCTAAGTCTTGAATCCTCTGTTTTGTCTGACTGACTAACTTCATAATTATGGGGTTTGTGTTGTTTATATATGAGTTCAGGACAAAACCTAAGCAGATTTAAAACAGAAAAACCTGACACATTTTAATGTTCTGTGGACCAGCCCAATTGGTCCACTTCACACGTACAAGTGGACGGCCAAGGTGCCGATTTTGGGCCAGTAATTCCTGGCTCAATTGCTTCCCTGTATTTGTCTGAGTACCCATATAATATATCCAACACATTTAATTAAATCCAAAATTCAATTCGACTTAATTGAATAATTTCTATCAAATAGAAATATTCCATAATTATTATAAATTAAATATCTCGATTCTAAATCGAATATTTAATACTTTCTCAATACACTTTTAGATCGAAGAAACAATCGCATATAGTGTGACCCTATAGGCCTTCACATATCGACATTAATCTAATTAAGGTCCATACGAAACTCCTAGATTGCGTCGTATGACGAACTCAATATGTGAAGTACGTTTACATGAATCCAACAAACTTAACCTTTATGCGGAAATATAAATTCCTTTAATTCGCGACACACTCGGTTAAGTTTAGGATTTACCAAGTGTCTATCCAAATTGCTTAATCACTTTATCTCACATTTATTAGTTGACAACTAGACCATATTCTAAATATGTCTCTTGCACTGGCCATTGACTTTAGTCAACCTAATAACATTGAGAACTTGAGTGCTCTCTCGAATTTTCAATCGAGGAATGAATCTTATTCTTGGCTCAACTACTATCTTGATTTACATCCTGATGCACCCAACACAAGTCGTATCTTATCCAGAAGGAGTTTAAGCTTAGAACTTGGTCAAAGTACATCATTCTGTAAACAAGGTGCGTATTGACCTCAAGTCAAATGACCTTTATATTCCACACGCCGATAACACTATAGACATGTATAACAAATAGTTTATCGGCATGGCATATCAATACTCCTCCAAAGTATCCATGTGTCCATCACGAGTAACAATTACTCGTAGCTGTGAGACATACTACATTCTCCAAGAATGTGATGCAGACCACATGTCGACTTGTAGCATATCATCGATATCTCATTCTCGGTGATCATTAGTCGAGGCTATTTTGAGAGTTACGGTCTATCATTAATATATCACTCTAATAATGACAACGTAAGCTCAAGGGATGCACATATATGAATAATTGCGAACAATCAAACAATAATTCAATAATTGCAAATGCCATAAATATTAATCTTATTAATAATACGAATGTGTTCACGTACATTATGTTCCTAATATAGATTGTCTCTAGGACATATATACTTTCACCACCAACAATGTTTAGATTTTTATTTTTATTTTTTTGGTTAATTTCTTTTATTTTCGGAGACTCAAACTCGAAACCTCTAATTAAGAAGGAAGGAATCTCAACCATCCCACAACAATCCATATGGATTATTTTCATTTTATTATCTCCGTTGTCGTCTTATTCAAAAGTTCTATTATCTTCTTTTTTTGGTAAAGGAAGTTCTATTATTTTTTGCCGTCAAAGGATGTAATAGAATGTTCGAAATTTTTCCACTTTTAAATACAATTTTAAAGTTCCAGTTCGCAAAATGGAAAATTTCTCAATAGAAAGTACTCTCTTCCGCTCAAAATAATTGATTTGTTTTAGGCTTCAGCACGTGAATTAAGAAATACACTTATTTTTAAAATTAGGAGAGATTTTGACTAAAATATTTTTAATTATAATTATCATTAAATTTGTATATTAAATTAAAAATATATCAAGGCATAAAAAATCCTTTTAATTTGTAAAACATTAGTAATTTTTTTCAATCAACTTTAAACATCAAGTATTTTGAATAGGAGAGAGTACTTGGTTTTACCCCTCAGTAGACCTAACTCCATGAATCCTAATTTAACTATAGTGTTTGTGAATTTCAAACACGTACTCCCTCCGTCCAGTATACTTGTCCAATATATTAAAATAATTTTCAATTTTACTTGTCCATTTTTAAAAATCAAAAAATAATTTTTTATTTTATACTTATTTTACTCTTATCATTTATTATTTGGTTGATAAATTTAAGAAAATTTTAATAATTACATAACTTTTAAAATATTTTATTTATTTAATTATTAGATTACTTAACAATAATTAAAAGTAATATAATAAAATTATTATTCTATTTTTGACTCCTTAATAAACGTATCAAGTAAAAATACGAGAAGTAAAAATGAATGGAAAAATATTGTATTCAAGAATGGCGTCTTTCTACACCTTTATGCATTTATTACAACAAAAGGGTAATCATTGGGACAGGAAGATGTTGACGAAGACTTCACCATGATGATGCATGAAATGAAATAAAAATAGAAAGGAAATACTTTATGCAAATTTGTATAAAAATGATGTGCTATTGACCCCATTTGTTTCCTTCTTTTATGTTCGGTTGTATACATTTCTTCTAGTTATATCAACTTTTCGTTTTTTCCACTTTTGTCCCAGCCTATAAATTCCCAATTAAGTTAACTCAAGGGGCATCGAAATAAGGGAAAAGGGGAATTTCTAATATTTATATCTGTTTTGTTTTTACAATGAAAGATGATTGGATTAAGCCAATTACAGCCAGAACATTATGGGTAATTTAAGATTATAATAATTACATTAATATTTTATGCAAACATAAAAATTTTGGTAAAACAAGTAAATGGGAAGGCAGAACCTAGAATTAATAAGTAACAGATCAACATGAAAGATCAAAAAAGCTAGCAATGTATATAGAGGAAACGACATGTTAATTTTTATTTTTGGTTAATTTGTCGACCAACATGCGCCTAATAATATTCAGTGTATTGATTGGCTTTGCCTCCTTTTTCCTTTCACCTTATAATATTTTATAATATATGGTTATGTGCTTTATATTTGCTCACGGTAATCTACCAACATTTTGCTGGATTTTTTGTCTTTTCCCACCGAATGTTAAAAAAATAAATCAGATGCTAGTTGTAATTTACTCTTGAATCGGTTATTATCACAAATTCAGAGTTCTTTTTCATTTTTTTTGTTGAAGATAAGCATCGAATTAAAGACATGAAATTAAGCGTTAATAATAATGGACTGATTTAGTCGATGCAATTCTAATATAATCTTTGCAAAGAGAAAAGATAGTTGAATAAACACAGGTGGTTCATTCCCAAAAAATATCTTACTAATCCATGCTAAAATACAAATACAAAGTTGCTCACCATAATACTCCGGCCCAACCCAAGAAGTGAAATTGTTTGTTTTGAATATGAGTTCGCATAATTTTAAAATGTGTAACGAAGGTTTATATTTGATTATATATCTTATATTTTTTGTGGACGTGTGATTTGTCTAAACTATTATATGCATCTTTCCTTAGTTACTAGATTTGATTACATCATATAAGAAATATGGAATTTGTTTATTGCTTAAATTTAACTGAATAACATTGAGATTCGTCTCAATACACTAGTGATAAAGTTCACTTGAGGTATAAGCATATACGATTTAAAATGTGTCGCTAAGATTTAAAGTTTGCTCTCTTCTTTACTCGAATCTCTCCTCTATTTTAATGATATGGGTTTTGCTTTGCTAGAATTGCACTACCAAAAATAAATACATCAACAATACGCCACACAGTGTGCTAGAAAATATAGACTTGCCAACGGGTTTATGTAAGAGCTTAATTAGCTAATTTCTCTTTAAATGCTTTTCTTTTCACATCTGCGTGTTTTTGTTGCTTTAATTTTGGTTTTGCAGATATTTCCAAGAGGCACGTAATTTTCCTTTATGTTTTTCTTGATCCTTTCAAGTATTTCTTACTAAGGTTAGTTTTGTGCTAAGTTGTTAGCGTAACCACTCTCTACAATTAGTTGGAAGCTTAAAAACTGAAGTAAATCAAACTGGCGGTTGTTTGATATATAAAATGCTTGATGTTCCAAAACAAATGTCCTTTTCAATTTTCATCAACCACCTTTAGAAATTAAACTAAAAGGTTTTTGCAATTCCTTGGATATTGCATCTTGACTCTTGATGTTCCTCATTACGAAATTGCATTTAAATAATTCAATTACTAAAATATAAAATTGGAAGACATTGTTGAAACCGTAAGAAATAATCTCTTCATTAATGAAATAGTATATATACAATTTACAACTTTCCATAATAGGAAAATCTTATTCCTATTCTACTCCAAAAACTCTATTCTAGTTGTACAAGAATCCTATAATTATGGTAAGTGTACAAGCCTAATTTAATATAATATTTACATAAAATTTTGACTCCAAAACCGTGATATACATGGGCTTGTATACCGTGTATACCACGTTTTCACATATGGTAAGTTTCCTTGTGAAACCGTGATATACATGGTATATAAACCCATGTTTATCACAGATATAACTAACAGACCCCCACAGTCATAGCGGGCGGTCTTCTACGTTGAGACTGTCCCTAAAATCTTCAAAGAGTATTGACGGAAGACCTTTGGTAAAGATGTCTGCAATTTGATACCTGGAAGGGACATGGCAGACACGTACTTGTCCACGAGCTACCTTTTAGCGAACAAAGTGAATACACATCTCGATGTGTTTAGTGCGCTGGTGTTGAACCGGATTACCAGAAAGGTAGATGACACTAATAATATCACAATATACCAAGGTAGCTTTCTGAATAGGACAATGAAGCTCTAAAAGAACATTACGTAACCAACAGGATTCAAAGACCACATTGGCTACCCCTCGATATCCGGCCTCTGCACTAGAACGGGATAATGTATACTGACGCTTCGCAGACCATGAGACTAAGTTATTACCAAGAAACATACAATAGCCGGACGTGGAACGTCTGGTATCTGGACAATCACCCCAATCAGCATCAGTATACGAGACAAGTGTAGATGTCGATGAAGAATATAAATGTAAGCCATAATCAAGTATCCCCTGGATGTATCGAATAATGTGTTTGAGCGCATTCATGTGCTCAACACTGGGATCATGCATAAACAAGCGCACCTGCTGTACGACATACGTAATATCTGATCTCGTGAAAGTAAGATACTGAAGAGCCTCTGCAAGACTGCGATAGTGAGTCGGATCCACGTACGGTGAGCCGGCCGCAGCACCCAGCTTGGGTTTAGTATCAATTGGAGTGGAAGTTGACTTGCATGAGAACATACCAGCGCGCTCAATGATCTCAGTGGCATACTTCCGTTGTGATAAGAATAACCCACCTGCATGACGAGAAACAACAATCCCTAAAAAGTAACTCAAGGGCCCCAAGTCTTTCATAGCAAACTTAGAACTGAGCATGGTTATGATAGACTTGCGCAAAGCATCAGTAGAGGCAGTCAAGATAATATTATCCACATATAATAGAATATAAGCCAGGGAAGAACCACGATGATATATGAATAATGAATTATCATACATGATAGGGATATTTGTGGTCTCGAAAACCCAAGGGCTGATGCATGTAAACAATCTCCTTAAGATCACCATGTAAGAAAGTATTCTTCACATCTAACTGATGAATGGGCCATGCTTTGGAAAGAACCAGACTGAGAACAGTGTGAATGGTAGCCGATTTGACCACCGAACTAAACGTCTCACCACAATTCACGCCAACCTGTTGAGTCTTACCATTACATAAAAGACGAGCCTTATGCCTCGCAAAAGAATCGTCAAAATTATCCTTATGAGTAAAAATCCACATAGACCGAATAATATTAACACCAGAAGGACGGGGTACCAACTCCCACGTCTTATTTGCAATAAGAGCATCATATTCGTCGGTCATAGCCAATTTTTAATTCGGGTCATTTAATGCGGACACTAGGTTACGAGGTAGGGGGATTTAAGAACATTAAAATGCAAATTAAAATGCCTTTTTGGCTTAAAAATACCTCGTTGACTCCGAGTGACCGGTCCGTGACTTGTGGGAGAATTGGGTGGATTTTGGGACAAAGGCGGAAGGGTGATGGACGGGCCAGCAGGCCCACTGCCTACAGACCTAACACGGGATGATGAAACAGGGACTGGACCCGAGATGATAGGGCCAGAACTAGGCTGAATATTTGGCCCAGTTCCTGAACCCGAGATGACTAGGCCAAAAACGAACTGAATATTTGGCCCAGTTCCTGGACCCGAGACAGTGGCAGGAGGTCTAGCAGGCGGTAGGCCCGCTGGTGGATTTTGGGTGCAGGGTAAGTCCGAAAAATAGTGGATAATATACAAGGAGACGGTGTCATCCAAAAAATTATACGAACTATGCTCGGGACTACTCACGTTAGCAAACGGAAAATTGGGTTTCATAAAAAACAACAGGACGACAAATGATGATTTTATTAGAGGATAAATCAAAATATTTATAACCACGATGATTAGACGGATAACTCATAAACACACAAGGGGTAGATCAGGTCTGAAGTTTGTTAATTGTGGTGGACGGAAATAGTGGATAACACAAGCACCCAAAGACCCTAAGATGTGAATAAGAAGGAGTCTTATTATATAAGATTTGAAGAGGGTTTAAATATGTCAAACCTTTGGTAGGAAGTATGTTTAGAAGATATGTAGCCATTTGTAGAGCATGATGCCAAAAGGAATGGGGGACGGAAGCATGGATCAATATAGTTCAGACAATGTTATTAATGGAACGAATTTTGCGTTTGGCTTTCCCATTTTGTGAGGATGTATGAGGACAAGAGAAACGAAAATTTGTTTTATTAGTATCACAAAAATCCCAAAACAACCCATTATCATATTTTTTGCCATTATCACATTGAATATTTCTTATTTTCCGGTCGAACTGGGTACAGATGCATGCTCTAAATTTTAAAAAGGTGGAAAACACTTGAGATTTTTTCGCAAGCAGAAAGTCCATAAAAAATTAGAATAGTCATCCAAAAATAGAACATAATAATGATGGCCCAAAGAACTGAGAACATGAGATGTCCATAAATTGCTATGAATAATATCAAATGGCATTAACGTACGAGAAGTAGAGTCTACAAACGGTAATCTAACAAGTTTTTCTAGAGGACAAGATTGACAAATTGAAGTACTACACGTGCCCTTACAAGAAATAAAATTGTTTTTATGTAATGAAGAAACAATAGACGACCCAGGGTGACTCAAACGTGCATGCCATAAGGAAGGAGTGAGAGTCACAAAAGTATATGGCAAGGCTTGACTCGAGAGACCGGATATGGGCGTGATAGGATAAAGATCTCCCCTACTATCACATCTCATGAGAGGAATCCCCGTCTTGAAATCCTTCACAGAAAACCCAAAATGATCAAAATTAACAGAAACTCAAATATCAATGATGAATTTACGGACAGACAATAATTTTTTAATTAAGTTAGGGGCATGAAGGGTATTTTTCAAGACAAGAGGGGGTTGGGGGAGAGACACATTTTTATGACTGTAACCACGAATTGGAATTGAATTTCCATCACTAACAATTATGCCACGATTGTTGCTCAAATTGGAATAAGACGAGAAAGTACCTTGGTTGGACGTCATGTGGGTAGTGGCTCTAATGTCCATGTACCAATTCGGGTCCGGAGAATTTAATCCAAGTGTGTGCATCGCGGCTTCAATGTCGGTAGGAGTAGGGCCCGATGCATGGTGGGCCTGGTAGGGCAGAGGCCCAAGCAGGCCGGCTGGCTGCCCAGAATTGCCTTTCGGGTTCCATTGTGGGCCTGAATAATTGGGCCTACTTGCCCGCTGAAACTGGGCCCAGTGCGGGTGGCATTAGACGATGGAAAATAGGGGTTGTTGGGCCCACTTGCCCAGTTCCACTGCCATGGGCCCCAGGGTTGTGGCCATTTGGCTTGCGGCCCACTGCTCTGAGGCCCATTGCCATCCCCGTTATTACCACATCGGTATCCGCCACAGTTTTTACCATTATTTTTGTGATTCTGACCCTTTTTGCCTCCACCGTTGTTGCGATTTTGGCCGGAATTATTAGAGACGTATGGAGAAAAGTTGGACTCGATCACCATGACGACAGAAGCGGCCCCAGTAGCCGCTTTCTTAGCCAAGCCACCTTTTTCGAGTGTGAGCATGGAACGGGCCTGATAAAACTGCGGAAGAGAACTGCTCTGATGAAGAAGCGTACCGATGCCACTATAGGCCTAGATAGGCCTGCCACCATCTGAAGGACAAGACGGCCGTTGGTAACGGGCGCACCAACGTTGCGGAGTTGATCCGCCAATTCTTTCAACCTTTGCAGTATGCTGAAACGTTGAGGAAATCTTCCATATTGACGTGGGAGAATTCCTGCTCAAGGGTAACAACACGAGAATATTGATTATCTTGGAATATATCACGCACTCTATTCGAAACATCTATCGTTGTAGCGTCTAGTTCGATAATCGTTTGCAACAAGTCAGTAGATATAGTGGAGTAAATCCATTGAAGAACGGTAGCATCAAGAGTCGTCCATAATTGAGGATCATCCTCGGGTTTAGTGACCTTTGTATCCGCAGGAGCTGCGGAGATAATGTGATGGAGGGCTTGATGCGAGCGTGCGTGAACTTTGAACAGTTCGGCATTTGTCGCCTATTGGACATTTTCTATTTCAAGAATGATAGGGACGTGATTCTTGATGTTAGAAACAGTAAGGGCAGGGTGAAACGTGTTCTTAGACATAACAACAACGAACGAAGTGATGAAGGGATTTGTAAGAAAATTTGGGAAGAGAAAAGGCAATATCGGGTGAAACCGAGAAGAAGACTCGGAAATCGATGCTTATCGGACGGAAAAGTGGAGAGAAAATAGAAGACCTAGACTTCTAATACCAGGTAAGAAATAATCCCTTGATTATTTTCATTAATGAAAGAGTATATATACAATTTACAACTTTCCATAATAGGAAAATATCATTCCTATTCTACTCCAAAAACTATATTCTAGTTGTACAAGAATCCTATAATTATGGTAAGTGTGCAAGCCTAATTTAATACAATATTTACATCCAATTTTGACTCCAAAACCGTGATATACACGGGCTTGTATACAATGTATACCACGGTTTCACATATGGTAAGTTTCCTTGTGAAACCCTGATATACATGGTATACAAACTCATGTATATCACGGGTATAACTAACAGAAACGTTAACTAAGAATTAAAGAAATATCTATTAAATTTAATTGCTTGAGAGTTCGAAAGTGTCGCCATCTACATCATACTCATGATTAAGTGCAAGCCAAAAACTAATAAATTAGCCGAAATGCGACATTTCATCTTACTATTAAAATATTACTTAGTTAGTTAATCATTCATGGGGTCATGCTTAAGTAAATAACAGTTGGGTGATTAAGATGGAAGTTCATTTTTTCACATATACAGATTGCTAACCTATATAAAATACTAGTACAATTATGTTCCTAAAATTAGCCTGTGAGAGTGAAAATGTAGTGCGGGGTGTATCTATAATCGGATTAGCTTAAGGTTTGCTACACTTATTTTCTATTTTAATCCTTGTTTACCTTTATGTTCATACGGTAGACATTGAAATTTTGTGGGACTCTACAAGACGAGCTCAATCCATCTTCAATCTCTAAGGTCTGTTAAGATTTCTTGAAGGTTACTCTACCCTAAACCCAACTCGCATCTATATAAAGGGGCATATATTTTCTTGAAAAGACATTTCGAATATCCCATCAAGTTTTAGGTATTCACAAAGAGAATATATTAGATCTCGAAAATCCCACAAATTATGAGATATTTAGAAAGAGATCAAGGCGTGATAGACATCAAATATTATCTTTCTTAAAGACGAAGTGATCAAATATAGGTGTTCTTCATCAAGATCAACTCGAAGTGATGCCACGACGTTCTTGGTGATCAAACACATCGTAAAGAGGTCCAAATCATTCTACGTTCGAGAAATACGCTATTAACGGCCCTTGAATTACTGAAAAAAAATAGGAGAGAAGAATAAAAAAAATACACAGATTTGTACTCACAATCTTAATGTATAAAATTATCATTTTGTGGTTGCAATTTATTTTCAGAACTTGAAATTATGTTGCAAACAAATTGGCACGCCCAGTGGGACCAAGTCTGCCCTTCATCTCTTCTCTCACAAATCAAATCCGCAGTGAAAGATGGAAGCTCCATTTTTGTGGATACTTCAAGTTTCGCAAGCCTACACCCCGACAAGCCTTGAAGTAGGGGATATTTGTAGACATCGAAATTTTGTGAGACTCTACAAGACGAGTTCAATCCATCTTCAGACTCTAAGATTTGTTAGGGTTTTTTGGAGGCTACTGTACCATAAACTCTAGCTCGCGTCTATATAAAGGGGCACATATTCCCTTGAAAAGGCATCTCGAAAATCCAACAAATTTATGGGATATTCATAAAGAGATCAAGGCATGATAGTCATCAAATACTGTCTTTCTCAAAGCAACAAAGATCAATGGACACTTTTCATCAAGATCAACTCGAAGTGTTGTCCTGTCGTTCTTGGAGATCAAATACACCCCAAGAAAGTCCACATCCAAATCATCCTACGTTCGAGAAATACGCCACTAAAGACCCTTGAATTACGGAGAAGAAAAATAAGAGAGAAGAATCAAGGGAATAAGCATATTTGTACTCACAATCTTGATATATAAAATCATTATTTTATGGTTGCAATTTATTTTCAGAACTTAAAATTATGTTGCAAACAAATTGACACGCCTAGTGAGGACCAAGCCTCTCCTTCATCTCTTCTCTCACAAATCAAATCCTCAGTGAAAGATGGAAGCTTCATTTTATGGATACTTCAAGTCTCGTCTTCGAATTTTGCATGTCTACACCCCGACAAGTCTTGAAGTAGGGAGCATTTATAGACATTAAAATTTTGTGGGACTCTACAAGATGAGTTTAATCCATCTTCAGACTCTAAGGTCTGTTAGGATTTTTTGGAAGCTACTCTACCCTAAACCCTAGCTCGTGCCTATATAAAGGGGCACATATTCCATTGAAAAGGCATCTTGAAAATATAATAAATTCATGAGATATTCATAAAGAGATCAGGGCATGATAGGCATCAAATAATGTTTTTCTCAAAGCCACAAAGATCAAGAGACACTCTTCATCAAGATCAACTTGAAGTGTTGCCCTGACGTTCTTGGAGATCAAATACACTCCAATAAAGTCCACATCCAAATCATCCTGCGTTCGAGAAATACGCCACTAACGGCCCTCGAATTATGGAAAAGAAAAATAAGAGAGAAAAATCAAGGAAATAAACATATTTGTACTCACAATCTTGATATATAAAATCATTATTTTGTGGTTGCAATTTATTTTCATAACTTGGAAATTTTGTTGCAAACACATACCATCCCAATCCCCGTAAAATTAATAATGTATAATCAACTTTCTTTTTCCCTCTAAGGAGACTTGCATTCTACTAGAGACTGTAAAGAATGGATCTTGGGCCTAACTCAACACCAAAATCTAGCTTGTAGGGTGAGAATTGTCCAAGTCCATGTAAGGAGTCCATGCTCCCATTCCATTTCCAATGTGGGACTCTTAACACTCCCCCGCACGCTCAGACCTTGTTAATTGGAGCATGGACAATATAACTTGGAGACACAACATCGGTGAACAAATAATTAGAATGGGTCTAGTTCTGATACCATGTTAGAAGAAATATTTCCCCCTTCTTCATTCCACAATCTGTGTTAATATACAATTGTACATCTAACTAATTAGAGGAAATCATGGCTCAATAGCCTCTAATTGATAAGGCTAATCTTCCTAATAAAGATAATGACAATAAGAGATATGACTAATCTACCTAATAAAGATAATCTACCAAATAAGTATTTTACTTACTACCAAATATACAAGATGCTACATTAATTACAATAATCATTAATAATAATAATAATGATTATTCTATCACTCCCCCGTAGTCTAAGCGGGAGGCAAGCGGATGCTGAAACTGTTCCGAAAATCTTCAAATAATATCAGCGGAAGTCCTTTAGTAAAAATATCAGCAATTTGATGGCGCGACGGGACATGTAGTACTCGCACTTGTTCGCGAGAGACTTTTTTCACGGAGAAAATGGATATCCAACTCTATATGTTTTGTACGTTGATGATTGACCGAATTTCCAGAGAGGTAGATAGCACTAACGTTATCGCAATATACCAATGTGGCTTTCGAAATAGGACAGTGAAGCTCCAGTAAAAGATTGTGAAGCCAACATGATTCAGATACAACATTTACCACACCCCTGTATTCTGCCTCTGCACTAGATCTGGATAAGATAGCTTGTCTTTTTGAAGACTAAGACAGTAAGTTATCCCCGAGAAATATACCATAGCCCGAAGTAGAACGTCTGGTTTTTGGGCAACCTCCCCAGTCAGCGTCAGTGTAGGAGACGAGAGTGGATGTTGACGAAGGATATAAGTGCAAACCATATTCCAGAGTGCCTTGTATATACCGCACAATACGCTTCAGGGCATGCAAATGAACATCCATCAGATTATGCATGAATAAGATCACATGTTGTACATCATAGGAAATATCTGGCCTGGTGAAGGTCAAATATGGAAACGCCCCAGTCATGCTCTGATAAAGTGTCGGATCAGAAAATGATTTTCCTCTAATGGCACTTAATTTTGATTTAGTATCCACAGGAGTTGCGGACGGTTTACAAGAGGACATGCCTACACGTTCAACAATCTCTGTTGCGTACTTCTTTTGTGATAGAAATAAACCACCTCCATGACGTGTTACTGCAATGCCTAAAAAATAGTGTAGAGGTCCAAGGTCCTTCATTGCAAATTCAGAGCTAAGCTATGACATGATGGACTTTCGGAGAGTATCTGATGAGGCAGTCAGTATAAGGTCATCCACATATTAAAGAAGATAAACAATATTATTATCCTGACGATAAATAAAAAGAGAATGATATGAACGGTTGTTTGTAAAACCAATTTGTGAAACAAAATCCGCAAACCGTTTGTAGCATGCCCTGGGGCTTGTTTTAGGCCATATAGAGATTTCTTGAGGAGACACACATGGTTCGGATACTTGGGGTCCCTGTAGCCCAAAGGTTGATGCATGTAAACTATCTCATTTATCTGGCCATGAAGAAAAATATTTTTAACATCCAACTGATGAATGGCCATAAATTTGACAATGCCAAACTCAAAACTATTCGGATAGTTGTCGGCTTGACCACTGGGCTGAATGTTTCACCACAATCTACACTAACACATTGTGTTTTGCCATCACCTACAAGTCGGGCTTTATGCCGCTCAAAAGTACCATCAGAGTTTTTTTTGTGACTGAAAATCCACATAGACCGAATTATATTAGCATTAGGTGGATGAGATACTAATTTCCACGTCCTAATATTAATGAGAGCATGATATTCATCATCCATATTTTTCAATTCGGATCATGGAGTGCAGACACATGGTTATGGGGTAATGGTGATTTTGAGACTTGGGTCTGTCAGCTATATTTGGTGTTAGGTTTGACAATACCATGTTGACTCCGTGTAACTGGTCGTTGGGAGGTAGTTTGGACCGATGACAGTGAATTGGACCTGGGTGTTGGGTCACGGCCCACTTCACTGTCAGGCAGTGAAGCGAACGTTGGTGGATCATGCATGGTATTGGGCATGTTTGGCAGTGAACTGAACAGTGGTGGAGCAGGCAGAATATTAGGCCTGTTTGTTTGGCCAGTGGTGCCGATATTGAGCCGTATTGTTTGGACATTGGGGCTAAAAAATGATCCAGAATTTAATGGGTGACTGTTAGGCCTTAATGATTCTGGGGAGATAGGGACGGTAATAGATTTGGGGCCTGTGACAGTGGCCTAGTGAGTGGATCAGTCCTCTGGATTGGACTATCTTGTGGCTGGGTCACTGTTGTGTGGCCCCGTTGGCCCAAATTTGATGGGTTATCCGACATGTTGGGTTTGGGATGTGAAAAAAATTGGTTATCCATGGGGACTGATTTTCATCCAAAAATTCATAGGTGTGGGGTCCAGACTTATGTAGAGAGGCAAATGGAAAACTCGTTTCATCTAAAATGACATGACGACTAATGATTATTCTATTGGAAGAAAGATCATAACATTTATAACCTCTATGGTTAGACGGGTAGCCCAAAAAAGCACAAGGAGTGGACCGTGATTGAAGTTTGATGATGGTAGTAGATGAAAACAATGGATAACATAGACACCCAAAACCCCTTAAATGTGAGTAGGATGGATCCCGTAGGTAAAGGATTTTTAGTGAGGCTTGGTGGCCTTAAAAAGGAATATTTGCGAAATCAACCAAATTTACTTCCCAACCACCTATTTGTACATAATTTTTTGCCACTCGTCCCATTTAAGGTTATGGGGAGCTTCCATTTTGCTTCTTTGGTGATTCGAACTCACGACCTTCGGGTTAGAGTGGCGGGTGCGTACCATCTGAACAACCTCCTCTGGTCTTCCAAAGATAGTTATTTAGTAATTGACCATTTTTTTATTTCTCATGAACTTTTCAAATCACGGTCTAAAGATCCATTTTTAGCAAACTAAAATTTTTATACGAAAACATTAGAGCACAATTTAAAAATTTATAAGCTATTGCAAACTTTAGGTGATAGTCTAATATTATATCTATAAGGTTGAACGATATTAAACTCAAATCTATCATTATCAGAAAAATTAATTTAAAAAAAATTATATTTGCATGATATTTAAAAATAGAAATAAAATCTAAATGGTGGCATGAAAAAAAATATTTTCGTAAATCAATCAATTTAGTAGTAAGTATTTTGTAACTTTCTTTTTCAATCACAGCATATAGTTTATTCCCATAATCCCATCAAATGACATCGGAAGCCCTTTTCTGTTTTTTGTTTTCTCTCAGAAGCTTCATAGATCAACACTCCAATCCAATGTATATATTTTGCTTTATAAACTCCTGGATGGCAAATGTAATGTAAGAGAAAAATAAATAAATAATCGAAGATGATCAAAGGCAAAACCAAAAACTTAATAGTAATTTATTTTGATAGATAAAAACTGCCTCAAATAATCTTCTCCATATGTTTAGCATTGAAGTCATTGAGGATGGAAAACTTAGTCCGTTAATCCTGACCGCACACTTCAATCTCATAAACAAGATCTACGCCGTTAATAATCCGTCTCGATATTTTCAAAACTCACACTTCCAATCGTGTCGTCAGATTCAGCTTCGAAAAAGTAAAAACTGCTGCCCTCGAAAGTACGAATAAACCCTTGAGTTCTCAGTGAACCACTTGTCAGCCCCTCCAGCCAGCTCAAGGGTAATACAGGAAATTCACTACACCACGCCATTTGAGCCAGTTCTCTTTTCCCTATCTCGGTAAGAAATAGTGGACAAATGAAAACTCAATCTCCATTTCGACGCGCGTAGGGTGCGCGTGATACCACGTTGTCATATTATGTGAAAATATTGCGTGGTGCTGTGGATTAGCTGTTTTACCAGTTTAGCTCACCTTTGACTCCAGGAAGACTCTTCAAGAGAGCCCAATTTTGGGGAAAATAAATATTTTCTGTCAATAGTAAAAATAATAAGTAATTATGGTAGTGATTTTTAAATTCTTTTTAACTCTTTTTCCTTCTTAAATTGGAAATTTAATTAGATAAAGGTGGGCAGTAACATCAAATTGGAAGTTCACTTACCTACTTTTGCTAATGTGATATTGAAATTGGGACATTAAACTAAGATTTTTGCTAACAAATTGTGAATATTTTCTAAATTTGAGAGAGAATTGTTTGGCAATTGAAATAGGAGAAAAATTGTAAATTACTAAAAATTCTTATGTAAAATTGTACAAAAGAATGATCGATTATGACGAAATCAATTGTTCTATATGATTTATGGATCATTTAACATGTGTTCTGAATAATTATTTTTACCTTCAATAATTTACAAGTTAACTATGCTTATCACGAAAAGTACAATTTGCATTATGTATTCTCATTATGTAGGTATTGCGTATTCATAAAAATATATTTATAGTACTCTCAATTAGAAAAAAATCTTAGTCCAACCAAATATAATTTCTTCATTCTCTTAAAAGTACGTATCTATTTAATACTAGGGGCGGTTCAAATTCCTGCAACATGCAAAAGATACATTGTTAGCTTGATTTTGTTATTTCCATTTTAACCAAACAATTATTGCCTTTATAATGTTTCATTGTCGTCGTGAAATTTTTTGATTTGTTATCATATTTTTCTTATTTTATTATAGTTTAGAAAATCATGGCAATTATATAAAGTAAAAAACATGTAACAGAACACGCACCTTTCACGCGAGTATCTATGTAAAGCCTTGCAGAAAGATAACTGCGTCTACAGACAAGCCACAAAAACTACAATAAAAAATTTAAAATGAAAACAAAAGATAGAGAGAGGAGAAGATGAAGGGCACTTTACTACTTTTTTATGTTGCACGCATCCGTGGCAGAAATTAGAAGGAAAAACAAAGAGTAGTATTACAAGACCAACACACAAGAATAGAGAAGAGAAAGAAAATAGATAGTCAAGTTTCTTTGTTAACAGCAAAATACCCTTTTGCAAAGAAGAAATTAGGCCACAAAAGAGAGTGCTTTGAATAAATGATTGTATATGAATGAGGTGGGTGTCCTTAGATGGACATCTCCAGTTTCATGCAAATTTTCTAGGTTATTTCTTTTGATTTGAGGCCAAAGCTTAAAGCTTTTACTACTAGTTTTTATTTTGAAACTGGAGAAAAAGAGGTGAATTTGTGGGTGTACTGCTTTAGATGAAGGGGATGCCCTTACCCTTTGAATTTGAGGGGAAGGGGGTGTTAGACTTGGACGTTTTGTTCAACAAAAATAGAAACTTGAATTCTTGGAACCACCACAATAATAGCAAAGAAAGTAGTTACTTTGTAAATAGTCCAAGTGCTGTCCTCGATACTATAAGGAGTCCAAGGCCTATTACTTCCTCTTCAACCCTGTCTTCCTCTTTGGGTGGTGGTGGTGGTGGTGGTGGCGGCACTGCTTCCACAGATACTGCAGGAGGCGGCGTGGCGGCAGTTTCTGCAAACAAATGGCAGCAGCAAGACAACACCACTGCCACCAGCTCCAATGTGGGAGGAGCTGAATCTGAGGTTCTACCCCCATCTTCTCTTGAAATGGCTGCCACTGGAGGAGGGGAGAAATGTGCTATAGAGGAGTGGGAAGGTGGGTTATCTGAGTCTGTTATGGCTTCTCCTTGCCAAGAACAGTCTATACTCAGGTGGATCATGGGAGATGTGGATGACCCTTCCATGGCTAACTTGAACAAGGTCTTGCAGGTTAGTGGCCCAGGGGACAACAACTATGAATTCAATGGAGGATTTGGGGTTGTGGATCAAGGTTTTGGTGTAGACCAAATTGGTAGCTTTATGCCTGCAATTAGCTCATCTGTTTCTGTGTCAGGTTCAAGTTTTACACCTACCACCAGAATGAACAGTGACAAGATTGGCTCCACAAATCTCCCTCAAAATCCAATCTTTCCTTCATTGTCTAACAATCTTGGCCCAGTTGCTTTCGGCCAGACACAGTTTGAGAGCACAGATTTGAAGCCTCGGCAAAGTTTCAATTCACAGTTCTTGATTAACCAGCACCAAACACAGATTCCTCAGAACCCATCGTTTCTTTTGCCATTGCCATTTGCACAGCAGGAGCAAAATCGTGTCTTGCCACCGCCGGTGAAAAGGCACAACCCCGGTGGGACTCTTGAACCACAGGGGTCTCAGATCTCCAAAGGACTGTTTGGGCACCAGCAGCAGCCAACACCATCTCAGCTCCAGCTGCTTCCCCATTTTAGGCCAAAGCCAAAGACGGTGGGGGAAGAGTTTAATCAGCTACTTCAACAGCAGCAGCAGCAACAAGGGATAATTGACCAGCTATTCAAAGCTGCAGAGCTGGTCCAGACGGGGAATCCGGTACTCGCGCAAGGGATATTGGCGCGGCTCAATCACCAGCTCTCTCCAATTGGTAAGCCTTTCTATAGGGCTGCTTTTTATTGCAAGGAAGCTTTACAATTGCTACTCCATGCCAACACCAACAACTTCAACAACAACCCCTCTAATTCACCTTTTAGTCTCATTTTCAAGATTGGTGCCTATAAGTCCTTCTCTGAGATCTCACCAGTTGAACAGTTTGCCAATTTTACTTGTAACCAAGCCCTCCTTGAGGTCTTGGATGGGTTTGAAAGAATTCATATTATGGATTTCGATATCGGTTATGGCGAACAATGGGCCTCCCTTATGCAAGAGCTTGCCTTGAGAAGTGGTGGCTCACCTACTCTGAAAATTACTGCATTAGCCTCACCCTCCACACATGACCAGCTAGAGCTTGGACTCACCAGAGAAAATTTGATCCATTTTGCTAGTGAAATCAATATGGCATTCGAGTTTGAAATTTTAAGCATCGATTCTTTGAATTCAACGTCATGGTCACTCCCTCCTCTAATCTCAGAGAATGAGGCAATTGCTGTCAATCTTCCAGTTAGCTCCCTTTCGAGCTATCAGTTGTCGCTTCCATCGGTTCTTCGTTTTGTGAAGCAGTTGTCACCTAGGATTGTGGTTTCTGTCGACAGAGGTTGTGACCGGACTGACCTACCGTTTCCAAACCATATAATTCAAGCCCTTAAGTCCTACTCGAACCTTCTTGAGTCGCTAGACGCTGTAAATGTGAATTTTGATGCCCTCCAAAAGATTGAGAGGTTCTTGCTCCAACCAGGAATCGAGAGAATTGTAATGGGTCGTTTTCGTTCCCCTGAAAAGACGCAGCACTGGAGGTCACTGTTTTTGTCATCTGGATTCTCTCCATTATCTCTCAGCAATTTTACAGAATCGCAGGCCGAGTGTGTTGTCAACAGGACTCCTGTTCGAGGTTTCCACGTGGAGAAGAGGCAGTCTTCGCTTGTTCTCTGCTGGCAGCGGAAGGAGCTCATCTCAGCTTCAGCTTGGAGGTGCTGAGGAGCAGGAATTAAATTTGCAGTTAACAATCAATCATGAAAAAAGAAGGTGCTGCATAAGTCACAATCACCGTTTTAGTATATCTGAACCTTTCAATTTTTGCTGCCCGCAATTTTCATTTGCTAATTTTCTTGTGGCATAGGCAGATTGTTTCGGCATTATAAGAGGACCAGACATTCTGTTTAACTGTTCTGCTATAGTTATTTATATCAGGGTCTATGTTAATTATCGTATTACTGTCATGGTGCTCTATGATTTTCTGGAGGTAGGCCTACGCTGTTTCTAGTTATGCCGGGAACCTTGTTGTAATCTTGACAACATTACAAAACCAGAAATTAAAAAAAGATGGAATTTTAACCCATTTCATTGATGCTCCTGTATTATGTATATATCATTGATTGTCCCACTAGTTTGACATGCTTTAGTTGTGATTATTTACTTTTAAAATTTTAACGAAGCAGTTGCATAACTATGAGAGAATGATCCTTATCGAATTGCATCACACCTGATTATGATAATTCTGTTGTTATTCTTGAGATTTGCTATTCCATGGTATTCCTGGAACCAGTTACTTTGTGAATCCAGAGTTTATCATCTATCCAGGAATTCCACTGGGGTGGAAGTATCTGTGACATTGGTGAATCTTCTGTTTAAGTTGCTACTATATGTAATTGTTCTGTCCTAAGCTCTCTGCCTACTTTATATTTGCTCAAACTCTTGCTCTTATTAGAAATTTGAAGATATGTCATCTGCATTAGTTATCCACCTGGCCGCCTCCTTAACTTGTCCACTGGAATTCCTCTCTATAGATTTAAGTATTTGATTATGCTAAATGCTTTGACATCAGAAGTTGACATACTGTGATTGATTATCCAATTAGCTAACACACATTGCATATACTTGTAGCAGAACAGATAGAATGTTCCTTTCTTTAGTCCATACATGACCATGTCTGGGAAATGTGGAGTCCTAGTCATTCGGTTATGCTATGCTTGCTCATCCGAGAAAAATGGGCCAAATTTTCTGAACCCTCAATTGATCATGGTTTCCATGGATTTCGATGTGTTGTAGGAAACAACGGTCGGATGTTGGCCTAAATTCCATTTAGTAAATGCATCCTTAGAAAACTATAATGCTACTTGCAACGGCGTTGCTAATTATCTATTAGGTAGTTGCATTATGCTATTATGTTTTGTATTAAATAATGAAGTTAATCATTTTTTGTATAATCTATCACTTTATTATGCATGCCAACACTTGTATTATATGCATCATAATGCATTGAATTTGCTGCTCTTTACTCTATAATTTCTTTAATACCTGTCCTAATCAAATCACATGGGGTTTGCAGTATTGGACCCCCACATGAGTAGTTTAATCTCTCTCTATCTCTTTCATTTCCTTGGAAGTTCTGCATTCATTATTTTAATCTGGCGATATTTTATAGTAAATCACAATATTAAACGAGAAAGGCCATGTTGGATGGAGAGAGTTTTGAGAGAGAAAGAAAGAGATGTTTGGCCTTCTTATTACTATAATGATTAGCTGAAGATTATTATGTTTCTTTACAAACAATAAGCGGACAGCGGGGTTGTTCCCTGGATGTTACTCTGCCTTTGTGTCATTTTACGTTGTTTGTTGTGTGTGTTCATGTGGATATACTAAATGTGGAACTTAAAATGGTTATTTGTTGCCTCTTGGATTCTTTACTTGTGGGGTAGTAGAAGCTGTAAAATCCAAGTAGAGGCAGATTGCAGTGTCACTGTTTTATCTCACTCTGCCCTTTTTCTTCCTTCCCTTTTCAAGGTTCTATGAGGGGAGATTGTGTAAGCAAATATGCCACTTCCTATATTTACCAGTTGTTCCAATCTCAACATAGTATTTTCTTCTTCAAGTGTGTATGGAGATGGATGATGAAAACATTATTGTACACTATATGTCATCCAAATGACTTAATATATTCAAAGGATTAGAAAAGGGAAAAGGGTCAAATATACCCCTCTACTTTCTTTTATTAATTAATTTTACCCTTCGTTAGCGATAGTGAACAAAAATACTCATGCTGTTACCAAAGTTTACACCTATACTCTATTTGGATGGAAATTCTCAAATCAAACCCAATTTCCAACTCCACTTAAAACTACCCGTTGACCCGCCTTGACTCACCAATTAAACACAACCCCCACCCCCAAATATATCCCTCTACTTCAACAATTTTCGTCAACAACAACTTGCAGTTGAAATTCACCAAAAAAAAACTCTGAATCCTTCACCAAATTTCAGATATAAACTCTCCAAGACGTTTCCGATTGGTTGCAATAATATTCACTCAAAACGAAGCTCATTTGCGGCAATACAATTTTGAGTAATGATAGTACTGGTCCGGTTGAAACTTGAGAAATTCAATTTGAGTATTCAACTTGCACATTGCTGGAGCTATTTTCCGCTCATAAATTACCGTTCGAGATCAAAAAATGACCATTGAACGAGAAAAACAATGAAAATATCTCAGCCAAGCACAACTTTAGAGGAAAATTTAAACAATGTCTTGCAAAATTTGTTTTGCAATAAGAGAAATCGTCCAAACTCCACCTAATTCTAACATAAACTTGTAGCAGACAAAATTTTGGATTTTTTTTTAAAAAATTTTTGCAACTTGAAAATTTCAGTTTGATTTCAACTTGAAATATATACTGTTGGAGCTGTTTTCCGTCCATAAATTACCGTTCGAGGTCAAAAAATTACCACTGTACGAGAAAAACAAGTCGAGGCTAACTTTTGTAGATATTTTCTAAACAGAGCATAGTTAAAGAAAAATTCCCAGTCATAATAATAATAATAATAATAATAATAATAATAATAATAATAATAATAATAATAATAATAATATAAAACAAATTCGGATGAAAGGAGAGTAGCATTGTACTTCCTTCTGTTTAATTTTAGAGAGACATTGGACAGTGAATGTTCTCCAAAGGAAATTCATTTTTAGATGAAATATTTCAATATAAGGTTTTAAAAAGCTTAGTCATTTTAAAAATTACCGTTTGAGCTTCGTTTTGAGTGAATATTATTGCAAACAATCGGAAACGTCTTGGAGAGTTTAAATATGAAATTTGGAATAATTTGGTGAAGGATTCGGAGTTTTTTTTTTTGGTGAATTTCAGTTGCAAATTCGTTGTTGTTGAATAAGAAGATTGTTGAAGTAGAGGGGTATATTTGGGGGTGGGGGCTATGTTTAATTGGTGGGTCGGGGCGGTCAACGGGTAATTTTAAGCGAAATTGAAAATTGGTTTTGATTTGGGGATTTCCATCTAAATAGGGTATAGGTGTAAACTTTGGTAACGACGGGGTATTTTTGTTCACTTTCGCTAACAAAGGGTGAAGTTAGCTAATAAAAGAAAGTATATGAGTATATTTGACCCTTTTTCCATTAGAAAATAGGTGGAACTTGTTGTGACAACCTTTTCATCCGTCTAAGCCTGGGTGGGAGAGTTACCCGAGGTGGATCCAAGATGTAACATCTATGGATTCAATCTTAAGTTTTTTAGCATGAAGTTCATTATTTTAAAGTTATAGATTCATATATACTATTTATTACAATTTTAGATATAAATATACCGCGTTGAAAGTACTAAGTTTATAGGAACGGGGTATCCTAAAGCTACATATGCCCCTACTTTGGTAAATGTGCTAGTGAGAGGCTTCAAGTATTTGTAGAATAGTTGAGGTGTGAACGATTACCCGATACTTGTGCTAGTGAAAGGTAATAGTCGAAGTAGATACAATTACTCGATATCTGTGTTAGCAGAGGTATCACATATTCTTGAATATTTGAGGTTCGCCCAAATTATCTCGAAAATTTCCATTATAGAAAGAAAAAAACAAGTTTTGTATATGTGAGGCATAAATTGTGATGATTTGAGATGCAATTAAAGTAGAAACTCAAGGGATGTTAGGACATGCTCATTTATGAGATTAGCTTTGAAACAAGTGTGAGAATGTATTAATCTTCATTCGCAAGTCTTTTTTATTAATACGAATATTTATAGTGTGTACAATGTGGAATCCTAATACAATAAGGATCCTATATCTACCATAATTATACAATACTAAATATTACAAAATATATGAAGTATATTTTATAATATACGTTAATACACCCCCTCAGTCGGAGCGGGAGGAGGCCGGACGCTAAGACTGGATCTGAAGTCAAGGAATAGCTGTCTAGGGAGGCCTTTCATGAAGATATTTGCATACTGATACGAAGAAGGCACATGCAACACCTTAACACGACTGCTAGTAACCTTCTCACGAACAAAGTGTATATTCATCTCAATGTGCTTGGTTCGCTAATACTGAACCGGATTATAAGACAAATATACGGCGGATATGTTATCACAGTAAACCAAATACGCCTTACGCAAAGGACAATGAAGCTCCAAAAGAAGGTTTCTGAGCCAATAGATCTCAACAACAACATTTGCAACACATCTATACTCTGTTTCTGCACTTGAACGGGATAGGGTGGCTTGCCTCTTCACAGACCACGAAATGAGATTATCCCCGAAGAACACACAGTAGCCGGAGGTGGAGCGTCGCGTGTCCGAACAGCTTGTCTAATCAGCATCCGTATATGATAACAACCTGGATGGTGCTGAGGGGTATAAATGCAATCCATAATCAAGTGTGCCCTTAACGTATCGAATGATACGTCTAAGAGCAGTAAGATGAGGCTCCCAGAGGGCATGCATGAATAGGCACACCGCTGAACGGCATAAGCAATATCAGGCCTGGTGAAAGTAACATATTGTAGTGCACCTGCAAGACTCCTGTAAAGGGTGAGATAAGTCACTGGATTACCATCAACAACACTAAGCTTTGATTTAGAGTCAATCAAAGTGGACATTATCTTGCAGTTTGCCATTTTAACCATGTATACTATCTCTTCTGCGTACTTGCGCTGGCACAAAAATATAGTATCTGCAGATCTAGTCACTGATATCTCTAAAAAATAACTCAACTTCCCCAAGTCAGTCATAGCAAATTCGGTTTTAAGCAATGCAATGATCTTATTTTTCAACACATCAGATGAGGCAGTAAGTACAATGTCATCCACATATAACAACAAATAAGCAATGCTACTACGTTTACGAAAAATAAATAGAGAATTATCACACTTGCTGCATACAAACCCAATCCGCATAATGTACTGTCAAAACGATCATACCACGCTCTAGGGGTATGTTTTAAACCATAAAGTGACTTACAGAGACGACATACATACCGAGGGGACACTGGATGGACAAAATCAGGCGGCTGGTGCATGTAAACAGTTTCTTTCAAATCCTCATGCAGAAATGCATTCTTCACATCAAGTTGATGAATCTGCTAATGCTTACCCATAGCAATACTCATAAATGTGCGAATGGTAGCCGATTTAACAACCAGACTAAATGTCTCACCACAATCAATACCCTTATGCTGATTAGTGCCATTAGCTACAAGTCGTGCCTTATATCTCTCGAGATCACCATTGTCTATGTATTTGTGTCGAAAAAGTCACATACATCGTATCACATTCACCCCCTCCGGTCGAGGAACCAAATCACAAGTGTGTTGTTTTGGTAAAGCATTAAATTCCTCACACATGGCCGCATTCCAATTTGGGTCTAGTTTGACTAATTTTGGACTTTTGGGAATTGGGAAAATGGTTTGTGTGGATAAGTTAAACTGGACTTTGGGTTTGAAAATTCGTGTTGGGCACGAGTTTCCATTGGGTGCGTGGGGGCAGTGGTTGGACGGGTTTCTAGTGGGTGCGTGGTTGGCGGAGAGATTGTTGCTAAAGCGGTGGGAGGAGAGACTTGGGCAGTTAGAGATGTGGGAGGAGAGACTTGGGAAGTTAGAGATGTGGGAGGAGTGACACTGGCAGCGGACATGGTTAGGAAAGGATAAAGGTCTCCCTCACTATTGCATCCGGTTAGGAATGTATTAATTTCCTTTCGGGAGTCTTTCTAATTAATACAAATATTTATAGTGTGTACAATGTGGAATCCGAATACAATAAGGATCATATAACTACCATAATTATACTGTTAAGAGTTGTTCACCGATGTTAGGCCCCCAAATTATATTATCCACGGTCCAGTTAACATGGTCTGGGCGTGCGGGGAAGTGTTAAGAATCCCACATCGGATATGGAATGGAAACATGGACTTCTTGTATGGATTTGGACAATTCTCACCTTACAAGCTAGTTTTTGAGGTTTAATTAAGCCTAAGATCCATTCTTTACATATATAATATTAAATATTACAAAATATATGAAGTATATTTTATTTTATAGTATACGTTAATAACAATAACTTGTTTTTATTGTTGTTCAAGGTTGTTGATAAAAATGAGAACAACAGCCTCTTTCATCATTTAAAAGAAATTGTTAAGGTTAATTAATTATAACAGAGAGATGGTGACATACTGACAAATACAATGGTTCTTTTTAATGTTTACCCTCCTGCTTACTCAAAGATTTTCCTCGTAAAAGAGACATAAAAATATTTGCTGAGATGAGCTTTTAAAATCTTTTACTTTAGTGGGGACTACTGTTTGGACACATTTTTCTTGGTCTGTAGGACCCCTTTTGTTTTTTGAGATCAGTGTTTATTTATGGTCGAGATTCAACGTCACATTGTGTACCTCTTCTTCCTCTAGCCAAGTTAGGTTCTTTTATTTTCCCCTCTATCATCGCCCCTTGCTCTGAAATTTTATTGTCTTCAAATTTTAGTTCTTTTGTGTTTTTTGTTCTTGTAATTATATTGTCTTTGCATTTGAGATTTTGTGTTTTTTTGTCCTTGTGTCCTTTTAATTGGGGTCGTCTTGATTGAGCGTATATAATTCATGTAAGGTATTTCGTATATTTAATATAGTTTTTTGATTTATACGTATTATGTAACCAATAGCTAATACATAGTACAAAATTAATGTCATAGGACTCTCATTACTAATGCATTATTTAGTTTTAAATTTGCATTACTAATGTTGGCACAACTAATGTGAGACTTTACTTAGCATGTGGAACAAGAATACGCGTATGATTAAAACCTAAATAAGAGTATCTAAAACAAAATTATCGTAAATCAAGTAATTCTTGCATATAAATTTATGTAACATATATTAATCTTTACTATCCTATTTATCACGCAATATTCTTTTATTAGTTTTTCAAGTAATTTTCTTCATGAACTAGATGACCACTAATTGATCCCTAAATATTTTCAAACTGTAGATATAATTTTTGGTCCTCAAAAAAATTCAAAAATAGCGGGAACGAGGTTGCCAAAAAGGGTGAGTCATCTTGCCCCTTTTCATCCCAAAAACTAACAATAGCTAAATTATGTTCTACTTTTACGCCGTAGTTCATAAGTTTGGGTGTCATATGTAATGAAAAAAGCAGCACAATTCTTGAAATAGAAATTGGAAGAATAGTATTTGAAGTAAAGTTAAAAGGATTTTTTGGAATTTTGGTCAATTAGACATGTTTACATCAATTTTACTTGAAGAAAAACTTAAAATATTGTGAGTGAAAATTATGTTTCACTTGAAATTCTCATCAAATAAGCTTTTCAATATTCACTAGTAATTCATATACTTGATTTCCCAACTTTAATTTACAAATAATAATTTTAGTATTTACAAGTGAAATCATGGCAAAAAAACAACGTAAATATATTCATGTTGCAAGTTAACATAATTTTTGGATGAGTTTTTTAGTAGTGACATTGCATTAGACACGGCTCTGCTCTATTTTGTATTTCTGACAAGGTAGTTTGTTATAACAATTGGGGTGTTACTGTACATATAAATGTGGTTTGGATTGAACGTGGATTTGCTGTCTCTTGTCTAATATTGTCTTTAGCGTGTGCCCGCATTAGCTCTTTATTATTAGTTTAATTATTTTTAATACATAGTCTCTATTCTTCCTCTTTTATTTTTGAACAAGCTTTGAATAAATAAACAGGTTGGAGGTAGCCTCTGGTCTCGGGTGGCAAAAAAGTATTTAATTGTGTGAACCATAAAAATATTAGCGGTTAAAAAAAGGTTTTCGTATTTTTATTTTAGGTTTTCCAGTAGGGAAAACATATAAACAAAATCAGAATTTAGAGTTAATGAGTTCAACATAAATGAAATCTAATTATATTTATAGTTCCAAAGAAATGAAATAGATTTAGTTTGAACTCGCATCATTATTCTTGTAAATACTACCTGACTTAGACTTTTGATATAGGAAACACAATTAATAATATCATAATTCTTTTTTCAATCAAATGCAACTTATTTATCATAGTGCACTAGCCTTTTTTTGATATCTTAAATAACTACTTATGAGGTGCGATGTTTCCTTGTCTTCAATTTTTCCCTAACTTTGAAAATGAGGGGGAAATTCTTAAATCACCCATAAAAAATAATATATGAAAACATAAATAAATCGTGTAATTGATAAAATAATTCCGCAAAGCCGTGAAGCACATGGAAACCAAATTGTGCAAATGATCGGCGGCGCATTTCGTTTGACACCTAAATATAGGATAATATTTAATCAATATTAAAAACTACAATTTAACTTAAGTAAGCATTATTGTTCTTACAAATTTTCAATAATAGTTTGACTTTAGCTATAGTTATCCTCTGCAGTTGACGAACCGACACAAAATATCAACTGTCAATTTTATTTGAATTTTAAAATTTAATACTATGATTTTTTATTATCTAAGACAGATAACGGATCCGGGAAGGGGTATATTTGCATTAATTAGAACTATAGTACTGCTCGATTATTTTTTTGTCTTCGACAGCTTTAATTTATAGTTAAAAGACATTGTTATTGTTACTCAAATATAAGTGGAGAAGACTCGTCGGAATGAATTGGTGATTAAGATGTTACAATTCAAATAGTAATGCCACGAGTTCAAATACAACGGTCATTGTTCTTCAATTGAATCTTTTTTTCTTTCTTGTTAATTGTTTTAAAAAATAATTAAGTGGAAGGAAACAAAATGAAATACATTCCATGTTTCTAGAAGAAAATTTCTTAGATCTTGATTTTGCAGTTCTTGACAACATGATTAAAAAGCTCCATGAATATTGATTAATCACGAGCTCAGTTACCTTTGTGCCTTTCACGAGTTACATAAAAACAAAAAGGGAAAGTCAGTAGGAGATAAATTTAGATAAGTGCTACTAAAATAATTTAGGATATAGGCTACTATGTTTCTCATCTCACTGTTAGGAGAGTAGTCAAATGAAAATGACAACAGATAAACCTTAAAACAAAAATATATTGAAGTAGGTCCCAATGTTTTACTATAACAAAGGGCTCATACCACATGTATTACTTGATGGATATTACAACCTTGATACATGAACTCAACTGTGGATACATCTTCAGTACAAGTAGATAAATTTCGATACGAGTACGTGAAATATTTTTCTAATAAATTTGAGTATTTTAAGATACTTGGACGGCCTAATTAAGGGGCAATAAGAAAGGACGTGGTAGTTAGGTTAATGATCTTACATTGCACTTTGAAGATGCAGCTACCTTAGGTTTAGTGATAATAGAGGATGTGTTCGAGTGGCCCATAAACAAAAGAAAAAAGAAAAAATAATGTAGCTTTATACTCCTGTCGTGTCCGTTTAACACAAATCGCAAATGTAATTTAGGCAAATGAAAGATTAAGGTAGGGTTTAATGGTGGTTGGTTTAATTGTGATCATATTTAAATTGGGAGAAATAAATATTCATATACGCGCCACGTAGTATAATATAAGTGGGAACAAGAAAATTAATGGTTCAAAAGTAAATATGTGTCAAAAGTTAAATGATAAATACAAGTATATAAATTTCGATCTACCATAGGATGTGTTAATGATCTTCATTGCACTTTGAAGAGGCATCTACCTTATGTCGATTTAAGTGGTCGAGTCTACATCATAATTTGTGATAATAGAGGATATTTTCGAGCGGCCCATAAACAAAAAGGAAAAATAAATAAATATAATGTAGCTGTATACTTATGCCGTTTCCGTTTGGCACAAATCACAAATGTAATTTAGGCATTAAAACTAATCTTACTTGTTCTCTCCACTCTAAAGCATTCGACCAAAACACACCAAAACCGATTTGACAAAGGAGGTAGACAGGCCTACACGGTTGTTATATAACCTGAAGTACGTTGAATCTGCAACAGTAAATATTTCCAATATGTTTGAGTTGATTATATGAATTTTCATTATAATGTAGACTCTATTAAATAATTGTGTTATATTGTTAGTGAGATTATTATTGTGGTGTTATCTTATTATTGAAATAATTATTTTCCAACTGAATTTCCAACTCAGCAAAAGAAGTAGTAGTATTTTATGTTAAGTTACCTATTTTAGTGCCAAAAAAGCAAATAAAAGACATAATTGCTCTACTTTTGTAGTTCGGGACATATCTCTCTACTAGGCTAAAAATAAGGATATTTTGTGTCAAAAAGTAAACGAGTGACATAATTATAGTTAAGAGACATTTTTAGCTCTTTTCCATTAAAAATAAAATGAAAAGATGGATACATGGCCTTCATATGAGGTTTTCAAACACATAAACTTTACTATTCACTCGCTTCTTTTGGGTGTTAAGAGTCTCACATCGGATATGAAATGGAAACATGGACTCCTTATATGGATTTGGACAATGCCCACCCTACAAGCTCGCTTTTGGGGTTGAGTTAGGCCCAATATCCATTCTTTACATGGTATCAGAGCCACACTCATTCCAATTCGTTGTTTCCGATGTTGGACATCCTTCTTATATTGTCCACGCTCCAGATGACCAGCCCTAGGCGTATGGCGGGGTGTTGAGTTCTCCCACGTCGGTGGATTTAGTGGTCCTTTGTCTCTTTATATGGACTCTTAACACTCCCCCGGTTAAGAGTCCCACATCGAATATGGAATGGGAACATAGACTCCTTATATGGACTTGGACAATACTCACACTACAAGCTAGCTTTTGGGGTTGAGTTAGGCCCAAGATCCATTCTTTACATGGTTTCAGAGCCAGATACGTCACAATTCATTGTTTCCGATGTTGGGCCCCCTTTTTATATTGTCCACGCTCCAGATGTTCAACCCTGTGCGTGAGGCGGGGTGTTGAGTTCTCCCACATCGGTGGAATAAGTGGTCATTTGATCTCTTTATATAGCTTGATCAATCCTCCTCCCTTTAAGCTAGCTTTTAGGGTTGTCTTTACGGTAAAACATGAGCATACCACATAGCCAAAGAGTGTGCATTACACATAGTTAAGAAATAGATATGTTGTGTACAAATATTTTCGTGAAGAAGGGGTATATCAAAGGAATTCTGATACAGGTTGAGAGGACAAATATGTATTATACCTATATAAATTTATGATAAGACTTATAGTAGTACTCCGTAAATAAATGCGGATTTTAAGTAGTGTAAATTGAAAGGGTGCATGTAAGGGAAGTTGTAGGTGTGTGCGAATGAAACAGTAGGAAGGTGACCCAGCCATAGGAACATAGACAGCAGATTAAAATATGTCCCTTCAACATCAATTTCACAACTCTTCAATGGTGAAATGTCTTTTTCAGATTTTACATAAAATTTGATCACATCCTCCTATCTTTGGTTCTTCTTTTGGACTTTTTGCATGCTATTGGTGCATAGCCTAGGCTCAATCCTTGTTGATGCTGTACTCTTGCAACCTTAGCCCTTAGGTCTTTTGGATCCAAAAATATTTTCCAATTCTTTTTTTTTAGTTTTTCACCCGTTGTTCGATACCCGTTAAGGGGTCCGATTAATCCAGATTCGCGTCGGAAGGCAGCGGTAAAAACTTGCATAAATCAATTATTAATTACATATATATATTTAAAATCTAAAAAGCCCAAAAATCATTATTAAAGAAGAAACAACTGTTACGGGACAACCCAAAAGTCACAACCGTTACTAAAAAATCTATCAAAAGTCCAAAGTATTTGTTAGTGATCGAATAGGAAAAATATAATTAAGTCATAATTGTGTATATTTTGTATATGGTAAGTGTATATTTAGTCAAATTCATTGCCTTATGTACCTAGGATTAGGATAATTTATTACCTTATGTACATAGGATTAAGATTGTATTATTGGGTATATTTATTACCCCTTTGGAATAAATAATCTAAGGAATAATATTTCTTACATGGTATCAGAAGTTTAGGAAAAAATCTTAAAACTTAAATTTTCCCTTCTCTCGTCGGCCTCCCACCTCTCCGCCGCCGATCATAATTGTGTATATTTTGTATTCTATCAGTAAGCACTTCTTTTTTTTGTTTCATTGTGGAAGTAGATTTTTTAACATAGACAGTCATTTCATATGTCTATTTATCTTTCGACATAAAAGGAGAATATTTATATTTCTTCTTTAGCATTTCAATTCTATTTATGTCACTTTTATAGGTACAACGTTATTAAAGTTTCAGCCATATAAAATTATTCCACCAGAAGAATTGATGTTGGAACTTGGAAGTAAGTGTCGACAGTTAGATTTTTGGTGTGAATGAAAAATGAAGGTTTTATTTTCCACGTCTTTTCCTGAGAAGACGAAGCGAAGATCAAAGTAAGACGTATTTTGATGCTCTCAATGATCTATTTATATTTTTGTCATATTTAGCCTTATGTTGTTTAAGTTTTAGTTTAAAATTGCAGTAGTTATTTTGTCTTAATGGCATCGAATTCAGTGTTTGATATCTGTTTTTTTGGTTGAAGTTTTGCTTTTTATTTTAAAAAAAGGTTTTGCACACTATATATTTCACTTTTTCTTCCCCCTCTCTATCTATTCCTTCTTTTGGCTTCCTTTGTGCTATTACTAATTTAATAGTTGGTTTACGTAGAAGGCTTTTTTTAGAGTGAAAGATTAATGTGTTTGGTCTACAATTAGGGAAAAGAATGTATTTTGTAATATAACGATTTTATAAATTATTAATTCTCAATTTTCTTGGTTTCGCACAGGATCAAGTGAAAAGGAAGAAGAGAATTTAGAAGGAGATATTTTTCCACTGTTTATTGGTACATTTTGTGCGGTCCTTGTACTAATTCAAAATTTTCTTCAATAAAAATATATTTTATTTCTGATTTCACCTCTATTTTTGGCATTTGGTGTAGTTATAGAGGAAAATGAATTGATCACCATTCTTCTCTATTATTCGTTATGATTATGATATATCTTATGATATTGCAAATGAAATTCCAATCCATCTACAAAAGTTGCAATGTGTTGTAACTAAAGAAGAAAGAATGACGAAGACAAACACTGTTTTTCCTTGATATTCAATGTCTTTCGATGTTGATAATTATCATGAGAATTTTCAAGAAATGGCCGGATTTAAATTTTTTACCATAGTAAATAAAGGGAGAAGGACTATTTTCATTGTGTGCCTTTATTTTTCCTTTTGTTTTTGTTAATCTACATGGATTATTTTATTATATTTGTTAAACTGCTTTACTTTGTGCTTATGAGTAGTAATTCTTTTGGGATTTTGATTTTCTTTGTTTTTGTATCAAGTCGATACCCTAGAGATAGGATTGAGACTAATAAATAGTATGTGTTAGTATCCTCTTATCCCCTTTATTCTCCATATATATTTCATATTTTCAGTAAATTTACGTTAAAAAAAAAAATTTGGCATGTTATACTTTTGTGCATTTATATTACAAATATTCATTCATTGGTAGAAACAAATATTTCAATAAACTAAATGTGAGAATTAAAGTCTATCTTTATTTTACTTCATGTACATTATGTTTTTTTTTTTTTTTTATTTTTCATTTTTCTTTCATTAAATTTACGGTTTTGTATCTATAAGCTAATTTTTTATTGACCACGCGAAGCGCGGGAAGTACACTAGTTTAACTAATACTTTCGTTCTAGTAACCACCTCCCAAAGGCCATAATTAAGATGTAATTAAGTCCATTCTTAGATTAGTAAATTTGACAAATTAATCATCATATCCATTTGTTATACTTCTATTTCATCTCTAATATCTTAACATCACTTAGTTAAGAGTATGAATGTGATAGATGACAAATACTCTGAATATAATACTGGTAGATAGTATATATAAGGATAAAATTATAGTATTTGTCAAGAAAATTTTCAAATAAAAAACTAAGGTACATCTTCATCACAAACTCAACAAGCAATTAAAGAAATCAAGAACGTCATTCTGATTGTGTTATTGATTGTTTTAATTAACCAACAAAATAAGGTGAAAGGATGACCGCAACGTTGTGATGTTACATTATTGACTTTGCTTCCTTTTTATATTTTCTATTTATTAAAAATAGGACTCTAGACCTTAGTGTATTATCTATGATTAATTTAACTGATTTGGGTGTTTACTCGGTACGGGTAAATTTTTATCGTAAAGCGCTCCCTACTAAAAATAATTGTGTATCCAGAGCTCGAACCTGATACATCTGATTAATGATGGAGGGTACTTATCACTCTATGACAACCTTTGGTGGTATATTTTCCAATTCTTTGCTTAAACTAAAACAGATGATTTGAAATAAATTATGGTTTTCAAAAATTAGATAAAAAAACCAATGTTAGATTTTCCAAAACTTACATCTTATCAAACAATATTTTTCTTCAAAGTTAATCTAGTCTACTTAAAGAGTAAGTAAGCGTTAACTGGATATTAGAGTCATAAATTATTAGGAATCTAACTTCTAATACCCGGATTTTGAGTTTTAATTTTATTTGGATTCGTGCCATGTACGATAAGGTCCAATAAAGGAGAAATATTTTCTACCTAAGACTTTTTTTCTTGTCCAAAACTCAATATGGATACTTTAATTAAGAATTGAGAGATCTTATTCATCTCACCACAATCTTTAATTGTATAGTTATTTTAGTGGTCACTTTGATTTGCATATTAATTTGCAAAGATAAATTCTGATTTAGGTTTTTGTTACTTGGTTTGATTTCACAACATTTATTTTTCTTGATTTGACAAAAGTTTGCTTTTGTTTGAAATGAATTTTTGGGTGAAATAGATAATTGTACATGGATGATTGGTAGCGTAGGTAGCTAATTATGGGAAAGATCAAACAGTCAAATTCACATATTGAGATAAAGAGTGAAAAATAATTAACAAGCCTCCTCTCCCTCCTAAGGAGCTTCTTTATTAGTAGTATATACTAGTATATATATCCGTGTGATGCGCGATCAATATTAAAAAATAAATTATGCAAAATTATTATCTTATTTGTTTGAGAACATTAACCTATTTTTTAAAATAAAATTAGAATTTTTCTTACTATGCAATGTAAAAATTATAAAAAGCAAACAGTAAAGATTTATGCACGCGGCTAATAAATACTTAATATATGTCTATATATACATTCTTATCACCAAATTTAATTAGTTACACATGTTCTCTTTAATTTATAAAAGTAAATTAGGTGATTCAGTGTAAACACAAAGTGTGGATAAACATTTACTATCATAACCTACCTTAACAGCTAAACATGTTCCACTGCATTCTTTTTAATATTAATTTCTTATTAGCGTGCAAATTAACGTGTGCCTTATTAAGCCGATTTGGGTATACCAAAGCACTATAAAGAGAATATGATCAAACACATATTATTTTTTTAATATTAATAATAATAATTATCAAATAATCTGGACAAACACAAAAATGATAAAAAAAAATCAAAGTAGCTTTAGAATAAAATAAATTTATGCTTATAAGGTGAATTTATAAATTTTAACTTTACTCCCATAACAGAAAAATTACTTTAACTATTATTTAAAAGAACTTATTATTTGGATTAAACGCTTCTCCTTTTTTAAAAGAAAAAGTGATTTTTTTTTGGAAGTATTTGCTAAATTTTAATTTTTCTGGTAGCTAAATCATAAAGATTACGTCTCTGACTTTTTCAATACACCTACGGATTTATAAATTTTGAGATTGCGAACCTGTAAAGTTTTGAATCAATTAAGTACCTAAATTATTTCAAAAGACGAAACTAACGACATTTAATAAAAATATTATACTTTAACTTAAATTAAATAAATTTACATGACGTAAAATTGAGTTATGAAGAACCATTTACTACTAATTATTTTACTACCTTTATTAAGGACGCGATAAATTATTGCGCAAGTACGAAGTATTTGATGATTTTTAAATCTTTCAGTTGATATTATACAAAAATTAATGTTAATATCATACAACTACTTCCTTTAAATGTGGGATATCGTTTTAAGACTAATATCCCACTAAAGTAGGTTAGTGTGTACTAATTTGAACTTTCAAAGATTTAATTTTTATCTCTCATCTTTTTTCTTTTTTTGTCCAATCAATACCTATCAATATAGGTGAATGCATATCACTTTTAACTTTTCAATTTTGTCATTCATATTTCTCAATCATCTTCTCCAGAATCTCAATTCTCAAGTGGTGTGATGACTATTTTATTTTAAATATATGTTGAGAAATTAAGCAGCCATTGTCAAATATGTTTGATTTCCTTAATTTTCAATTTTATCTTTTTTATAAATAAATTAATCATAATCTCTGATAATTAGGATATTGTTAACCAATTATACTTTGAGATTTTATAATTGTATAATTAAAATATGTTGGAACATACTATTTGTTTATAGTTCTGAAAATTTTATCCTTTTGTATAAAATATAATCTATATACTTCATATTCAGGATATATATTAGTATTATATAAAATGTATATACTGACTGTTATGTTTCTAACAAATGTTCGCACAATTCAAATGTATGATTATGAACAAAAGTTAAACATTCAAATTTTCTAAAGTAATATTCACTTGTAATTTAGCAGAATACGGACAAATTTAATATGAAGTACAGTAGTCAAAATGTTGCACTATACCTTATTTTAGAGAATTGTAAATATCGATAATGTGACCACCAACAAAAGATACACATCAATTTCCTTCAAAGATAAAGAATAATTCAACAACTACTCATTAGATTAACATGTATAATTTCACCTTAAAAAATATGGAAAAAATAACAATAGAATACACCATACAAAAATTCAGACAATAATCCACTCAACAATTTTGCTTCAATACCGTGAAGAAAACAACAATTTTAAAAAGACATTCTATAAGAAAAAGATAGAGAACTTTAAAGGCATGAAACTAACTTTGTTGATCCTTCAATACCGTGAAGAAAACAACAATTTTAAAAAGACATTCTACAAGAAAAAGATAGAGAACTTTAAAGGCATGAAACTAACGGTTGAATTTAGAGCTTTTAACATATGATGTCTATTAAGGATTAAACTTGAAGAAGTTTTCCAGTAATACCTTAAAAGATGCAACTCCCTATAAGTAAAATGAATATTTGTATAAAGAATCTTAATTGGAATTGACAAAACACTAAAAGGATATGTCAAAAGAACTCATATACAAAAGCTTTTGAAGTAAAAAATCGGGTGAGAAAACAATGATAAATATTAAGATCTTTTGCTTAGGTTCGGTTCCTTTTATACCCATTTTCTCCTTATTTATAGCAACTTAATTTCTTAACATTTGTAATAATATTTTGTAGTTGAAATAAGAACTCTTATTTGAAAAATAAATAATATTGAACACAGATTTATAGAGCAGATATTTCGGCTCCTTTTATAGTCTTTTACTCCTTATTTATATCAACTAAATTTGTTAATCATTGTAATAATAATTTTTTAATTGAAATAAAAATTCTTATTTGGAAATAAATAGTATAGATCTTGTTGACACGTTTATGGAGCACATGGTTCGGCTCCTTTTATAGACTTTGGCTCCTCATTTATAGGAACTAATTTTTTTAATCATTATAACAATATTTTTAAGTTTTAGTTGAAATAAGAATTGTTTTTTTGGATAATAAATATTACATAGCACTTGGCTTAATATCAAGCTAGAATATCCTTCTTTTAATATATTATAGATATAGAAATAGATATAGATATAGATATAGATTATTATTATTAATAATTATTATCCCATTAATGAGTGTGTAAAACTTTTATAGAATTTCAATTTTGGTTAAATATTAGAAATTACTTTGAATTAAATGTGACATTTTGTTAAATATTAATAAGATATCTATGAAATTCAAATAAGTTATTTGTTCAATTTTTTTCAATAACGTGATTGTCTTGCATAATTAGATGATATAAAATTGATTGATTGCTAATTGATTAAAGTTTTTTTTTCATATATGTTGATTGATTGCTAATTGATCAATTTTCAACTCATTTTATACCATATGAATATTATTATTATTGTTATATTATTATTATTATTATTATTATTCCTTATATGGTAACATTTGAACTTCAATTAATAATAGAATATTGTAAAATTTATGAAAACGTATGTTGGAGTACTTTTTACTGCATTAGAAAGATCAAGTATATTTATATTAAATTTTAATTATTTAATCACTTCCTTTGAATGTGGATTTTGTTTATTTCTCCAATCAAATCCATCAAAATAGATGTTACTTTTAACTTTAAATTAAAAGTTAAATTCAAATTGACTTTTAACCATGATATTTTGTAAACAAACTATATTTCAAACTAATTACCATCCCATTATGAGTGTGTAAAACTTTTTATCGAATTTTAATTTTAGTTAAATATTAATAATTTCATTTTTACTTTGAATTAAATGTGATAATTGGTTAAATGTTAATAAGATATCTTTGAAATTTCAATAAGTTATTTTTTTCAAATTTGTTCAATAATGTGATTGTCTTGCATATTTAGATGATATAAAATTGATTGATTGCTAATTGGTTAACTTTTTTTCCATACATGTTGATTGATTGCTGATTGATCAATTTCCAACTCATTTTTATACCATATGAATATTATTCTATTGTTATTATTATTCCTAATATGGTAACATTTGAACTTCAATTAATAATTTATTTATTAAACTAATACAAATAAAATTTGCTGTCAAGTGGCTTGTTCTCAATATGCCAATTGGCTTAATTCAAGCTAGACTACCCTTCTTTTAATATAATATAAATTTATTTCCAAGTGGTTTGTTCTCAATACGTTACTTGGCTTAATTTCAAGCTAGACTACCTTTTTTTTAATATAATATAGATATACTTCATAATTTATTAAATATGTAATATAATACCTATTTCCAAGTTAGTCATCTACAAGGTTAATTAGAGGTTTATTCTAATGACAAAAGACTCCACATTGAAATTAAATAGACTTTTCAACTTACATGCATATAGTTTTCAAAAATCACATAAACTTCTTTCACATTTAGATGTTATGCAACCAAAAGAAAGGTTATCATGCCACTTTTGACTATTCTAAGAATATAGACAGATTAATTCTACTGCCTGTATGATTCTTTGTATGTGCATACCTCCACTCCACCTTCAAGAAGATACAAAAAAAAAAAATAGAAAAAAAGAACACAATGATCACTTGTAATCTTTAGGTGTTGACCATTTCCTTGCCATTTCCAGTGAAGCTTCTAACTTCATAAAATCATAATCACATCCACCATTGTCGGTGCAAACCGCTACTTCATAAATTTTGTGACCTATTATTATTTTATTTTAAAATGATTATGTTGGAGTTCATTTGCGTGTACTTCAACCAATTGAATAAAGTGAATCGTGTTTATATTTCAAAAGAAAACAAAACTAAATGTGAATTCGACGGGGTGGGGGGACCTTAAAACAAAATCATTAATGGGACTTTATACTTCTTGGTTGATTAATTATCATCATTGCTTTTGCCTTTCAGATTCTCTCATGGATTTTGATGATAGACGTAAGGTTCCAGATTAGTGACAATTGCTTTTTCTGGTAATTACTCTCAATGATGTTAAAGCCAATTGAGTAGAAACATCAAATTTTCCTTCCTACCAAACACACCCGATTTTAAAGAAATATATAAAATCATAGGATGACAGATGTTGAAATTAATTCGAAGTGAAGCAGACATTCTATAAGGAATGAAAAACTATGTTCTTCCCAAAAATACACGCCGATATGAATTTAGACATTAATTATCAATGTTTTTGAATAAAATATATTTAATAACTACATAAGGGTATAATGAACCATAAGTATTTATTTATAGTTAAAAGTATGTTAAAGTATTTGAAAATAAATATCCACAAAGAAAAGTTTGAACCCCACAGTAGTAATGATACAACTGTTTTTAGGCCTCATTTGATTCTGTTAAAGATTAAGACGTGTCAATCTTGTAAGATAAAATAATTTTCCTCCTGAATCCCTTTCATTATTCACAATATATATAGTTGTACAAAGGTTGATTCCTAATATAGTACGAATCCTAACTTACCTTACAAAGGTTGATTCCTAATATAATTAGAATCCTAGGTTATCTTAAATATACATCTATCATAATTACAAAATATACGGAGAATATTCGCTAATACTCTCCCCTCAGACGGAGCGGGAGGAGGTCGAACGCTAAGGCTGGATCGGAAGTCGGTGAAGAGCTGTCGCGGTAGTCCCTTTATGAAAATGTCTGCATACTGATAAGAGGAAGGCACGTGTAATATTTGACCTAACCACGGGCAACCTTCTCTCGCACAAAGTGGATATCCATCTCAATATGCTTAGTCCGCTGATGTTGGACCGGATTATGAGACATATAGATGGCATATATGTTGTCACAATAGATTGTAGACGCCTTGCGGAGTGGACACTGGAGCTCCAAAAGAAGATTTCGGAGCTAACATATCTCAGCAACTACATTAGCAACACCGCGATATTCTGCTTCGGCATTCGAACGGGATAGTGTGGCCTGCCGCTTGGCGGACTATGAGATAAGATTATCCCCAAGAAATACACAGTACCCTGAGGTGGAGCGACGTGTGTCAGGGAATCCTGCCCAATCTGCATCCGTGTAGGCAAGTAGCTTGGTTGGGGCAAAGGGGTATAGATGTAATCCAAAGTCTAGTGTGCCCTTAACGTATCTGATAATACGTTTGAGGGCGGCAAAATGGGACTCTCGGGGGTCGTGCATGAACAGACACACCTGTTGAATGGCATATGCAATATCAAGCCTAGTGAATGTAAGATACTGAAGAGCACCAGCTAGACTCCAATATAGAGTGGGATCAGAAACTGGCGCACCGTCATTGGCACTAAGGTTGGATTTTGAGTCCACCGGAGTTGGCATAATTTTACAATTTGTCATCTTGGCCTTGTACACTATCTCTTCTGTATACTTACGCTGACACAGGAATATAGTGGCTGCAGATCTGGTCACCGATATACCCAAAAAATAACTTAGCTTGCCCAAGTCAGTCATAGCAAATTCAGTTTTGAGTAGATCAATGATTTCATTCTTCAAACCGTCAGATGAGGCAGTAAGAACAATGTCATCGACATATAATAGCAAATATGCAGTGTTGCTACCTCGGTGAAAAGTAGACCTGTCCAAAGGTCGGGTCGGGCAAGGTCGGGTGGCTTTTTTTTTCCTCCTTGCCCGACCCTGGCCCGACCCTGACCCTATATTTTTTTAAAAATTCCGACCCTGGCCCTGACCCGACGAATTTTTTTTGGCGGGCAGGGACAGTTCGGGTCGGGGCGAGTTTTTTTTTTTTTTTTTTTTTAAATTGAATTTTCAAAACTGAAATTGGTATTCACCCCTACATTACCACGAAATTTCAACGTTGAAATGTATTGTATATCGTGAAATTTAAAGTTTCACCAATTTACAACTACTTTATCTCCCTACATTATGCTTCCGTGATAATAACAAAATGACGAATAATATAAATATATAATTAATAATCAGCTACCGTTTTAATCTTATTTTATGTCGAGCTAAATGTAGATTAGAGATATATATATATATATATATATAAACAGACATTATATCACTTATTAATGACAAAAATATATATAAGTACAAAATAAATATTAATGAAGGAAAAATAATATAAATTATATTAAAAAAATATGCGGGTCGGGGTCGGGCCGAGGTCGGGTCGGGGTCGGGCCGAGGTCGGGCCGGGCCGGGTCAGACGGGTAATTTTTTCTGACCCTGGCCCGACCCTGACCCTGCTCGGGTCGAGTGGCTCTCGGGTCGAGTGGCTAAAAGCTGACCCTGGCCCTGTTTTTTTCGGGCCGGGCCGGGCCGGGCGGGTCCCCGACCCTATGGACAGGTCTAGTGAAAAGTGAAGAGAGAGTTATCACACCTGCTACATACAAAACAAATCTGCAGAAGATACCTGGCAAAATGATCATACCAAGCGCGGGGTGCCTGTTTCAATCCATACAATGACTTCCTGAGACGACATACAAACTGCGGAACTATCGGATGAACAAAGCCATGAGGCTGATGCATGTACATAGTCTCTTTCAAATCCCCATGAAGAAATGCATTCTTGACATCAAGCTGATGAATCGGCCAATGTATGCCTATAGCAATATTGAGAACAGTCAGAATAGTGGCCGGTTTAACAACCGGACTGAATGTCTCACCACAATCAATACCCTCCTGCTGATTAGTGCCATTGGAAACTAGTCTTGCCTTATACCTCTCTAAGTCAACACTGTCTCTGAACTTGTGCCAAAATAACCACATACACCGGATAACATTCACACCTTCTGGTCTAGGTACCAAATCCCAAGTGTTCTGCTTGGTTAAAGCGTTAAACTCCTCGCACATGGCCGCATTCCAATTGGGGTCCAATTTTTTTAGTTTTGGATTTTTTTGAATAAGAGATAAGGTTTGTGCTGAGAGGTTGAAGTGAACCTTGTGTTTGAAGATCCCGTGTTGTGCACGAGTCTCCATCGCAGAGAGGGAGGGTAGCAGTGGGAGGTCGGGACTGGGGGGTTGCAGAGCTACTGGGTCTGGACTGCTAGGCAGCAATGTTGTGGGACTGGTAGGCTGCGGGCTGGTGGTGTCTGGACTGGGAGGTACAGGAGACACTACTGCAGGAGATTCTGTCGGGGGTGCAGTATACCGAGAATAGGGAGCTGAAGGCGGCAATGGTGAGGACTGGGCAGTGGGGACTGGACAGTGTCCACTGCCGGAACAGATGGCAGTGGTATTGTCCCTTGCCGGAGACACATCGACTAGAGTAAAGGAGACATAGGAGACTCATCGAGAAATGTGTAATCTGTGGTTTGAAATTTTTGAAGGTTTGAAAATGGATAGTTCGTCTCGTCGAATGTGACGTGACGTGAGATGATGACCTTACGAGTGATTATGTCATAGCATAAGTAACCTCGATAATTTATGGAGAAACCGATGAATACACATGGTGTGGTGCGTGGGGCTAGTTTGTGAGGTGTAGTGGAGGCTATGTTGGGGTAGCATAGGCATCCAAAAATACGTAGGTGATCATATTATGGTAGCCTACTGTATAAGATTTCGGTAGGGGTCTTATTTTAAAGAGTGCTAGTTGGTAAAATATTAAGAAGGATTCTACTATTATAACAACATAGAACCAAAAGGGCGGTGGTAGACAATCATGAAACAGAAGAGTGCGAACCATGCTATTGATGGTACGTAGAATTCGTTCAGCCTTTCCGTTTTGGGACGAAGTATAGGAACAAGAAAAACGGAAAAACCATGCCTTGTTTAGAACAGAAATTGTGAAATGCCGAGTTATTAAATTCACGTCCATTGTCACATTGGAATGATTTGATACATTTTTCAAATTGTGTTTTAATGAATTTTTGAAACTCGAGGAATTTTAAAAAAACTTCAGACTTGAATTTCAGTGGGTAAATCCAGAAAAAATGTGAAAAATCATCTAAGAATACAAGATAGAATTTGTGACCCAAAAAGCTATCAATCGGAGATGTCCACAGATCAGCATGAACAATATCAAAAGGAGAAAAAGTAACATTGTTTGATGACATAAATGAAAGACGAGTATGCTTGCCTAGTGGGCAAGAAAAACAGTGGTGGACAATTTTCCTATTATTACATTGAATATGCTTAGAATTCCTAAGAAAAGAAAAAACTGGGTCTCCGGGGTGTCCGAGTCTGTTGTGCCAAGTTGAGGGAGAGATCGCCGCAAGGAATAGATGTGATTGTGGTCTAACAGCGGAAGATTGAGTGAATGGATAGAGATCTCCCACATTATTGCAGCGTGTAAGAATTTTCCCCGTATTGAGTTCCTTCACAGAAAAACCAAAAGGGTCAAATTTGACAGACACAGAATTATTGCTAGTGAATTTTCTAACAAAGATTAAGTTTTTAATGATGTTAGGGGTGTATAGGACGTGGTTTACGGAGAAAGGCGTGTGTGGATGTTTGGTGTGTATGTTACCGTAACCTTCAATTGGAATGCGATGACCATTGCCGACGGTAATAAATTGAGGACACTTTAACCGACGTAGTTGAGATAAGTTACATGACGACGGGGTGAGGTGAGATGTGGCTCCGGTGTCCATGTACTAATTTTCGTCGGGCAGTTGAAGGTTCACGGTGTTGTAGGTCTGGCCCAAATCAGTGGGGGCCGGTGTCTGGCCGGGCCATGCTATCTTTGGACCGCTACCAGGTGGGCCTGCATGGTGGCTGGAGATGGGCCCAATAGGCCTGTCGACCAAGGCTGCTGGAACTGGGCCCCTGCAGTTTGGTATGGGCTTGCAGGCGAGGCCCAGTTCTACTGGTTGGGCCATGCTGGTTGTTGATGTCCAGCTCACTGGAAATAGGCTGGATTGGTGCATTGCGGTTGGTGCTGTCCAGCCCACTGGTTGCGTTGGCCCTTGTCGCGGCCCTTGCCTTTGTTGTTGCGACCTCTGCCGCCACGACCTCCGCCGCCGGACTGCTGCTGGTGGTGGGCCTGCGGTGGTGGCAGGGTGGTGTTGGTTGCCGATGGTGCCATCCCGTCAACGGCTAACGCCTTTTGATTATGTTCCTCTTATTTGGCACGTCGGGTTTCTTCCAACAATAATTATGATCGTGCCTTGGTGAAACTTGGTAATGGGTCGGCCCATTGAATCATTGTTGCAAGAGTATCGTATTCACCTTTCGGTAAACCCGAAACTAATTGGAGTACCATCTTGGTTTCAGAAACAGATGTCCCGATGTTGGAAAGTTGGTCGGCTATGAGTTTTAGTTGTTTGCAATATTCGAACATGTTGTTGAAATTCTCGAGGCGGTATTGTTGAATTGCTCCTCCAAATACACGGCCCGAGTATTTTTATTGTCCTGAAAGATTTTTTCCAACCGTACCCAAAGGTCACGTGCCGTGGCACCTATTTTCATGATAGTACACAACAAGTCTTTTGAGATGGTGTCGTATATCCTCTATTTGACGATGGCGTCAAGGCGACGCCATGTTCATTCGGCAATATCGGTGGGGCGAGGAACGGAGTCATCAATATGGTCGAGCACGTTGTACGCACATGCATGAATATAGAATAGTTCTGTCCACATGAAATATTGACAGACTTCTTGATCAACAATTATAGGGATAGAATTCTTGATGTTTGTAACGGCGAACGCCGGGTGAAAAGAAGATAATGATCGTTGAGAGGGGCTGTCAAAAGTGCTAGTGGAGGAACCAGAATTTGCGGGGGAAGCTATGGTGGCAATTATTGCCGCCGGCCGAGATGAAGGGAGAAGGGGGTGTTTCGGCCGAAAGAGTTGTTTGGAGAGGAGATTAGGGTTTAGGCTCTTGATACCATGTAAGATAGAATAATTTCCCTTGGGGATTCCTTTCATTATTCATAATATATAGTTGTACAAAGGTTGATTCCTAATATAGTACGAATCGTAACTTACCTTACAAAGGTTTATTCCTAATACAATTAGAATACTAGGTTACCTTAAATATACATCTATCATAATTACAAAATATACGGAGAATATTCGCTAATAAATCTAAATACACATCTAAATATTAAGATGTGCATTAAGATTTAAAGGTCTGAATCTGAATACACATCTGAATATTAAGATGTTGTATCTAGATCTGAATACTGAATGATTAAGATTGTTTGTTTTTAATAACTGAACGTGCATATGGAATTAACCACAATATCTATAAAATATTATAAAAATCTCATTTCAACAAAATAAATTTATTTTTTGATAGAAAATAATATTTTAAATTTATATTTGATTAAAAATTTGAACTATCTCCGTTTTGTTTTCTATAAATATAAAATTTAAACTATCTGAAATGCAAATAAAATTTATGCATCAATATAAAAAAATACTATATTAAGGTAACATGAAAATTGTAAGAATTTATGCTTATTATTAAAATGGTAAACCTTTCTCTATCAACTTAAAGTGATTCAAAGAGAGTTGTTATGACTGAATCCTACAAGATGTTTTCTAGTAAGAAACTTTGTTAAAATAAGATAAAAAGGAGGAAACTTTTCAATGCTTAACACAATTTATGAGCATTCTCTGTTGATTCTTGAAGCTTGGTATTATGAATTCAGTTCCAAATTTGATTAGAGGGTTATGTAGTATTCAGGTTTTTATTTTTTCAATTCATTGTTATTGTCTTGAGAAATATTATTCTAAACATTTTTTTTCTTTATTGAGAAATGAACGTAGGGATTTTATTGAGAAGATAGATTCACTAATGTTTAATTTTTTTGGTGTAAAATTGATCATGAGCTGGGTAAAGATACATAGGATTTCAAATAGTATTATTGACAGATTCAAAAAAACTTGAAGAAATATTTTTGTTGTTATAGTTAATCAATTAATATTTGTGGCAACAAGAGTTCTTGATAATATTTGGTTGAGAAAAGATAGCTCGAGGCGTGAAACTTTTGCTGAGAAGAGAAGTCATGAAAGGTTTTGTAAAAAAATTGTTTTAAATGAGTCCAAATGATGTTAATACCCTTACAGATCTTATTCATTCAGACCCATTTAGAGGCTTCATAAGAAAAGAAAATAAATGAACTTAATTGGCTGAATCTGAATGATTAAGATTCAGACCTTCAAAATAAATACACTTAATGACTGAATATGAATGATTAAGATTCAGACCTCTATTAAGTACAAACAAATGAGACCTAGTTAATCAATGAACTGTCATAAGTATGATAAATATGTCTAAAAGGTAAATCTTTTAAAGAAAGGACATCCCGGTGTACTAAGCTCCCGCTATGCGCGGGGTCCACTGAAGGGCCGGGCCGCAAGAGTCTATTGTACGCAGTCTTACCTCACATTTCTGCAAGAGACTGTTTCCACGACTTGAACTCATGACCTCCTGGTCACATGGCAACAAGTTTACCAGTTACTGCAAGGCTCCCTTCAAAAGGTAAATCTTTTCTTTTGCAACAATAAATAGTAAAAATAAATAAAAAACATAAATACTCACTCTTTTGTGTTTAATAAATAAAAAGTAAGGAATGTCATAAAGTATGATGGACTTTCAACAAAGGTCCTTTATACAAAGAAGCCTCATGGGACCAAGGGTGGTCCAAAACTATCAATAAAACATAAGTTAGTCCATATAGCGGCCCAAACTAAACCCTAAGCCACAAGCATTAACATTTCAAAGTAATGAAGATTTAACAAAAAATTCCTCTAATAGTATTTGGAATTATCAACGAGGATTTAGGATTTTAAATGTATGAGAAGAATATACGAAATTTGTGCAAAGCTATTGAATTCACGTGGATTTATATATTACAGTACTATATAAATTTGCCTTGCACCGAATGATATGATAATATTACTTTATATCCTCTGTCATTTGATTTTTGTTGCTATGTATTTTTTAGTGTACTTTGTTTATCTTATTTATATGTGTTAGTTACGGCTTCTTTGTCAGAATGCGCTATCATGGCTTATTCGCTTTTGTTACCATCATTTTCATATTGCTTTAAATTTGTTGACCGGGTCTGACCGTGTCTTTTGCTTTGCTTGTGCATATGTTATGTCTTGAGCTGAGGGTCTTTCGGAAACAACCGCTCTACCTTCCAATATAGAGGTAAGGTCTGCGTACACTCTACTTCCAGACCCACGTTAGTGGGATTTCACTGGGTATGTTGTTGTATCCTTAAGCAGAAGATTCGAATTTTTAACTTGTGAATTATAGAAAGCATGTTACTTTTTTCCTACTGAACTTAGCATGAATTTAAACTAGTCGAATCAAGTGAATTTCGAATATGATGATTAAAAAATGATACTATTTGAAATTGAAGCCATGAGTTCATTGTACTTCAGACAGAAATCATCATCATTTAAATAGATTCTCTCCATGCCCATTTTTCTTTCTTCTTCACGAAATCTTTTGAGAGTCACTTTGTTTCTAGCTTTCCACGATGACACTGTTTTCAGTGCCCAAATTTGGTTTGTGGGGTTTCCATACTTGTTTTACAAGGCTAAAGTAAACTAAAAAGAAAATTGTCTTCAAGTTTCAAGTGTTCTCAAACTCTCTTATTCTTAGATTCCCCATCCAATGAGAAGAAAAACAAAAACTTTATATAGAAGGGAAGAAAAGTAAAGCCAAAAGAAGTGATGAAGTCCAGAAGTTTGGAATTATCATTGGTTCAAGGCTTCAAGCTACTGATCTATTTTCCTTTTGTCTTTTCTTTAATTTGATATCAAGTTTGGCTCCCTAATTTCAAGCTATGAAAGTTTAATAGCAAGTATTCTAAGAGAATTTTGCATGATTCAGTGTTGATGATGCAAGTAGTGGAAGAATGGAACACTATCTTGAAATTCTTTTTTTATTTTTAAAATAATACTACTAAAGTTTAGATAAGGAAATAATCACTTTCTATAGAGAGTTTTGATATTCCACACACCTAGTTATATGTCCTCGGCGATACCAAATTTTAGCCATAAAACATGTTACCCTACATGTTATATGGATAGAGTCTACAAAATAATTAAAGAATAGTAAAGTAAGGACACAATACTTTTACGTGGAAATCACCCGACTCACAAGGCAGAAAAAATTACGACCTACACCTCTATAGGATTTAACCTAAACTCCACCACAAAGTGAGCCTCTGCAAATTCAAGTTACAAACTATGTAACTTAGAAAATATAAACTCTAATTCCTATCTCAACAATCTCCCCAGACAGTTCAGCCCACTCCAAGTTGATCCCCAACTTAAAGTTGAATTTAACTAACTTTTATACCTAAAAATATGTTTCTATGAAAGCGGATAAAGGTACAACTCGATTGATCAATCCTAATACAAGAATTTAGACTCAAGAAATGTAAACATAAACTATGTAACACGGCTTCTTCAATCATCTTCGTCGTACTAGGTCGCACTAATGGAATCAGAACTCTCTCAATTATGATTGACAGGGTTCGCTCAAGTTTATGAATTTCTCTCTTTGTGAATGCGTAACTTTCTTCAAGGCAAGACTTGAATATATATAGCAATTGGTCTTCATCACGTCGGCTGACCTAAATCCTACGTGATACAACCCATCATGTAAAATAGGGTTTGTGTTGGTTTGAGATTTTTACACCTTCACACAACTTAAGTTTCCTTGTAGGACTATAAAGTATCTTGATAAGTATGACAATAAATCCTGTAGCCTTGTACGCCAAGTATTTACCATAAAAATATAAATCCTACTCGCAGTAGGACTCTGAGCAGGAACACGTTCTTTGACCTGTTTCTTGCATTTGTTTCTGTCAACTCTTTCTTGCTACTGTGTCGGAGAAGAACCATGTTCTTAGACCTGGTTCATTACACTTCTTCTCTATGTCATCCAACTCTGTACTGTATTTATATGTTGGATAGATTAAGTCTACAAACCTGGTTCATTCACCTGGTGCATTCACTTTGTCAATCATCAAAACTAACACTTGTTTATTTGGCATTAGTCAACAAGTTTTAATAACTTCTACTGAAAACGTAAATAGATGTTTGCTTCGTTGAATTAAACATGAAATATATGGGTATAAAACATAGAATATGTATTTGATATTATAGTACTAGATAGGGTTGAATAAACTTTTAATTTTCAATCTTAATTTTAGATTTTAAAACACTTTGGAAGAAAAGGCTTGAAGAAGGGCATCTTGGTCATTTTTATATTTTATCTAAAGATTAATAATTTTTTTAACCCACATTAAGTGTGGTATGAAAATAATACTGCAATAAAGAGGTCGTTTGGTTACCCAGATTAGGATACTGATTCCTTAATAAAATTTAGAATAATATTTATCTCATATTTGATTAATGATTATATTTTTTTGATCCACTTTTACTTGTTCAATATACAGATATCCATTTTTAGTTGTCCAGTTTAAAAAATTAAGAGTTTATCAGTTAGTTTATAATTTACCGTTATTATTAACTATAATTATTTCCGAATGCATTTCCCAAAACTTTAAATTTATTATTCACTTATCATTTTATTAATTAGTACTTCTTAAAGGGTGTGTCAAGTCAAACATTTTCCAAATATCCCTCTTGATAACCCATTGAGCTGCCCAAGCGGACTTGTCAAGTCAAACATGAACAAGTAAAAATGGACGGAGGGAGTAAATCTTAGCTAATACCAATATAAATTTTATATGAAAATCTTGGTATTAGCTATCCGATATTAAATGTGGGATATTAATATTAGAATTATAATCCTAAAATAATTAATCTCTGGATAATTCTGTTCGGATTACTAATATCATAATAGAAACTTTAACTAAACGTGCAATAAAATAACTCCAAAGTTGTTATCCCTCATTCAACAAACCAAACTACCCCTAACTGTTTAGTATACGTGGGATTAAATTAAAGAGAGTCGAAAATTTGTAGTGTCAAGCTGTCAAGCATTAAACAAACTCCAACAATGTAATTTCTTGAAAAATCACTTAGCTTGTTACTCTTCCGTCCATTCTTACTCGTCACATTTTGACTTGACACATCTATTAATGAATTAAAAATAAAATAATAATTTTACTATATCACTCCTAATTATTATTAAGCAATCTAATAATTGAAATAAATAAAATATACTTTAAAAGCAATGTTTTTTTGAACTTGTCAATTCAATGATAAATGATAAGAATAAAATAGTTATGAAGTGATAAATTATCTCTTAATTTTTTAAAATAAACAAATAAAATTAAATAATTATTTTTAATATAATGAACAAGTAAAACTGGATGGTGGGAGTAAAAATTTCTCCCAAAAAAGAACAAAAAAGCTATTGCTAATGGAGACCTTTTATTAAACCAAAGCCTGGTCAAAGGTCTAAATCATTATAGGGTCTTGGTCCTCTTGGAAGTTGGAACAAAGTGAATTTGTTTCTTACGAATAAATGTGCAAGCTTTAGAAAAAGTGAAAAGGATGTTTTGTAAATTGTAGTACTCCTAAGTGGTTTGTACATTGAAGATATACAACACACCCGCGAGTGGCTACTTACTCCGTCTCATATTAATTGATCACATTATTAAAAATATTCATTCCAAATTACTTTATTACTTTCTAAAAATAAAATATAATTAATTAAATTTTTTCCTATTTTATTCTTGATATTAATTATTTTTTAAAATAAACAGTATAGATTCAATTAATTGGAGAGATAAGAATAATATATTAAAAATATTCTGCTTATTTATAATTTCTTAAAAATCGTGTAAAAAAAATGACCAAGTAATATGAGACGCATGGAGTATCATATAAATGGCACAGCCCCACATAAATTTACTTGAGTTGCTTTTTTTTTGTAGAGGTTTAAATTATAAATTTACTGATCATTATTTTCTTCCTTTAATATAGCTCATTGTCTTGCACAATTACAGAAGTTCGATCCAATTATATATTTTTTTATTTTAAGAAGATGTCAATTATTTATTAAGTCATTTTCTTGAAATTGGGTCATTCCTAATTTAACAAGCTCAACATTTTCACTCTAATCTTTCTTTTTTGTTTCTTTTCAAATAGAAACTGCTCTGCTGCCTAATTATTTAGGATTACTTTATACATAATCTAAGGAAATGATTATCAATTTTCCCATTGAGTTTAGGATGTAAAAAAATGAACACAAAGGACCACAAAAAGAGTTTTATTTCCTTTTATTTTCCTCTCAATTCTTGAAATAACTCTATTTTTGTGGAGCTTCCACGTATACCTTGTGTCACTTCAATATGTGAAAGCAGATTCTTGAAGCAATATCTCAGCATCTTCTAGATACAGAAGGCCAAAAAAGTTTATAACACTTTTACAAGGTCTAAAAAAAACATCCTTCCATGGAAAGTATAATGATAAATAACTTTTCATTAAGGAATCCAAGTGGGTACTTTTGTCATGGGGAAGACTCTCCTAAGAGTGAGGGATTTTTTGGGGTATTATTTCATTTTAAAATATCATTTGCCACGCAAATAGATATGCCACCCATGATCTAGGACTAATACATTTTTCACTTTATTTATTTATTGCCAGCTTTTGCATTCTTTAAAGATTACATTATGTTTGAAAATGTTTGTATAGGTGGGTCATCAGTAAAAATTTAATTCCCTAAAATGAACTCCCCCATAGTGTCCCATACTTAGCTTCTTGAAATAAAGCTAAAAAGAAACAAGTGGGAACTTAATTCATAATTAGAAAACATTTGGATGTGAAAAGCAATTTTTTTAACTTTTATCTCTTTTTCAATTAAAGGAGAAAGCCAAAACGAACCACAGTATACTTAGCCCCATTGTTTCATAGGCCAATTTTCACCAAATTAATTCCCACAATTAACGAACATAAAAAAGAAAAAGAAAAGGAAAGATAGTCGTCTTCTTTTTCAATTTTAGCTGAAGATAGATTGGAAAAGTCTTGGTAAAGATTATGATAAGAGTGCTAACGAATATATTCTATGATTCTATCCTTAGCTATTAAGAGAAACTGTGTAAACTATTTTATTATAAAGATTTCTAGTCTTTTCTTTTTAGTAATGTGTTAAATTTATGCATTTCTATCATTTAAATTAAATTTCCAATCATTGTCGAAGACAATTATTCTCGAGATATCAACATAACGCGTTTGCCTTAATCTTTCTTTGATTCTTGGAAGGCTCTAACAATTGTTTAAACCTTTCCACCAATAACACATGCATGCTAATAAAGTTAATATTAAGCCACAAGTAGGTGTTACATATTTGATGATATGTAAACTAACTCACATGGGTACAAGAAAAGGAAATAAAAGATTAAAGCAATAATGATCTTTAAAATATTAGAGAAAAAAAAAGAGAAGGATTAATAAAGGCAGAGTTTAAGATTTAAAAATTGAACCATGTGAAGGCATCCAAAGTTTAGGGCATATGGGGGAAAAGTACCAAAAAGAAAAGGAAAAGTTGGAGGTGAGTTGGAAGAGTATGATCTGCTTGCTTAAATTGCATGGGTGTTAGGAAAGTTTTAAGAGTTGTCATGATGACTCTTTGCTTTTGGCTTTTTGGCTTCTCATAAAAAAGAACTCCCACCTTCGCCACACTCACTAACCAATATATGAGCTTTTGTAGATGCTTGGCTTGATCACCATATCTCCCCAACTATTTTTCCTTCCTTTCCTTTTTTTTTTTTTTGGTTATACATAGAGGGGAAATGAATTATAAGGTAGGAAATCGAAATTCTACCGACAAAATAAAAGTTTAGATAGTCAATTATCAATTATATTTTTTTTACAAAAAAAGTTTCTTTTTGATGGATTTTTTTTCATTTACGAGTATTATATTGGGATAAAAAAAGAGAAGGGATAAAGAAAATTGAACTCAGGCTTATTGCGTAAATAAAAAGAAAAAACTATGGCTCCTAATTGTGGAACAGGGATTTATAGCAAGGAGTTTAAATGTAAATAAATGCAAGAATTACACACCTAAGACTAAGAGAATTCAAGAAATGCAATAGTGTCGAGATTCAAACCTTCAACCTAAAGTAATTTTTGTACCAATTTTGCCACAATGTTACAAATGTTCCTCATCTTAAGAAGATTATCGGATATAGTTGGACTCCAATGCGGATATGGATATCAGACACCGGGTGAAAAAAAAAAGAAATTTTATAATACTATCAACTATGTATACCAAAAAGATTGTTTGTCCTTAAGTCTTGGTAGTTTTTTTGGCATGGTAATTGAAAGAAATAATCTCTTGATTATTTTCATTAATTGAAAGAGTATATACACAATTTACATATTTTCATAATAGGAGAATCTTATTCCTATTCTACTTCTAAAACTTTATTCTACTTGGACATTAACTATACAATTATGGTAATACAAATATTATGGTAAGTGTACAATACTAATTACACTACAACTTTACCTAAACTAGGAGACTAAAGCATTACCTAAACTCTATAGCATATACACAGTTAAAGAAGCAAAACCGAGAACCAACATACATAGGATATACACGTGTATATCGTGTATATCCTATGAATATTTAACACACACCCGCAATCATAGCGGGCGGTCTTCAAACGCTGAGATTGTCCCTAAAATCTTCAAAAATGACCGAGGGAAGACCTTTTGTAAAGATGTCGGCAATTTGATACCTGGACGGGACATGGCAGACGCGTACTTGACCACGAGCAACCTTTTCGCGAACAAAGTGAATGTCCATCTCGATATGTGTTAGTGTGTTGGTGCTGAACCGGATTACCAGAAAGGTAGATGGCACTAACATTATCGCAATAAACCAAGGCCGCCTTCTGAATAGGACAATGGAGCTCTAACAACAAATTACGTAACCAACATGATTCCGAGATCACATTAGCTACCCCTCGATACTCGGCCTCAGCACTGGATCGGGATAAAGTTGACTGACGTTTTGCAGACCACGAGACCAAGTTATTGCCAAGAAACATACAATAGCCAGACGTAGACCGTTTGGTGTCCGGACAGCCACCCCAATCAACATTTGTATACGAGACAAGTGTGAACGTCGATGAAGGATATAAATGCAAGCCATAGTCAAGTGTACCCTGAATTTACTGAATGATGTGTTTGAGCGCATTCATGTGCTCAACTCTGGGATCATGCATAAACAAACACACATGATGTACGACATACGTAATATCTGGTCTCGAGAATTTGAGATACTGAAGGGGCCCTGCAAGACTGCGATAGCGGGTCGGGTCCTCGTATGGTGCGCCGACCGCAACCCCTAATTTGGGTTTAGTATCAACTAGAGTGGAAGTGGACTTACAGGATGACATCACGGTCCTCTCAATGATATCGATTGCATACTTCCTCTGTGATAAGAACAAACCACCTGCATGACGAGTGACCGCAATCCCCAAAAAATAACTCAAGGGCCTCAAGTCTTGCATATCAAACTCAAAACTGAGCATTGTCATGATAGACTGGCGTAAGGCATCAGAAGAGGCAGTCAAGATAATATCATCCACATATAATAGTATATAAGCCAAAGACGAACCACAATGATATATGAACAAGGAATTATCCGACCTACTGTGAGTGAACTCAATAGTCGAAACATAGTCGGCAAACCTCTTATACCAGGCCCGTGGAAACTGCTTAAGCCCATATAAGGACTTCTTCAACAAACAGACATGATGATGATATTTGGGGTCCCTAAACCCTAAGGGTTGATGCATATACACTGTTTCCTTGAGATCACCATGTAAGAAAGCATTCTTGACATCTAACTGATGGATGGTCCATGCTTTCGAAAGAGCCAAGTTGAGTACAGTGCGAATGGTAGCCTGCTTGACCACCGGACTAAATATCTCCCCACAATCCACACCAACATGCTGAGTCTTACCATCACCCACAAGTTAAGCCTTATGTCGTGCAAACGAACCGTCTGAGTTGTCCTTATGAGCAACAATCCATATATACCTAATAATATTAATACTAGATGGACGGGGCACCAACTCCCACGTCTTATTATCATTAAGAGTGTTATATTCACCGGTCATAGCAATTTTCTAATTCTGGTCATTTAACGCAGACACGGGATTACGGGGTAAGGGTGATTTAAGAATATTAGAATTTAAATTAAAATGCCTTGTTGGTTTAAAAACACCCCGTTGACTACGAGTGGTCGGTTTGTGACTTTAGGAAGAATTGGGTGGATTTTAGGAATTTTCTGGAAGCATGACGGACTAGCCAGCAAGCAGTGGGCCTGCTGGCCCAACTCGGTGAGCAAAAACAGTCGCGGATACAGGGACTGGACCAGTTCCAGTGTTGCACTGGACTGGCCCAATAGCTGAAACTGGCCCAGTGACGAGACTGGGGACAGTGGCCTGCGACGGGCCAGTGGGACCAGCGGGCAGTGGGCTCGTTGGAGGATTTGGGGTGTGGGATATGTCCGAAAAATGGTGAATAATATACGGGAATATACCATCATCCAAAAAACTATACGAACTAGGCCCGGGAGTACTAAAGCAAACGGAAATTGGGATTCATCAAAAATGACATTGCGATTAATGATGATTTTATTAGAGGATAAATCAAAACATTTGTAACCACGATGATTAGACGAAAAACTCAAAAACACACACGGAGTAGACCAGGCCTGAAGTTTGTTAATTGTGGTGGACAGAAATAACGGATAACACAAGCACCCAAAGACTCTAAGATGGGAATACGAATGAGTCTTATTAAATAAAATTTGTAGGGGGAAAGAATATGTCAAACCTTTGGAAGGAAGAATGTTAAGGAGATATGTAGTCATTTGTAGAGCATGATGCCAAAACAAATGGGGTACGAAAGCATGAAGCAATAAAGTTCGGACAATGTTATTAATGGTACGAATTTTGCGTTCGACTTTCCCATTTTGTGAAGACGTATGAGGGCAAAAAAAATGAAAATTGATCTCATTAGTTGCACAAAATTCCCGAAATACCCCGTTGTCATATTCTTTGCCATTATCACATTGAATATTTTTTATTTCTCATTCGAATTGGGTTATAATGAAAGCTCTAAATTTTAAGAAGATGAAAAAAACTTAAGATTTTTTCGCTATCAGAAAAGTCCATAAAAATTTAGAATAATCATCCAAAAAGAGAACATAATACCGGGACCCAAAGAACTAAGAACAGGAGATGTCCATAAGTCGCTATGAATAATATCAAATGGCATTAAAGTATGAGAATTAGAGTCTACAAAAGGCAACCTAACAATTTTTCCTAAAGAACAAGAATGATAATTCGGAGTACTATGCGTACCCTTACATGAAATAAAATTATTTTTATCTAAGGAAGACAAAATAGACGATTCCGGATGACCAAGACGAGCATGCCACAACGAAGGAGCAAGGGCTGGAAATGTTGACGGCAAGGCTTGACTAGATAGAACGAAATTTGGCGTGATAGGATAAAGTTCCCTCCTACTATCACACCTCACGAGAGGATTCTCCGTCTTGAAATCCTTCACATAGAAACCAAACAGATCAAATTCAATAGACACAGAATTGTTAGTGGTGAATTTACGGACAGACACTAAGTTTTTAATCAATTTGGTGGCATGTAGGGTATTTTTCAAGATAATGGATAGATGGGGGGGATAAAGTTTTATGACCATAACCACAAATTGAAATAGAATTACCATTCCCAACAATTATGCCACGAGGGTTGCTCAAATTGGAATAAGACGAGAGAGTAATTGAATCGGATGTCATGTGGGTAGTGGCACCAGTGTCCATATACCAATTTGGGTCCGGAGGATTTAATCCAAGCATGTGCATTGTGGCTTCGATGTCAGTAGAAGTGGGGGCCACTGCGTGATGGGCCTACGGGGGCCGAGGCCCAAGTACCCCTGCTTGCTGACTCGACCCAGATGGAGTACTGAAATTGGGCTACTGCATATTAGGCCTCGACGCGCCGCCGCCACCCACCGCCAGATGAGGTTGAAACGCTGGGCTGCCACTATTTGGCCCAAACTGTGGGGCCCACTGCCACTGCATAGGGGCCCACTGCAGGGCCCAAAAATTGTTACTGCTGACGTCCCCGAAGGCCACCCCCACCACCACCACTGTTCCGGCTACCACCAGTGTTGCCGCCGCGATTCTTGCCATTATTTTTCTTATTTTGTCCCTTTTTTGTGCCACCATTGCGGTTTTGGCCCGAGTTGTTGGAACCAATAGGATTAAAAGTGGACTCGGTCATCATGACTACGGGACTAGCACAGGTAGCCACCTTTTTAGCCATGCCTGCTTCTTTGAGTGTAAGCATAGAACGAGCCTGATAAAATTGCGGAAGATGATTGCTTTGACGAAGAAGCGTGCCAGCACCACTATAGGCCTCGGAGAGGCCTGAAACCATTTGGAGGACCAAACGATCATTCGAAACTGGCGCGCCAACGTTGCGGAGTTGGTCTGCCAATTCCTTCAATCTTTTGCAATGAGCCGAAACGTTAGGGAAGTCTTCCATGTTGACGTGGGAGAATTCCTGCTCAAAAGTAACAACTCTAGAATTTTGATTATCTTGGAATATATCACGTAATCTATCCCAAGTTGCATGCGCCGTAGCGTCAGGCTCAATAATTATTTGCAAAAGGTCAGTAGAAATTGTCGAGTATATCCATTGAAGGATAGTGGCATCAAGAGTCGTCCACAACTTAGGATCATCCTTGCGTCTTGGCACCTCCATATCCTCAGGAGCCGCGAGGATTATGTGATGGATGACTTGATGTGAGCGTGTGTGAATTTTGAATAGTTCGGCCCACGTCGCATATTGGACATTTTCTATTTCAAAAAGAAGAGGGATGTTATTCTTGATGTTAGAAACTGCAAGGGCAGGATGAAACGTGTTCCTGGATGTAGACATACTGATAGAACATTATGTGATTGAGGGATTCAGAAGAAAATTTTGGGAAGATATGAGGTACCGTCGGGCATGAAATCCGAGAAAGAGGGCTCGGAAATCGAGGTAGATCGTCGGAAAAGTGGGAGAGGTCGACGGATTTTTTTTTGAGAGAGAGGAATAAAAAACCTAGACTTCTGATACCATGAAAGAAATAATCTCTTGATTATTTTCATTAATTGAAAGAATGTATATACAATTTACATATTTCCGTAATAGGATAATCTTATTCCTATTCTACTCATAAAACCTTATTCTACTTGGACACTAACTGTACAATTATGGTAATACAAATATTATGGTAATTATATAATACTAATTACACTACAACATTACCTAAACTAGGAGACTAAAGCATTACCTAAACTCTATAGCATATACACGGTTAAAGAAGCAAAACTGAGAATCAATATACATAGGATATACACGTGTATATCGTGTATATCCTATGGATATTTAACAGTAAGTATATAGATTTTCTTTTTTTGAAAAGATGAAAAATAAAAATGAAAAGAAAAAAGAGAGAGCTTTATGGTTGGTTTGATATTGCTTGCAATCCATTATTTCATAGTCAGCTTTAGAACAACGCATTCTTTCCTTCCCACATATTTTTGTTTTTGTGTTGTTGCTATATACCAAAACCCTAAAGCAAGCACTCATACTTGTTTAAAAGCTACATATTGTAGGCCCCTTGATAGCAACACAACATCCCTATAGCCTATGGGCTAATAGCTATAGTTTGTTGATTGGATGGGTCATTTAAAAGGGGAAAAAAGAAATATCACTTTAATGTCTCTCTTGAACCTCAAGACTCATATAGGTTATTTGGGTGGCCAAATTTAAATGTGGATTGAGTTTGGGGTTACTCCATTTGCATGGTGCCGTCTTTTCTTTAATCTTCACAACTTTCTTTCTCTCAAGTCTTATCTCTTCTTTGTGTTTGACACTTCTCATCAATTCAAGTCAACCATAATATTAATATATGTCCTTTTGCTTGTTTCTTTTTGTGGTCTTTTAAATTAATTCTCTGTCAGACCATGTGATAGTTTTCATCTTTAATTTTGTCCCATTTATTAACTCTCAACTTTCAAGAGTTGTGACAAGAGAATAGTGGAAAGAGAAAAAAACAAGCAAAGTTGATTTTTGGTGAAATTTGAACCGCAATGATCTCCTATAACTAGTTAGGATTTAATAGAAGAAAATGGTCCTATAAAAAAATTCCACTATTTTATTTATCATAACCTATATTATATTTTATCAATCTCCTGCAGAAGGACCGTATAATTAAAAAATATTTGTAATGAGACATAGTTATGGAAGATTGAATCGATTTCTTACAGAGTTACCTCACCTTTAAGTCAAAAACATTTTTCTTTTGGTAATTCTCTTCAATTGTTGATTGAATTAAAAGTATAATGTAAAAACTAGAAATGATAAGGGTATGCTTCCGTACAATTGACCTTCTTCTTGGACACAAATTTAATGGACTTTAGAACATACCACAAGGACCAAAATAAGCTCCTCCTCCACGTAAATGTTAACATTAACACACAACTTATTTGACTTACTTTTGATAGAACTATAGGTCAAAATTCGCCATTTTAGATGAAGCATAATTAATCTATTATATTCTAGAGTATTTTTCTTTCTTCCCCTAACAAATTGCCACAGTTTTATGTTGATGTGGCTGTTCTGTTGACACGTTGAACATTAGAAAGTAACTTTAAGTCCGACATTAGTAGTTAGCATAATCATCATAAAACTTATTTTGCAATTTAAAGAATCAAATAAACTAAAACAAATTTTATGAAGCTGAAAGAACGAGATAGATACATTTAAACATTGAGATTGCCTTCATGAGATGGTCAGTTAATTTGATGCCTTTTTTTTCTTTTATTCTTCTTTCGTTTATGAGAACACCCCAAAAAAAATATTGTGATGTCCATGATGAAGGACGAGCTTATGAGAATGATCAAGAAGAAGCGCTAGTCTGTGTTAGATTAGCAAGCTTCTGAAGAAAAGGTGTATTATAACATCTTAAGAAATCTCACATCAAAAAGGGAGAAAAAATTAAAGTGAAGTGTTATAGATATATTTTTAAGTTCACAAGGCACACGCGTTTTTAAGCTCGACATACGCAACCCAACAGACTAATCCTTAAGGTTTGTTGGGCCAAAACGGACAATACGTGAACTATAACAATTATGATATTAGAGACGGACTCTTGTTATGGGATGATGAGTCGAACCTTAGAGAAGTTCCTAAAAGGGGGTGTATTTGACATTCGTGATAGAGTGCACGTTAAGAAGTACTAACAGACTTATAAGCTAACAAGATTCGGATAAAAGAGTATTTATGACACCTTAGGCAAATCCATCGAAAAGGGAGATAAACATCAAATGTTACATGAAACAAAACATAAGTTCTCAAGCTCAGTGAATTATAATCCAAGGGATATATCCATGAAATCTTTTGGGCCAAAATGGACAATCCGGACCATGGGCTTGAGTTATAACAAATTCGGCCTTTGTCCTTTTGTCTTGTCCATAAATTAATATCAATGTACATAATGCGCTAAAGCTTCATAGCTGTTAGCTGCTCCCCAAATCTATATGCATGCTTAGCATTTATCCTGCAATCAAATTCCATCTGCTATAGTCAACTATTTAGGATTGGCATTTGATTGTAAAAAGCCTTTCAGACATTAACAATTTCAGGCTAAAAGACATGTTTAAAGAATTAGCTTATAGAACATAATCATTCAATGCAACAGAAAAAGGTTGTCACTTCAAGATTTTCTACCAGGACTTGAAAAATGTTAAATCTTGCCATTTCCATTATTAACATATCACGGCACCTGTAATTATATCAACAAATTAAAGACTGAATGAAACATGATATAAGCCTAATAATTATTGCGACATTTCTATGACTACTAAACGAATATACACTTCGAGAATCAAAATGATGCAACAATTCTAAAATCACAACGGGGAGCTACTCAACACTGAGAACCTCAAACATAACGCGGATTCCTTCCCCGTGCTGTCACCCTAAAGTGCTGAAACTACTATAAACTTCACTTCCTCGATATAGGATGCAACCGGAAATTTTTCGTGTGGAATCTTAAGTTCTTAACTGACCTTCAACCGAACCTCATATGTCGCATGTTGCTCTACAGTACTGAGTATGTCACCTTGTGACTCCTAAGTTAAGCGAACAGCCATGAAGTATCTTTTCCTTGGCAGGGAATCGTTATTAGGCTCATCAAACTCCATAAAGCGGTAACAACATTTTCACGAAGGAGTACGCCAATGCACCCGTAAAAATATAACTGTCCACCCTGTCCAGAATTCCTCCTGCAAAACAGGCATTGATTTGTTCATGAAAGACCCAAGAAATTTGCCACGAGGCTAAGATAGCAATGCTAAAAGATGATCATTTCGACTTGGGTAAGTATTTCATAAGAATCTAGTATAGCTTTACACAAGGTCATAGCAGATGGATTTGGGAAAGTTAATAAAGCGAAAAAAGAGAAGGGGGGCCTGGTAAAGTTGATGTCATGTGACCAGGAGGTCACGAGTTCAAGCCGTGGAAACAACCTCTTGCAGAAATACAGGGTAAGGTTGCGTACTATAGACCCTTGTGGTCTGGCCCTTCCCCGGACCCTGCACATACGGGAGCTTTATGCACCGGGCTGCCCATTTTAATAAAGCGAAAAAGACCCTAGGACGTAGTAGGTTTTCATTGATTGGTCCCCCCCCCCCCCCCCCGACCCAAAAAGTTACTGTTATAAGCATCAAACTGAGGAAAAGTAAACTCTATCTTGTCAACGAGGACCGAGTATTATTTTGATTATTAATTCATGAGAAGTTTTGAAAAATGCTCTCTTCTCTCTCCTCCCCTTCTCTTTCTCTTTTTTCCTGAAGCTTCATAGTTCCTTATGACTGTGCTCCGGTGAGATATCCAGATAGATCTCCTTTAGACCTATTTTTTTGACAAGGGTCAACCTTTCAGAGTGAACAATATTTTCGGTGTGAATAATATTTTCGACATGGACAGCATCTGCCCCAGGCAATCAGAAAATGCTACCAGGCAGGAGTTTCGAGGCCCTTGAATTTTTAGTGTAACTTCAAATTCATTTCCTTTTCTAGGGTCCTTTTTTCTGGCCACCATGGTTGGATCTCTTTCATTAGGGGATAGTATTATATATTACAACGCAGGATTTAAGTCTTATGATATTACCAAATGCAAGTCTGGTGCAGAAACGTGGTACGAGTGGGTGGAACACAGCAGGAATTTAATGAGGAGTTAAAGTTAGCCTTAAAGTCTTAAAGTGGTTGATATCAGTATTTATTGAAGCATCCAAGGTACATGGGAAGGCAGTCAGGAGATGAAATCTGAAGGACCACTTCTCAGAATTTTATTGCACTCTTAAATACAATGAGAGTGGAAGATACATAAGTTTTATTGCCATACAAGGTCAAAACAAATCAGTCATCATTACACCGGAGACCACATACAAAGAAGGTTGGGGGAATATAGCACATAATATTGCTAAGTTCGTGTACGAGCTAGAGCAAGTGCAGGAGCAACAGAGACCAACAACGAAATAGCTGGACGCATCTTTCAAAGAAGTTATCAACGGCAACAAATGGACGTCGGGAAAATAAAAAAAGGCGCAGATTCAGTCGAAGTTTGACAACATAGAGATAGCTGGGAATACTCCAACCTGTGAGAAAAATCTGCTGAGCAGGTGTATTGTTGGGAAATTTCGAACTCTTCACAAGAGTCTATTACTCTGAACAATGTAAGAAGATGGGCATGCAATATGTGGAAGACGGCGTCTGGTATTAATGTCTTCGCGATGAATGATGGCCTTTTTCTTTTTGAACTTCCATCAAGGAAAGTAGCTGAGCATGTTATGACCGGAGAATGGAGCTGGAAAAAGATGAAATTGAAGGCTGAATGGTGGAAACCGACGACGGGGTGCTGGCCAACGGAGATTAAAAGAGACTGGGTGTGGATCAGAATTCTAAGACTTCCTTTGAGCATGTGGTCACACGAAATCTTCAAGAAAATCGGAGATAAGTGTGGGGATATCTGGAAACAGAGAAGGAAACTGAGCTCAAGAACCATTTACATTGGGCTCGTATTAAGGTAAAAGGGGATGGGGAGGAAGTTCTGAGGGTTATCGAGGTGTCCAACGACAGATTCTCATATACCATCCTAATATGGTGTGAGATTCCGGTGACGGTCAGAGCTATCGAAGGCAAGACAGAGGAGAAGGGTTTTTGTTCGGTGGATAATGAAGGACATGGGTTGTATATACTGGCAGATTCAGCGCATAAAAGGGAACCCCACGTGGGTACATCGAGAAGTGGGGAATTTTCAAATTTTATGACACGTGAGAAGAGAAAAAAAGAAAAGGGCCATTACAGGCGGTGGTGGGCCAAATTAAAAGAAATGAGGTTTTGGGCCGAGATTTAGTGGATCCATTTGCAGTAGTAAATCATCACTTAAATCATATAACTCCTAAAGCCCAACTGAATGACATGGTAAGCATAGAAATACAGGCAAATATTTCCAAGCTTATCACCCACAACATGTTCGAGAATTTGAGAAGCAGAGACAGGGGAAAAGAGAGTCAATCTATTCAAAATGATCATTGGAGTGGACCAACAGTAGAAAAAGATGAGCTACAGTTGAAGGCAAAAGAAACAGAATGCTTACAACTCAGCACACAAGTAGAAATCCCAAAAGAAATTGCAGAAGATGTTGGCTTGAGAATTCAACTTTCAGCTGAAGAAATTGCCAAGGAGATCATTACTCCAGATTGGGTCAAACAACACATCATCAGACTCAGTACAGAATTTGGAGTAGACTTCAGAGGGTGTGAAGAGAAGGTCAAAGAATTATTTTTGAAAATTGAATAACAATAAGAGGGAGAACAAGGGGGATCAATCAACCATAAAGATGAAGGGGATGAATGAATTGAAGAGGTTATGAGCAATGGTACTAGGAGCAGGGGGATATCTGGCCATTAAAGATCAATGAAGTTAAATATAGTATCTTGGAATGTAAGGGGGTTAACTGTAGTAAAAAAAAAAGGAGTATGATCAAGAATGGCTTACAAAGTTGGAGGGCAGATGTAGTTTGTTTACAGGAAACAAAGGTGGAGGGGGAAATCATAGACATAGTGAAGGAAGTTTGAGGTAGTAGATGTGCCAGTTATGTGCAATTAGAAGCAAGTGGGACTAGAGGTGGCATAGTCATAATGTGGGACAAAAAGGAATGGGAAGGCGTGATTAGCAGTGTGGGAATGTACTCAGTTTCATTGAGAAAAATCAAGACTTCAGATGGCAAATGACTGGGGTGTATGCTCCCAATGACAGCCAGGAAAGAGAAGAAACTTGGGAGGAAGTGGGAGCAGCAAGAGGACTGATTCCAGGTCCATGGGTCATGTGTGGGGATTTTAATATAGTTAGATAACCATCTGAGAAGAAAAATTGCAGGAGAATCAATAAAGCAATGAATGACTTCTCTGAGTTTATTATAGATATGTAGCTGGTGGATTTGGACCTAATAGGAGGAAAGTTCACATGGAAAAAGGGAGACAGGCACTCCATTGCAGCAAGACTAGATAGATTCCTCATTTCAGAGGAATGGGATGCCAATTTCAGGAACATCAAGCATCAGATCATTCCTCATTGATGCTTCAGTATGGGAAGTGGGAGAAAACTAGTTCCTATTTCAAATTTGAGAACTGGTGGTTGCAAACAGAAGGTTTCAATGAGAGTAAAGAATTGGTGTGAATCTTTCACTTACAGTGGCAATCCTGACTATATTTTGGTGGCAAAGTTGAAAGCTCTTACGGATAAACTAAAGGAATGGTGCAAAACAACTTAAGGAAACCTGAAGATCCAGAAATAATTGGTGCTTGCCCAACTGGCAGACCTGGAAGAGATACAAGAGAGCAGAATGTTAAAGGAGGGAGAAGTAGCATCTAGAAGGTCATTGAAGATGGAGTTTGAAGACATAGCCAGGCATGAAGAGACTGTTTGGAGACAGAGATCCAGGGCAATCTAACTAAAAGAGGGTGACAGAAATACTAGTTTCTTCCGTAAAACTGCAAATGCCGACCGGAGAGTCAACACAATTGACAAGCTGAGAGTAGGTGGTGAAGTTATGGAAGATACTATAGAGGTGAAGAATGAGATAGTAACCTACTATGAGAAGCTTTACACAGAGACAGAGAATTGGAGGCCTCAACTGTCAGGAACTGTCACATAATAGAGGATGATGACAACACCAATCTGATGGCACCTTTTGAAGCTCACGAGATATTGAATTCTATCAAAGCATGTGCATGAGATAAGGCACCAGGTCCGGATGGGTATACAATGGCTTTTTTTACTCAATGCTGGGAAATCATCAGGACTGATCTAGTAGCAGCTATTCAGAACTTTCATGAAGAAGGCTATTTTGAAAGGAGCTTGAATGCTACTTTTGTGACCCTAATCCCCAAGAAGGTAGGGGCAATAAAACTTAATGACTTCAGACCTATTAGTCTAATAGGTGGAGTATATAAGATCATTGTCAAGCTAATGGCAGAGAGGCTGAAGAAAGTTATTCATAAACTGGTGGATAGAAAGCAAATGACTTTCATCAAAGGGAGACAGATTATGCATGCAGTCCTTATAGCTAATGAATGTATGGATTCGAGGCAGAGAAGTAAAAAACCAGGCATTCTCTGCAAGCTTGACATCCAAAAGGCATATGACCACATGAATTGGAGTTTTCTTATTAGAATGTTAGAGAAAATGGGCTTTGGTACTAGATAGATCAAATGGATTAAACAGTGCATCAGCATGGTAAAATTCTCAGTCTTGGTCAACAGAACCCCATGTGATTTCTTTCATTCTCAAAGGGGATTGAGACGGGGGACCCGTTATCCCCCTTTCTGTTCATTCTTGCAATGGAAGGGACAGGTAATATGCTAAACACAACACAGGGGAGAAGATGGAGGATGGATAAGGAGATTCCAGGTGGAAGAAGGAAACAATTTGGATATCACACACTTGCAATATGCAGATGACACCTTAGTTTTTTGTGAAGCAGTGGAAAATGACATTCTAATGCTAAGGGTCATTTTCATTATTTTTGAAGTGGTCTCTGGATTGCATATCAATTGAAAGAAGAGTTTCATTTATCCTATAAATAAGGTGACAGATCTGGAGAGAGTGGCTGAAAAGCTTGGAGGCAGAGTGGGGGAACTTCCAACCATATATTTGGGCATGCCTTTAGGAGATAAAAGCAAATCCAAAGGGATATGGAATGGTGTTTTAGAAAAGTGTGAGAAAAGACTACCTAACGGAAAAAGTCAGTACCTTTCTCTTGGTCGCAGACTGACTATAGTCAACAGTGTGCTAGATGCATTACCATCTTACATGATGTCCATCTTTCCAATACCTGTTAATGTGATTAAAAGGATTGATACACTTAGAAGGAATTTTCCCTGGCAAGGCACTGAAGACAAGAAGAAGATACACATAGTCAAGTGGAAAGAATTGACAATTACCAAGAAGACAGGAGGAGTGGGTATCAGAGATATGAAGATCCAAAATCAAAGCATAATGTTGAAGTGGTTATGGAAATTTGCCTCAGATGACAACATGTTCTAGAAAGATGTCATTAATGCTAAATGTGGATGGAAGACAACTGGACAACAAATATGGTGACTATACCGTACAGTTGTACTGTTTGGAGAGCTATTAGGAACCTGTGGCCTATTATGCTCACAAGAATCAGATGTAAGGTTGGGAATGGTTTAAAGGTATCTTTTTGGAATGATAAGTGGATTGAGAATACAACACTGAAGCAGTTGTTCCCTGATCTTTATGGTCTGTCAACTGCAACAAGCAACTGTGGCTGAGATGTGGAGTGGGCAGGGATGAAATCTGAACCTGAGAAGAAACCTAAATGATTGGGAGATAGAATGGATAGCAGTTTTCCATAATAAAATGGTCACTTTCAACAACTTGACAGGAGAAAGAGACATAATAGAGTGGCAGAAGGACAACACAATAATTTTCCCAGTTAATTCAGCATATAAGGATTTGAACACCTCAAGTATGCAAGAGGATGATTGGCCTTGGAAAATGATCGGGAAGACAAAAGTTTCATAGAAAGTAAATTGTTTCAATTGGCTTTTGGCAAAGGAAGCAGTGTTGACTCATGACAACTTGAGAAAAAGAGGTTTCAACTTATGCTCAAGATGCTTCTTATGTGGAGAATAAAATGAGACAATCAACCATCTTTTCTTACATTGCAAATGGACAGAACAACTATGGAAGATGTTCTGAGGAGGATCAAATGGGGTGAAACCTGGGAGCATTAAAGGAGTTTTAAATAGCTGGATCACAAAGGAGGAGGAAAGATGGAAGATGGTCCCATCATGCATATGGTGGACTGTGTGGAATGAAAGGAATCAGAGGTGCTTTGAGGGAAAACAAAACTGTTTACAGAAGTTCAAGCTGAATTGCTTAACCCTTTATTACTTTTGGTGTAAACAAGTAGTTTTAGTGCAAACAGAAGATATTTTTGATGTTTTGGATTCACTGTAATAGGAGAATGATGTAAGGAAACAAGATGTAAGATGTAACTTTTTGAAGGGGGACTACATATTTGGATGTAGTATACGTGTGGATATATAGATTAATTGTTACCATTGTCAAAAAAATGAGGGCTGAGTATTCAGCTCCTAACAAACATCTTGGGGTGCAACTTAGGAACATCCCATTAATGTGGAGTCCCCTTGTAATTCAAGAAAAGAGCAAGACCAACTTGCAGGGATTCGGAACTAGTTTGAGAAGAGGTTATCATCTTCAGAGAAGCAGTATCTGTCAATTGGAGGCGGGGTGACACTAATAAACTATATTTTGGATAGCCTTCCAATTTATGTCATATCCAAATTCCTGCTTCCAACAGAAGAGGAGGAAAAAAAAAGATAAACTCATAAGAGAGTTCCTCTGGAAAGCCAGCAAAAGAAATGCAATCATTCCCCTAAATTAGATAGAAGGTATTTTTAACTCCTAGCAAGAAGGTGTGAGGTCTGGGAGCTAACAAGGTGGGATTACATAACGAAAGCCTAATGTTCAAAACAGCTTTGGTAATTCAGCTTGGACTCAAATTGTCTATGGAAACAAGTTATAACCACAATGTATTGATGCAAGGACAACTGGTGCAGCGATATGTAGCTGGTCCCTCTGGTGTTGTTTGTGAAACAACAAAAAAGGAATAATAGAGGTGGGCTAAGATTAGACATGTTCATGCCTAGTAATAGACAATTTAAATATTTTAGACTCCATCTTCCAAGAGAATAACATGAAAGATGAACCCAGAGAGAAACTTCCATACGTTACAGTTGGTGGAAAACCTAAAACACGGAACATGAAAGATGTAACTACAGCAACCACTACTACCACGACATTCAAACAAGTTGAGGTTTGAGATATTCCTAAAACACAGAGAAATTGGCTCTAGGAATCAGTACGGACATAGCTAAGAATAGAATACAATAAAAGTAAATGATTCATATGGAAACAACAACTAAATGAGATTAACACTTGGTGGTTGTTACAGTTAGATTAGCTACAATATTTTACCCAGATGGTTAGAGATTTTTGAGTCGCGTAGGAATATGTAAAATTTTAAAGAAACTCTAGTTTTAGAAAATTTTAAATTTTTTTCTTTTGAAAAGGCAAATTACTTGGTGTGGAAATGAAATGGCCTGAATAGAGTGGAATAGATGCAGAGGATTCAAATAGCTCGTGCAACTAGTTTCAAATCACATCATCTGTTAGGTGGGCCAACCGACTGACCAAGTTGTGCTAGGTGTCCATGTCACAGAAACTGAATCGAGGTGTCGTTGTAGTTGATTCGTTGAAATTGATTGGTCAATGCAACATTATCAAAATAGTATATAAACATGAAGATGAAAAAGAGAGGCATTATGGAGGACAATAGCAATGATGTACAGACAAACAAGAGAGATCTGGTTCCGGATAGAAGTAATATCTGGTTTTCAGGAGAACCAATGCAATCATAAGTGCGTCTGTGGAAGGAGATTATGAAGGAAGGAATTGATTTTCAAAGCACATCGGGTTTACAATTCGAAATGGTGAAAGAACATGTTTTCTCTTAAGAATATTTGGAGTGGAGAGAGTACCTGAAAGAGGCATTTGCACGAGTGTTAGGTAGTTGATTTTTTGAGGAGATAGGACAATAGATCATTTGCAATATCATTTTTAGGAGCGCCATTCAGATGGGAAGTTGAAAGAGGTTGAAGATCTCTTAAGTTGACTTTATGATTGGTGAATAGAGGATAAAGGAGGGAGATAGGATGAAAAGGAGGGGGATGGGGGGAATAGAAATAATAAAATTTTATTATTTGCAGTTGTCTGAAGGGGGAAAGCGAGACGATATGGAAGAAACTATTGGATACAAAGGCATCCAGAGGATGAAAGGGAGGGAAAAGAGAGAAAGGATGGAGAATAAAATCACAGTCTCGCATTTTGTCCAAATAACCAAGAGTAATCCCTATTTGCCATTATAACTTTTTAAAAGTATTTTGCCACTATGATAAAACTGTTGACATGGTCAAGTCTCACTTGTTCTCTCAAAATCATTAACCCGGAGAATTTTCTTTAACTTCTGATCTTATGTGGGAGAATTTGCAAGGTATTGAGATACCTAAAGAGATATGAGAAGTTATAACTAACAAAATTCAAATGTATCTGACAATTCCTAGGAGCACTCTAGACCAGCTGAGGACTCTAAGAACATCTCACCACCTTTTTTTTGGGGTGGAAATAATTAACCCCATTGTGAGAGTTTGCTCACATTGGCGGTTCCACGACCGGATAAAGGTGGAGGATTGCGGTAGGTTGACGGCCAGGATAAAACTAGCCAATTTATGATGAATCCACATTACAAATTAGCCAATCCCATTGGCGCATAGTTGTAGTTGTAGAGGTTGGGTGGGAATAATTCATGTGTCTTCCATTGATACATCACCAGTTTTCTAGAACTAACCACTTTATACATATCGACAGATAGGTCAACAAACTGTTTCATATGCAACTTGACAAGCAGTATGTGCATCTAGTTAATCTAGTTTAACCAATTTATTCCGAATAGAGATGTATTACAGCAAGTACCCGATGTACTCCATAGTAATGAGGCTAGAAGTCACCTTAAGATGGCAAATTGTTTAACAGATTCAATTTCCAGTGTTTATTTTTTGGGGATAAAACAGTATGCCTACTATGTTTTGGCATCACTAGAGAGTGAAAAGTACAATAAGAGGTACAGAGGTAGTTACCGTGTCCAGGAATGAGAGATCCTGAGTCCTTCACACCCGCATCACGTTTGATCATTGACTCAGTGAGGTCACCAAAGAGAGATCCAAAAAAGTTCAGAAATCCAAAAGCAACAGCACTGAAATGCCGTTAAAACATAAATATCAATTCAGAAAGCCATGATTTCCCAATTTAGAGGTTTATAGGAGAGGTTAAAAAAGTGCAAGGGCTCAAACTGCACCAACCTAGAATGTGAAAATACCCCCCAATAAAAGAAACAAAAAAGCCTTTCTTCTATATCATGTGCTAGTTTACAGATAAAAGGATGGATAAATTTCAAACACGAATGTTCAAAATAAAAGTTGAAATAAATACTAGAACTCCTAATATGTTTTTTAAGCGGCAACTAAAATGCTAACGTGATGACAAGTTCAAATGACTTAATAGTATCCCACTACACCTGTAGCATATTACAACTTTTACATGAGTATACATTATTATATAGAAAGTTATAGGCTTAAAATTCTTCATCAAAAAAAAAAAAGGTTATAAAGACTTAAAATTACACTTCGGGAAATGCTATGGAAACAGAGCTTGTGCCAAAAGGTGAAAGAACCATTGTCTATCATTCCATTCTTTAAATTTTCATCAGAAAAAATTCATTAGCTTACCTCCCTAAAATGGAAAAAAAGAAGATAAAGATGACATCGATCAAATCCTTGCCCCACCCCTATCTATACTCCCTCCAACAAGGAGAATATTCCTTACTGAAGCTATAGACATATCAAAGGGTCCGAAACAGATGGTACTGTCTAATAACACCATTGAAAAGATTATTACCTTAATAAGGATGTAGGCCAACAGAACGTTTTTGATAACACCACAGAAGTGGCTACACAACCTCCTAAGCCTGCAAGAGCTCCCTCCCAAGTTTTCTTTGGGCTAATGTTAGTAAGTGGTGTCCGACCAAAAGCCTGAAAGGATTTCAACTCTGTTATGTGCTTTCTTTCATAGGCCACCAAAGAGACATCAGAATTACTTGGATTTGTTCCACTACTCCATATAAGAAAACATTAGAACTAATAAAAATTTCGTAGTACTTCCAGCATGCAATGATTAAAGGACAACGAGAGGAAAGAGATAAGCAAAAGGGAAACCAAGAGATGCATACTTCTTCTTAGAAGCATTATTACATTACTGTGCTCATTTGCTATCATTAGTTTCTAAGTTGCTCAAAGGGCCAACGTCTTTTCCAGGCAAATGCCAGACAAAACCACAGAAGGTTTATCTTCAATATTTAGAATGGATCCAAAATAATCATTTAAATCTCTATTAAATAGCTAATACTTTCATGGTTAAGAACAGCAGAGGATTCAAGACAGGACAATTCGACGTCTTATCAAGTCTGTGATATTTCTCACAATAGGATGACATCAAAGATAGAATGACATCAAACACAGATGCATTAATAATTATGATAATGACAGGTTATGTTCTGCATTTTCAACAAGAAAAACACAACGTCTTTGGAGGGTTTAGTCTGAGACATCTGACCAAGGATAGAACTGATTTAAAAGAAGAACATCAACAGTGCAAAGTACCTTGCCTCCAATAAAAGCAAATGTATCTGCTGCAATGATACTACTGAATGAAATTAAGGTTGCCACAAGCCCCACAGTCCACTGAGTTGGGCCTCCGAGAAGGACAGGCCATGATGCTCCCAGTCCTGTGTAAACCCATTGAAACGCCAATAAAAGTCAGAAGACAGTAGCTGAAGCTGATCAGCTGTTGGAGAAACCAACTGCAAAGAATTTTCAAATGCTACATCAGATATCACGTTAAAATTCTTAATAATGGTAGTGTCTAGTCCAGCTTGCGCATATCAAGCTATATCTCAACTAATTCGCTGGATACTTGTTACCTCCCACCAACATAGATAGGCCTAAGATGAAGAGAATACACCTAGTGACACCTCTGCTAGGATCAGAACCTTGGTTCCCAAGGTTGTCACTCCATCTCTTCAACCGTTGTGCTACACTTTCGGGGGCTTAGATATCAAGTTAAATTACACCTGTAATAGCTAAATGCATGATTTCTTTTACTTTAAAGTCTTTATTTTCACTTAAACAGTAGAGATGCTATTCTATACTTGGACTTGCTCCCCACCACCCAACCCCACCCCAAGAAAATAGCATGATAAAAGATGTTGATTGTAAAAACAACTATATTTTTGAAGGATGCAACATATGTGGCTAAGTTATTATTATCAACAACAACAACTATACCTCAGTCCCAACCAAGCGGCTATATGACTCCTCATTAACCAGGTTACTCCATTTAAACTCATCTCAAGCCAATTTCATACAAAATATAAATAAATAAAAAAAAGGACTCCTATCAGATTACATGTATCCAATAAAGCATCGTATCAGATTACGCCATTTAGATGTTAAATCTGTAATAATAGTTTGACACCACACTCTTCTGTTCATGCTTAATTGTCTCAATAGGAAACTTGTCAGAGCCCTGGCCCTCTTGAGCTGGAGTTTTAGCAGGTCCATCAAATAGCGAGACACAAACAATAACTCCTAATCTAAGTAGCACATACATTGCCAGACATAAAGAACAAAAGAAATTTGAGGTTATGTCACAAGCAGACATATACAATAATACAACATGCTAATCTCACAGGGAAATTGTAATTTTCTTTTAAAGAAAAAAGAAGATTTTTGAGAAGGCACTTTGTGTAGAAAAAGAAGAATTAATTAATAAGGAAGGGAGAATGAGAAGGGTATTTAAGGAAAATCGAATGATGCGGATCAAGACATTTACTATTTTTCTCTATTTTTGGCATGTGCATCAAGTGCCACTTTGTATAGATGATTTGATGGAAGTCGGAGGTAAGCATTCTGTATAACTTATATACAGGGGTTCCCCTTTTTCAAATAAAATTGTTTACTGAAAAAACAAAAACAAGATGAGAGAGAGAGATAGAGACGTATGAAATGGTTTTGTGGAAGGACCTCTCTCTAACTAACCATTTGCCGTTATGACTTCCACGTGATGGTTATGTATTTTAAACTACTATAATGAAAAACCGTGCAAGAGGCAAAGTTGGTTAAATATTCATTAGCCATATAGAAATATGAGAAAATATTCTCTCTTTTTCTATAAGGTGAAGAGAAATTTCTTTAGGTATACATTATCTTGAGACGACCAAAAGGTAAAGTAAACATTATTTTGGGACAGTTCAAAAAGGAAAAGTAGGAAGTAAACTTGAAATGAAGAGACTACTCTTGCAGAAAGTTAATAAGCTCTAAGAGCTTCTCTAGCTCAAAACTTATATCCGGATTACACCAAAAGCTAGTAATAAAGGACATAAAGAACATTAATTTCTTTCGAAGAACATTATTTTTGTACCCAAAGAGAACAATTTTGGAAACAGCAAAAGCTTGGGAGAACTCGTGTGTGCGCAATAGGGTGACACTCGTGTCTAAAAGACATAAGAAAACATACTCCATTAATTTATGGATTCTTAAGATCCTGACAACAATTTTTCTTCAATATTCTCAACAAGATCTAGTTTTTTCTTCACAACTTCAAAAATTTAAAGTTTGGTCCCTAAATAATATACCTTGTCGTTAAAAAGGAAGACAATAGAAAACACATCCTTCGGATGGCCATTTTGGGTTACTTGAGAGAATATGACATGCAAAAAATGGGTGACGGGCGGGAGAACAAGGAATTTTATGTTAGTTATATGGGACATCATATGATTTTTGAAGATTATATTTTCTTGAGGAAGATCAGAAGATCATATTTGTTCTATGTAGTGTCAAGCTATCAGTGTGTGGTATTAGCACTTTATGCTCATTCACCTGATGGTAAGACTGTATATAGAGGGAATATTGATACTATTGGAGACCTGGAGATCAGACTTGGCTATTGCTACAGGATGTGCAGAATTTATGATTTACAGAGCTGGGTCATATACACTAGATATACACCTGTTATACATGTGTATACTAGTCAGCAATGCATCTCATATTGACTCATATTCATCACTACAGGGCAGGGACAATTTGCAGGAATCAGAAGTTGATTTTTGGCCTAAGTTAGATGCAGTTCAAAATGCATCTACTTAGGATCAGACTCCTTGTTATTGCATCACACATGTTATCTACAGATTTGCAGGCTTTTGTCAGCAGCACTTGGATATACTTAAGTTTTATGTTACTATAGTTTCCTCATTAATTCATTATTTAGCAATTTGTAGTAGTAGCTTAGGATATGTTATAAATCCTAAGCTACTCTTTAGATTAATTTTAACATTTCTTAGCCTTTTGGTACATTGTAAAGACTTATTTGTGCTTTACTTTGAGAAAATTAATAAAAATTAGCCCTAGGCCCTAAAAAGCCTAGTGGACTTGCGTGCAAAAAAAAAAAAGGAATTTTATGTTCTACAGAGGAGACATCATGTCTGGAATTTCAAGAGTACACACCTGCATGTCCAACACGTGAATGTCTCACTGGAGCACATTGATGAATAACTTCAATTCAGATCATTATTTATAACCGAAAAAAGTCTGCCCCTCTACAATTCTCCACTTAAATATCAAGCTTTTGTATGCTACAGTTTTCTAATTTGTGACATGCACCTAACTCACTCATGACGTGTTGCGCTCTTACCGCTAGACCAAAGCTATGGGGGCTAGCGCATATGTATATACTATACAGTTTCTAAAAAATCAAAACAAAGGGCATCGATTCTTACCAGTGTTAAGAGCTGGTACCGCCAAACGACATCTCAACTTAACCCAGAAACAAGGAAGATAGCCAATATAAAAGAGCCCAAACATGGCACTAGTAAGTTGAGCAAAACGAGGAATTCTCCTTTGCATCAGCAGTGCCATTGCAACAACAAAGGCAGCAGAGGTAACAGAAACATCAATCTGACCTAAATATCTGACAAAATTAGAAGAGCAATCAATAACAAAATCTTCAACTTAAATTCCAAAAAATAAATAAATCATAAACAAACAAGAAAGAAATAATAACTAAAACAAGTCTAAGATATTGTATGCTGCCTTCAAGCTTGCTTATCAAGCTACTCTGCATTGAAACCACTGTCCATTTACTGGGGGAGAACAAAACCTAATTGTGGAAGAAAATCATATATAAGGTCTTCATGATGAAAGTATTCTTTCCTTCAAATATATAGCAAGGTAATTATGAAATGGAAGAATTTCAAATCCATCTCGCATTTATTATGTAGTGTTCTTTCTTTCCGACACATAACAAATACATCACACATCTATTCCCACCGCAGAAGAGGTCATGCTACATCCCCAGGACAGTTGCAAGAAGTAGAAACTAACTCAAAATTTGGCATATGAAATTATGAAGCATATCCAAATAGTGATGGTGCGGTCAAGAGAATTTCACTTACTATGTGCATGGAGAAGACCTTCAAAATGACATTCATAGCTCTGTGAGTTTATATGGCGCCGTTTCTAACCTAAATGGTAAAGCAAAAGACATGGACTGTCTAAGCAAGCAACTTCAACCACAAAAGGGTTTAATCAAGTGGGCGGGTTCCAGGTTTATATTGAGAAGTATACAATGAGTCTCAATTCATAAAAAATTGGAGCCCAAAAAGAGTAGAAAAGAAGAGGTTCCACCCAATATTGTCCAGCGCAGATATCTAACGTCCAATGCATAAATTAATGATGGATCAAGTCATCATTTTCTAGCATTAAAAGAGGGCAGCCCTGTGCACTAAGCTCCCGCTATGCGGGTTTCTAGCATTATTGGCCTGATTTTCTTAAGACTGAGAAATACAGTCAAAGTTATGCAGGCCTTTCCATACGACCACGAGGACTGATTTTTAGTCTTTACCAGGATTGAATTAAAGTCTTTATTGAATTTCATCATTTAAGGAAAGAACAAACGGAATGCATGGTGGACATTTTGTAAAAGGTCTTTCCGCTGAGCAAAATCATTGTACCTAATGATAAGAGGGCTTTATGTCGTCCATATGTTCTATCAGAATATCAAGCTAGTTTAGACTTCTTTCAAGATGTTGAGTATATCTCTTTAGGTTCAATGAGAGAACACAAAATGGAGGGATATGATGTATAAGAGAGAATCATGGGCTTCTTTTCCTTGATAGTTCCGGGTCAATGAGACAGCGAACTGATAATCTGTCAATCTTAATTAGCAAAGGATAGGCATAAGAAATCTAACACTACATAACAGGAGTCTCTTAATGAAATGTCTTTGGAGATACAACATTGCAAAGCAAGTTTTATGGAGACAGATCATCAGTGCAGGTATGAACAATTGGGACACTGGAGTACCAAACCAGTAAGAACATCATATGGAGTTGGCAACTGGAAATCCATCAGGAATCTTCGGGAGGAGTTTGTAGCAAACACAGGTTCAAGATGGGAAATGGGAGGAGATTTTCATTCTGGAATGATGACTGGCTTTGTCATGGAGCATTGAAAGACCTCTTCCTTGATCTATGTACCCGTTCATCTTCACCTAAGCCACAATAGAAGAATCTTGGAGCTGGGGATTGGAACTTATCTCAGAAAGCTTCTCAATGACAGGGAAGTCACTAGAGTCACCGGATTCCTCAGAATGTTAGAAGGCTTTACAGGATTAAATAAAGAAGCAGTAGCTCAAAATTCACAGTCAGAGAAGCATACAACTATCTATCATCTATAGGGCAGGCCAGCACCTTCTGGCACTGGAGACAGATTTGGAAGATCAAAGTACCTCTTAAAGTTGTCTGTTTTTCGTGGCGAGTTATAAGAAAAGCTTGCCTCGCATAGGAAATTCTTCAGAGAAGAGGCTTTCAGCACAGTCACATATGCTTTCTATGCCAACAGGAAGTGGAAACCAATGGCCAATTTAGTTATACATTGTGCTATTACTAGCCAACTCTGGAAACACTTTGTAGCATTAGCTGCAACTGTTTGGGTGATGCCTAAGGACATTTTTGGCCTAATATGCACCTGGAACAGTATAAGGGGAAAAACATGTCACAGGGAATGGCGGAAAGATTGTTCCAGCTTGCATTAAAAAAAAGGGCAGCCCGGTACACTAAACTCCCGCTATGCGCGGGGTCCGAGGAAGGGCCGGACCACAAGGGTCGGTTGTACGCAGCCTTACCTTGCATTTCTGGCAGAGGCTGTTTTCACGGCTTGAACACATGACCTCCTGGTCACATGGCAGTAACTTTACCAGTTACTGCAGGGCAGCCCGGTCACATTGTTCCAGCTTGCATATGGTGGACAATTTGGAAGGAGAGGAATGCAAGCTGTTTTGAAGGCAAGAGCAGCTCAACCCAGAAAATCAAGAGTACCTGCATTTCTCTTTTTCATTTTTGGTGTAAAGAACAGTTTGTAGGTGAAGCAGAATCATTGATAGACTTTTGTGACTCCTTGTAAGAATTACAGGGGATTTTGTACTTGTAAATATTAGATACCAGTTCTGTTTTGGGTCTTGATGAATATAACAAGTTACCATTCTAAAAAAGAATGAAATACTGAATTGGTAACATGAAAGTAAACGTGAAAAATATTTTTTGTCTATCCATATACAATTTTGTTTAAACCGGTCTAGATAACAACATTGATCCATCGAAGTAAGATAGATAATGCAGGCATGAAATCTTGCTGTTACTCTTTTCTTTTTTGATTAGTAAAATCTTGCTGTTCTCTTCCAGTTTCAAAATATCTGTGCATGAAATTAATGGCAGTCTTGTGAGGTTTAAAGTGGTTTACCAGAAAATCAGAAGTATGTTTACTTATTAGAGAGAAAAAATTGAAAAAGATGTTAATGACTTACAGTGTGAGTAGAGGCATGAGAGCACAGATGACAGAGCAAACTCTTGATACGTATCGAGGAGGAGGAGTCATTCCATCAGCAATTCCACGACTCCTAACCAGTTCAAAGTACTCTCGTGCACCCACAAAAACAGCAGCAGCAAGGGCAACAGTGAAAACCCATCCTCCAGCCAATACCACTCCTCCGACTGAAATACCTATACCAAGTCCAAAGACTACCCTTTTCTTCAATTGACTATTTTTCTGCTTAAGTTCAGAAGTGGGAATATCCCCCTCCGTTGTACTGTTGCCTTTGTTGACTTCCTACAACATAATTATCTCAATGATTCCAATTCAATACATGTTATCTTGCGACATTGACTCTGAGGCTAATCGTGAAAGTAGCGACCCTAGAAGTTAAACAATGACTTGGACACTTAAGTGACCCAAAAAGCAAACAACGAATACAGGATCAAAAAGCAAAGGCAGATCTCCATGACTATTTGTCTTTCCCTTGAGCATAGGGACTACAAACTAACAGCCGAAAAAACCAAAGATACTCCAGAATAAAGAAATGGTTATAGTTTCTCCTTATTGGTTACAGAAATGGTGATAGCTATTTATAGTTTTCTAATCATAAATCCACACTAGATACTCCTACTGTGTTACTAATTACAGTTTCCAAAGAAAAAGTGAATGTGTATCACCTTGCACTTCAGCTAGTGTCACATGTGAATTTCAGGAGTATCAAGTCAGCAATTTCACTTAGGCTATACACTTATTTTTATAACCGACAAATCCCCATGATCAATGGTGCACCACTTGTAAATCGGTGGATAATGGGCCCACCCCTCTACCCTTACACTTAGGCTTATACACCTACATTAAACACATTCTACCAGTTTTCAAAATAAGCACTATCAATGCCCTTTTTTCCACCTCCACAGAGGCTTCTTTCACTCTGCAGCGTCCCTCAAGCACTCAGATGTCTTTAATCCATCTATTGTGATAATAGATCCCCAAAATATTCCTTCCCCTTCTTGACTGATGAAGAGAAGAACTTTTAATATAATTTTTATCATGTATTATTATTATTACTGCTATATATATATATTTAACTGCTATTTTTATTTGGTATAATGATGACACAAGTCAAGCTTAAATTGATTCATATAGCTGAGTCCAACTTGTTTGAGACTAAGGCGTAGGGTCCAATGAATAATCCTGTCCTCAAAGTGTTCCCTCAACTTTTCTCTTAACAGCACCTATACACTTCTTTTCTTTCTCCAATTAGATACATCTTCGATTATCGACCTTCTCCTACTAAAACACAAAACTTGAGACTTCTAAGCCCACTAAAAATAACCGCTCTATGCCTCTGCATCATTTAAAAAAAGACAACTTTGATGAAAGAAAGTTTAAATACACTAGCGGATAAATTAGAAACCCTATATCAGTTCAAGTTCAACTAACTCTCTTCCTGAAAGGAAGAATCTTTGGGAAATAAAAAGCAAGTCATAGTTTATACAACTACAAACCGGTTCTCCTAAACCATATTTCTCCAATGCAACTGCACTCAAGTTGCACCCTCTAGCATTAACAGCTTTTCTGCACACGGTTTTGATTTGACCATGACATGCATAGATCAACCAAGATAAGAAAAACAAAATGTTATATAGCTCACTAATGTGATTAATTTGATCGAACAGCCACACACGCCCATTGGTTAATGCAACATTAATCTTAGTACTAGAGCTAACGTTAAACGCTGAACCACTCATTATCATCAAATGAGAAGTGGCAATTCTGTTTCACCTGATAGACAACTAAAATAATTACTACAATGATCTAGCAGAAGTTCACTTGTTCCTTAATCTAAAAAGAACATATTAAAAACTTTTCTTCTACAATCACAAATAAAAGATAGTAACTTTAATTGACAAAATCAATTAACCAACTACACCTCAATGCCAAACAAGGCTAGGGTCAAATCATTCTACTACTATTTCACTTACATGAATTTTCTAAAACTAGAGGTTCTCTAAATATCATAATTATCTACAACACATTAGCCAAACTAAAAATGGACTACTGAACAAAATACCTAGATAAATACAAGGCATGGAAAATATCTTACCTCATCATCGAAAAGGTGGTCGGGTTCAGTACGAGAAACGGCCGTGATAATGCGAGGGTATTTCAAGAAAATGGTTCTGGGTACACCCGAAACCTCTCTAACTCTTGACCCATCAAGAAACAACCCAATTCTTGAAATTGAACATCTGGGTCGGCTCAAACTTAAGGTTCTCGAAGGAGGGTGATGAGAGTGGCAATTACAGATGGAAGTGAGTGACAGGGGAATCAGCTTGAATCTATCTAAATCTATACAAGAAGAAGAAGCCATACATGAAATGGGATAATGGGTATTCATATAGCCTGATTAAACGTTATTTAGAAGCATGATTAAAGGGTTTGAACGAAGGGTTGGATGAAATCAAGATTAGCCATTGTTGATTGGGATTTGGGAAGTGGATATGTGAATAAGTTAGGTGATAGAGGGGAAAGGTTGGTATTTCAGAACCATGTGCTGCACATAACAATTAGCCCATCTCCTTTTTTTGTTTTTAACGGCCTTTGCTTCTTCTTTCCTTTCTTTTTCTACTTTATTATTATTTGTACACAAATGAATTTCCTTAGAAAAATCTTAGGCAAAGTACATTCACTTACCCACCATAAATAGGAGGAAGAATATTATTATGTCCTCCATGATCGATTTAGGATAGATCAAAAAAATAAAGGCCCCTCTTCTCTAGAATTTGGACTCAATCCATATTCATTGTTTGAACCTTTTACATCGAATTCAATTTAATAAAATTTTAGGTCTTATATATAGTGGACGATTTACCTAATAATCGACATTCTAGAAGCAACTTCTTTATTCTACTCGCTAACGATTTTGGGTCTTATTAATCTGTAATAATCGATAAGAAATTGATGGAACCTTCAACCAGAAGGTCCGTTAAAACGACTTCACTTTAAAAGGAGAATTTGTTACTCTTTCGATTTGAAATCAGCTACAACGTCGTTGGCTATTGAGTGTCATTTACACCCTTGTGGTTTGCATTTGGGGAAGTACAATGGCCATCTCAATAGTCAACAGCTCCATCAACGCTTTTTTGGTTATGCCTCCGATGATCAAAAGGGTGTTTGAAGTAGCCTTCTTGGTTGGGCAACCGTTAAGTTACTATGGTTTTTGGTCTCTTTTATGTAGCTCCTGAGTTTCCATTAGCCTCTTTTCTAATTGAAGGGAGAAAATTATTGAGCCAATCATTCAATAAAAAAATAAGTTTTAAGAAAAAGGTGAACAAGAAGGGAATCAGCTCTCAAGCCTCAAAGAGTGCAGTCTCTTGTGGAAAAAAGGTAATTGTCTGTCAAGATCCGACTAAGCCAATCTTGATTCTCTCTAAATGCTTCAAAGAAGAAGAGTCAGTCGGGGATGCAATTTATGATTTTGCTTGTCTTCATTGTTGGATGTGGAACGGTAATTCATTGTAAAGTCCCAAATTAAAATAAATTTCAAAAATATATTTATATTAATGTGTCATTAAGGCCATGATCTGCACGTTCCCCCTCATCTCATATGAAACTAGCTTATCTTTCCTAGCGAGACAGATGAAGCATACAAATTGAAAGTTAGGAAAGAAGCAGTGTTTGGCATTCAGTGACATACAATATGCCATAGTTCAAGAAGATGCATCTCGCTCAACTTCTTCTCCTTAAATCTTCCACAAGTTACACACACAACTGAGCAAACAAATCAGAAAAATAGAAGTGAACAAATATTACATTTAGCAATCAAGTTTGATTGTTCCTTCGCGGTCACGAAGCAGGAAAAACAAGGTGAGTTTTCTCACTCATAACTCTCAGTATAATCCCTTATTTTTAAGTTACAATACATATTAAAATATGATTCGGATGTTGAAAAAATGATCATGAAATTATAATCTGCTTTGCTGAGTTATATTTGTTATAATTTGATGAAATTTTACAAGGTTGTACATCTCTCCATTACAATCATATTGAGCCTAAACGGGGCTAAAACCGACATACGGTTTGAGAGTTATCGCTGTTCAAAGTTTCTATCTCGGATCGAATGAAATCCGGAAGCCAGAACGTATAACTGAACAACTGAATGTTTCGGTGATGATTCTGAAAAGTTGTGCTGAATAAGAGTTCTATATTTCTCTGTTCTCGACAGTTTGAGACTTTACAAAGATTAATCCGACTTACGGATAAAAAGTTATGATTGTTTTAAGATTGTGTTTTGTTTTACAAAAATCTGGCGAAATAGTTTTCTGAGAGTTGTTAAAATAAAAGAAATGAATGTTTCCGTGAGTATTCTGAAAAGTTGTGCTGAATAATAGTTCTATATTTCTCTGTTCTCGGCAACTTGAGACTTTACAGATATTAATCCGACTTACGGATAAAATGTTATGAATGTTTTAAGATTGTGTTTTGTTTTACAAAAATTATGGCGAGACAGTTTTCATAGGGTTGTTTCGGTGAGGATTCTGAAAAGTTGTGCTGAATAAGAGTTATATATTTATTTGTTCTCGATATTTTGAGACTTTACAAAGATTAATCCGACTTACGAATAAAAAGTTATGACTGTTTTAAGATTATGTTTTGTTTTACAAAAATCTGGCAAAATAGTTTTCTGAGTGTTGTTAAAATAAAATAACTGAATGTTTCGGTGAGGATTTTGAAAAGTTGTTCTGAATAAGAGTTATAGATTTATTTGTTCTCGACAGTTTGAGACTTTACAGAGATTAATCCGACTTACGGATAAAAAGTTATGACTGTTTTAAGATGGTGTTTTGTTTTACAACAATTCTGGCGAGACAATTTTCATACTGAATTGGTACTAGTTATACTAAGAATTTTCAGAGGAAACTTGGGATAGTGATAGATCCCCGTGTTACCTTCGACTCGACGTAAGAAACACCTTATTTGAAGTTACGGTTCGAGAGTTATAACTCTTACAAGTGGTAAGGGCGAAAAGTTGAAAGAATGAAATATTATTTGAATCTTTTGAACATATAACACATATATACAAATATATAAATGCATTGGATCGGGTTGCACGTATCACAACAAATATATAAATGCATTGGATCGGATTGCACGTACCGCAATAAATATATAAATGCATTGGATCGGGTTGCACGTACCGCAATAAGTATATAATATGTTATATGGAATAAATCAGGGATACTAGTGAAACTAAGTATTTTCCTAAGACGAGTGGGGATGAGATCTTGCACGTAAATATTTATTGGCTTAAATAATGAAAGAGTTGTAAACTGTTTTTTTTTTCCACATCATGCTTATTATGTTTATAATATGATTGTAATTAGATTATTGTGAGGTTACTTTGGATTGTAAGGCGAGGTTCTCACTCAGCCCCGGATGGTAGGGCTGACTCTTTTAACTAACATGTTTTAGAAAAGCGCGATAAGGAAAGTTCTGCAACAGGGCTAGCAATCGTCCCGCAGTCCCATTTGTTCCACAAATCCATTGCTTTGGACTTGGTGACTTTCGTTCTTAAATAAGTAGGTGGAAGAAGTTAGTCTCATTATCTCGGGGATACCCCATGTGAGATGGTTTCCTTTCATACTTCGAAATTTATATTTTTATATGTGGAATTTTCATTGAGTCTAGATAGAAGTTATGGTTGTACGAGCATGGGCTCGCGCTCTAATTAATTAAGTAGAGGACATTTTTACTTTTATTGTTATTATTACTTCCGCACTTAAATACATGTTTAATTTGGAAAGAATTATATTAAAATGGTTCGCCTGGAGAAAAAGGGAAGATTGTCCAGGTGCCATCACGCCCTAAGGGAAAACTTGAGAAAAGTCGGGGCGTGACATTCATCCTCGACTGGATAGAAGAACTTCGCATTTCTTATTCTTCCCGAAATGAAATGAAGAAAATGAAGGTGTCCGACCTAAACGACTGATGGAAAAAGCTCTTTTGTATTGGTCAAGACCTTTTGTTGAACTAAGTATGTCAGTTTTCTAGAAGAAGACATTTTCCCTCATGAATTTCTCCCCGTTCAAGCCAGAAAAGCCTCGTAGCTATAGCTATCCAAGAGTGAAAGTGTGATACGAAGAGGATAACTGAATTTATGATCCCCTATAGCCCCATATTTGATTGTTTTCATAACAAAGTTATACTATTGAATATTACTTACAACGACAACATACTTAGTGTAATTCATAAGTGAGATCTAGAGAGGGTGGGATGTACGCAGACGTGACTTCTACTTTGCAGGGTAGAAAAGTTATTTCTGACAGACCCTCAGCTCAAAAGAGATGTAACTAATGCAAGAAAATAGGAAAGAAAAAGAAGACAACAAAATATATAGTAATGTACAAAACAAGTGCAATAACAGATATCAAAACATATAGACGAACCCTATATTATACTACTAAAAGTACGGCAACATTCCACTACTCTAATCCTCGACCTCCATACCTTCCTATCGAAGGTCATGTACTCAGTCAATTGAAGTTATGTCATGTCCTATCTAATCATCGTTCTTCTTCAACCTACTTCTACCTCTCCTAACTTCTGTTATAGCCAACCTCTCGCACCTCCTCACTAGCGCATCCTCGGACCTCCTGTTCACATATCCAAACCATGATAACCTCGGTTTCCTCATCTTGTCAGTCACGAAGGTCACTCCCACTTTGTTTCGTATAACGTGCTCTGATTATTGCTTCTCTCAGAATAATTATGAAAATTCTTATGATACTACATTAAATCATCAAGATACCAATTCTCTTAACAAACCTCATAACCAGTGGCGAATTTAATTACAAAAGTTGGGTCACGTGAACCAATGGTCATCCGAATAAACTCGGTATATTATGTGTATAATTCTTAAAATATGTCTAATATTATCTGAAGAAATTCATGGTCAAAAGAGACTGAGTGGTGCACTGATTAATGTATTGACTTTAATTTTTATATGTTGAGGGATTGAACCCAACTTGATGCACTATGATTTTTTTATCTTATCTTAAAAACAACAATTCATCCATCCTCTTAAAATCCTGCGTTGCCTACCAAATGGACCTCATCATTTTTTTCAAACTTTTTGGAATATTGCGAAAAATCAATTGTGGACTAATGCACAATATTTTTACTCACAATATTATGTCAAGTCAGTTAAATTGCATGTACCTATCTAATCCCAAATTCCTCAATGCTAATAATGTTAGGAAATTTGGACTTGCTGGAGTATGCAAAATTCAGTATACAAAATCATCACCAAAATTTGCATCCTCAACAAGCCAACTTTCTTTAAAATAGAACAATTAATGATGATATTATCCTTGCTCTTTAAAAAAGTGATAGGTAGTTAGGTATCAATGTCAATATGATTCTGAAAATTGACCTTACAAAAGTTTTTGATCACTTAGAATGGTCTTTCATCCTGATCTCGTCCAAATTACTCCATAATAAAATATGACGTGGTCGTTGTCAAATATAATAACCCAACTAGGTTGAGTCGAATCCCACAAAGAATATGATGAGAAATGAACCCTATTCACGTTGTATCATTCTTTTACTAAATAATTTACTCCTAGGGTAACCAATTTGTTTGTTTGTTTGTTTGTTTGTTTTAACTACTCAATTAACAACTTCAATTATCAATTAATATATCAAATAAGTTGGAGTGATAGGGTTGTGACTTAATGAATGGAAGTGATGTTGGGTTATACTAAAGTTGGGTGTAACAAATGTGGTATGAGTAATGAGGACTAATATCTAGGTGGGAATTTCTCAATTGACCCACCTAATTCCACTTTAGGCTTTCTCAAGCTCTAAAGTGTGAAATATATGAACACTCATTTTTTATCCTTAGTTGATTTCCTTCTAATTAAAGATGGAATCTTTCAATAGGGTTTAAAGCCCCTAGTCCTAATTAATATACTCATTTCTAGACTCAAGTCTCCTTTTTCAAGTTTGACTAGAGACAATAGGCATTAAAGGGGGTGTTTGCAACCATCCCTTAAACATTAATCATGAGGGGTAATTAAATGACACCCTTTTACACTCATTTCATATTTATAAACTACCACAACTATCACATTTCATATTTGGGTCACAACCCCAACCCAGGTTCTAACCACTCATGTTAAACAATGAATAAAATCTTATCTCTACAAAGGTGGAACACTACTCAAGATTCTTTTAATAAATAATGACAAACACAAGATGGAATAAACTAGTAGATGAATAGTGAAAGAAATATTTTGTGTCTACTCAAATGTCAACAGTCAATGAAAATACAATAAAGTTGATAAACCACTCACATCACAATCTTCTTCCCTTCTTTTCTCTCGTATACCACCCCAACTTAGGTTTTTTCCCTCAATTATTATTTTCATGCATTCAATGAGAGGTTTGGTTCAAAAGATGGTTCATTTCAAAAGGATTTCTATTTGTAATGTGGTAGCAAAAAAAAAAAGTTAAAAGGCTCAAAAGGGGATAAAAAGTTAAAATAAGTTTTTAATCAAGAAGGTTCACTCTCATATGAAGGCCTAAGATCATTTTCTCAACCAAACAACTCTAGTTTCGTGGTGACAAACCAACGAGGCAAGATCTACATAACACAAGAAAACACAAGATAGCAATCTAATCCTCACCACTCTATGCACATGAACTACAAGAACCGCTATATTTTATACTCTCTATCGAACACAAGGCTAATATCTCATGAGATTCAACACAAGTAGACATAGAGTCACAAAATGAGGAATATTTTCATAGAACAATTATTTAAAGTGTGATACAACTCTTGTTTTCAAAATCCAATTTTTCGAGGGGTGTCACCAAATTAAAAAGAGCTACACATGCTAGAAACTAAATACAAGCACCAACCAAGTCAAACAACTCTATCACTAGACTGTGGTTATTGAACGTACACCCTTGGAAAAGAACCATGCAAAAAAAGCAAGGGAAAACTAAACACATATATACAAACTACGTTTCAAGTCATTTTCATAAAAACATACAAGGTACCCCACCCCTAACTTTAAAAACATGTGTTGTTCTCAATGCATAAAACAATATCAAGTACAAGGACGAAAAGTTTGAGGGTCTCCCTGAGGCGCACTAAGCGTCCTCCTGAGTCTGGCTCACGGACGTGGCCTCTGCTGGGGAATCAGTTATTGTGGAGCGGGGATGGGTGCTTCTGTATCTCCTATCACGGGCTCACTCTGTGATAGTGGTAGTGGTGGGCTGGTCTCTGAAGCCACTGGAGTGGTTTCCATAACTGGCGGAGGAGTAAGACCTCCGGTATCAACATCTGTTTGTGGCTCCTGGGCCATTCCACTAGACCCAATCATCAAAGTATTCTCGAAAGACCGTGATGCCACCGCATCAAATATTGCATGCTCAGTCAACTGTAGTTCTTCCTCAACTATCTCTGCTACAACATGGGGCTTCTCAAGCCTTCCTCATCTGTCTCATTATCATCATCATCAATCTTTGTCTGCCTTTCCGAATCATTCGGAGTCTCACCAGCACCATCTCTCCGACCCTCCAACCCGAGCTCACTCATCTGTTGTGGTTGGAGAGGGATACCCAGGAGGTCATCTATCTCAATAGTCTTCAAGTTCTCCACTTAATTCTTCAAGATATTTATGTCTACCCGAAGTGATGAAACACCACCATCGTTATCGGCCTCCAACCTCTGTACCCGACTTGTCAAGAGAACAAGTGCATCATCATGTTCTTTCTGCTTCTGTTGCACCGCACCCAAGCCTGTCGTGGTTGGGGCTAAGACATTCCTAATCAACTTCGGGATTCTTGCCTCAAGACAAGAGGACCAAGCATCAACAATCACAGTAATTTTTCCAATCCTCACTATCTCAGCTCTTGATAGAACGGAAGTCGATCTCGTAGTAGCTGAAGGTGCAGGAGGAGTAAGGGCTGCTGGAGCGGAAGTACCTGTCGGTGTAGAAGTGTTGGTGCTATCACAAGGGATGATAAATCCACGAACAACTACCTTCCTATGTAGTGCCTTTGGTTGCCCTTTTGTTTTCTTTGGCACAGCGGCGATATATGAAGAATATAATTCATGGACCAACTCTTCATTGTATTGCGACAATAGTTCAAGAAAGCATTGCCACCCATGGAATACGATCAAGTCCCAAACACGCGAGAATTGGTCCCTCAAACCATTCATAGAGATCTTTTTTTCTTTAATGATGGTCTGCTCCTTACTCTTTTGATAGAGCTCCTTGGACCCTTTCACACCGAACCGTTTGACCTCTTGTGCCTCAACTTAGCTGCTCGAGCTATTTCCTACGAAACACCCCCCTCATCAGAATGGAAGGATGAATGAGTTGTGGCATTGGGAGGTTTAGGATCTCTCATCACTAGAGATGATGGTGCTGAGGCACTTTCTTTTATTTTCTAGCCCGGCGGCTGCTTTGTATGTCCGTAGTGTCAACTTCCCTTGGCTTTGGAGTATTAGTCAGGCCGGAGTAGGCCTCAAAGATTTAGTCGCTTGTGCCGACTTATTGATGGCAATAAACTTCTGTGCTTGAGTTTTATTTGGAGCCATATCTGCAATCAAGAGAAGTGGTGAGTCTTGGACTATGGTATGAATTATTATTTTTTTGTGTTTTTCATAAAGTAATTGCACGAATAAAATACACAAAACAAACATGAAGTTATACTACAAATTTAAAAAAAAGAAAAATTGTAGAAGTTGGAAACAAGCTTCAGTTGTCGCAGACCTGGTCTGCGAGCCGCAGTCCAGGTTTGCAACGTTGCAAACCCAAAATGCAGTCTGCAGATCGTGATCGCACTTTTGCCCAAAAAGATTGTAATAAGTAATAACTGGGTAATTTTGCAACCTATTATGCGGTTTGAAGAACCATTTTGCGGCCCGTAAAAGGCATCCGAAAACTCCATTTCAATTTGGTTCTTCCACTGAGTAATTCTGCGGACTGTGGTGCCTTTATGCGGTCCGCAGAACCATTCTACTGCTCGCAAAAGAGTACCCAAGTGGCACAATTTGGGTTGATTTTAAGGATTTTGCCTCAATTTTCAAAACCCGGTGTTGCCACACCCATATCAGCATAATATACATACACATCACCCAATACATACTTTCAATTAACACTCATATGTACTCAGACTTCTCAACGGCTTCAATTTAGACAATTTCAACAACCATAGTCATACATAAGCAATTTTGCAATTATGATCAATTCACAAACTTCCCACACAAATTATCGACCCCAATTCAAGAATAGTGCAATTAAACCCGAGCTCAACCCCTATGTACAATCAATTTCACAAAATTCAAGGATGTACACATTCTCATTCTTTGCGATTTCAAATTAAAAAAAGGTAAATAGGGCAACAATAGATAACCATACCATATAAAGGCTACATGAGCCACACATAAATACCACACAATCATCAACCGAACCCCACAAGTTAAATTTCATGAGTAACACATCCCTTTTACCTATCATTGTGAGAAGAAAAGATAGGAGAGGCAAAACATACATGTTGATCAACTGAGAGACGAAGGAGATTGAATGTGAGGTGAAGTAGACCTTGTGCGAGAAAGTGTTACGTGCAATAAAGTGTAACGGGTGAGAGGGGAGAGAGTGTCTGAGTTTTGAAATGCGAGGGAGAAAGAGAGACTAAGAAAAAAAAATTAGGGCTGAAAAGTCCTTTTTATACCTTTTGCCCAGATTGCAGTCCGGATCGGGTCACAGTTCTGGTCTGCGGTTTACATAACTGGACTGCAACCCACTTACCTTTTCCCTAGGCTTAGCTGACGTGGCATCCATTATGCGATTGCAGAACCGGACTGTGGTCCGCACAAAGGGTTCGTTTCTCTTTAATTTTTTTCGAAAACTCTCAGGTACACTGTGTAATTCTGCGGACCAATATGTGGTCCACAGTTTATGAATGTGATCCGCAGTTTTGTCATAATTTTGCCTTTTTTCTGAGTTCCATTTTTCAAACTTTATGTGGAGTTCTGCGATCCATTGTGTGGTCCGCAGAAGAGGTCGCATAATGGTCTCTCTTCTTTCTCCGATTTGTTTGCATATCTTTCCATATTTCCTCCTCTTTTTGCATGTGTTTCCAGATCCTACATACTCAATAAACTATCAAAACACACAAGTGAACAACAAAACAAATAAAACACAACTAAAACTTTAGGTTGCTTCTTATTAGCACTTGATTTAACATGCAAGACGACTGTTACCAAGTTTCTTCAAGGTCCATGGAGGGTGATGATTGTGTTCACCCTATGATCATCAATATTTCCCAAATAATGCTTGACTATTTGGTTGTTCACCTTGAAGAGGTGACGGGATTTTCTCTCCAATTCAATAGCACCATAATCATTTTGAAATGGTCGGACCATCTTGACTTCAACTTCCCATGGAACAACTTGAGTCTAGAATTGTATAGCAAGACCAAGTCCCCGAGTAAAAATTCTCACTTCAAAAATCCTCTTGTCATGGAGGAACTTCATCCTCTCTTTGTATATAATGGAACTTTTATAAGCTTAGAGTTGGAACTCATCCATCTCATTTAGTTGATCCACCCTTAACAGCGAAGCATTCTCCAAATCAATGTTGAGTTTCTTCAATGCCCATAATGTCTTGTATTGTACCTCTATCTGAAGATGACATGTTTTGCCAAATACCAACTTGTACGGTGACATACCAATATGAGACTTGTATGTCGTTCTATATGTCCACAAAACGTCATCTAGCTTTCTTGACCAATATGTCCTCATGAGATTCACTGTCTTTTTCAAAATGCTTTTGATCTCCCGATTAGACACTTCCACTTGACCACTTATTTGTGGGTGGTAAGAAGTTACCACTTCATGCGTTATCCCATATTTATCAAGAAGGGAAGCAAACACTCTATTGTAATAGTGAGAGCCTCCATCACTTATGATAGCTTTAGGGGTCCCAAACTGAGTGAATATGTTATTTTTTAGGAATGCGGTGACATTTTCCCCCTCATTATTTGGAAGGGCTATGGCTTCAACCCACTCGGACACATATTCAACTGCCACAGGGATATATTTGTTGCCATAAGAACTCACAAACAACCCCATGAAGTCGATTCCCCAAACGTCAAACAACTCCACCTCAAAGATAGGAGACGCAGGCAAATCATGCCTTCTAGAGACATTACCTTCCCTTTCACATTGGTCACAATGCTTCACAAACTCGTGGAATCCTTGTAGATTTTTTTGCCTATAAAAGCCACTTTGAAGAATTTCGGAGGCCATGTGTTGACTAGCATGATAACCCCGAACCAGTGAAGTATGACATGCTTCCATGATAGGTAAGGTTTCAACTTCAGGCACACATCTTCGAATTATATTGTCGACACAAATCAAGAAGAGATAAAGTTCATCCCAATAGTAATGTCATGAGTCTCTTAAGAAATTCTTCTTTTGGTGAGAGTTTAGATGATACATCATGATTCTACTTACTAAATAATTTGCGAAATCGTCATACCAAGGGATGAGATCTTGAGATGATGCAAATACTTGCTCATCCGAAAAAGCGTCATTGATCTCTAATTTATTCTTTAGCCTTTCATCCTCTTCAAATTCTTGACAAATGGTCCGCCACTTGGTTCTCATAATCCTTCCAATTTTTTATCTCAAAATCAAACTCTTGTAGAAGGAGTACCCACAGCGTGGCTTCGCATCCTTCTTTGCCATTAAGTATCGGAGGGTTGTGTGATCGTAATATACTACCACCTTAGAACCCCATAGGTAGGACTGGAACTTCTCAAACGCAAAGAAAATGGCTAACAACTCTTGCTCCGTAGCCGTGTAGTTTCTTTGAGCTTCGTTGAGCGATATACTTGCATAGTAGATCTAGTGAAGAATTTTTCCATGTCTTTGGCCTAACATGGATCCAATCGCTAGGCCACTTTTATCACACATCAACTCAAATGGAGAATCTCAACTTGGAGTAACTATGATTGGGGCTGAAACCAACGTTTCTTTCAAATCCTCAAATGCTTTGACACATGCTTCATTGAACTCAAACTTAGCATCTTTCTCTAGGAGCTTACACATCGGGCTAGTGATCTTAGAGAACTCTTTGATGAATCTTTTATAAAACCTGGCGTATCCCAAGAAACTTCGAATACCCTTGATGGTTGTTGGAAGAGGTAACTTGGCTATCACTTTAACTTTGGCCTTATCCACTTAAATACCTTCCTTGGAAATTTTGTGACCAAGGACTATACCTTCCGTGACCATGAAATGACATTTCTTCCAATTCAAGATCAAGTTAGTCTGTTCACATCTTTTCAACACTTGAGAGAGATTGTCCAAACAACTCTGAAAGGATCCCCTAACCATGGAGAAGTCATCCATAAATACCTCCATAACATCTTCCACTAAATCATTGAAAATGGCCATCGTGATTTCCCTTTTATAAGTTCTCAAGATGGACAATAGAGCTTCCATTTGAATTTTATTGAGCTTTGATGAGATGATAACCAACAAAGAATCATTTGGCTTAAGGAACATATACTCCAAATGACTTAGAGTGGCTTGAGCTCAAGAGTTAGTGGTTTCTCACTAGAAGGCTTGAGAGGAGGGACTCTACGATTTTCCAAGTCTAAGGCTAATCGCCTAGGAGCATAAGACTAGAACATTGGCCCTCAAGTGCAAGCACGGTCTATGCAATCCCCTCAAATACCTCATCGTCATGATTCAACAATATTGCCATCAAAGCCCATTCAATGACATCAATATCAACATTCAACACTACCTCATCATCAATCATATCAATCACCCCTATATCCATAGATTTCTTCATGGATTTGCACACATGGAATGTAACTTCTTCATCATTCATATGAAACTTCAATTCTCCACTCTCCACATCACAAATTGCTCTCCCCATCGCTAAGAATGGTCATCCCAAGATTATGGGAGCTTCATAGTCAGCCGCACAATCCAATATCACGAAGTCGGCAGAGAAAATAAACTTATCCACATTCACAAGTACATCATATATGATTCACATTTGTCTCTTCACCGTTCTATCCGCCATGAGCAACCACATACTTGTAGGTATGGGATTGCCCAAATCTAACTTCTGAAGAGGTGCATGAAGCTTCGCAATCTGAGTTGGACTTGTATTGGAGCAGTGGTTCGCATACCAAAATGTGTCCACAGAACGAAAGTGCGGACCGCAGATTGGGTCACAGTTCTAGCCTTCGGAGTCTTCTATCTAGTGTTGAAATCTGCGATGTTGCTTACCATTCTGTGGTCTGCAATCTGGTTATGCGGTCCGCAAAAGTGGTCTTCTCAACACTTCTTCCTTTTTTAGGCACTTTTGTCCATGTTTCAGTACATTTCCTCACTTTTGGTGTCCCGAAGCAAAAATCCTACAAAAATTGAAAGAAACATATACTATAAATACATTAAGGACAACAATAATTCATGAAATTGATATCAAATGTACCGTAATTTCTCGGCACATCACATCCGCCCCTACCTTGAATTATTTTAAATTTTCCACAAAACTTCTCAAGCTGAGCATGATTTTATATTACTGAGATAGTATTTCCTTTCTCATAATACCATTCCATATGTATATTGCTTATGTAAAAAAAAATGATTGTTGATTATTTTATATATTTGCTTATTATTTTACAATCGTGCGAAGCTCGAATATTTCACTAGTACTAAAACAACTTTCTAATATGAAAAAATATTCTTAAAAGTTTGATTTATTGGACTATTGGTAAGGACCAAAATATTAACTTTTAGACCAACCAATGGCTATTAGGAATTCCAACTCTTATATCTCATACGGGAGGATGAATGTGACAGAGATGTGGATGCTCATGATGAATGTATGGGCATACTAAGAGGGATATGGTTAAGAACGAAGTTGGTGAGATCAGTGGGGGACACGATGAGGGAAGCGAGACTGAGATAATTAGGACATGTGAAGAGGATGTGCGAAGATGTGCCAGTGAGTAGGTGTGAGAGACTGGATATAACAAGAGTTAGAAGAGGCAGAAGTAGGCCGAAGAAGAACTGGGTGAGGTGATTAGACAAGACATGACACAACTCCAGTTGATTGAGGACATGATCTCAGATAGGAAGGTAGGGAGGTCGAGGATCAGAGTAGATGGTTAGTTAGTAACATAGGGTTATCGTACTTGTAGTCGTATGATTTAGGCAGTCGCATAGTTTCTTTTTCGCCATTGTGTATTGACATCTGTTAGTATTATATTTGTCTTGCACATTTGTTATTTTATTCTCTTTTTCTTTTCCATATTCATGCATCGGGTATATTTTTTCTGAGCCGATGGTCTATCGGAAACAAGCTTTCTATCATGTAAATATAAAGATAAAATCTGCGTACATTCTACCTTTCTCATACCTATTTATGAAATTATATTAGGTATGTTGTTGTTGTACATACGGGAGGACCTTTGATAAAGCAAGAGCTCAATCTCAACTTATATACTTCCATAAAAAATGACTATTGGGATTTAGATTCTATTTCTTATGATCTTCCATAGGAAATACATCATCCTCTACAAGAACAAGCCTGATACTTCGACTTGTCCCTTGCTAATGATGATATTTTCACATGCAAGTTCATCTACAAAATTATAGGCAAAATTCGACTTGCAACACAGACCGGCTTAAATTTGACAATGCTCTACCATAACAAACTCCCCACTAGACATTATTTAAATTTGATTGGAATCAATATAGACCAGCTTTGTTGTATACATTATTCTAACAATATTCCTGCTAAATTATTTTATTTTAGTTCATAGTGGAGTAATTAATTATTTGATTGCTCATTTTTAACAAATTTAAAGGATCTAAAATACTGAAAGAATATATTTATGGAACTATTTTAAACCTAAGACCAAACATAAGGGACCATTTGAGACATTTTCTATATCTTTAGCACCCATTTGATTTTGTATTAGTATAATACATAATAAACATACACTCAAATTTAACCCCAGTTGATAACTAAACACTTCAACTTTATGAATGTACTTCTACACTCCTTAACTCGTCGATATTTTAATTTATAAATTATCATCTAGACAACTCTAAAATTTACGTGTCACGTCAGCATCAAAGTGTCCATTACACAGGGTGAGAACAAAGTTGAGGTGTACTTGCACTAACAATGTCTTCGTTGACAACTCTGCTTGCTGGGAGGGTAGTTTCGGAATTTCATACTTTATATTAGCCTTAATTGCCTTATCCTGACAGTATGGAGCCGACTTCAATTTTGTGCCACGCGCTGAATTTGCAGATGAAATTTCTGCTTCCTGGCCATGCATTAAATATTTCAATTTGATATGACTCTCCTGTAGGCTTTCCAAATTATAAATGTGGCGTGCTCATATTTTTTCTAAATCTCTTCTGCTAGCCACGGGTTATTTAAAGAATCTAGAAAAAGACATTAAACATAGTATTATTTCTCCTATTATTTTTTGTAAGTTCTAAATGAAAACGTTATATTTGCTTCAAACTGTATCCATGTTGAGCTATTGGCTATTTGTTAGATATTACACTCTAAAATTATAAATTAAATGCTACTGCTATGCTAATTGAAATTAAGTAAATAAGAAAGGTAATATTATTGATGATTAAAGTAAATATGGCATTATATAACACTCTTCAACCCATTTTATAACATATTTAGTTGATATGAAGTTTAAAAAGAAAGAAAGACTATAGTATAAAGTTTTTAGTAAATATTATACTAGAGTAAAAATATATTTTTCAAATGACGGCTAGATCAATTATAAGTAATAATAGATGCAGAAGAACCTATCACTTGCAAAAGCTAAGAGATTTAAAAATCATGTTGGAAATTTGTCTTTGGCGGGAGTTGCGATCGACCAACTTTAACGGCTTAAACACTAGTGTAACGTATGTTGTAGAATCCGGTTCTTCACACATGCATGATCTACTAAGTACGTAGATAACCGTAGGGCCAAGAATCGTCAAATTTCATTGAGAAATGAAAGAGATATTGGTTCACGAAGTAAGGTGTTTGAAGCATGGAAAGTGTGGTATTGTGTGTAATTCTCCCTCATCGGTAGAGGAAGAAAGAATTGTTGTGTATATAAGATTCGAAATTGGTTTGGGGTTTGGGACCCCAAGGGGTATCCCATGTGTTTAAAGGAGGGAGGACCTAGATGTGCTTCGGTTCGAGGAAAGACCACACGCGCGCCGCCGCCGCCCGCCCGTCCCGTCCGGTTCCGTGTTCCGGGTTCTTGGGTCTTGGGTCTTGGGTCTTGGGTCTTGGGTCTTGGGTCTTCTGATATTATCTTTTTGGGCCAGAAGTACAGTTTGATCCCAGAAGTTTCAGATATACAGTTTGGACCACAATTCTTTCAGATGTGCAGTTTGGTCCCCGAAGTTTCCGAGAAAATCGAATTTCGACGGTCAAAAACAGAAATGCCAAGCACTCAATTCAGCCATTTATTTTGGCTGAATTACTCCTCCTATAATGGCCAAAACAGTTGGTCTTTCTACCATTTATGTTGGTGACTTTACTACCTCCATAATGGCCATTATTTGGCTATTATGGAGGCGATTTCGAGCGATGAACACCCCTCCCTCTCCTATATAAACACCCCATTACACCATTGTAGAGCACAAAGACATATGCACGGAAATACATAAACAGATGCAGAAAAACAGTGCTCGAAAATACACAACCGAAATAGTTTTCTTCCTACAACTTCCAAGCATCATTTCGTTACTCAATATTCTTCACGGTAGCTCTTGAGTTTCCTTTGCTCAAGGGTTCCATTGCTGTTTTATCTTGGGAGACAAATTGTCCAGGACGTATAAAGGATACATACGGGGCAATATTGTCTTAAGGACAGAGTGCCACACTCGACTCAGCATAAACCAGTTTCCATTTTTTAGTCTTCAACAAAATCGTAATTTCAGTTTTGTTGTTATATTGTAATTTTCAGATTTCTAGTCGAAAATATTATATTCTTTGTTTATCCTTTCGAATACTTGTAATAGTTAAATACTTCCCGTACTGCTTTATAAAGTACCATAGAGCAAAATCTCCCAACAACTTAAGACAATATTTGTATTGTATTACTATTAGTGTTCGAAAGATGTCGGTCAAAAGTTGTGTGACCAAATCGGATATGGAAATGGTTTTCTTGGTAGAAGAGAGTGATGATGATGAATGTGTTCATGGTGTCACCGCTACCAAGACGGTGGGAACAAGCGCTCTCGAGAGCACGAGGATGTCAACTGGGACAAGAGGAGAAGATCGAAGATGTTATTCTATCTTGTAGCGAGAAGGCCTATATCTGTCCCGGACAAAGGATCCGAATAATGGTGAGAAGGAAATGGACACTCAGTCTGATGAAGTGACTGAAGTGAGCCAGAATCCGAAATTGGAATAAGTATTTTTCTTACTTGTCAAGAATAAGGATTAAATGATAAGTATTTTTCTTACTTGTCAAGAATAAAGATTAAATTATGTCTGATTAAAAATGGATTAAAGTAAGGAGGAATATGAAAATAATTTATATTCCTTATGCTTTAACAAATCAGAAGTTTAATCTCATCTTCTTTTCCGTTTAAAGATTGGATTTTGTAAACGACTTAAGAAGATCCGTTCTTTTAAGTGTAATTACTAAAGTGTGTAAAGTATGTTCGCACATACGAGGGAGTAAGATCCACTGACTATGCGAAAACTGTTACCACTCTTAAGTAAGAGCCAAGAATTATCTGGGCACCAATCATAACGGAAGAAGTCTAAAAGTTAATGACGTTGAGCTGTCATATTATTTGACGAAGATCCTTCATAGGATGATATTGGACACTCGGTCATACAAAGCCTCCGGGCGACTAGAGTGGGCCAAAATTCCTTTGATAGGATGATATTGGACACTCGGTCATACAAAGCCTCCGGTGACCGGAGTGGGCCAAAATTCCTTTGATATGATGATATTGGACACTTAGTCATATAAAGCCTCTGCGGGCGACGGAGTGGGGCCAAAATTCATTTCATAGGAAAAGTAATGGACACCTAGTAAGGTGGGCCGAGTTTCCGTGTCTGAATGATCTGAAGGCCTAAAGAAAGGCAGTAAAGAAATTGGACACTCAGTCTGCCAAAGCAACTGGAGTAGGCCAGAGTATCTAGATCACAAATGATCCGGTTATGCCCTAACCACGGGCAAGAGGTTGTTCATGTGAAGCAACGCCACCTCTAAAGTAGAAGGGGTGGAGAGGTTGTCCTCAATAGGACTTCAAGGAATGAGATCACTCTAAAAGAGGTGATACATGTTCCTAACTTGGTTAAAGGACGTTGTTGGTCAAATCTGATTTGAGACTAGTCCAACAGGTCCGTAATAACTAAGAGTGGTGCAATATGTCTATAGCCAAATGAATGATATATTGTAATCCGTGCATCTATGACATCATAGATTAAGACACGTTAAATAGCAAGTCATTCAAAAGCTAACGATGTTGAGATTGTTGCCTACTGTCGACATAAACCCTCAAAATGAATGTGAGGTAGACGAAGAGGCAAAATCACCTTTCCAAATTCCGTCAAGGGAATAGCGAAAGAAGCACCGCTCCTCTAGAACTTAGTCACACCTACTTGGGTGATTTGAAGTTTATACAAAATAGAGGGGGGAGACAAGTACGTTGTGATCTTCATTGACGATGGTACAACATATGGAATCCTTTGTTTGTTGAAAAGCAAAGATGAAGTTGTTGAAGCAGATAAGCGCTACAAAGCAGAATTTGAAAATTAACTAAGCCTACGGATTGAGAAATTCGTAGTGATAGAGGGGGAGAATATGAACCATCGTTTATTAAACGACTGCTCATTACTCACCTCAGTCTAACGGTGTTAGCCAAGCGCGAAGTTGTACGCCCAAATTACGAGGGGTAGCTTGGTAAAAGATGGGCTACCGAAACAGGTCAAGTTTGACCTAAGACTGTAGATTGCATATCCACTGGATCTGCAAATAACAGTAGTGTTGATCGCCTCTTGGCATCAAAGAATGCTGAATTCATTGAAGATAACTTTCCTTGAAATAGGAAAAAGGAGTAATTGCTCAAGGTTAACAAGAACCCGCGAGGGCTTTGATTTGTCCGGAACTAGACGTTCCGTATCTTCATGACTCAAAAGTTCTTGTCTATCCGGAACTTAATATTCCGGATCTGCAGAACTCGGGGATTCTAGATGTTGAACCAAGACGGAGCAAAGAGGGGACAAAGACTTGTTCCAATCCTTCTAGCTTGTATGGTTGAGAACGAACCATGGACAATTAACAAATAATTGTTATCTCCAAAAGCGCTTGCTTTGGAAAGAAGCTAAAGGGAGAAATAGATTCCATATATAGAACCATACGTGTGTAATAGTTAATCTTCCTCCGGAAAAGAACCTTTGGGTTGTAAAAAGTGCTCCCCGTGAGTAGTTTCACATCCGGGGCCATTGTAGTCTTACGGGGCATGGGTGTTGAAACGACCTTCCCTACCGGAGAGTTGGAAGAAGAGGATCGAATTGGTTTGTTTGAACTGTTGGGCTTCCTTCGAACTTTCATTTTGGTCCCCGAAATGTTTACATTTTAGTCCCGAAAGTATCGAGATAAAACAGAAACAATGAATCGACCACGAAACATTGGCTCGAAGTTAGAAAGCCAACGCTTGGAAAACCAACGGTCCGAGAGTGAAAATCATATTGAAACAAAGTCTCGATTTGAAAGATATGTGTATCACGAGATGACTTCTTAGGAATTGGATTTCTAAGACATCTAACGGATGGTCAATAGTTGACGAGTCTCGTTGAAGCCACCAATGGATATGAATCATAGAACTGATTGGAATCATGGTGCACCCATAGACAAGGAGCGATATGCTCGGGTCACGTGTAGTTCAATGTATTGTACACACTACAACCGACCTGGTATCGTCCAACAAACGAGATCGGTTGAACTAAGGTTCACCGATGATCTTAATACATGATCAATAGAAGGCGTTAAGTCGGATATGACGATATCCGAATTATTCGCTTATCTACGGATTATAGTATTCTGGATGTCCAAACGGTTCGAGAGAACACGGTGATGCAAACGGACATCGGATCGAAGAACACCAAAGTCACAAGTAAATGTGTATGGTGGGTCTTGGAAAATCCTCTAAGCAAACTTGCATCGACCGATTCATGACGGTATCGAGTTTATCGCTTTATACAAAGCATGAAAGAAGTTGAGTAACTTCACGACTCATTAGAGGACGTCCCTTATTGGGAGAAACCCGTGCCTTCGCAGCGGTTCTACACTTGTGGCTAGCCGATCGGCTTTAGGAAGGACACGGATGACGGCGTCTCGGACATATCTCACGATCGTCGGAGACATAAGACCGTATGGCGATTGATCATCACGGGTGTCACTTCCTTATTTACTAACTAAGGGACTACCGGAGATCAAGTGTTATGCTGTCTAGGGGAATGGGCTTAAAACCCAAAATATACGAACCAATACGGTGGAAACCCAACCTTACGAACTGGAGATCCCGGTAATTTGGTTCAATGGGAAAACTAAGTTGTAAAGGTTCGGTTGATCGCTTCGGTCGAAGCATGAGCACTTCGATAGTGATTTACGAAAAGAAACACCAAATCCAAAGCCGTTCCCGCGATAGACGTTAAGTGCTATCTGCAGTATGGGTAAAGGTTAAGTTTTCAAAACTCGTAATGATCCTCAACGGTTGAGGTTAGGTCTTTGGGAAACTTTTAATGGTTCCTAACACTTGTGAAGTGGGGTATAGCGGGATACCTTGTAGGAGACCACCTATTTAAGTGCGAGGACGGGCCGCCTCAAATTGAACGCACTTAAGAATCCAAGACGTTGTCCATGGCCAAAACGGACAAAACATTACGAAGAAGAGAGTAAGGGAGTTTGTTGTGTTGGTACCGTTGTCTTGGCTTACACTAAACACTGACGGTTCAAGACATCACGTTCACCGCGCGAGTAAGTAAGTCCGATGGTATTCAACTATGGAAGGTTCAAAGTCGAGGCTACCTCTCCTTATGCAACATCGGTCCGCCGAAATATTCTTTGGAAATGAAAAGACACCATGTGAGTGCGCCAAAATCTCTTTCAAGAGGGGATTGTTGGAAATTTGCCTTTGGCGGGAGTTGCGACCGACCAACTTTAACGGCTTGAACACTAGTGTAACGTATGTTGTAGAATCCGGTTCTTCACACATGCATGATCTACTAAGTACGTAGATAATCGTAGGGCCAAGAATCGTCAAATTTCATTGAGAAATGAAAGAGATATTGGTTCACGAAGTAAGGTGTTTGAAGCATGGAAAGTGTGGTATTGTGTGTAATTCTCCCTCATCGGTAGAGGAAGAAAGAATTATTGTGTATATAAGATTCGAAATTGGTTTGGGGTTTGGGACCCCAAGGGGTATCCCATGTGTTTAAAGGAGGGAGGACCTAGATGTGCTTCGGTTCGAGGAAAGACCACACGCGCGCCGCCGCCGCCCTCCCGTCCCATCCGGTTCGGTTCCGGTTCCGTGTTCCGTGTTCCGGGTTCCGGGTTCTCGGGTTCACGGGTTCACGAGTCACGGGTCACGGGTCGTGGGTCGTGGGCTGTGGGTCTTCTGATATTATCTTTTTGGGCCAGAAAACTTTGCCAGAAGTACAGTTTGATCCCGAAGTTTCGATATACGATTTGGACCACAATTCTTTCGGATGTGCGGTTTGGTCCCCGAAGTTTCAAGATGTACGATTTGGTCCCCGAAGTTTCCGGAAAATCGAGAATTTCGACGGTCAAAAACAAAATGCCAAGCACTCAATTCAGCCATTTATTTTGGCTGAATTACTCCTCCTATAATGGCCAAAACAGTTGGTCTTTCTACCATTTATGTTGGTGACTTTACTACCTCCATAATGGCCATTATTTGGCTATTATGGAGGCGATTTTCAGCGATGTAAACAGCCCCTCCCTCTCCTATATAAACACCCCATTACACCATTGTAGAGCACAAAGACATATGCACGAAAATACATAAACGGATGCGAAAAAAACAGTGCTCGAAAATACACAACCGAAATAGTTTTCTTCCTACAACTTCCAAGCATCATTTCGTTACTCAATATTCTTCACGGTAGCTCTTGTGTTTCCTTTGCTCAAGGGTTCCATTGCTGTTTTATCTTGGGAGACAAATTGTCCAGGACGTATAAAGGATACATACGGGGCAATATTGTCTTAAGGACAGAGTGCCACACTCGACTCAGCATAAACCAGTTTCCATTTTTTAGTCTTCAACAAAATCGTAATTTCAGTTTTGTTGTTATATTGTAATTTTCAGATTTCTAGTCGAAAATATTATATTCTTTGTTTATCCTTTCGAATACTTGTAATAGTTAAATACTTCCCGTACTGCTTTATAAAGTACCATAGAGCAAAATCTCCCAACAAATCACACACTCGATATATATATACTATTCAATAAGGCTTATTTTATATTACTAATCTAAAATTAAAAAAAAAACTATGGTGACATAATAGAACGTACAAACTAAGATATTGAGCCCGGAGCCCGTCCACAGCATTTTATTCGCTTCATAATAAGTGGTTTTTAAGCTTTTCAAAATAAATGGTGCTTCAGAAAGAATTTGGACAGATCCTTTCAAGATTATCCTTATTTAAATAGTCAAGATTCATTAATTATCTTTTTGCTCCTAGAAAGTAGTAAATTTTGATTAGAGATAAGTTAGTAAAAATACTTATAATCTTTTAAGAGTTAACAATTTTTAAGGGGTGTGCATGAGCATAGAAAACTAATTATTATGGAACGGAGTGATAAACACCCGTGATATACACGATATATTGGTCATGTATATCATAGGCTGACGTAGCAAAGATGGGCTGTTAAACCCGTGATATACACGGTGTATACATACCGTGTATATCACGTTTTAGTGACCTATTTTAGGAGATGTTTTGTTGTAATTAGAATTGTACGCTTACCATAATTGTATAGTTATTGTACAAGTAGAATAATGTTTTAGGAGTATAATAGGAATAGGATTTTCCTATTATGAAAATTGTAATTTGTATATATACTCTTTCATTAATGAAAATAATCAAGAGATTATTTCTTTCATGGTATCAGAAGTCTAGGACTAAATTTCTTCCGCTCTTCTCCAATTTTATTCTCGGTTTCTGATCACCTTATCGGTCGAGACGTCATCGAAATTTGTGCCCTTTTCTCGGATTTCGTATCACAATTTACCTCATCTCTTCCCAAAATTTTCCCAAATCCCTTCGTTCTTTCGTTATGTCTAAGAACGTGTTTCATCCTGCCCTTACTGTTTCCAACATCAAGAACAACATCCCTATTGTTCTTGAGATGGAAAACGTCCAGTATGCGACGTGGACAGAGTTGTTCAAAATTCACGCAATCTCCCATCAATCCCCCATAACATAATTCCTCCCGCTACCCCTACTCCCACGGATGATCCTCAGTTATGGATTACTTTTGATGCTACCGTCCTTCAGTGGATTTACTCTACTATTTCTACCGATCTTTTACAAACGATTATTGAGCCGGACACTACGGCTATGACTACATGAAATAGATTGCGTGATATATTCTAAGATAACCAACATTCCCGCGTTGTCACCCTTGAGCATGAATTTTCCCAGGTCTGCATGGAAGATTTCCTGAATGTTTCCGCTTATTGTAAACGGCTCAATGAATTGACAGACCAACTCCGTAACGTTGGAGTGTCCGTTATCAATAATCATCTTGTTCTATAAATGGTTGCAGGCCTATCTGAGGCCTATAATGGCGTGGGGACTCTCCTCCGTCAAAGTAATCTATTTCCTCCTTTTTATCAAGCCCGTTCGATGCTCACGTTAGAAGAAGACGGTTTGACAAAAAAAGAGGCTACCGGCGCTAGTCACATGGTCATGATGACTTCATCAAATCCATCTCACTGTTTGGTTGACAATTCGGGTCAAAACCGCAACAACGGTGGCGACAAGAAGGGTCAAAATCGTAAAAGTAGAGGCAAAAATTGTGGCGGTAACAATGACGGCGGCCGAAACAGTGGTGGCACCGACGGTGGCCCTCGGGGCAGTGGATAACAGCCCCATTAGGCTCAACAGTGGGCCCCATGGCAGTGGAATTGGGTCGGTGGTCCTTGGCCCAATAGTGAGTGTTTTCCGCCATGCCTTACCCGAGTAACTGGGCCCAGTTCCCACAGCAGGCCAGACCCAGCTTCTCGGGTCCAGTTTCAACAGGTAGATTCTCGTTTGGGCCGGGGCAGCAGGCCAGTGTGCTTGGGCCTCGGCCCACGCAGGCATTCCAAGCGGTAGGACCCACACCGACGAATATTGAGACCGCAATGCGTACGCTTGGATTAAATCCTACAGACCCGAATTGGTACATGGACATCGGCGCCACTTCTCACATAACGTCCGACCAAAGTACTCTCTCGTCTTATTTCAATTTGAGCAAAAATCGTGGCATAATTGTTAGTAATGGCCACTCAATTCCAATTCGTGGTTACAGTCATAAAACTTTATCTCCCCCCATCCACCTCTTGTCTTGAAAAATGTCCTTCATGCCCCTAACTTAATTAAAAATTTGGTGTTTATCCGTAAAATCACCACTGATAATTAGGTTTCTGTTGATTTTGATCATTTTGGGTTTTCTGTGAAGGATTTCAAGACGGGGATTCCTCTCATGAGATGTGATAATAAAGGAGATCTTTATCCTATCACGCCCGCCTCCGGTCTCTCGAGTCAAGCCTTGCCATCTACTTTTGCAGCTCTAGCTCCTTCCTTATGGCATGCACGTTTGGGTCACCCTGGGTCGTGTATTGTTTCTTCCTTACATAAAAACAATTTTATTTTTTGTAAGGGTACGCGTAGTACTCCAATTTGTCAATCCTGACCTCTAGGAAAACATGTTAGATTACCATTTGTAGCTTCTACTTCTCATACTTTAATGCCATTTGATCTTATTCATAGCGATTTATGGACTTCTCCCGTTCTCAGCTCTGTGGGCCATCGTTATTATGTTATATTTTTGGATGGTTATTCTATTTTTATGGACTTTTCCATTAGCGAAGGAATCTCAAGTTTTTTCCACATTCTTAAATTTTTGAGCTTTTATCCGTAACCAATTCGAACGAGAAATAAAAAATATTCAATGTGATAATGACAAAGAATATGGTAATGGGTTGTTTCGGGAATTTTGTGACAATAATGGCATAGTTTTTCGTTTCTCTTGTCCCATACGTCCTCACAAAATGGAAAAGCCGAACGAAAAATTCGTACCATTAATAATATTGTCCGAACTATATTGGTCCATGATTTCGTACCCCCTTCCTCTTGGCATCATGCTCTACAAATGACTACCTATCTTCTTAACATACTTCCTACTAAAGGGTTGACAAATACGTCTTCTCTTAAAGTCCTCTATAATAAGACTCATTTGTATTCACATCTAAGGGTCTTTGGGTGTTTATGTCATCCGCTATTTCCGTCAACTACAATTAACAAACTTCAATCCCGTTCTACTCCTTGTGTCTTTTTGGGTTATCCATCTAATCATCGTAGTTACAAATATTTTGATTTATCGTCTAATAAAATCATAATTAGTCGCCATGTTATTTTTGATGAAACCCAATTTCCATTTGCTAAAGTCAGTATTCCCGGGCCTAGTTCGTATACTTTTTTAGATGACGAGGTCTTCCCGTATTTTATCCACTATTTAGCGGACTTATCTCGCACCCAAACTCCACCAGCGGGCCCACTGCCCGCTGGACATACTGTTCCACCACCAGTTTCGGCAGTTGGGCCAGTTGCCCAGCCCAATACAACAATGTTCCGATACACGCTTCGCCTCGCTCTTGTTTCCGATATTGGGCCGCGGGCCCACTACCCGCCGCCACCCCCGTCTCCCATCCGAGTTCTTCCCAAAATCCACCTAATTATCCATCGAGTCATAGATCGATCACTCGTAGTCAACGGGGTATTTTTAAACCAAAACGATATTTTAATCTCAATTCTAATGTTCTTAAACCTCATACCACGTAACCCAGTGTCCGCATTAAATGACCCGAATTGGAAATTGGCTATGAACGACGAATATTATGTTTTTATTGAAAATAAGACGTTGGAGTTGGTACCCCGTCCTTATGGTGTTAATATTATTCGGTCTATGTGAATTTTTACTCATAAGGATAATTCTTATGGTTCTTTTGCGAGGTATAAGACTCGTCTTGTAGGTAATGGTAAGACTCAGCAGGTTGGCGTGGATTGTAGTGAGACATTTAGTTCGGTGGTCAAACCGGTTACCATTCGCACTGTTCTCAATCTGGCTCTTTCGAAAGCTTGGCCCATTCATCAATTAGATGTGAAGAATGCTTTCTTACATGGTGATCTTAAGGAGACCGTTTACATACATCAACCCTTGGGTTTTTGAGACCCCAATATCCTCAACATGTCTGTTTGTTGAAGAAGTCCTTGTATGGGCTTAAGCATGTCCCACGAGCTTGGTATAAGAGATTTGAAGACTATGTTTCATCTATTGGGTTTTCACACAACAGGACGGATAATTCGTTGTTCATATATCGTCGTGGTACTTTCGATTCAACACCAGCGCACTAAACACATCGAGATGGATATTCACTTTGTTCGCGAAAAGGTAGCTCGTGGACAAGTACGCGTCTGCCATGTCCCTTCCAGGTATCAAATTGCAGACATATTTAATAAGGGTCTTCCGTCGGTCCTTTTTGAAGATTTTAGAGACAGTCGTATACGAAGACCGCCCGCTATGACTGTGGGGGTGTGATAAACACCCGTGATATACATGGTATATTGGCTATGTATATCACAGGCTGACGTAGCAAAGATGGATGTTAAACCTGTGATATACACAGTGTATACATACCGTGTATATCACAGTTTAGTGGCCTATTTTAGGAGATGTTTTGTTGTAATTATAATTTTATACTTACCATAATTGTATAGTTATTGTATAAGTAGAATAAGATTTTAGAAGTAGAATAGAAATAAAATTTTACTATTATGAAAATTATAAATTATATATATCCTCTTTTATTAATAAATTCCCGGAGTAACGGAGGGAGTATATTTTATATCCGGTCTTTTCTTTTCCTTGTCTCTTCCGTACTTCCCCAAGAAACAAAGATTTACGGATTTGCCAACAAAAAGTCTCCCGTGTTTAACGAGGCAGCAAAACCCTTGTGCAATTCCACCATTAAACCCTTTGAATCCCCAGATACCATTCTCACCAAAATGGCAAAACCGAATGTTTCAGACACAGAAACCGAAGAGGGAAACTCCAGTTCAAGCTCAGACTCAGAGGACACGGAGTCGGAGTCCCCAGTGGAACCCCAAAGAAGTGGAAAACTCAACGAGTATGAAAAACAAAGAATGAAGACAATTCAAGAAAATAGATCAAGAATGGAGGCTATGGGTCTTCACAAAATGGCAACTTCTTTGATGGGTACTTCCCAGAAGAAAGAAAAGGACAGAAAGGGGAAAAAGAAAGTGGTTGATGAAGATGAAGATTATGAGCCAGCACTAAGTGAGGATCTTTCTTGTGATACAGGTGAAGATGATGAAGTAAATGACGTGGATTATGAAGTTTCTAAGTCCCAATTGAAAAAGGTAAAATCTTTTTTTTTTTATGTTGATAAGAAAGTACTAAACAGTTTGTTGATCAACTAAAACATCTAAAGGTACTATTTTTAAGATGTAAAAGGACAGTATACAGCAAGGAATTTGTAGTGCCTTATGTTTTACTACTTCTTTATGTCAGTTTGGGTGCACTGATTGTATTTTGATAAGAACATGGAATGCTTGGGCTTGATTTACATTTTCATGTTGTTAGGTGTCTGTAGTAACACTGGAAACTGCATAGTTTCTTGTCTGTGTTTGGGGATGAATCATTGTTCATGAGGGGGCACCATTTTTGCTACTAGCTGAGTTAATTGTGTATACAGAAAAGGATAAGAAAGTTTTCACCTTTTCATCGGTAGCAACCCCCCCCCCCCCCCCCCCCCCAAACCACCAAGCAACAAAGTGGAAGTGTGTGATTGAATACTTTTTACTATTGAAGAGTTGACATATAGAGCACTTACAATAAAAATTCAGTCATTGAACTTGATGAGTGGTCATTAAGGGTGTGTTTGGTATGGAGGAAAACTTTTTCTGGAAAATGTTTTCCAATTTTCCCTGTTTGGTTGACCAAAATTTGCGGAAAACATTTTCTAGGAAAAAATGTTCCTCAAAAATGAGTAAAATGACTTTCTTAATGGAAGTAGGGAAAACAAGTTACATAATTAACATTCCAAGTTCATTGTCTCTTCCCCACCCATCCAACGGCCCCAACCCCCAACCCCCAAAAATGAGTAAAATGACTTTCTTAATGGAAGTAGGGAAAACAAGTTACATAATTAACATTCCAAGTTCATTGTCTCTTCCCCACCCATCCAACGGCCCCAAGCCCCAACCCCATAGTGTTTTGCTAGATTATATGCAAATGCCCTTGGGATAATATTTTTTTTCTTCCTTACCAAACACTAGAAATAAGTAAGCAACTCACTTGTTTTCCAAGAAAACATTTTCTAGGAAAACAGTTTCCTTCATACCAAACATACCCTAAGGCTTTATGTTTGCTGAATGTCACATGGAGTGTGATTTTTTGTGCTTATGATTACAAAAATGAGTTGCACCATATCCATAAGAAAAGTAAAGGAAAGCAACAATGTCACCTTTCCTTATATATTGTCTAGTAGGAAATCTTAACTAAGAAATCTAACCTCTTAGAACAGTTATGTTTGTGATTATTGTTAAACAAGTGAATTCTACACTAATGATGTTAAAAAACAACTACTATCAAAGGAGTCTATTATATTGTATGCATCCTAGGCACTGAAACTTTTCATGAAGACAGGCTGCATCCCTTACGTTAGCTGGTGCAAAATATACATGAATGATGTACATGATACAACTACTTTAAATTGATCAATCTGAATACATATGATCCTTTTGGTGCACCTATGAGGTTCCTATTTGTATAGAAGATTGGGTGTTATTCGTAGAAAACCATGTTGTTTTGTTAGATTTTCTACTTTTGGTATACTTCTTGTATATGGGTGTGTTTTTACCCTTCTTTTAATGAAATTTGTTATTATAAAAAAAATGAATATAAGTACATCTGAATTCTGAGCTGTGGAGCTGTCTGTGAGGAAAGGCTGCTATCATAATGCGCTTGCCCTGCATTTAACCCGTTTTATTTGCTTCCGCAGTTGGATAAAGGAAATATTCTAGTTTGGTGTCCTGTTAATTTTCCTTGAATCTCTTGTTGCAGTCAAAGAAAAAATCTCAGACTCCTAAGAAGAGAGTTTCTAACACAACGGTACCAACTGATACGGGTTTTGTCGACGATGATAACACCTTAATGCAGGTGAATATATTATTATCAGTCTTATTAACACGCATATACATATATAAAACGTGAAGATACATCCGCATTACCCTTATATGGGAGGCTGAGTAGACCATTGCCTTGCCAATATGTCTGCAGCTTTCCATCAGGTATCTAACAGTAAAGTATTTATTTATCTATATATATGCAGGCTATTGCCTTGTCACTACAAGATTCTGCAGGTTCTCTGAATCTTGCAAATAAAGTGCCTATGCAAGGCACTGATGCAGATTCTGCTAATAAGGCCAGTAACAAAAAAGCTTCTTTGAAAAACTCCAGTAACAAAAAAGTAGGTTCTTGCAATCAGGAAGATACTGCTGGGAAAAGGAAGAGAAAACAACAGGTATGTTTTATTAATTACTTTACTACATCAATGAAAATTCTGAAACTTTCTCTTACTCCTTCCTTATGCTTGGGTTCTCTACAATTGTTTTTAGCAGACAAGAAATCGAGTGCAGATGACTGAAGACGACTTGATTATGCATTTCTTTCAGTTTGATGGTAATGTTGAGTCTGCTTTTTAAGGTTTCATCTTGTACATGTGCAGTGATAAGTTATACAGATTTTAGTTCACAATACTGAAAATCTGATATCACGTGTACTTCTGTCATGTTCTAGCATCAAATTTCTTTGCTTGCTGTTCTAGATTGATTGTATATGCCCATTAATTAGTTGATATCCCTCTCACAGAAGCTGGGAAAGGGAGTATAAGTCTCAGAGATCTACGGAGAATGGCAGTTTCCCATGATTTTACATGGTCAGATGAGGAGATGACAAATATGATTCGTTGTTTTGATTCTGATGGAGATGGAAAGGTACTTGTCTCCTTTAAAATTTAAATCTTCTGTTTTTTAGTTTAAAGAAGTATCCCCTATTCAGTGAAGACCTAAGTGTTTGATAAGATTCAATATGGAACGGATCATGGATGACTGGTGCTACTAGTACTAAATTTTTACGGCTCTCATGCTTGAGTTGAATGTAGACAAGTCAAAAGCAATTAAGCATAACCTAGCCACTGGGGCACACTTGACAAGTGTTTATTAATTAAAGATACTAGATATTAATTGCATTTATTATATTATATGAAATATATATAATACAACTATAATTAAAGAATGAATCTAAAATGATTGCAAAGTTAAAACCTTCTTTTTTCTTTTTGATAACCCTGGTGTCCGAATTAGCTTACTCGCACCTCGACTAATTCCACGGGTTACCTACTACCATCCCTCCATCACAGATACCGGGTAACTCTGTCCATCAAGGCTTGGACAAATGAGAAGAAATCACCTAGTGTTTTTTGCCTCCATTGGTATTTGAACCTGAAACTTCATCGTTCTAAACCCACTTATTGACCACTAGGCCACACCCTAGTATCTTCTTTTATACAAGGGAAGTACAATATGTAACTCCCATGGTTTTTGGTCCTTGGACACCAAACCATGGAGGTTACTGTGAAGTGTTTGGGGCTTTAGGGGTCGTTTGGTACGCGGGATAAGGTGCGATATCCCGGGATTAACTTTGGGATAAATTTTATACCTTCAACCAAACAAGGTATAAAGTTTATCCCAAAGTTAGTCTAGGATAACCCATCTTATCCCATCAAGGTTGGTATTATTTTATCGACTATAATACCGGGATAACTTAGTCCGCGTACCAAACGACCCCTTACAGATTAGTTACTTGGAAAGATTTAGTACTGTGGAGGTAGGCTATCAATCATCTGCAACTGAAAAAAAAGGTGGCTTATCCTGTTTGTTGTTTTGATCCACTGGGTTTTGGATTAAAAAATTCCATGAACTTCAGTGGTCAAAAAGCAAAAAACTGACGAAGAACCTGGACAATTGTTTGTGGCCATTGTTTCCTTTTTTTTTTTTTTGGTTTCTTTTGGTGTAGCTATAGTGTTTTGTATGTGCTGTCTACCAAGAGCACAAAAATGTAATACATTTTTACTTAGTAAGATCCATGTCGATCTGCCATAAAATGTCTATTTTAAAAGCTGTTTACTTTTTAAGTTGGTCAATTGTTCATGTTTTCTCTTAGTTCTTCCTACCTTTTGATATGTCATATTGCAGTTGAGCCTGGATGATTTCCGCAAGATTGTGGTCAGATGTAACATGATACAAGGTTCTGAAGATGCTGGTTAATGATGTACCCACGAGTACTTAAATCTTATAAAGAAGAGACTTTATGTCATATGGAACATGAATGGCTTAGACTTCATGTTACTACAACTTACCGATAGTGAGGGGAAATATATAGCTAAGAAGTTGACAACTTGAAAAGAAGGTACTCAGAATCTCACACAAGATAAATTGTCACTTGCAAGGGGGCTTCAAATGATGACTTTCGAGCTTGGATTCAGAAGAAAGGTTCTATGATGTATTTTTGTTAAGAATGGAAGGAAAAGAAGGGTAGTCTGTTTTTATACTTGTATATTAGTACAATATTTAGTTGTTTTTTTTCATTCTGATTTTCCCCAACCAACATGTTTTCATCAAGAAGACGGGCCACTGGATATTGGAATGGCAATGACCTTAAATTAACTTTCTGGTCGTTGGAGATCATATCCTCCATTAACTTTAACCAGGTATTCTTTTTTTTTTTCCCCTTCTTAAGAGAGGAGTTTTGCCCGTTCTTCTATATGCATAATTGTGTGCACATATCAACGCCCCTTCAATTTTGATGAAATTGTTAGTTTATTAGTCTGTGAGCCAAGCTTATGCTCCTATAACTCGATTATCAGATTCTATCCAATTTGTGGTTAGTTTTATAAATGCGGGAAATTATAGTCACTATTGAATATTATACAATTAATAACTGTTGATTTGGATGGAAACTGCATCTCTCTGAGTAAATAACTGGATATTTGATTTTTTCAGTCATTACAGCTAGATATTTAAATGAATCCTCTATCCATTCTGCCCAACTCAAACCATTTTACCCCAATAGTGTTTTCCCTCTAATGATAATAATTGAAAAGTTTACAAGCTTTGAGTTAAATTTGTTCCAATACTTAATCTAGTCTTGATGGGGACTGATAAGTTCGAAAATACCAATCAATCGTACCAGAATGAACTAATAATGATCCTCACTCCTAGCAGCTCTGTACCAGAAATATCATTTTTGTATAACTTCATCTTTCCAAATAGCTTGCTATCATGTACTCCCTCCGTCCCAATTACTGTGACACTTTTTGCTTTCGGAGAAAATAATTTTGAAGCTAAAGTTAGATCAACTCAATATTTTAAAACTAAAATTTATATATTCAAAAAATATACAAGAAATATTATAAGTTGCACGTCTTCTCATGTTAAGATTAAAAATACATCTAAAAATATACCCAAAATAATTTAAATTTCAAAAAATGAAAAATGTCAATAAATTGGGAATTGGGACAGAGGAGTGCCATTTTCATGTTTGATCGCTTGTAGAGTTACATGAGATTAAACTTCTTAACATCGTTGGCATCTGGTGATACGTTTATATTATGTCCGACTCAAGAAGGATAAATTAGCAGAGGGAAACATTGGGTGCGTTACATATAATATCTGAGCTTTCATAGGTCTCGTTCTCAACATTAGCTTTTGTCCGACAAAATAACGAAATGAGAATTTGGAGGTAAACCATCACTCACTAACTCTTCATGTCAGTCGCCTAACTGTTTCACCCCAAAAACCTCAACTCTTCATGCCACCTTTGGTCATATTACTTCCCTTCCCCGTCATGTTGGTTACTTGCATTATGCTGCACAAAAGTTTACTGGTCTGTAGGAGACAACACTTATACCCGTAGCAAAGTGTATTGTTGGCCGATAATAATTGGCGCAGTTAAAATGTGCAGCTGTTCATATGCATTTGATAAAAAAAATTCATGATATGCATGGGCTATGAACCTCCAGCTTTAGAAAAAAATCTCATCACCATTACGTCGTGGTATATACCCCAGCCTAAGCCCAGAAACTAGAAAATTGCATGACATAAGATATTAGAGGATGAGATCTCAAAGGTTATAATTGTAAATGTGAAACTAGTCTAAGTAAATCCAAGCCGTTAGTCCATGCCAATAACATCACCAAATCAACTCTGATAACCGATATGGACAAACACTAGTTGCAGTCACAAGGTCCATAATCAGGAAGTATACTTAATTGGTAAACTAAAATGTCTCCTCCATATGTTGGCAAAGGATGTTAAATGCAGTTAGTTACACAATGACGCTCTTGAGCTCAGACATACAAAAACAGATTAAAACCAGTCTTGTACATTTTTAAGTCACCCAGACAACTAATGATACAAAGCTTTACCGGATTAGTCACCTCTTTCTTCAAGGTTCTATAAATTTTTAAACACTTGGTGCACTGACGCTATAGCAGCAACCTCTCAGCGGTCATGTCTTCTTGAGAAGATAGCCAAGAAAGAGGCCTAGCAATCCAACAATAATAACATACATAAATGGGATTCCGCCATGACTTCTGCTGCTTTCGCGCCTCAAGAACTCCTGCACTCAACAAGGTTTGTGAAGTTCAAGGATAATGTTCAAAAGGCCACAATGAATTTCTTGCAGCGCCAGTATGGGCAAAGATGCTACTCAGTTCCATGTCAAACATTTTTCCAATACAATTTTAGTTCAAGAACTAGTGACTTCAAAATGCAGTAGTCTGACACTTCTCTTACAAGGGCAGCAACAAACATAGCAATTAGCTAAGCATACAGTCACCAAAGACCAAGCAAGAGCTCATGATTTATCAATTCATTACCAAAAATCCAAAATAATGAAAATATCTCACACTAACCCATCCTTAAAGGTAGATTTCAGTCATTTCACCCATGCAAACATTAACCGATAACGAGGTTGTCCAATTGTATCCTTTTTTTCAGGTCCACTGCGGCTTATCAATCTATAGTGTCATTTCCCCTAACAAATAGACTTTTGATCTTATGTTTACTTGAATTAAAGAAAGAAGGCTGTGCTTTCATCCATGTCACTAAAAGAAAAAGGCAATGCTTTCATATAGCAGTTGATCCAGCCTTGTCCAATTGGAGAGGCATGCAGTTATCAAAAAAAAGGAAACGACATATTTAATTCAAGATAGCAAAAATCAACCAGGAAGACAAAAAAACAAAAACAAAGGAGGGTTGCCTCATCAGTGTAGCAAGGTTATACAATTGCCAACTAACAGAATGCTCATTCTATGCTTGACCTACTAACATAATGGCTGTCCTAACTCCTATCCATGTACAGACTTCACAACCCATTTAGGTAGTTAACATATCTGACCATGTCAATAGAAATATCTTACTTCTCCCAACCACCCTCTTTTTGAGAGAAAGGTGATTGTATTATAAGAGCAGCACCAAGAAGGTGCTAAAACATTTACGGTGAGCAAAAAGCAAAAGAAGAATCCTTTTCCAGTCTTATGGGGATTCTAAGAGGCTAAGTATTGATTCTGCTTCATTTACAAAATCCCTCCTTACACCAAAAGGAAAACAGCAGTATATAATTCATTTTTTGATGAAGTAATAAAATGTATTAGAAAAGGCATCAAGAAGATGCAGGAACTAGATCTGTTATGTTGAGTTAGCTTTAACTCCAAAAACATCTGCTATTCCTTCTTTCCCAACCACCCTCTGTCATTGCCTACATAAATGAACATCGGTATACATTCGATGCCACTTAAACCCTACTTCCAAAGAGAATCATCTCCTTCCACCCTACCAGTAACGTAGTTTCCCTCCCTCCCGACTCTCACAATAAGCTAGATCTCCGCTCTCTTCAAAAGTATGACTTTTAGCCCCTCCCTAATCATCTATCGAATGAAACTCAATTCTTTTCTTGTGAACCATTCAATCTCTTTACAGGAGAAAGGGGAAGAAAAAGAAAACAGAAAAATTACACGTCTGTAATTGCTGATAGTGAGAAGTTGCAAAAATTCTAGTAAAAAAACGACAAAGAAAACAGTAAAATAAATTTATATATTAAGGCCCTTACCAATTCTTTCTGAAGCTTGTTATTTTGCTCTATTGCAGAATTTTTCTCCTCTGTCAGCTTCGAAATTAGTGCTTTTGCCTGCAATAAAACAAAAGGAATCCTCAATATTCTTTCTTTTCCAAAGGGAATAACAGTGTACAGAGATCCGGGTTTGGTTATAACGAGAAACTTAAAACACTGAAACCTCCACCTTGTATGAAACAAGTATTCATTGAATGAGCAGAAGAAAAACCATAAAAATACATTTGCTAAAGCCAAAAAGATGTAGGGGACAAGCAGTCATTAGCTACTTGGAATTTACAAAAGCTTAAGAAGTGACTAGACCTTCAAAATAAAAGTTTTATATAGTTAAACATATATGCATAAAATTATACCATGATAGAACCAAATGATCCACCCAAAAACTTTAGATAGATTTTAGACTGACAGGGTTTTCCTAGTTATCTTGAATTCTTCTAGTATCTCTGCCCGCTATTTGTGGTCCAAGTTAAAATTTCAAGCCAGGGAGAACATATAGTAGTACCGTCTCTTACATACCAGATGATCAAATACACAGATATCTGAAATATCTTAAAAGATGATTGCATGTCCAACATAACATTGATCATGAGAAAAAATTACTTCAAAAAAGGAAAGATTACCCAAAACACAAAAGGGAATACATAGCTGAACACACACTTATACCACAGTGATGGAATCACGAAATGATCTGTAACAAAGAAAAGAACCACCTATATTACAGGGGGAAAAAACATAATCTGGGTCTGAAATAATGAGGAATTATACATGAGATTTATAACAGCCTCTGCCAACTAGCTTTGCAGGGAGTTGTCCTTTTTGACTGAATGGGTGCACGGTGGATATAAGAGTACAAGGAATATGCCATGAGCTTACAAAACTTCAACACCGAGAAAGAGTTCAATTAGAGAATATTGTTTATATGAATCAAAAAAGATCTGTTATTGGCTCAGCTGACCCTCAACAAGTGATTTAGCATCATTCCTCAAACTACAGGTGATCTATAGGCCTCAACCTCAGTAGCAAAGATCACTTTGTCATGCCAGATCCAGAAGGGGTTTTAACCATGACCAGGAGGTAAGCAGGTATTTGAATGGCTGACATGTGTAGGAGGTAGTACATTGTTGTTTGTTTCATTCTGTGATACTGGCACAATGATATTTTGGGGAATAACGTCCTTCACTTGCACCAAGTGAGGACAAAAGTAGTATAAAATGAGAACATGCTCCAAACACAAAGGGTCTAGCATATTCAAAGTATCTTTCTCATTGATCAGTTATCGTTCTGACTAGGCAATCAGGAAACACTATATTCCAGCCCACGTGGTAATACCTTGCCTAAAAGAAGAGACCTTGAACCCAACAACCCCAAAGTCTAGCTCGTGAGGTGAGGTCCAAAATCATATATTTAGACTACAATCCATTTCATCAAAAGAAAAGGAGACTATTGTCCATGCCCTTAACCTGTGTAAGACCCTTGACACCCACGCACGCCCAGAACTGAATATTTGGAGCGTGAATAATGCTCCATTGAGGATACGTTTGACTAATACACCCTGGACCTGAGTCATCCCCAAAGTTAGCTCGTGAGATGAGGATCACAAGAGACCATATAAAGACAATACGGACCATCCTCTCGACCAATGTCGGGCTAACACCTTGCAATTACAAAACTCAATAATAGATTCAAATTTAAAATGTCGGATATTCCAAGATAAATCTTGGTCACTGTATAAGGAGCAAAACACTGGAAAGGTGTAAGACGGACACAAACCAGACAATTCTAAATGCTCAAAACACAGGCCCTAGTAATTTGTAGTCTTGCAGTTTGCCATGCTTTTTTTTGGAACGGTCTTGCAGATTGCCATGTTTAATATACGTATTTCTATACACCCCTCGGAATCCTCATTAAGATGCATCTAAAAACTGGATAACTACCTTCGCTCATTCGGACTTTAGTTTTGGAAGTTTGGATTTGATGTAATCATTAGCACTTTATCCATTCTTCTCTCCTATCCCCTCTAAAGTTCAAGCAATTTGATTCTTTTTTTTATAAGGTAAAGTTAAGTAATTTGACTCATAAATTTCAGCATTTGCTTTAATTTGACAAATGAAGCATTTTGCTATTCATGTTCTCCATTTAGCAACTGAGATCACAGAAGCTTTTCTACCTAGTGGTCAGGCATCACTGGATGATGGTTAATTTATAAGAGTAATTATACAAAAGAAAAAAGTAGTATTCAGGTTTAATTCCATCAAGGGATTGACTTCACTGTCCGGAACAATCAATATAAAATAAGTGTCTTCCTAACCTCTTTTACCTTCAAGCAGCCTACACTGGATGACACAAACAGACCGGAATCTATCTGTAATCCCCTCCCTCCGGAAACTAATTATTATATACGAATATTCCCTATATCACATCTATAAAATGAGGCATTTCTTTTGATCCTGTTTGTCTTTGAGAGGGTATAGGGTGTGCTCACAGTTAAGCCAAACAAGACGGGATGAAAAAACTTTCTAAAGCTAACCAAGGAATGCAAATCAGAAAAATCCAGGCAGCTAAAATGCAAATCAGTGAGAAAAAAGACTCCAACCAGACACTAAGAACAACAAAGTTTACGATGAATAAACATCAACAGAAGTTCTCCATAATGCACAGAAAGCAATATGGTAGATTAAAATGTGTAGAAATAACTAAACAAACAGGCACCAGTAGGTCTACCATGAATGGAATGAGGAAAATTCTCAAAAAAACTACGAAGTCATGGTACTCAAAAGATATATATTGAATATTCAGCAATGTGCTACAGTAACAATAAGCAAATGAATGCTAGCCAAGCAATTTATTGACTCCTAGATACTATAAACTTAGTTGTCCCTGTTGACGCGCGTATATACTTGACAACATAGATAATAACACAAGCCAAGAAACTTATCAATCACCATAAGAAACACCGTAAGTTCTGGAAAATGAAATCTACCTCTGATGAGTTGTCTTGTGGCTCAGCATATGTCCTTGAAGGCTGCACAACAACCGGATATCTCATATTCCATACGAATTCTGCTAGCTGTTTACCCCAAAAAGAAATATTTAATCTTAACGGCAAGACACCTAAAAACTCACATTGTGGAACTCAGCTCCATTTTCAGAAATTGAAGCTCTCGGTGAGGAACCTTCCTCAGAGCCCTCCCGCACAGGTGATGGTGGTTGAGGTGGAACATAAGCCACTCTCAACTTGCACTCCTCAACATGATTCCCTGACTCTTTGTTGAACTAAAAACCAAAAAACTCGTGTATAAACCACGCTAATTCTCATCAATTAACAATTACCAGAACAAAAAAAAAAAACAATAAGGACAGGTCTGCAAGTCAATTAATACTTCAAACAACAAGAACACAACTTTAATAATCTTTACCATTTCTGGAGTTATATCCTTTGGCGTAGTTCCCGGGCTTGCCACTACACTTTGAAGCAGGAACTTATCCTTGCATTGCATGTCTGGTGGTGCCTCTTTTTGTGCTTGCATCGTAACTGAACCCATCAATTGTAAAAACGTTACTTTAAAACAACATCAACTCATACTATGTCTCAATCCCAAACTATTACTCCCTCCGTTCCAATTTATGTGACACTCCTTTTTAGTAAGTTCCAAAAAGAAAAACTCCTTTCCAAATTTAGTAATAATTTAACTTAAATTGACCATTTTACCCTTAGTGAAATCGATTTATAATCACGAAAATATTTCGGCTCATTATAGACAAGAACAACTCCTTTCTAAATTTAGTAACAAGTTAACTTTAAATTGATCATTTTACCCTTAATGACATTGACTTATAACCACAAAAATATCTGAGGCTCATTTTAGAGAACAAGATTCAAAAGTCTTTCTTTGTTTCTTAAACTCCGTGCCCAGTCAAACACATCAAAATAAATTGAAAGGAAGTACAATACTAATTGTGAAAACAATTACTTACTACAGTAGTAAAAAGATATTGAGCAAAGTGAACAAATACCTATGACATCACAGGTAGAGTTAGGCATCACAATTCCAGTGTTAGGCCTTACACAGTACTTCTTTGGATTCGTCGTCTTCACCTAAAATCCAAAAAGTTCCAAAAAATTGTAATCTCAAAAAAAAAAAAAAAAAAAAACTACAGTAAATTTCCAAATTATACCTTGAAGGCTACATAATCATCGGATTTGTTGGTCAATTGCAAGGAGCATGAGATCTGCTTCTTCAATTCAACTATTCAACATCACAAAACCACGTAACAACAACAAAAAAAAATCAAAACAAAGTGAACAACAAACACGGATCTAATAAGTCCAAACAGTATAGAAAAAATGTTGTACAAGTTTCTAGTAGTGAGACGTTACATGGAAATTGAAGCTCTATAGGTTCGATTTGAAGTAGCTCTCCGTTACTCATTTCGACGCGATCTTCTCTATAATTTTATGTATTCGCCGGAGACTATTTTTAGTACGGTTAACCGGCGACGGAGATAGTATCGCGGCGAGGATCTCGAGGAGAAGAGAGATGATGATTTGGGAGGGGGCGGGGGGGGGGGGGGTTCGAAAAATTGGGAATTTTTAGGATACGGAGAGAGAGAGAGAGAGAGTGATGACAAGTAGGAAACGTGGGATAGTGTCGTTTGTCTGACTTCCACGCTGGCTATGATTTTAAATTTGGTAAGCGTTTTTTTTATTTTTATATCCAGCTGTCCGGCTTACGCCATAAATCACGGAATGTGTCTGAATGATCAGAATTTGAAAACAGAGCAACTAATATCACCTACAAAATCCTACACCAGAAGAGATCAAATTGCTCTCACCAGTGTTCGAATCCACACTGCATGCCTTCAGTTGAATTTTAAGTTCCCTCATTTACCATTATGGCTCGGGGATGACTTTTTTCTTAGTTAGGCCACACAAATTAAGGTCCCGTTTATCCATTAGAATTAATATTATTATTTTTTTTCTAGAATTTTTAAGTTTCACTTTTTTTTTAAAAAAAAATCAGTGTTTAGCTAGGGATGTTCATGGTTTGGTTAGAAATCGATCCAAATTGATCAAATAAATCGATAGTTATTTGGTTTGGTTTGGTTTGGTTTTAAATTTTAAAAATCAATAATATTTGATTTGATTTTGATTTTATGAAAAACAAACCGAAGAAAAAATCGAATCGAACCGATAAATCATATACATAATTTTTATAATTATATATATAAGATATATTAATTTTTATAAGAAAGTTTAAATAGTTTATTTATTTTTTATCAAATTTTCCTTATCTCTAATAGACTAATGAGCTACACACCTTAAGCTCACTTCTAACTAAAATAGATCCATGAAATCGAATCTCATTAATTCACAAAAGCATTTATGAGATTTATCTAAAACAGATTGTGTTTCTTATGAACTTTATTCACTTGATTAAAGCTTATAGATCTTAAGATATTTTCTCTATAATTCAAGAAAATTATAGTTATCATAACAAAAAAGTCGTAATCGTAGAAAAAAATGAAAGAGAGAAATACCATTAAGTTTCTTAAAAATCGAAAACCGAACCAAATCAACGCGAACCGACAACAATCAAACCGATGGATATGTATTATACTTGGTTGGATTTGGTTTTAATAATTAAAAAATCGGCTACATCGGTTTGGTTTTGGTTTTAACCAAAAACCGATCCATAAACACCCCTATGTTTGCCATGAAAATTCCAAATACAACTTAAAATTGTATTTGGAATTTCAAAAACAATCAAAACCTTATTTTCCACATTTTTCACAATCAAAACATTGTTGAAAAAGTACATTTCAACAACAAAATATTATTTACAAAATCATATGGCCAAACATCTACTAAATCATTTCATCTCTTTCCTTTTTTGCTTTTCATTTTAACTGTATTTTTACTTGTCCATTGTACTAAAAATAATCATTTACTTTTACTTATTCAATTTAAAAAATTACTAAGAGATAATTTATTATTTCTTTACTTATTTCACCTTTATTATTAAATACTATTCATTTTCCTCATTTATTAAAATATTAAATTTATTATATTAAAAAATGATTAGTAAATTTATTATTTTATTAATTACTTTTTAAGGGGTATGTCAGATCATACATGAATAAATAAAATGGACAGAGATAATACTTCTCTACTTACAACAATAATAATATATACTTGAGTCCGAAGACGATAGAGTGCACGATACCTTACCACCATCTTGAGATGTAGAAAGATTGTTTTCCGTAAATTTTCTACTCAAAGAAAAAACATACTAAATGATATGGAAAAAAATAACAAAAATAAAAAATGCCACGACAAGATATTAAAGACGGTACGACAAAACATTCTCTACTTACATGGCTCCTTACATTGCATTTTGCTATTTACATGTCAATTTATTAGGACAATGATGAAAATTAGAGTAGTAAAATTTTCTTCTGCTGAAATGGAAAGAAAGAACAGCTGTGATTTTAAAAATTAACGGCTACAGTTGCTGGCTTCTAATATTGGAAAAAAGTTTTAAAAAATTTAATGATTTGAGAGTGATTTTGTAAGGTTGGTGGAGCAGTATAGAAAGAGAAAAAAGAGATTTACATATGATTTTTCTGTTTGATCAAACATGTAGTTGACTATCTTTTGTAAGTAACTTTATATGTTATTGATTCGTAAATATTCGGAGATTGAAAATATTACGTAGTATTTATAATGTTTGTAATATAGAAAAACTCATTTGATATTTTCTACTCTTCCTTCTAACAATCAAAATTCAATTGACTAGAAACTTTTAGTTGTCATCTAACCTTTTCTTATGAGTGAACTCGAGGATAACATGCTCATCCCTCTACCTTTCTTTACTTAAATAGTGGACTTAATTCACTTTTCGTATGTCAATTTGTGATCTAATTACCTAAGACAAGTCCTTCAATCTATATCTTTAATCAATTGAGCTAACCCCTGACACCATCTAACAATTTTTTTACCTCTTAAAGTTCTATTTCGCAACTTCAATTTTTTCATAACCAAATTAATTATGCTACAATTATAATAGTCATTAAGAAATGGAGTTCGGAACTGTTGAATGGCATTTGTCGAATTTATTTTTTCATACTGAAACTATATCCGGGTACAAGACAAAAAATGTTTCTTTTTCTAGAAATCCAAAAGGGTAGAGTAAAAGAAAGGAAATATTTTCCCAAATAATGTCATTATTGGATCCGGTCTAAAAGTATTAGATTCAAGAATCATTTTGCCATTGAGAGCAGAAAGGACACCATTTCCTCACATACAAATTCTTTACGTAAGAATTCATTTTACCCATATCAGAATGTACCTCCAATAAACTATTGGATTCATAGATGTAATGTAATTAGATGAAGAAGACTGATAGCTATTTAAACAAATAAAATGAAGTAAATGATGAAAATTACAAAAAACAATTAAGGTGATAATGTTTACGAAAATCCACCTCAAAACTAAGTGGAAAAAAACATGTAATCCGATATCGATCCTAAGAGTTCAATTAATTCCAAAGAATAGCAAGATAAAATTCAAATTTATACATGATACAGCTCACATATTGTTCAATAGTTTCAATTGGATAATACTAAAAATATTCTTGGATGGAATTGGCAATGGGGACGATCGGTGCTACCGACAGCCAGGTCCACTGGATTAGCATTAGAAAAAGCAAAGGCAAAACTCAAAAGGTGATTTTAAAAGCTCAATTAACAAACTAATGTGTTGAAAATGCACTAATGGTTCCTTTTTAGCAATCTTTTTTATGAAAGCAAACCATCATCTCTGCAAGCTGTTATTTTTTCCACTTTCTATATATGATACACCATATTCTTCAAGAGTCTACTAAATTATCACTAATATATTTGAAATCTTTTGATTCAACATTGTCTGCGCAGTGCTTTGATGTAAATTTTGATGTATCAATAACTTTTAACAAAAAAATTCTTGGTCTCTTGAACATAACTTGAAAGGCTAAAAGTAGCGTCTTTCCTTTGTTGGTCTCTTTAACAACTACAATATATAACTAGTCTTTACGAATGTGCTTTGCACATTATTCCCTAACAATTTATAAAAAAAAAAAAAAAACACCAGCACAATCATCATATTTACAGAAATTTAGTGCCAAAGCTCAAGTAGAAACAATTAACAAATTAAAGGAAATCAAATAGAAGAATTAAAGGAAATCAAGCTATCCAGATACGACGGACTCTAATTTAGTAGTTGGTGTCGGGGTTTTGTCAGCAACTCTAATTTTAGTTAAATTATAGTTTCTAGTTCGATTCAGTCGTAGACACGGAAGGTTAAATATTACCATTACACCCATCTTTAATTTTTTCATTAAATAAATATTTTAACTATTTAAGAGCATAAAAGTCGTTTAATATTTGAAAGATATTTTAGTCAACCAACATTTATATTTATTCTTTTAAAATAATAAAGACAAAAAATACATGAAATTATTCAATTTTTGGATAAAGTATTTAAACATAATAAAGTAACTCGAAAAATTATGCCTAACACGTTGAATGAAATATTCTTGATATTCTCCTCCATGGAAAAAATTACATCTTTATCAAATCTCAAATATTTGTACTTTCGCACTTAAAGTAGCTAACTACACGATATGATACTTGATTTTGTCTCCCAACCAAGCATTAGTTGACATAACAAATAGAGAATTTGATTTCTATCCAAATAACAAATGTAACCTTTTACTAACTGAACTCAAAGATATATGAATTACTTTTACTATTTTAGGCATTGCCATTAAAAGGATAATGTAATTATTGAAAGGTATAAAAGTTGTTCAATATTTGAGGGATATTTTGGTCAACAAACATTTATATTCATCATTTTATAATACGCACGATAATACCATGTCAGTTTCTACAAACGTGCGTCGCACGATAATACCATGTCAATTTCTACAAATGTGTGTCACACGATAATATTAATGAACACTTGCATAAAAGAAAGAATTGTTTAAACGCAATTGATGTAATAAAATTAATGAAATACATGTATTTTTCAATCAAAATACATTTTGTAAAACATCCTAACGAATAATTAGGTTGTAACTAAAAGGAAATTAAATATGTGTATTAACCAATAATTCATGAATTATAGGAAGTTTTGGTCCTCAAAATCCTTGCCAACATAAAATTTTAAGAACTTAATACCCCAAAATTTTAACGTAAAAAAACACAAAAAAAGTTGCTAGAGAGGTTATCATGTAAATAATTACGAACATAATTTAAGAGACGTTATTAACGCCAAAAATGATATCACATAAGAAAACGATATCCTTTTGTATTTTGAATCTCCCGCAAAAGCATAAATTCAAATCCTAATACACACCATCAAGATGTAAAAGAAAAAATTGAAGACAAGAATGAAGGTTTCTGAATTACTCGTGCCTAAAATTGCATTAGTGGAACATTGAGATGAAGGCATAAAACAAACAATTTAATCATAGCAATCAAGAAACATATATATGCATAAGAGTAACTCCAGGAAGAAAAGACGTATGTCCTAGGATTGCACCCTCTATACCTATGCTTATTTGGGTTTAGCATGAGTTAAAGTCCCTATTATAGTGTGATTCTTCATCCGTGTGAATTAAGTTCCAATTCTACCATAGTTCTCCATCTTAATGTGTATTATTCCAATTGAGTCCTTTCATTGTGAGTTCTTCTCCCAATTAATGAAATAATTAAGGATATAAAAGTCGTTCAATATTTGAAGGATATTTTGGTCAACCAATATTTATATTCATGCTTTTAAAATAATACTAGTCTCTATGAACGTATCTCGCACGTTATCCACTGTCAATCTCTCAAAAGTTGGGCGATGTTATTTGAAATTACATTTATTTATTTTATAAGGTACACAAATATTATTTGATCATATCCACTTAATACTTCCTCTTAAAATATTATTTTGGTATAATCCTTTATGTTTTTTACTACATAGAAAAATATGTTATGGCTAAAATAACCTAACATTAGGAATTGAGCTAGTGACCATAAATTTTATTTATTTTCATTATACTAAAAATAATTATTACGCAAAATTTAAAAAATATCAATCATTTGTTTACCAAAAAAGTTAAATATATTCTAATAGAAATATACGCGGTAGAATGTTCATCCATAAATAATTCACGCGAATCATAAGAACATGAAGTTTCACTTATCATAGCTGAGAACTCATAGTTCTCCTATCCCACTTTATTAAGTGACACAAAAAGATAAATTATGGTACTACTATCCTCATGTTAATAGAATTCACGTGCAAATTATTTTTATTTTTATTTCTCATATGTCTTTCTATTTATTTAATTGGAGAATCAGTGAATAATTTATTTGCAAAAAATTTAACTTCACATGATTAAATTAAGTATAATTACACAAAAGTATTTTAAATGAATGCACTCTAGAGGAATATTCAATTGTTGCAATTCTTTAACAACCCAACAAAATTGAAAGTAGTTGTTGAAATGGTAATAAACCAAATAAAAATACAAAAGTGAGAAACTAAAGTAAGCCGAAAGCTAAGGAGAATTTGCGGTGCTTATGCTTTAGGAAATTATATGTTGTGTGTGTGTTTTGATTTATTATCTTTTCAATTATAAATACTTAAATCAAAAGTAATTTTAGTCCATAGTAAATGAAGTTTGAACACATTTAATGTTCGTAAAACTCAAGATCCATATTATTTGGTTTCATCACTAATGCAGTAAGTAACTATTAAGTGGTCGTAATGATAGACAAAATTGAAATCAATATCAGTTGGCTTGAAAGCACTTTTCGCACAAAAATGAATTTTAAGTCTTTGGAACAAAAGTATTTCAACTTTTTTTTTCGCAAATTAATTGTCTAACTCCTCATTTTAAATTATTGTCATCTTAGGTGAAAGATCCCAAATCTAATTTGGCTCGAATAAATAACATAATGAGATATATCTTTAACTTTTGTTGCTTACTTTTATTTTATATTTGGTAGGATTATTATGATAGTAGAACTTCAAATTTCATTATAAATTTTTTAAAACTATATTATTAGTTGACTTTAAGGCTTTATATATTAATTTTAGAAAAAAGTAATTTAGCTCTTGATGGATATAAAATTAGTTGGTCACAATATATCGCTCTAGTGCATTTTCTTTGATTATTTTAGTTACATATCTTTTTTTCCTTCAATATATGTTCTTTTATTACTTTATAATTCTAGTTATCAATATTAATATTATTTAATTTGTTTTGTTAAAAATTAAAAGTAATACATAAAATAAAATATAAAATACACTAAAGAAAATAGGTCTCCAACTCACGGCCAACCTCTTTCTTTTTTCTTGAGTTTTCATTTCAATAAGAAGTTTATTTCATCCGTAAGCAGTACCTTTTTAAAAACTTATTTATATTCTTTTTATCAAAATAGCCTGCTAATGTATATTAAAATTAATATAAAAAATTATAAAAATTATTTAATATTTAAATAATATTTTAATTAACCAACATTTATATTCATATTTTTATAATAATATACATAGATTTAATTTATCTGATATAAGGTAAGGTAACGTTTTTTCCCTGTTTCCCCTTTCTTCTTCCATCTTTTCTGATTATCACAGATTGTGTTGAGTTTTAATTTGAAGAATGTTTTCTTGTGTTTAGATTTAGCTTACTTTCGCCTAAAATTTTAAGGTAATTGGTGATTAATTGTTACACCTCTGTTCTTCGTTTTCAGCCTCGCTGTTATAAGTCTTTCAAAGTGCAGTAAGAATGGATTTGTGTTCGTCAACTGCATCCGAAATTGCCCGAAAGAAGAAACCAGGAATCTTTTTGGGTCCTATTATTAAATCCAGATTGTCTGACCAAAATAGCTTTGAATAGGATGACTGGAGTTATATGCGTAAAAAATGAATATTGGAACTAATTTAACCCAAAAGTTAGCTTGTAAGTTGAGGATTGTTCAAGTCCGATGTGGACTCCGCATGCACATACCTTGTTAACTGGAGCGTGTATAGTATAATTTGGGGCCCAACATCAGTGAACAAAGAATTAAAATGTGTCTGCCATGTAAATGAATGAATCTTGGGCCTAATTCTAACCCCAAAAGCTAGCTTGGGTAGTATTGTCCAATTGTACTCTATATTTTCATTACATATCCGGTGTGGTACTCTTAACAATATAATACCCTTTTTCCCACAAAGTTTCTGCAAATCCAACCCGCTGAAGGTTTGTGTATGATCAGATGCCTAGGGCAACAATTATTTGATGTCATATGTCCATCGCGGTGTTCTATGATCAGGGGTGGCTTTGTTTCCTGCATATATCACCTGAACCTTGGGTAGAAGAGGTGTTCGATAATGATTCTGCTCGTTTTATTTGGAATAAGGAAGTCCACCAATTTTACTTAGCCTTGCTGTTGGGAGATTTTCGAATTTCTTCTTTTTAATACACTTGCGAGCTGGGTGCTTTCCAAGGTAGAGGTAAGGTCCGCGTACACTCTATCTTTCCAGACTCACGTTGTGGGATTTCACTGGTATGTTGTTGTTGTTGCGAGCGGGGTGCTTTGCTTAACATTTTGAATTGGCTGCAGCATAATATACTATTCAGTCAAGATATTCATCTTCCGAATGGCTCATTTTACTGCAAATATCTTGCTTGGCTGCATCGCGTGACATACAGGTATTGGAATTTTACTGTGACTTCAATTGGTACTATCAGGATTCTGCTTCCTTTTTTGCGGAAACCATTTTTGGTGTACAATAAAGGCATGAATATGTGCTTTCTGGAACAGAATACTATATACTGGAACATTAGAAAAAGATAAATGTTATTTTACTGCCACTTGAATTGGTACCATCATTTAGAATTTTTCAAGGTTCAAGTACTTGAAACCATTTTCAAATAATGTATGTACACATTCAGTTTTAACTTACCCTTATAAAGTACAAAACAGAAATGACTGACTAAGAACCCAAGTTGTGCGGACTCTTCACTTTAGATGCCGCACCCGTGTCGGATTCTCCAAAAATACACTTCTTTTGGAGAATCCGATATGCACCCGTTGACATTTTTGAAGAGTCCGAGCAACATAGCTAAGAACTAACCAAACTGTTGAATTGTTTTGGTTACATGATATCCGATTTCTCTCAATTTTATTAACAATTTTGATCTTTCCAATTATTTCTAGCAAGAATGCTGATAGTGCACGCAATGTTCCCATTCCGATTCATCGACCAGTCACGAGGTCTTATTCTAATTCTTGGTTGAGATAATTCTTATTGTCAAATACTTATCATCTGGTCTGCCTTCTTTTATGCTATTATCTTCAACAGGTAACAAATCCACCTGCTTTCAATAAAATTTATTGGTAATTGACTTTTCAGTAATCTGACAATGTAAAACTCATTATACTACTATTAGGTGTCGTTTGGTCTATATGTTATGCAGAGATTACAACAACAACAACAACATACGCAGTGAAATCCCATAACGTGAGGTCTGGGGAGGGTAGAGTGTACACAGACCTTACCTCCACCTTGATAGGTAGAGCGGCTCTTTCAGGGAGACCCTCGGCTCAAGACAACGCATAATCACAGGAAAGCAAAGCAAAACAATTCAAAGCTCATTATTTTTTCCAAATCTTCTCTACATGCATTGCCCGAGAAAAAACAACCAAAAAAAACAGGGGGGGGGGGGGGGGGGGGGGGAGCGGGGGACGACAGGGGGAGATCATTATTGAGTTTACAAACAAAAGCATGTTCACCTGTACCTCTAGCAACCTATTAATGTCTCATTTACTCAAATATACTAGATGCCCATGAACCAAATCTTAATCTCAGGTCAGGTCACATCCCTGAGAAAATAACTCAGAACTGTTCCCAAGGAAAGCTTGGTATCTGCTGAACCTGAAGTCACAAGGTATCTGGTGAACCTGAAGTCACAAGCTTGGTATCTGCTGAACCTGAAGTCACAAGCTCGGTATATGTGATGCAAAAAGGATGGATTGCACCTTTACCTAAAGTATGGTATCTGCTGAACCTGAAGTCTGGAAGTGTTGAAGATCTGCGACAAAGGTTCTCATTCATGGTTGATTATAACTCAAAAATTATAATATTAAAGTATCAATTTAGGTATTCTGTCCATTTTTTTTTTTATATATATAAGGATGTATTCTGCCCAAAATAGAGATCTACAGGAGGAAATTGCATGGTTTACCCTTCAAATGGGATGGTCTTTAATTTTTACCCTTCAAAATCCAATTTATGTCTAGCTGGGCATAAGTTCTTTAGGGGGATCTGTTAAAACTACATTAGCCTTGGTTATAGAAAAGTATTTTTTGTTATCCTAAGAACTGAAGGATATAAGGATGCGATGTTTAGCAGGTTAATTGGTGCTCATTTGATTCAATTTTTTCTTGCTTAATAATTAGCCAACTGTATGCAGGGTTTTGAATGTTCAAGTAGGAGAGACATCAAGACTAGCTTGGCTCGGTGTGGAGGTGGATCCACTGGCTCATTCAGATGATGTCTTGAAGTCTTATAGTAGACCTACTGAGGGTCTTAATCAGCCTTCTTCAAAATGGCTCTTATCCAAGAATACCATAGTTTCAGGTCTTGGGCTTCTTGGGATCAAACAGGGTTGGACCGACTCATCTTCTGAGGGGGAAACACCAGTTCCTTAGGCTCGGAGAAAAATAATAGTCAGGAAAAAGGTAACAAGTGGAGTCCAGGTGGTTGACGAACTAGCCACCATCACTGTTCAATTTTGCAGCTTGAGAATTTAATAAGCATTTAGTGTTTGATTGAAGCACAAAATGAAGACAGCTTAAATGCAAGTCTGATCACGAGCATTGTCAACTCTACTACAGCAGAAGGTGATTAACTGTACTAGGATGCTGGGGAGGCTTTCTTCTCAAATTTTTACCTCAATTCATTTCTAAATCTTCATGAATCATGATAGACGTGAGATTATTGGCTATCTGGAAAATATTTGAGGGTAAACTTTTAAACTGAATTCCATAGTTAGGAGTTAGGTTTATTGCTGCAATCCTTTACTGTCATGCTTTTAGAACTTGCATTTAAATGTTCAGACAAATTATGATTTTCATTGAAAGAAAAATGCAGGGGCCCTGCTAGATTTGGAAGAGATTCTATGTAAGGGCCCTATTTTTCAAAACACAAATGTTAATGTGTCGATATGTAGGTTGTACTATCACAATGGAACAGACGCTTACTATCGAAGCAATCACGCTGTTAACTACAGAGTGGATGTGCAAATTTCAGGTAGTGGAGAAATTCCGCCAAAGAGAAAACAAAGACCAGTCCGTTCATTTCCAACAATAATTGTACAAGATGAAAATGTAAGTTAGTTATCTGCTTGGGTTAAAAAAAGGGACAGACTTACTTTACTTGCGTCTTCAAGATTACTCTGTTTGAAAATGATTATATGGCTTAAAGCTTCAAACATGTTGCAGTACGAAGCTACATCCCCTGATTTGGAATGTTGAGATTGTAAGGGCTGATGAGATTGTGTACATAAAGCACCATTCCCCTGTCAAGGCTGAGTCTTTTGCTGGATAATTGGTATGCATATGCCGACAGAATAACCTTTTCCTAATTTGCGTGCTTGATAAAGTAGAAGAACACACATTGACAAGTTGGGTACTATGCCGGAATTGCTTCAGTTGATTTATGAGCTCAAAGTGCTTCGACTTTTTTGAATTTGTTGATTCATGTACTTCTTCTAACACTGCTGAGATATCCATTAACCAAAATCACTGTTGTTACGTATTCTGTATCTCACTATTCATTTTGCCTTGCATTTTTTCGAAAGTGATCAGTCACTGCGATAACTTGATTTTAAGTGATGAGTACTATTTTGTATTAATATATTTATCTATGAATGCAAGGTAAGACTGTGTACAACAGACTCTTGTGGTCCGGTCCTTTTCCGGACCCCGTGCATAGCGGGAGCTTAGTGCACCGGGCTGACTTTTTTTAATATTTATGTCTGAATGTCAACTTTTTTTCTAGAAATCCTTTATTTTCTCTGTTGAAAATAGGATCACCAAAAGGAATTACTGAATAACTTAGAAAGATAGATATTACAGCTATGGATTGTCCGATACTGAATAAACGAGGATTTCCTGTAGATGGAATAAGGTTCTATATCGTAGTCTCTGGTGGCCTCTTAGGAGTCTGATAAAGCTGCCCTCCCATCGGAAAAGACAAAGAAAGGACGGACTACACCTTTCTTTATCGATTGGCTTCATGTTCCGCAATCAAGCTAGAAAAAGACTAAGCAAGTGCTGTCCTAATGAAATGGCGTTGTCTTGCTTTCTGATTCAATTCCGCTGCTAGGGTGAGCTAACTCCAAAAAACCTGTCCACAATTCGGATTTCAGGGGCCGACGTTGAACGCTTCAACTTGGCCACTGAAGAAGGCGAAGGCTGGGCGAGCCTCTGATTAGCATTCCAAGACTCTGAAGCACACATCAGATATGCAGAGTAGTAATTGACATATCCATTCTCTCTCCACAATGGCAAGCTCCTGGTTCACACCTAGATCTGGCGGAGCCTTATTTATTTGTTTAGTAAAGTCAAGCTTTGGCTCCCTAAAGACTAAAAAATGGATAGCCTATTGGATTGGTAAGGTTCAAAAATAGATATGTCTGTATTCTCTAAATGTTGAGGTTGCAAGCTACATTTCATAATTAATAATATACTTTTTTTTGGTCAGAATTCGGTTGATATTTTGGACATTGAATACACGATCTTCAAGAGAAGAGGAATTGGATGTTGGAATGAGAACACTAACTTACGGATTCCATCATTCCAAGATCCAATATTACCCATTAACAAGTTCAAAACCACACAATTTTATTTCAACACAAAGTAATCAAAACTCCTCAAAATGCATTACAACATTCGCACCAATACTTATTGGTAATTATTGTGCCCCTGCATTGTGGCAACGCACCCTTCACGTTCTCTGAAATATAAAATACCGATAAGATCTCAGTTGAAGCACAAAATAAAAATTAGAGATTGGGCCCGTGCTAAGCACGGGCGATTCCCACTAGTAATATTAATAAATGAACAATAATGACAAAATTTAAAATAGTAGTAGTTGAATTCCTATGTTGTCTTGACCTCAATTATTATATTTGAATATTTAGTGAAATAAGACGCCAACTTAAAATTCAGTAAAGTAGAGGAACTTTGAGCTCTCTCCGCGCATGTTAGCTTAACGTGCGCGTCCATGGGGAAGAGAACTCGAAATTCATCACAGAAAGCAATAATGGCAATGGAAGCAAGAGCACAAAACCAGGTATAACAAACGAAAAAGACAGAACAAATTACACAGCTCAATTCGGATAAGGAGGAAACCCCAAAAGAGAGAAACTGGATCGGTGACAAGGGGGTGGACCAGCGAGGTCGGACCCTAGAAATTCGAAGTGAATCGGCTAAATCGTTTTAACAAGGTGGGCAAACAAACAATGAGCAAGATGAGGATGACAATATAGAAGAAGACAGAGAAGAAGATAACACAAGGAAAATGAAAACCCTTGAAGAATGGGAAGATAGGATGAAGACATCTGGGAGTTTGAGTAAAATGTCATGGGCAGATGAAGCAGAAGGAAAACCAGAAGAGGTGAAGAAAACATCGGATATGGGACAATTTTGATATCGCAAAAATAGCTAATGTTGGCTTTAAATTAGATTATGTGTCTCCTGATATACATGGTGAAACACCTATATGCGAGATTGAATATGATGATATAAACACAAATGTATTGGAAGAATGCAATTGTTTGCTATGTTCTAGGAGCATACCCCCTTTCTCAGTGTTGAATGGATACATCCAAAGAATGTGGGGGAAACTAGGCATAAATAAGATATCCATGTTAAAGAATGGGGTGGTACTGGTGAGGTTTGAATCGAGTATGGGGAAGAATGAAGTCTTGCAAGGAGGAATTTATCACTTTGATAATAAACCATTCATTGTGAAGGCTTGTAACTCAGACATGGAATTTACTAAAGATGAATTGCACTGTGCCAATATGAGTCAAACTACCTGGATTGAAATTCAAGTATTGGAGTAAAAAATGATTAAGCAAAATAGGAAGTTTGATTAGTAAACCTTTAATGGTGGACAATCATACAGAGAAGAAACTAACACTTAACTTTGCTAGGCTGTTGATTGAGGTGGATATGAATGCTAAGTTACATGATAAGGTATACTTTAGAAATGAAAAGGGTAACCTAGTGGAGCAAAAGATCCAATATGATTGTAAACCTACATTATGTAATCATTGCCAGAAGTATGGACATGGTGAGGAAGAATGTAGGAAAAAGAAAGAAGTTGTGCCAACTAGGAAAACATGGAAGGATAAGGAGAAGAAGACTAAAAAGAGAGTATAATAGTAGCACCACAGAAGGAGTTAAGGCAAGATAAGGGGAAGAATAAAGTTGGTGAACAAACAACAAATCAACAACCTGAAGAGGAAACACAAGCAGGCTGGATTACACCATTTAATCCTAGAAGAAATAGAATAAAACAAGCTCAAGTAAGGGGCTAGGAATCTGGACAACAGGAGGGAATCAACCAAAGTAGGCAAGATAGGTCAAAGATGCAAGGAGAGAGTCAAAATCAAAAATTTCAGTTAGTGGAAGAAGAATTTCATGTCATACAGATGGGGAAAAGTGTGACAAAGAAGAGGGAGGATCAAATATCCCTCAAGATGGTCATGGATAATATGATGTGCTGGAATGTTATGGGATTGAATGCTCCTAACAAACAAAAGGAGGTAAAACTCCTCTGCAATAAAGAGTCCATTGGATTAATGGGCATAGTGAAAAATAAAATTAAGGAGAAAAAGATAAAAATGGTGGCAGGAAAGATATTTGGAGGATGGGAGTATATTACAAACTTGGATCAACATTATAATGGCAGAATATGGGTGACTTGGAAACCTGAAATATTCCAAGTCTACCAAATTAGCAGCAATGCTCAGGCAATCACATGCCAGGTGATAAATAATATTTTCCAGAAGACATTCATGATGACAATAATATATTCCTTTAATACAAGGGAAGAAAGGAAGAATCTATGGCAATATTGGGAGATAGTAAGTACATGTATAAATCAACCATGGATACTTATGGGAGATTTTAACTCTGTACTGAACTTAGATGATAGAATAAGAGGTAATACAGTGAGTTTGGCTGAGATTCTGGATTTTCAGAACTGTGTGAAAAAATGTGAGCTGATAGAAATGTCATCTCATGGAAGTAGATACACATTGAGTGATAAACAGGGGGGGAAAATAGAGTATACTCAAAAATAGATTGGGTATTTGTAAATAATGAATGGATGAATAACATGCCAGTATTCAGTGCACACTACCTACCAGAAGGGATAATTGATCATACCCCTATGAAAATAGCTCAAATAGATGGGAAAAAGAATGTTAGACAACCTTTCAAATATTGTAATGTATGGTCAAGTCACCATAAATTCCTGAATAAGGTGGAGGGAGTTTGGGCATATGATGATGCAAATAGTAAAAAAAAAGCTGAAATGACTAAAGAAGGAACTGAGGAAACTAAATGGTGAACACTTCAAAAACATTAATGTAGAGGTTGAGGAGGATATGATAACAATGGAGACATCTCAAAGAGAACTGCAACTATGCCCATTAAATACAGAGTTGCAACAAATTGAAAAAGAGAAATACATCAAATCTAAAAGATCATCTTACCTTGCTGAGGTATTCTTGCAACAAAGAAGTAAAGCTAACTGGATAAAAATAATTCTCAGTCATAAAACACATGAAAATGCAACAACTAGTAATACAACTAAATGATGCACAAGGTGAAATAAAGACTGACCAGGAGACTATAACAACTATTTTTGTGGATTACTATAAAGGGATGTTGGGCATGAAAATAGAAGGAAGAATCCCAGCATGTGATATGTTGTTAAGGAATGGACACACTTTGACAGCAAATGAACAACTTGAACTAATCAGACCCTATACTTCAAAATAAGTGAAGGAAGAAGTATTTTGCATTGACAGGAATAAAAGCCTAGGACCAGATGGATATGTGAGTGGTTTTTTCCCAAGATGCATGGGAAGTGATAGGAGAGGATATCACAAAAGTTATCTTGAAATTCTTGGAAAATGGGAAGTTATTGAAGCAAATTAACTCTACCATCATCACACTTATACTTAAGGTGAAGGTACCACATAATACAAGTCAATTCATGCCAATATCCTGTTGCAATGTAGTATATAAATGCATTTCTAAAATGATATGTGTAAGATTGAGGAAGATACTAAAGGCACTAATAGCAGAAAATCAAGCATCATTTGTGGAAGAAAGATCCATGATACATAATGTATTGATATGCCATGATCTGCTGAGACATTATAATAGAAAGACTTCCCCTAGATGTTTGATGAAAATTGATCTAAAAAGCATATGATATGGTTAGTTAGGAATTCTTTAAGGAAGCTATGGGGGGATTTGGATTTCCAGAACCATTCACAAAGTTGATCATGACATGTGTTACATCTACAACATTCACAGTGAAAATAAATGGAGTGGGACATGGATACTTTGCAGGAAAAAGGGGACTAAGACAAGGACACTCAATGTCACCATTGCTGTTTGTAATTGTCATGGAGTATCTGTCAAGGACATTAAAGAAGATGAGAGAACTACCAGATTTTAGATTCCACCAAATGTGTAAAAAAACTAAGCTAACACACTCGGTGTTTGCAGATGACCTCATGGTATTCTGTAAGGGCAACGTGGAATCAGTAACTAGAATTATGGAAGCATTGGACCACTTTAGCAAAGTCACAGGATTGGAAGCAAACTGTGATAAGTCAAATATATTTTTGGATGGAATGAGTGAGGAAATTCAGAAGAGTATATTGGTAAGGACTGGATTTACAATAGGTACCATACCAATTAGATATTTAGGATTGCCTCTATCATAAAAAAAGTGAAGTAAAATGGAATGTCATCAATTGGTTGATAAGATCACAAGTAGAATAAATAATGGCTATTGCAAACAACTATCCTATGCAGAAAGACTACAAATCATAAATGTTGTGTTGTTTTCTATTTATAATTTGTGGGTTGTTGTGTTCATCTTACCACAAAGTGTAATGAAAACAGTGGATAAGAAATGTCAAGAATACCTATGGGGAAGAAAATGAGAAAAGAGGAAAATGTCATTAGTGGCTTGGGAAACAATATGTATACCTAAGAAATATGGAGGACTGAATATAAAGAGTTGCAGATTATGGAATATTGTATCAGTTAGAAAATTGATTTGGCAGGTTGCTAGTAAAAAAAATGTGTTATGGGTAAAATGGATATATGAAGTATATATGAAGAACTGTGATAATATTTGGGAGCACAAACCACCTCAAGATAGTAGCTGGTATTGGAGGAAATTGAATTCCATAAAGGAGCAGATGAAAAGCTGGTATTTTAATTGACAATACACACTCACAACTACTGATAAATACTCTGTTACTAATAGCTATGTGAGAATGTTAGACACAATGACAAGACTGAAAGAGGCTGATCTAATATGAAACTCTATCATGCTACCAAGGCAGAGATTTATATTGTGGCTTACATACAAGAACACACTATTTACAAAAATGAGATTACAGAAGTTGAACATACCAGTAGATAACACAGATTGTTGCTTATGTAATGCAGGGATTGAGGAAACTCAACTGCATTTGTTTGGTACCTGTGCATGGACTACAAAGCTAAGGAATGATCTCTCACAATAGTTGGGCATAGCCATAAGTCAATGTGAAATCAAAGAAGAAATGCAATGGATCAAGAGAAGACATTGGAGGCAGTTCAAAAAGGAAATAGTAGCAGCAGTTTGGGGGGCAATGGTATACCATACATGGCAAGCAAGGAATAGGAAAATGTTTAAGAAAGTAGATATAGATACTGATTTTGTTAGAAACCAAATAATCAGGAAATCAGAGCAAGAATAGGAATAGTAAAAATCAAAAAAGGCACTCAGATGTCAAAATTGGATAGGAACAATATGTAATTAGAATAGGAGATAGCGGTAATTTACTGAGGTCTAGAGGATCAATATACCCTTCCTAGAAGGTGATAATGATCTCTAGATGCTCCTTCAAATGTAAATAATTTGTTAGTAATGGTAATTTTTCACAGTTGATTACCAAAAAAATAAACTTAAAATTCAATGAAATAATTATTTTGGTTGAAATTAGTTACCTGATAATGAGTAAGTAGGAGTCCTTATCTACTACTAACTCATATATAAATAAAGAAAAGAAAAGAAAATAATGGAATACGTTGGTTTTAGATTAAATTCGAAGTCCTAGATAATAGGAAAAAGTTAATATTACAATTTTATCCAACATGAAAGTATGTTTTAGAGAATTTTTTTATGTTGAAAATCTTGAAAATCAAGACTAAATATTATGTTGGCGTGTGTCCTAACTAACCATATTGAAAGTTTGGAGTCTTAGACTTCTTCTCTATCAAAATTTGGTTTTATGCGTATATTTGAAATTTCTTGTTTACATGCATTTCACTTTCACGAGCCAACAAACTCTGGAAAGCTCGGTTTCAACTAGATTTTCATTTGCGTGGAGACAAGAATGCATAAACAACTGCTTATGACATGTATGGTAGTGCTTATTATAGTAAATTTGGTCAAATTTCTAGGAAACATAAAGTGTGTGTTTTAAAAAATATATATATTTTGTATATACAGTATATCCTTGAATGGAAGTCTTGGAGTAACTGGTAAAATTGATGTCATTTGACCATGAGGGCATGGGTTCAAGCCGTGGAAATAACCTCTGACAGAAATGCAAGGTAAGACTGTGTACCCTTCCCCAAACCCTGCGTATAGCGAGAGCTTAGTGCACCGGGTTGCCCTTAATATACAGTATATTCTAGAAAGCTAATGCATTCGGTCAAACTTTTTGAAAAAAACTAATTTGAGTAATAGTACAAGTGAAAAACTTGAAACAATAATTGTTCCTTCAAAGCAAAAACCTAAGTTGTTTTTAAATGTTCAAGACAAAATTACACTTACAAAAAAAAATTGTAGTTACATCTCCATAGTTTGGACAATAAATTACCTCATGCATCGTCAATAACGGAAACAGAACTTTGACCCAAGTCTAACACACCCTCTCTCTATCCTCTATGAGTTTATTTTCTTGTATTTTAATTAAAATAAATTTAAAATTTTAATCAAAGTCTTTCCTAATGATCATTTCATATAATTAAAATTTTTCTATGCGTTTTTTTCCATAATTTAACGCTAAAAAAATACTTTTGAAAAGATTACCCAAAAAACAATTTGCATACAAAGACAGATTTGTAACTGTGTATATATATTCATAAATTTCTCAAAATGTGAAACGCCACCTTCCTCTTAATTACGCCTTCTTTTTATCTTTTGCTACAGATTTTTGTATTTTCCTCTAATTCTCACCGGTGAACAATCAAAATACACCGCTTAGTTATTTACATAGAGGTTGACGGCTGCACTTGATGAAAAACTTAGTTATTTATATTAGGAATAGAGATTAATTCTCAGTTAGTGCTTTCTTTTTACCTTTTTCCTATTTAATGCATGTTAAAAAAATCTTAGATCCGCCTTTGTTTCTCTCTATCTATTAGGGAGCTCGTATTCAAAGAAAGAAATAATTCATGTACAAATTACAATACGTGAAAAATGACTTGTGATTTAGGAAGTGCAAATAATATTACAATGAGCTGGGCAAATTAAAATAAAATGTTTTTCTTTTTCTTTTTGAGTGTGTCGTGAATTCGTGATAATGTAATTTACTATAGTTAATAATAATATTTTGGTTTTCTCTCGTCGTTTTTTCCCACCTTATTAAGAAGGATTTTTTTTATTGTTAAAACTAATTGGGTCTTTAATTCTATCTTATTCTCCTCGAGTGCGTATGCTTTGTCCAATTTTATTTTAATTATTTATCGTGACTATACAATGATTTTTCTGGTAACATGGCTTTCATTCGTTTTTCTTTTCTTTTGCCTTTAGATCAAATAATTGTTGCTGCCCTACGTATCCTTCATGGCCAACAACAATGCAGCCCCATAGATATCCTCTCTCTAATGTGCGCTTTTCTTACGAGCATATAATATTCCCTCACTGGTCTTAATTGTACCATTTCTATGGATGAACAGGGTCGTAAAAGCTTACATGTATCCATGACATTAAACAAGTGCAACCATCAAAATACATCTTCATATACACTCTTATAATTAAATCAAGTAGTTAATTAATGTGCATTCTCACTTTAATGTAAGATTTAACCATGAAAATTTAGTATAATTTGATATACCTGAAACATAAACGTTTTTACCTTAATTCATGTATCAATTGCTCGAATTGATGTATTTTTTTACCTAGAAAATATAACACGTAGATAGTCAAAGATTATTTTATGGACGTGGGATGTAGCTAGCATATAATGACAACTGCGCAACGGCTGATTTTCAATTATTATGTGAAACATGAGCTGTGGGCTATTGAATCCATTAAGGCTTCTAGTTTGTTTTTAAAAAAATATGTGAAGCCCGAACAAACTAAAAGTAAAATGTGCAAGGTTTAATCTGATAACTCAGCCCAAAGGCTAACACAAAAAAAGGACAAAAAAGAATGCTATATTATTGGGAACAAAACTTCACTATCTTATTAACCTTTTTGACATTCTTTTTAATCTTGAAAGTGCATCTAAGTGTAAGTGTTTTATATTTATCGACTCAGTTCTCTTGCTTTTTGCTTAATATACATTTTTATATGCAGAACTTTAATCACATATTGCGAAATACTACATCATTTTATACAACAACAACATGCTTGCAAATTCTTTATCTTGAGATCCAATAAAAGAAGATTCTCTTCTAGCCAAACTTTGATCAGACTCAAAGTTCAAAACACCACCACCAACAAGGTTGGTTGCTGATACAGAGACTGATCAGGAACTGACCTTATTTCTGGTGGTTTTTGAACTTTGAGTTTGATCAAAGTTTGGATCGAAGTGAATCTTCTTTTATTGGATCTCAAGATAAAGAATTCGCAAGCATGTTGTTGCTGTATAAAATGTAGTATTTCTCATTATGTGATTGAAGTTCTGCATATAAAAATATTTATTAACAAAAGCATGTAAACAGAGGCGATAAATATAAAACACTTACACTTACATGAACTTTTAAAATTAAAAAAATGTCAAAAATGTTAATAAGAAAGTGAAGTTTTGTTCCCCATAATATAGCATTCTTTTTTGTCCTCTTTTTTTGTGTTAGCCTTTGTATCAGGTTATCAAATTAAACCTTGCATATTTTACTTTTAGTTTGTTTGGGCTTTACATATTTTTTCCAAAATAAACTAATGGATTCACTAGCCCATAACTCATGCTGCACAAAATAATTAGAAATCATCTGTTGCACAATTTCTGTTACGTGCCGGCTACATCCCACGTTCAAATAATAATTTTTGAATAGTTAAGCGCGGTATTTTTTGGATAATAACTAACATCAATTTGAGCAATTGATACAGGATTATGGTAAAAACTTATGTATCGGGTATTTATATAAAATTACACTAACTTTTCATGATTAAATCATAGATTAAAGTGAGATGCACATTAATGAACTGCTATGATTTATATCAGAGAGAAAGAGAGAGAACTTTTTTAACAAGAGAAGGAAAGAGATAATGAAGGAAGAAATGAAAGAAAACTGTTGGTTGCACCAAGAAAACAATTTGGGACCTGTCTTCTAACTCTTTGATAAGAAGAAAGGAATTAAAGAAAAAGTAGGACACTACTATGGGAAAAACTATTGCAATAGAAAACTTGAGAACTGTGTGTTCTTTATATAGTGTAAATAATTTTTATACTACTAACAAAATCTTAATTATTATAGTAAGTTATTCACTTTATTTCCAAGTTTCCGGATTATGATTATTTAAATAATCATTTTTATCGTAAGTAATTTAATTTGATATTGTAAAAATATAAGGAAAGAAAAGAATATGATGAGATGGACGGACTTCTTTCATTCCTAAATAAAATTTTAAGTCCGAAACACAAGAACAAAAAAATAAGTAAAAACGTGTTTCCCTTTAATAAGACCGAGATTGAACAAAAATATAATGAAAATACGCAGTTATGTCTTAAATTTGGGTACCGACGATTCAGATAAGTAATTTACGACCTCTGTAAGTGAGTAATTCTAAAAAAGTGGACTTCAATTATGGTAAGAGAATCCGACTTACCATAATTGTAATCAAATTTAGTGTACAAACTTATCATAGTTGTAGAAGTCTTGTACAAGTATAATTAGGATATTAGTAGTATAGTAGGAATATAATTTTCCATATTTGAAAATTGTAAATTGTATATATACTTATTCATTAATGAAAACAATCAAGTGATTATATTCTTTCATGGTATCAGAAGTCTAGGACAAATTTTTCCTTCTCCAAATTATACACTTCAGCCGCCCTCTTCGGTGTACTACCATCGACCGACAGCCGAGCACCCCTTCTCTCCCAAATCCCTTCTTCTCCTCTTGTTCTTTCATTATGTCTACCTCAAAGAACACGTTTCATCCTGCCCTTACAGTTTCCAACATCAAGAACAACATCCCTATTGTTCTTGAGATGGAAAACGTCCAATACGCGATGTGGGCGGAATTATTTAAAGTTCACGCACACTCACATCAAGTCCTTCATCACATCATCCCCACGTATACAGGCAAGGAAAAGGTGCCTACCGCCGATAATGACCATGTGTTATGGATGACTCTCGATGCTACCGTTCTCCAGTCGATATATTCCACTATCTCTACAGACCTCTTACAGACGATTATTGAACCAAACGCTACGGCGATGGACACTTAGAATAGGGTGCGTGACATAATCCAGGATAACAAAAATTCTCGTGATGTTACTCTAGAGCACGAATTTTCTCATGTTAACATGAAGGATTTTTCAAACGTCTCAGCTTATTGTAAAAGGCTAAAGGAATTGGCGGACCAACTCCGCAAGGTTGGTGCGCCCGTCACTAATGATCGTCTTGTTCTTCAGATGGTTGCAGGCCTATCCGAGGCCTATAATGGCATTGAGATGCTTTCTCGTCAAAGTAATCCTCTCCCACCATTCTACTAATCCCGTTCCATGCTTACATTGAAAGAAGCCGGCTTGGCTAAAAAGGCGGCTACAGGGACTAATTCCGTCATGATGATGGCCACATCCGATGACCCTCCCTCATACGCGGATCATTTTAGCCAAAATCGTACCAACGGTGACGGCAAAAAAGAACCGCGGTGGCGGTCGCGACGGTAACAACGGCGATGGCTCTGGACGGAACAGTGGCGGTGGTCCTCGGAATAGTGGGCCGCAAGCCAACTGGCCACAGCCTTGGGCCTATTGGCCATGGGCTGGGCCAGTGGCCCAACATTCCATATCCCCCTCGCCTTACCTTGGAAACTGGGCTCTATTCCAGTATGCTCCAAGGCCCAGTTTCCAGGCCCAGAACTCTACATCACGTACTGCTGGGTCGTGGTAGCAGGCTGGCCTACTTGGGCCTCGGCCTCAGTAGGCCTTCACTGTTGCGGGCCCGCACACCGGCCCGCACACCTACGGATATTGAGGCTGCAATGCATACGCTAGGATTAACTCCCCCGGATGCAAATTAGTACATGGACATCGGCGCCACTTCTCATATGACGTTCGCACAAGGTACTCTCTCGTCTTATTTCAATTTGAGCGAAAATCGTGGCATTATTGTTGGGAATGTCAACTCAATTCCAATTCGCGGTTATGGTCATACGAATTTGTCTCCCCCACATCAACCTCCAGTCTTAAAAAATGTTCTTCATGCCCCTAACTTAATTAAAAATTTGGTGTATGTTCGTAAATTCACCAATGATAATTGGGTTTCTGTTAATTTTGATCCTTTTGAATTTTTTGTGAAGGATTTCAAGACGGGGATACCTCTAATGAGATGCAATAGTAGGGGAGAGCTTTATCCAATAACCACCACCACCATCTCCACGAGTCAAGCCGCACCCTCTATATTTGCCGATCTTGCTCCTTCCTTGTGACATACATGGTTGGGTCATCCGGGGTCGTCTATTCTTTCTTCTTTGCATACAAATAATTTTATTGTTTGTAAGGGTACGCGTAGTACCCCACTTTGTCCTTCTTGTCCATTAGGGAAACATGTTAGATTACCATTTGTAGCATCTACTTCTCGTACATTTATGCCTTTTGATATTATTCATAGTGATTTATGGACATATCCCGTTTTAAGTTCTTTGGGCCATCGTTATTATGTTTTATTCTTGGATGATTATTCAAATTTTTTGTGGACCTTTCCGTTATCGAAAAAATCTCAAGTTTTTTCTATCTTCTTAAAATTTAGAGCATTCATCTGTACCCAATTCGAACGAAAAATTAAAAACATTCAATGTGATAATGGTAGGGAATATGATAATGGGGCGTTTTGAGGGTTTTGTGACAATCATGGCATCTCTTTTCAGTTTTCGTGTCCACATATGTCCTCACAAAATGGAAAGACCGAAAGAAAAATTCGTACCATTAATAATATTATCCGCACCTTGTTAACCCATGCTTCACTACCTCCTTCTTTTTGGCATCATGCATTACAAATGGCTACATATCTGCTTAACATCCTCCCTAACAAAAGCTAAGCATATTGATCCCCACTTAAAATTCTTTACTCTAAAGATCCGTCATATTCTCATCTTAGAGTCTTTGGGTGTTATGCTATCCCCTTTTCCATCTACTACAATTAACAAACTACAAGCTCGTTCTATCGCTTGTGTGTTTTTGGGGTATCTATCTAATCATCGTGGTTACAAATATTTTAATTTATCCGCTAACAAAATCATAATTAGTCGCCATGTTATTTTTTATGAAACCCAATTTTCGTTTGCTAAATTGTGTAGTTCCGCGCCTAGTTCGTAAATTTTTTGGATGATGGAGTCTCACCATATATTATCCACCATCTATCCGATGTATCCCGTGACCCAGATCCACCAGCAGGCCCACTGCCTGTTGGCCCACATATTCCCGTTCCATCGTCGACTCAGCCAGCAGGCCCACTGCCTGCTGGCCCAACTACTCTCGGCCTTAGTCCCAATTCTCGGCCCAATCCTCATATCGATAATGATCCAGGGTCACGGTCTACTTCACATACGATCCATCTTCTGTTTCTCGATCAGTTATTAGGCCAGCAGGACCACTGCCTGCTGGCCAGTTCACTGCCAACCCGTTAATCACTCAAATCTCGTCCAATTCCACATCGAGTCAAGGGCCAGTTACTCGTAGCCAATGGGGTATTTTTAAATCAAAATGACATGTTAATCTTAATTCTTATGTCACTAAATCTCCCCTGCCACATAACCCAATGTCTGCCCTTCATGACCCGAATTGGAAAATGGTCATGGATGACGAATATAATGCTCTTATTGACAATAAGACGTGGGAGTTGGTGCCCCGTCCACCTAGTGTTAATAATATTCGGTCTATGTGGATTTTACTAATAAAGAAAATTCTGACGGTTCTTTTGAGAGGCATAAGGCCCGTCTTGTAGGTGATGGTAAAACACAACATGTTGGCATAGATTGTGGAGAGACGTTTAGTTCGGTGGTCAAACCGGCAATCATTCGCATTGTGTTAAGTCTCGCTCTCTCGAAAGCATGGCTCATTTATCAGTTGGATGTGAAAAATCCTTTCTTACACGGTGATCTTAAGGAGACAGTCTACATGCATCAGCCCTTGGGATTTAGGGACTCCAACTATCCTCATCATGTCTATTTACTGAAAAAGTCCTTATATGGGCTTAAGCAGGCCCCACGGGCTTGGTATAAGAGGTTTGCAGATTTTGTCTCTAGATTTTCTCACAGCAGGTCTGATCACTCTCTGTTCATCTATCATCGTGGTACTTCTATAGCATACATTATGTTATATGTGGATGATATTATTCTGATTACATTTTCGGATAATCTGTGCAAGTCTAGCATGACCCTTCTGAGTTCAGAATTTGCCATGAAAGACTTAGGACCATTAAGTTATTTTTTGGGTATAGCTGTAACTCGACATGCATGCAATCTATTTTTATCAAAGAAAAAGTATGCAGCTGAGATTATTGATAAAGCTGACATGTCCACGTGTAAATCCTCTTCTACTCCAGTGGATACTAAACCGAAGTTGAGTGCTACTTCTAGCACACCATATGAGGATCTCACCCATTATCATAGTCTTGTAGGGGCTCTTCAGTAGCTGACTTTTTCGAGACCAGATATTACTTATGCAGTACAACATGTGTGTTTATTTATGCATGATCCGCGTGAGCACATGCATGTGCTCAAACGCATTAAACGATACATACATGGCACACTTGATTGTGGGTTGCATTTATATCCGTCCTCCGTCTCTACTCTTGTGTCATATACAGATGTTGATTGGGGTGACTGTCCAAATACCAGACGTTCGATATCTTGTTATTGTATGTTCCTTGGGGACAACTTGGTCTCTTGGTCGGCAAAACGTCAGGCTACTTTATCACATTGAGTGCGGAGGCCGAGTATCGAGGGGTAGCCAATGTGGTGTCTGAGTCATGTTGGCTACGTAATTTTCTCCTAGAGCTACATTTTCCTATTCAGAAAGCTACATTGGTCTACTGTGATAATGTGAGTGCAGTCTATCTTTCTGAAAATCCAGTCCAACATCAGCGCACTAAACATATCGAGATGGACATACACTTTGTTCGAGAAAAGGTAGCTCGTGGACAAGTACGCGTCCTCCATGTCCCTTCAAGATACCAGATTGCAGACATTTTTACTAAGGGTCTTTCCTTGGTTCTATTTGAAGATTTTAGGGACAGTCTCAGCGTACGACAATCACCGCTATGACTGCGGGGTGTGAAAACAGTATACATGTGATATACACTGCCCATAGTTGTATACCGTGTATATCACGGTATCCGAGAGAATCCGACTTACCATAATTGTAATCAAATTTAGTGTACAAACTTACCATAGTTGTAGAAGTTTTGTACAAATATAATTAGGATATTAGTAGTATAGTAAAAATATAATTTTCCATATTTAAAAATTGTAAATTGTATATATAATACTTATTCATTAATGAAAATAATCAATTTCAGTTTCACATATAATAGATCAACTATCATATTTTTTTCAGCTGTACAGTTGCATTTATTTTTAATAAGACGTTAACGTTTGATGATTTTACAAGTAGAGATCTGCATTACGATTGGAATCTGCCAGGCTGTCTTACAATTACATATGTTATTTCCGAGTATGTTTCTAAAGTTATACCACGGGTTTCAATGTTGATTGAAAATTATGTTCATTGAGCTTTGTTTTGCTTTAGAGATTTTAAGTCTTTACTTTTGTCTTTACTTTTTAAGTTGGTTTATCATCCACAATCACTACAGACCAATAATTTTGCGCAAATATAATCTAGACCGCTGATCATTACGGCTGGTTATCTATGATAGCTGATGATAATTTGTTCGTATGAAGATATACTAATGTAAAGTTAAAACAAACTCAAAGATGATAATATGACATTTGATTCAATTTCCTGATCATCCCAAAAAAGATTGAACAAATAATTCTAATGAAACTATTTTCTTATTTGTAATTTAAATATTTAATCAGTTGTAGATTCAATTTATATACATAACGTGAAATATATTTTATCTAATAAAGTTATCAAAGCATTTCATCAGTCTGCGCAAGTTCGTAAATGAATTTTTTTTCTTACGCACCACCTGCCCCTGTTCACCATTTCTACCTCTATATTTTTTATTAGGGGTAAGAAAAAAGTTTCTACTCTTATAATTATAAAGTAAAATAAAATATATGGAATGGAAAATTTAGGGGTGGGATGGGGGATAGGTGCGAGTGATGGTGGAGGTAGGGTTGGGGTGGAGAGTAATTTTTTTTTATATTTTTGTAAAAGTAAAATATATAAAATAGAAAAGTTATCACTTCACTAGTATTAAAACTCATCCAAATTTTATGTTTTGTTAAGAAATTATCACGTGAGAAAGAGGAAAAGAGAAACATGTGGTGCCTTACTATTTTTCTTTTTATTTTTATTTTCACTTTAATTTCTTAGCATATTGTCCCCAATAAAAAAAATTTATGAGCAGATCTCTTTCTTTTCCCCACCCGAAACTTACAATTTGTTTGGATGGTTGTAATATATTGGTTGTAATATATTGTTGTTGGAAATTTGCCTTTGGCGGGAGTTGCAACCGACCAACTTTAACGGCTTAAACACTAGTGTAACGTATGTTGGAGAATCCAGTTCTTCACACATGCATGATCTACTAAGTACGTAGATAACCGTAGGGCCAAGAATCGTCAAATTTCATTGAGAAATGAAAGAGATATTGGTTCACGAAGTAAGGTGTTTGAAGCATGGAAAGTGTGGTATTGTGTGTAATTCTCCCTCATCGGTAGAGGAAGAAAGAATTGTTGTGTATATAAGATTCGAAATTGGTTTGGGGTTTGGGACCCCAAGGGGTATCCCATGTGTTTAAAGGAGGGAGGACCTAGATGTGCTTCGGTTCGAGGAAAGACCACACGCGCGCGCGCCGCCGCCCGCCCGTCCCGTTCCGGGTTCACGGGCTGTGGGCTGTGGGTCTTCTGATATTATCTTTTTGGGCCAGAAAACTTTGCAAGATGTACAGTTTGGTCCCTGAAGTTCAGAATTTCGACGGTCAAGACAGAAAAGCCAAGCACTCAATTCAGCCATTTATTTTGGCTGAATTACTCCTCATATAATGGCCAAATCTGTTGGTCTTTCTCCCATTTATGTTGGTGACTTTACTACCTCCATAATGGCCATTATTTGGCTATTATGGAGGCAGTTTTGAGGCAGTAAATCAGTCCATTCCTCACCTATATAAACACCCCCTTACACCATTGTTGAGGACACTTGATATGCACGAAAATACACAACCAGAAAAAATCTTCTTCCTACAACTTCCAAGCATCATTTCGTTATTCAATATTCTTCACGGTAGCTCTTGAGTTTCCTTTGCTCAAGGGTTCCATTGCTGTTTTATCTTGGGAGACAAATTGTCCAGGACGTATAAAGGATTCATACGGGGCAATATTGTCTTAAGGACAAAGTGCTACACTCGACTCAGCAAAAACAATTTACATTTTTCCGTCTTCTACAAAACTGGAATTTTCAGTTTTTCTTGTGTAACAATTGTAATTTTCAGATTTCATGTTGAATTATTGAAATCTTTGTTTATCCTTTCGAATACTTGTAATAGTTAAATACTTCCCGTACTGCTTTATAAAGTACCATAGAGCAAAACTCCCAAGAATTGTTTCATAATATATGGTATAATATTTGGATAGATTATATTAATTTCATCATTATATAATATTATATTTAAATAATTCAAAGATTAAATCGAAAAGAAAGATATAATACGGGTAGAATCGCTATAAAAGTGTAGGCTTTTGTTGGGTTCAAAACACATAAGTAAGGCACAACGGAAGTTTAAAATATTTGTTTCTTACTTACCCCAACAACATTTCTGGTATGGTTATACAACAATTAAACTTGTAACATAAAACATATACTTACAAGTTAGAATTATCTAGAATCTTTATCAAATGTGAGGTGCACACGCGGTTGCCCTTCCGATTGCAAGCTCCAAGCTTCAATGTATTTCTCTTTCGGAAAGCTAGGAAATCCGGCAGAGGTTCGAGAGAGTATTTGATTCTAAGTCTCTAAGGCTTAGAATGATTTTCGAAAATTGGTGTGTGAATAATGAAATGAATGTCACTATTTATAGTTGAAAAATAGGTCAAAACCGGATTAGGGTTTGACCCAAAATTCGAGGCAGAGGCGCCGCGACCCTAGGGTATGGGTGTCGCGGCGCTCGACGTGCTCCTGCACTGTCTCGATTTATTTTTCCGCGCATTCTTAATTACATCTAAAATCTAATTTTGACTTAATTAAAATAATCATTATTCATTTAAATATCTCGATTCCAAATCGAACATTTAATTACTCTCTCAATACATCCTTAGATCGAAACGGACAATCGACATAGTGTAATCCTACAGGCCTTCTCATATCGACATTAATCAAATTAAGGTCTACACGGAACTCCTAGACGGTGTCGGAAGACGAACTCAATATATGAAGTACGTTTACGCGAATCTAGTAAACTTAACCTTTATGTGGTAAGATAAAATTATTTCATTCACGACACACCCGATCAAGCTTAGGATTTGTCAAGTGTCTATCCAAATGACTTAATCATTGTATCTCGTCTATATTAGTTGACAACTAGACCATATTCTAAATATGTCTATTGCGTTGGCCAATGACTTAGTAAACCTGATATCACTGAGAATCCGAGTGTTCTCTCGAATATACATCCGAGGAATGAATCCTAATCTTGACTCAACTACCACCTTCATTCCACATCGTAATGTACCCAACACAAGCCGTATCTCAACCTATAAGGCATTTGAGCTTAGGACGGGATCAAAGTACATTACTTTGTAGACAAGGCGCGTATTGACCTCAAGTCTAAGGACTTCAATCTTTCACACGCTGATCATACTTTAGACAAGTATAACAAACAATATATCAGCAGGGTATACCAATACTTCTAAAGTATCCATGTGTCCATCACGAGTAGCCATTACTCGTAGTAGGTGAGACATACTACATCCTCTAAGGATGTGATGCAGACCACATGTCGACTTATCACATATCATCGATATCTCATTCTCGATGATCATTAGTCGAGACTATTTTAAGAGTTACGCTATCATGAATATCTCAGTCTATTAATAACAATGTAAGCTCAAGGAATGCACATTAATGAATAATTACAAACAATCAAATAATAATTCAATAATTGCAAATGCCAAAATATTAATCTCCATTAATAATAATACGAATGTGTATAAAGTACATTTGTCCTAATACAGATTGTCTTTAGGACATAAATATACTTTCAAAAAGTACACTAAAAGATAAAATAAAATTATCAAAAGATAAAATAATAAAAAATATATAAGGTAATTAAATCGGTCCTGATATAAAATGAGACTTTTAGTAAACACTATATTTAAACTAACAACAGTACGTAACAACCATCCAAACAGGTTGTTAGCCAGAACATCTTGGAATGACACATCTATTAGCGGCGTTAAGCTCGCCGCCGTTGACATTTCAGCCGGCCGGCGGCAACTCTCTACAATTAACTTTGAAAATCCAGGCAATAAGAGCAGTATTAGTTGAGGAAATTCCCCCAAATGCCCTTCGAAGAAAGCGTGATTCGACATGGAGAGGAGGTTTCAGTCTTGGAGTGTATTTAGGCCTTGCCCGTACTGGGTAAGTGTATGAGCTGAAATTGGGGTTACCGTTAAGGTTCGATGCAATTTCTAGGAAACTAAAGTGTTTTTTTTAAAAATATATATTCTAGAAGCTAAAGTTGTTGTCGTGTGATCAGCAGGTAATGATGCGTACAATAGATCCTTGTGGTCCGACTCTAAAGCATAATCAATACAATTAGCATTATCAAATCCTTTTCAAGTATTTAGATGAGATGTAGAGTGATGAGTGCATGATAAATCAAATTACAATAGATTATTACAGCTGAGGCCTAATAATCTGATTTCCCCCAAATCCCCGAATCAACACCCAAAAATCGTTCGGAACCCAAATGACACAAACCAGACATGCATTTCTATCATAAAACACATTCCGGACCTATTCGCGTATTCGGAATTTTTGAAAAAGATCTCTAAAGCTCGGGTTTGACCAAAGTCAACCCTTAGGTTCTAGTTTCTCTATTTCACAACCAATCACCCAAAACGCACCCGATTGCCTCGGGAACCGAAGGCTCGACTAAGTCATAAACATTGTTCCGGATCTAATGAAATTGAAAAAACTACGAAAAGGATGTGTTTACCCAAAAGTCAACTATGAGTCAAACCTTCCTATTCTCTTAACTTAGGAATTTCTAAACTTCTCAAAAAAGATCCGGAACCCACCCGATTACCTCGGGAACTATGTCACCCATCTCCGAAAGTCACAAGCAAACAAATAAGGGTTCGGGGAGGGAAAATTAGAGGTTTCTAAGTAAAACAAGTAAAATGACTTTTCGAGTCGTTACATCTAACAAGGATTAACACCCATATGCGGATTATTAACAAGATTCTACTCTATAATCATAGGATTTTCAACAAAATCCTTCTCAAGGGTTCAAGTTCAGATTGTTGGATTTCATAGTCCAAGTTCATACTTTTCTTCAAGTCTTGGATCGATTAAGGTATGTAGGGCTTCTATCCACGTGTGAGTTATAATTCATGAAACTTGTTTCTCTTAAGAATTAGAAAATTATATCTCAATTCATTATGAACCCTAAATACAAGTCTCTCTATTTATATGTGTGTGTGTGTTATCATGTTCAACCATGTCTCTGTTACCTGTATTCATGAGTATCATTTTGGTTATCATGAATCCGTTTGTAATATATGAATACTCATGTTTTGAATTCTACGAGTTCTTAAATACAAGTCATGAATCAATATTACTCAATTCCAGAAAATTGTACACGTTTCCATATTTCATACAAGATATATTACGTATCTATAAACATGTTATATTATACTTACAAATCATGTTTACAAATCATATTTACAAGTTATGTTTTATGAAATCCATGGGCTTCTAAGCCAACTATATCTATGTTCATGTTTTTTGAGTAACATAGATTACGGAGAAGGTTTAATACCCTAAAATACGTATGTCAACGTATGATAAGGATCGTTCCGCCCAGTTAGGACGATTCCTTCATTTTATTCATTGTGGGTTATTTATGGATCCATTCATATCATGTTCATGCATAATACCCTAGCAAAATATGAGATGACTTAGCTGATCGGGCAGAGATCTGACGCTACGTGCTCACATGGTGGTTACATATCGGTTTACAAATGATATCCCATGGATATATATACTTAAAATAATTTACTCTTGTTAGAGCATTTTCATGTCAAACCATGGTCATGTCCATGTTCAGTACAACTTACCGTTATAGTTTACAGTTACAGTTTCAGTTTCGTATTACCTCATGTATCCATGTTATTGATTTGGGTTTCCCATTTCCTGAGCTCCCCACTTACTATTCTTTCATTCAGTTGTTTTACATACAAGTACAATTTCAATGTACTTACGTCCCTATTACTCGGGGCCTGCAGTTCACGATGCATGCATTTATTTACAGGACGAGGAATATGCACGCTAGGACTTCATCATATCAGCTATTTGGTGAGCCCCACTTCCTTCGGGGCGTTGTCTTTACTTTTCAATAGTCATGTCATTTTAAACAATCAGGTATGCTGGGGGCCTTGTCCGAGCAATAGTTCAGTATTTTAGGCTCATGTCAGAGGCTTCATAGACTAGTCAATCATGTCATGTTGGGTATTTAGTTATGTTCAGTCTTGTGGGATACATTATCATATTTTCAGACTATTTCCGCACTTATGTTTTAAGACAGTAATTTCAATATTATTATGATATCACATGTTTTATTCAGGCTATTCACGTTTTACTTATATTCCGCATCAGTACATGTCCCATGTTGATTCAACAAGTCATGTGATTCGCTCGGTCACATACAGTCAGACATTGAGTGTCGTGTTACATCCATGCTCATGTTCGGGGCATGACAATTATTTAAAAAGTTAAATATTTCATTGTGTATAAACATAATTCACAATTTCAAAATGTTTTCTCTCACAATTTTTAAGTCGAGAATACTTTATATTTTTTTTTATTAAACTAAGACCGTTTTTCATAATTACTCACATAGAGAGGTCGCAAGTTACTTATCTAAGTCAGTACCCAAATTTAAGACATAAGTATATATTTTGACTTTATTTTGGTTCAATCCAGGTCTTATTAAATGGAAAAATACTTTCTTACTATAAAGTTTTTCATTCTTGTGATTCACACTTGAAATCTTCATTTAAGAATGAATGAAGTCTGTCTATCTCATCATATTCTTTCCTTATATTTTTACAATATCAAATTAAATTACTTACGATAAAAATAATTATTTAAATAGTCATAATCCGGGAACTTGGAAACTAAAGTAAATAACTTACTATAACAATTTAAATTTTATTACTAATATAAATATTATTTACACCATATAAAGTAGACACACTTGTCAAGTTTTCTATTGTAGCAGTATCCTACTTTTTTCTCTAGTGCCTTTCTTCTAATCAAAGAGTTAGAAGACAGATACCAAATTTATTTTGCTGGGTGCTGCTATAAAAACGCCTTTTAAGCTACCAATAGTGAGTGAATAGAGGAGTTAAGAGTAGTTTTCTTTCATTTTTTTTCCAAACTATCTATGTCGCTCTTTCATTCTCTTGTTCAAAATAATTCTCCCTTTTTCATATAAAAGAAACAACCAAATACCTTTTCAAAATCATTACGACTTTTTCATATTACTTTCATGATTGTTCGAAGGAATTTATTGTATCCGCAAGCACCAGAATACACCCCTATTTGATATTTGGGAAAAGGGTAAAAAATACTCCTCTACTTTTATTTATTGATCAGTTTTATACTCTATTACACGTTGAAGCTAATTTTTCTTCTGCCGTTATTAAAGTTATCAAAAATACCCCCCCAAATTAATCTGATTTCAATTGAAATTACTCATTCTCACTCTTTTAACCCGACTCGCGACAGAGTAAACTAAACCAAATTAAATCCCAACCCACTAAACTAAGCTAGCTCATCATCGTAGTGTGATTAGGCATTTGCCACCTCCATGTGAATTTGAAAAATGGCCACACCATTACCACACAATTGAACTTCCTTCGTGGCAGGGGCAAAACCGTCTGAAATAAGCTGCTTTTCAACAGGTAGAAGATGGGAAACATCATCTTGATCCATAGACAGCGTGGCCAGACTATCAAATTTGCAAGCGGATTCAGTAAAGGGTGCAATCAATATTATCAATATACATTTCAAAGGTAAATTCATCATAATCATTCTTCAACTGCACTTCATACCAAATTTGTTTCACTGAGATTAAGCACGGGTCTTCTAGTTTCTGGGTTTTCCTTGAAGTGACTGAGCAGACCCGCGGTTAATCTCAGTGAAACAAATTTGGTATGAACTTCAGCTGAAGAATGATTATGATGAATTTGCCCTTGAAATGTACATTGATAACTTGATTGCACCCTTTACTGAATCCTCTTGCAAATTTGATAGTCCGGTCACGCTGCCTATGGATCAGTATGATGTTTCCCATCTTCAACCTGTTGAAAAACAAAGTTGTTTTCATACGGTTTTGCCGCTGTCATGAAGGAAGTTCAATTATGTGGTAATGGTGTGGCCATTTTCCAAATTCACGTGGAGGTAGCAAAGGCCTAATCACACCACGGCGATGAACTGACTTAGTTTAGTGGGTTGAAGTTTAATTTGGTTTAGTTTAGTGGGTCGCGGGTCGGGTTAAAAGAGTGTGAACGGATAATTTCAATTGAAATCGAATTTATTTGGATAGATTTAGGGGTTTTCATTAAATGAGGGGTATTTTTGATAACTTTAGTAACGACGGGGAAATATTAGCCCCAACTTGTAATTGAGGATAAAACAGACCAATAAGTAAAAGTAGAGGGGTATTTTTGACCATTTTCCCTTGATATTTCTCACCTCCCAAACACTACCTTTCATCCACCTTCCCTCGACCTTACCATTTTTCCGATCCGCCACCCCTTCCGGCAAATGTGCGACGACCAATGATTAGAACACACGCGCTTGCGTACGAGCCTCCTGATTAGTAATATGATTTGTTAACATGTTCGCAAATTCCTTATGGAATTTGCAAACATGTTGACTCATCATATTACGAATCAGGAGGATCGTATACAAGCACTTGTGTCCTCATCCATAACATGATTTTTGAATATTTGCGTGCGATATTTTCTGGGTAAAAACTTATATCAAGTCACGCAATTTATACAGGAATTACAGTCTAAACTTATCTGTATTAGATATTATATAAAATTATACTAAATTTTCATGATTAAATCGTGGACTAAAGTGAGAATGTGCATTAATTGATAATTATGATTTAGTAATAAGAGTGTAGATTAAGATATACTCCTATTTGATGGTTGCACTTGTTCATGTAACGGGTACGGGTAAGCTTTTACGGCCATATTTGTCAGATATTTTGGTTCCAAAATTTGGAATAATAAATAGAGATTATCAATTTATTGTATGTTTATTAAATTGGTCTATTATTTCAATTTGAAACTTGATATATAGAATTTTAAGTTTGAAAAATAAGTTTTTCAAGTTTTACTCACAAAATTTCTATTTCGTTTTTATGTCTAAATACAATTTTAACTTTGATTTTTTTCCAATTTCAAGAAAAGCTCACATTAGAGAGAAGATTCCTATCGGCCATGAAGGATGCTTGTGATAATACGTACGGCAGCAAGATTTACCTGATCTAAAGGCAAAAGAAGAGAAAAAACAATGAAAATTATGTTATCTTAGAAAAATCATTATATAGTCATGATCAATAATTAAAATTGTCTTGAGCGGAGGATCTCTCGGAAACATCCGATCTACCTACTAAGATAGAAGTAACGTATGTCTACATTCTACCTTCCCCAGACCTCATGTTGTGAGATTTCACTGGGTATGTTGTTATTGCTGATGATGATGATCAATAATTAAAATAAATTTGGACACAGGATATGCAATCGAGGAGAATAAAAAGAGAATTAAAGACCCAAGTAGTTTTAATATAAAACCCCCTTCTTAATAAGGTGGGAAAAAACAACATGAGGAAAGCAAAATTATTAATTATAGTAAGTTACACGATCACTAATTCACGATACACTCAAAAAGAAGAAAAAATCTTAGTTTAATTTGCCCAGCTTATTGTAATATTATTTGCACTTCTGACTTCACAAATTATTTTTATATATTGTTTATTGTTCATGATTTGTCTCTTTCTTTGGATACCAGCTTCCTAATAAATAGGGAGAAACATATCCGAATCTACCATTTGAGAAAAAGTACAAAGTGAGAATTAATCTCTATTTCAAGTGCATCGGTCAACCTCTATATAAATAATTAAGCTTTCCATCAAGTGCATCCGTCAACCTCTATGTAAATAACTAAGCGGTGTATTTTAGTTTTGCAAGAGGTTTATTTTAATTGTTCACCAGTGAGAATTAGAGGGAAATATATACAAAAAAACTGTAGGAAAAGATAAAAGAAGCCGTAATTAAGAAGAAGGTGGTGTTTCACATTTTGAGAAATTGTCTGGATCTGATCGTTTTTCTTGCTTTGTTTTGTTTGTGATTATATTTTGTCTTGAGCCGAGGGTCTCCCGAAAACAGCTGCTCTACCTACCAAGATAGATGTAAGGTCTGTGTACACTCTACCCTCTCCAAACCCCACGTTGTAGGATTTCACTGAGTATGTTGTTGTTGTTGTACACAAGCTACAAATCAGTCTGCGTATGCTAATTTATCTTTTGGGCAATCTTTTCAAAAGTATTTTTGAATGTTAAATTATGAAAAAAAGCATATAAAAATTTAAAATTATATGACATGATCATTAGGAAAGACTATGATTAAAATTTTCAATTTATTTTAATTAAAATACAAGAAAATAAAGTCATAAAGCAGAGGGAGAGGGTGTGTTAGACTTGGGTCAAAGTTCTGTTTCTGTTATTGCCAATGCAAAACCATAGAGATGTGAGTACAATTTTTTGTTCTTGTAAGAGTAATTTTGTCTTGAACAATTAAAAACAACTTACATTTTTGCTTTGAAGGAGCACTTATTTTTTTCAACTTTTCGCTAGTACTACTATTCGAAATTATTTTTTTTTCAAAAATTTGACCAAAACCATTAGCTTCTAGAATATATAAAGGTAGTCCGGTGCATTAAGTTCTCGCTATGCATGGGATTTTCATTGTGTACACATATCCATATCATTCATTCATATCATTATTATTGACATTGAATTGTTGAGATACTGGAGAGGGGCTCATAAGCCGATTGATGCATATGGTATATGGTAAGAGAGTGATGATTGATGATGATACTATAGCCACAAAGTTGGGATCCGATAGAAAATTCCGGATGGGTATATGGACCTCATGAGTCCCTTATGGGTCACGTGACACCTACTACACGAACGTGTGTATATCGGGTACATATGACCATTGCATATCATCTGCATTGCATTTCATTCCTACTTCTTAATGTGTAGCTTATGCTATGTGTAGTTGGTGATGTAAAGATGTAGACTTTATGATCATGTGACTCTTAGTGGAAGAAATATCGGAACTTTATAATGTATTCTTAATATGAGACTGAACTATGAAACTTGATGGGACTAGACGCCATGAACGGGGTTTAGGTTGGATCCGATAACACTATCTTGGCTTAACACTAGTAAAGTTGGGAATTGTGGAGAGACTTGTGAATACAGACGATCTTTACACTTACTTGAACTATAGGACTTTACTAGTAGAGTTGGATAACTGATTTACTTATGTTTTAGTTAACTAAATAGTAGAGAAGTATAGGAAAGTACCAACCCTTGCCACCGCTATAGTTCGGGTCAGTCAATGATGTTGTTGGGTACACTTGTTTCACATACCCACTCTACACTTGATGCACTCTATGTACATGTACTTATCCGGATGCTAGCGGAGCATAGTCGCGATGTATTGGATAACTTCTTCAGAGTCCAGGGTGAGCTGCATACACTATCCCAACACTGAAACTCCTGCATCTATCATTTACTTTTCCGTCATTTATTTCAGACAGTGTTATGTACTCAAGTCTCAGACTTGTATTCTAAGTTAGTAGCTCTGTCTTCATGACAACTAGAGTTTGGGGATAGTTTTGCAAGGTTTATGTATTAAGTATTAAGACTTGCCAGTACTTCCATTGTTCTTTACTTTTTCGCATTTACATCTATATATATTTCTGTCATGAATGTTAGTGGTTCGCCTACGGGTTAGGGTAGGTTCCCTCACAGCACAAATGAGATTTTGGGTCGTGACAATATGATGGAATAATACTTGGGGTTTGAGGAAGAACTTACCTTAGGAGGTTTGGAAAGCTCTAGGGTCATTTCTCCTAAAAAATTCGACCAAAAATGAAGTAGAATGAAAGCTTTAGAAAATTTCACGTTCTGGGGCTTTTATAGGCAGAGTCGTTCTGCTCTAGCGTTCGCGCCGCATATCGCGAAATGCTAGAGAATTTCGCCAAGCACTAAAGCATTTCACCAAATTCTAGAGCATTTCGAAACACATTTCAAAACAAAATACCTAAAAACTTTTGGGTCAATATGTGTCCAAAAGTGTGTCGCAAACGCGGCCGCATAATGCAATCTGCGAGGCGTATCTGTCCAGCTGATTACTTTGTGTCCTTTCAGTAGAATGGTCATAACTGCTTGTACAGATGTCTATTTGACATTCACCATATATGTATGAAAAGGTATTTCAAAGTTCTAAAACTTTCATTAAGGATGTTTTCCCAAATTTCAAGAGAATAATAGGGATATAGTCGCTTGAAGTAAGCCCTTCTGCAAACTCACTCGAAAATATTGTCCGTAGTGTAACTTCCAACTTTAATTCGTTCGAAGACTCTTCTTATGATTTGATTGAGTTTCGAAACACTTTATACACCCCTCATATTTGTTCCATTATATCTCCATATTACGAGTCAAACCTTAGCCCGAAAGTATAGGATGTTACATTATCTCTCATTTGGGATCATTCGTACTCGAATGATGGTTTTGGCTAGAAATGGGACTAACTCTGGAATTCTACAGAAATTTCGGCAGGGTTTTCTTTGTAGATAGGACTATCCCAACATTTCTCAAACACCTGCCAACTAATAGAGCATAACCACAAGCCTCACAGGACATCATAATACACATAACATAAAACATATACATGAATACTGGTCTGTCATGGATACGTGAATACTGAACTGAAATGGGTACATGAATACCGAACTGATATAGATATACGAATACTGAATTGCAATGAATATTTCAGTCCTGAGCTAACATGAGTATCTGAGTACTGAACTAACATGTATATCTGAGTAGTAAATTGACATGAATGTTTGAGTACTGAACTAACATAAATATCTGAGTGTTAAGCTGGCATGAATATCTGAGTACTGAACTGACATGAATATTATAACATGAGATCTGAATAATGGAAACATAAATGTCTTGACATGAGATCTAAATACTGGAAACCTAAATGTTATAACATGATACAAGTGTGAGATGACCACTTTGGTGTTAATTCTAGCTCATAAGCCACTTGACCGATCCTTCGTAGGATCTTGTATGGTCTAATATATTTGGGACTAAGTTCCTCTCTCTTCTCAAATCGTATTACGCCTTTAATAGGCAAGACTTTCAAGAAACACCCAGTCGTTAACATGAAACTCTGAATCTCTACGTCGCATATCTGAATAGGACTTCCGACGACTCTTAGCCATTTTCAAATGCTCCTGAATCAATTTAACTTTTTCCATAGCCTGATGGACTAAGTTTGGCCCTAGCAATTCTACTTTGCCAATTTTATACCAACCAATAGGTGATCTGCACATTCGCCAACACAAGGCTTCAAACGATGCCATCTAGATACTAGCATGATATCTATAACTATACACAAACTCAATGAGATACAAATGATCATCCCAATTATTTTTAAAACCTAGAACACATGCTCTCAACATATCTTCGAGCCTCTGGATTGTGCGCTTTGCTTGACCATCTGTCTGAGGATGAAAAACAATACTGAGATTTACCTTGGTACCCAACCCTTTCTGAAAGACTTTCAAAAATTTGTTATGAACTATTTATCTAAAACAATGGGCATTGGAGTCCCATGCAATCTAACGATTTCCTGAGTATACTACTTGGCGTAGTCTTCCACTGAATTTGTGGTCCTCACTGGCAAAGGTGTGCTGAGTTAGTATGTTGCTTTGCAATCCCCAAATAAAATCATGCTTTCTAAATGAGCAAGGTACCCTATTATAAAGTTCATGTTTATCATTTTCACTTAGGACTATCTGCATTCGGTGCTTAACCACCGGACTTCTAATGTCCAACTTTCACTTGCTGACAATTTGGATACTTAGTCGCATAATCTGCTACATCTTTTTTTTCATGTCATCCCACCAATAAATCTTCTCAAGATTATAATACATTTTTGTGGAGCTTGGGTAGGTAAAATATCTGAAACTGTGTGCCTCTACCGTAATCATCTCTCTGTGTCTATCTACATATGGGATGCAAAATTTTCCTTGGTACCTTAGAGTATCATCATCTTCCCTTGTTCAAAAGCCATGGATTTATTCTTTTGAATCTCTTCTTTGAGTTGTAATAGATAGGGATCATTAAACTGTTTTCCTCTTTTGATCAACTACTAAAGAGGATTTGCCTCTGTTCTGTACAATAACTCTACCATCTTTGAGGTTAAAAAATTTAACTCCTAGGTTTGCTAAGCGATGAACTTCTCTCATCATGAATCTCTTGTCTGCTTCAACATGAGCCAAACTACTCATATTTGATTTCTTTTGAGATACTTTCTGAATATTCATAGTCTTATTGCACTATAAGTCTTTGACCAACACCATAAATATTAAATTCCCATGCAATGGCACCATCGTCATAACACATGACTTGGAATGATCTCAAAGCTTTTCTATGATCTCCTAATTGACAACAACTGAGCTTGACACAAATCGATAGTCGATCATTCGAATCGCTTTGTGTTTCTTGTACACGTGAGGCACATTCCTTATGGAGACTATCTCATTTTTCCCTCATTACTGAACTGGGGTTCTTCATGTCTCATGCTAACCCTTCGGGTTTCAAAAGTTCAAATGGACTTACTGACGATTTACATATCTTTCCCTTAGACCAAAGGCTAAGGTCTTATACTTGCAGATCCTTCTTCTTTGTTGAGATCTGACCAACTTTTCTTATCTTCTGTAATTCATTGGACTTTACGTCGCTGACGACTCATCTTTCGACTCACTTCTGAGCAATATTCTTTATTAAAAAAAACTGAATTACTTACATGGACTAGGAACTAATGTACTTCTAATTGGCATATTCTATCTTAACGACTTAACTCTGCTCACATTGTCAATCTTAGGGAGGCCCCTTTTTGATAATTCTTAAAGTCTACTCTTCTGTAGTTTGCTCTCCTACTGCTTAACTGATTTCTCCTGCCACTTATCACTATACTTCAAATTAACTTAAACCATTTGGGTTCTAACATAGATCTCCGGTATTCAAATTGTTACCTCCTCACTAGTGTTAACCTGACTGAAGAAATCAAAACGTACCTCTGCTGAAATTACTAGTTCATCATATCTACTCAAAACTTACTTACTATTCTTCTACTAACCACATGGTAGAATCATGTTATGTGATTCTGATTTGAATACTAAAGTGAAGCATAAAGTTATTTCAAATTTCCCTCATTATCCGACCTTATTCTACGATCGTATATTATTTTTTTTGAACTATAGACATGGATCAAACTTTGGAAAAAATTTATTTGTCTAAAATGAAAAATTAAAATACCTAACCCCAAACTTTTGGTACACTTTAAAATCATATCAGACTATACATATCTGTGGCAACCACTTAATCACATATCTAAGAGGGGACTATCACATCTTCTTATATCGTAATAATATCTACTTCTTGTAGTAACCCACCAACTACTTCCTAGTTCTGATCTGAATAACTTGAACAAATTGAAATCATTCCCTAAAATTCAATAGCTCTTTGTTCTCATGTTGTACGTCATCTCTTCTATTCATTAGCATGGGTTATACAAGAAATATATTTCTTCAAAAATCATAACACTTTAGAATCATAAGTAATTTATCTGTAGGCACCTTTCTGTTTAAAATTACGACAATCAGTTTATGCCCGAACAATACATCATTGGTGTCTCTTACCTCTATGGCCCATACTGCATGTGACTGAAATCCTGGAGCTCCGAAATTATGTTTCCTGCTAAACTTTACCTTTCTGATCATATCTAGACCTCGGGACTGGTGCACTGGTTGCAGATAAAGCAGGTCCTGATGACCTTCTGTTGAAAATTGTCTGCCTCCACCTCCCTAAGATCCTCCATGAGTAAAGTTTCATGTATACTTAGCTCTTTTGTTGATTTCTCTGCTTTCTGCAATTTCTCATTCTTCTTCTTTGTACGTCATTATTATTCAACTTCCAAATCCATCATACAACATCCTCTTCTCGGGCGACATAAACTTTATTCCCCATTTCAATATAATCTCGAGTCTCCTTCGTTACTATTAGACATTTCACAATCATTCCCCGGTAGGTAACATCCTCACTTGCAACTTGAATTTCCTACTCATCTCTTATGTATTCGATACGTATGAAATTCGATAGGAAGGCAATGTTACTTACTGCTCTAAGCTTCATGGCACTATCTAGAGTGGAAGAAGTGGGGCAATCCTAAATGTCTTGGTAGTTAACCATTTATATGTGTGGCCAACACATACATATAAAGGAAACTCCATTGTACACGGTTTCATAAACTCTCTAAGACACTTGAACCTAGGGGTCTGATACAAAGCTTTGTCAATCTTCGAACCTGGGCCTGGATGTAACACGACACTCGGTGTCTGACGGCATGTGATAGTGTAGCCCACAAGGCTGAACATAACTGAATACCTAACATGACGTAATTGACTTGTATATGAAACCACTGAAATGAGTATGAACTAATGAACTGTTGATGGAACAAGGCCCCCAGCATACATGAGTGTTTAACATGACATAACTATTGGAAAGTAAAGACAACACCTCGAAGGAAGTGGGGATCACCAAATAACTGATATGATGAAGTCCTAGCGTGCAGATCCCTCGTCCAGTAAATAAATGTCTGCATCGTGAAATGCAGTCCCCGAGTAATAGGGACGTAAGTACACTAGAATTGTACTTATAAGTAAAACAACTGAATGAAAGAATAGTAAGTGGGGAGCTCAGAAAATGGGCAACCCAAATCAATAACATGGATACATGAGGTAATACGAAACTGAAACTGAAACGGTAACCGTAAACTATAACTGTAAGTTGTACTGAACATGGACATGACCATGATCTGACATGAAAGTGTTGTAACAAGAATAAATCATTTTAATTATATATATATCCATGAGAGATCATTAGTAAACCGATATGTAACCCCCACGTGAGCACGTAGCGTCAGATCTCTGCCCGATCAACTAAGTCATCTCATATTTTGCCAGGGTATGAGACATGAACATGATATGAATAGATCTATAAATAACCCGCAATGGATAACATGAAGGAATCGTCGTAACTGGGAAGAATGATCCTTATCCTACGTTGACATACGTAGTTTAAGGTATTAAACCTTCTGGGTAATCTGTGCTACTCCCAAAATATGAACATGGATATAGTTGGCTTAGAAGCCCATGAATTTCATAAACATGATTTGTAAGTATAATATAACATGTTTATAGATACGTAATATAACTTGTATGAAACATGGAAACATGTACAATTTTCTGGAATTGAGTAATATTGATTAATAACTTATATTTAAGAACCCATAAAATTCAAAACACGAGTATTCATAGATTAAGAATGGATTCATGATAACCAAAGTGACATTCATGAATCCAAGTAATGAAAACATCGTTGAACATGATATATATATATATATATATATATATATAGACTTCTATTTAGGGTTCATCATGAATTGAGATATAATTTCCTACTTCTGAGGAGAAACGTGTTTCATGAATTATACGTGGCGTGAGGAAGAACAATGATGTTTCCACACGTGGATAGAAGCTCTACATACCTTAATCGATCCAAGACTTGAAGAAAAGGTCTGAACTTAAAAGAAGAAATCCAACAATCTGAACTTGAAACCTTGAGAAAGGTTTTTTTGAAAAATCTAGGATTGTAGAGTAGAATCTTGTTAATAACCCGCATATGGGTGTTAATCCTTATTAATATAATGGAATAATACTTGGGGTTTGAAGAACTCACATTAGGAGGTTTGAGGAATCTCTAGGGTCTTTTCTCCTCAAAAAGTCGGTAAAAATGAAAGATTTTAGAAAATTTCACGTTCTGGGATTTTTATAGACAAGGCTGTTCTGATCTAGTGTTCTGCGCCACATATCGCAAAACGCTAGAGCATTTCGCCAAATGCTAAAGCATTTAGAAACGCATTTCAAAACAGAATATGTGATAAATTTTTGGTCAACATGCGTCGCAAACGCGACCGCATAATGCAATCTGTGAGGCGTATCGGTCCAGCGGACTACTCTGCGTCCTTTCAGTAAAACGATCATAACTTTTTGTATAGATGTTTGTTTGACCTCCACCATATATGGATGGAAAGGTATTTCAAAGGGCTACAAATTTCATTGGGAAGTTTTTCCAAATTCCCAAAGAATAAGGGGGATACAGTCACTTGAAATAAGCCCTTCCGCAAACTCACTTGAAAACATGGTCTGTAGTGTAGCTTCCAACTTTAATTTGTCCGAAGACTCTTCTCATGACTTGATTAAGTTTCAAAACACTTTATACACTCCTCATCTTAATTCCATTATATCCTCATATTATAGGTCAAACTTAGCCCGAATATACGGAATGTTACCATAATAATTGTGAATATTAAAAATACTTATAACCTAAAGAACACCTAGGACTACAACCACCTTCAAGAAATGGTCTTGCAGTCTCCTAGGCCTCAGAAAAAATAAAAAAACTAACCAAATTAGTTACATAATTGTTGTATTAGAATATCAGGTACTAAACATTTGTAGCGACAATATAAAAGATGACTCTACTTTTCACATAGAATAGTATATTGTAAGACATTTGATTGAGTAAAGAAAGGGAAAAAACATAGAGGTGAAGTTTCTTTTGATCAGATTCTATGTGTAGCGATGAATACCATAATATTGAATGGGGTTTGGCAACTAGATTCCAAAGAACATGAAGTTTTGGATTGGAAAGATGATTGTGTTCATGTTATAACTTTTAAGTTAAAAATGATCTTCTTGATTTTTAACGTTCATTGATAAATTCACTTCACCCATTTATTGTTACTATCTAACTATTTGTATACAAAAATATATATAGGAGTTAACAATTTATTGAACATCATTACTTTTTTTTTTAAGCTTAAGAAGTTATCATAATAATGAAGGATGAATAAGTAATTTACATGATTTGTATCTCTACAGTCATTCAATTATCATCAAGATGGTTGATGGACTTAGAATGTAATAATTCTCAATTCATCTTCAAAGATTAAACAAATAATTCTAGTGAAATTATTTTATTTGTGATTTAAATATTTAATCAATTATAGTTTCAGTTTACATGCACAACGTGAAAATATATTATCCAATAAAGTTATCAAAGCATTATTTCATCAGTGCATTCAAGTCTTTCAACCTCACTTCACTAGTCATAGAACTCATCCTTATTTTATGCTTTGTTAAGAAACTATCACATGAGAAAGAGGAAAAGAGAAACATGTGGTGCTTTAACAGGCGTTTGACCACGGGATTTGAAAGCATAGTTTCATATTTTGATTTCAAATCAATGTTTACTAATAAAATCTGCATAAAATTTTAATTTCAATTTTAAATCTTTGATTCTTCAAAAAGTAGGATTGGGATTTTAAATTGTGGTTTCAAAAATATTAAATATAAAATTTGACTCATAAGTTTATATTTTATCAAAAAGACCCATCATTTTAAGTTTGCAAAAAAAAAACAAAAATTCATTCTTGACGTAAAAAAATTGTCCATACCATGTAGATGGATTATGTTAAATGACAGTTAGTTGCAATTAATATTGATTTTTTTGACCAATGAAACTTTGTCAAATTATATGTATTTGAAAGCTACAATTACATATAATTGCAAATATTTATTTATAAAAAGAACACGGAGATACTTTATTAATGCGACACCTAGGATATTCTGATACATTGTTTATGAACTATGATTTGCCTATGTGGTAAGATTGAATAAGAGTTGAGAAAGTTTTAATAGTCTTACCAAATTATGGGATTTTCATATTTATGAGGAAAAAAAAAATACTAACATAAGAAATTCGAATTGCGTGTCCAAATAAATTTTCAACTTCAAATCAACATGATTTCAAGCTCTAAACTTGACACGAATTGCTACTTTAGTCCCCAAATTATGATTAGTCTTTAAAACACCCCTAAGCTTGGGTAACTGGATTTTAATATACCCCCGAACTCATACACCTTAGTGAGGGTAGTCACTCGCGGTCCAGCTGAAATTTCCAGTTGATGTGTCCTCCACATGAATAATTTATAAGTCAAATAATAAGAAAAAAATACAACTGGATAATACCAACCTGATAACCCGCCGATCAATTAAATCATCTTAAACACTCTAGAACTCTCCATTTCTCTCAAAGCACTCTCTGTTGCTTAAAAACACTCTCCTCACCCTTTGATTTTCATGAAAATTTTAGGGTTTTAGCCCAAACCCAAATTGTGTTCCATGATAAAACATCAAATAAAAGAATACACTAATACATAGGCAAATCTTCAATGTTCTTGATCACTTCAACTTTTGCTCATAGTTATTCTTCTTCTTCAACAAACCCAGATAATAACATTAGCTTGCTATGAAAATGGTGGTTCATACTACGGATTTGGTCAGGGAGATGCAGAAATAGTACTTCAAGATCCATTACGTGTCCAATGAATTTTGTTCTTCTTCGTATCTGTTATTTTGGCACAAATCTTTTTGGTTCAACAAAAGAAAGAGTTCGAGAAGGTTCAATTCGAAAAATTTGCAAGAACATTGACCTCTCACCTATACAAAGTGAACGAAAATCAGTGACAAAACCCAGCAAAATTAGATGCAAAATTGACTCTTCTAAATAGAACATACCCTACAAAATTATTGTTGGGAGTTTTGCTCTATGGTACTTTATAAAGCGGTACGGGAAGTATTTAACTATTACAAGTATTCGAAAGGATAAACAAAGATTCAATAATTCAACATGGAATCTGAAAATTACAATAGTTACACAAGTAAAAACTGGAAATTCCAGTTTTATAGAAGACGGAAAAATATAAATTGGTTTTTGCTGAGTCGAGTGTAGCACTCAGTCCTTAAGACAATATTGCCCCGTATGTATATACGTCCTGGACAATTTGTCTCCCAAGATAAAACAGCAATGGAACCCTTGATCAAAGGAAACTCAAGAGCTACCGTGAAGAATATTGAGTAACGAAATGATTCTTGGAAGTTGTAGGAAGAAAACTATTTCGGTTGTGTATTTTCGTGCACTATTTTTCTGCATCTGTTTCTGTATTTTCGTGCATATGTCTTAGTGCTCAACAATGGTGTAAGGGGGTGTTTATATAGGTGAGGGAGGGGCTGAAAAACTGCCTCCATAATAGCCAAATAATGGCCATTATGGAGGTAGTAAAGCCACCAACATAAATGGTGAAAGACCAACGGATTTGGCCATTATAGGAGGAGTAATTCAGCCAAAATAAATGGCTGAATTGAGGGCTTGGCAACTGCTTTAACTGTCCAGATTCTGGAAACTTGAGGGACCAAACTGCACATCTTGAAACTTCGGGGACCAAACTCGTAAATCGAAAGAATTCTGGTCCGAATCGTACATCTGGAAACTTCGGGATCAAACCGTACTTCGGCAAAGTTTTCTGGCCCAAAAAGATAATATCAGAAGACCCACAGCCCACAGCCCACAGCCCCGTGACCCCGTGACCCCGAGACCCCGAGACCCCGAGACCCCGAGACCCCGAGACCCCGAGACCCCGAGACCCCGAGACCCCGAGACCCCGAGAACCCGGAACCCGGAACCCGGAACTCGGAACCGGACCGGCGGGCGGCGGCGGCGCGCGGCGGCGGCGCGCGTGGTCTTTCCTCGAACCGAAGCACATCTAGGTCCTCCCTCCTTTAAACACATGGGATACCCCTTGGGGTCCCAAACCCCAAACCAATTTCGAATCTTATATACACAACAATTCTTTCTTCCTCTACCGATGAGGGAGAATTACACACAATACCACACTTTCCATGCTTCAAACACCTTACTTCGTGAACCAATATCTCTTTCATTTCTCAATGAAATTTGACGATTCTTGGCCATACGGTTATCTACGTACTTAGTAGATCATGCATGTGTGAAGAACCGGATTCTCCAACATACGTTACACTAGTGTTTAAGCCGTTAAAGTTGGTCGGTCGCAACTCCCGCCAAAGGCAAATTTCCAACAATTATACTACAATTGACATATCAAAAATAAAAATTACATACCTTGTAGTTTTGATAAATCCAAAATTTCCTTCCCGAATTGTCTCCCGATCATGAAATTCTTCGCACTGCCGAAAATTCACTTTTACAAACTCTAGTCATGAATGTAATTGAGAGAGATACCAACAAATATAACTAATAACTTTGCAATGAGAAAAGAAGGTGAAATAAAAAAAATTGAATTCAACTTGGGGTGTATTTTAATGAAGGATGAATTAAATAGAGGAGAAAGCTTCTTAGTCGTTGCAATAGGGGGGGGGGGGGGATAAAGAGAAATGTAAAAATGTGTTTTTTACCGTTTGAAAGCTGATATGGCAAATCTCATACGCGTGGAAGAGTTTGAGTACACTTGTTATGTCATATGACAACCCGATGTTGTATTAAAATTCACTTAGTCAAGCTTAGGAATATTTTTAAAACTAATCATAATTTGGAGAGTAAAATTACAATTCGTGCTAAATTTAAAGGTATTTTAACCACTCATGCCATTTGTTTTCACTTAAATTTCCTAGCATAGAGTGACCAATAAAGAAAAACATGGGCAAGATCTTTTTTTTTTCCCACCCGAAATTATCTTGGAATGACACATCTATTAGCAGCGATAAGCTCGCCGCCGGTGACATTTCAGCCGGCCGGCGGCAAATCTCTACAATTAACTTCGAAAATCCAGGCAATAAGAGCAGTATCAGTTGAGGAAATTCCCCCAAATGCCCTTCGAAGAAAGCGTGATTCGACATGGAGAGGAGGTTTCAGTCTTGGAGTGGATTTGGGCCTTGCCCGTACTGGGCTTGCCCTTAGTAAAGGCTTCAACTTTCGACCCTTAATGGTAACCCCAATTTAAGCTCATACACTTACAAAGCAAACCACATTCGTATATGGGATTTTGATTTGGTGGATTTTAGGTTTTGGAATTGAGAGGACAAAAGCTTGAACTTCGAATTATTGATATTGCCCTAAAACAGGTACTCCCTTTATCCCAATATGTTTAAAGAGCTTTGCACCTTTCTATATTCCGTTTAAATATTCGCAATTTCCATTTCCATTTTACTTTTCGTAGAAGATATTTGTTATGGATCAGTATATAGTATTAGCTCATGTATTACTCCATTTGTCCCAAAATACTTGTCATATTTTGCTTCCCGAAAGTCAATTTGACTAATTTTCGAAGCTAACAACAACAACATATCCGGTGTAATTCCAACAAGTGTGTTATGAGTAGAGTAGAGTGTACGCAGACCTTACCCCTGCCTTGGCAGGTAGAAAGGTTATTCCCGATAGACCCTCGGCTCAAGTAAAGCAGAAATAACATCAGGATAGCAAGAAAGCTAAAGCTGAAGAAACAACAAATACTAACAGAAAATTAAGAATAAGAAACATGCGAATACTAAAATAAAAATACAAGAAAATGACGGAAATAATACTGATCCAACAAGAAGGAAAATAAGTCCTACTACTAGCCTTCTACCTTAATCCTCGACCTCCGCACCCTCCTATCTAGGGTCTATGTCCTCGGTAAGCTGGATAATTTTCGAAGCTAAATCAAACTAAATTCATTCAATATTTTAAAATTAAGATTTTGATATTTGAAAACTATACCAAAAGTACTATAAGTTGAAATTCTTCTCATATCATTATGGTAAAAGAATATGTTAAATAGTTGGTCAAAGTTCATGTAGTTTGAGTCTCAAGAAGCGAAACATGACAAATATTTTGAGATGGAGGGAGGTAAAGTTTTCCTTTCTGTAATTCGTACCCAATCAAATATGCCTGTCAAATTGGAGTATTTAATTGTCAAGGTTAATATTTTCATACAGCTTATTTATGTTTAATGTAGAAAGATTTAATTTTTATGGTAATTTATCAGCTGGTTATTGATGTGACTGTTGAATACTATGATTTAGTTATTCTTTCATTTATATTTGTTAAGAGTTAAATTGACATTCCAGTATTTGAAGTTTAATGAGTATGGTTTTGTTGGAAAGTTAGGAAGTGGATGAGTTTATAATTGGACTTCCTTTGTCAAGTGATGGAAAGGAAACTCCACAATCTAACAAAGTTCGAAGTGTTGCTGGTAGGCTTGCTGTTCGAGCTGCTGAGAGGTAATAATTGTTTAGCATTTTCGATCTGTTTTTACCTACCCAATCATCACATAAACACTACTATTGTCATTGCCTAAACATTTTATCAACTGTGATCTTATGAAAGTCCTGAAGATTATGTCTCAAGTTGCTTGAAAATGAATATTCTTGAAAATTCTTTTGGACGTCTATCGATTATTGATCTGTCCAGAAACATGTTCGCTTGTTATGCGTTACTAACCAAAACTGATCTGATTATTACCTTCTAGCCTATAGGGCTACTAGCTGACTTCCTATTTTCAGAAACCTTTGAGCTAGTAAGCTTTGGTTTTACAAATTATTGATACCAATTCTAATTCTCTAGTCATTCTCTTAGATCATGTTTAAATTCATTTTTACAAGTGGTGAGGTCCCTTCTGCCATGATCTGTCATCTTCTTATTGATGTTGTCTTGGAGACCATTGTTCGTAATAACCTTTTTGTGATTAGGGGCTGGAGAGTATATCTGCAGGAAGAGTATGGGACAACAATAGAGGCCATGAGCTACATGGTCGATAGGTAACAAGTTCTGACTTGTCACTGTATTTACTGAAGAGGTTTCGAGAATCAAGTACTTCTCCAGTTCTTTACATCAAGTTTCAATATGTTTCCTTATTTTAAAGATCTACACTATCCAAGGAAGAATCATGATCTCACTTGGTAATCTACAAAGTTTTTCAACATCAATTCACTGCAGAATTGGACTTTTTGTACAGATATGATCTCTTCTTTTGTTTTTGTTTAGGGGTATCCCAGATCGTATAATCACAAGCATTGTCTTAAGGCTTGGTTGTTATTTATGAAATAGTTACCTGCTTCAAAAAAAAAGTATTTCTACTTCTCTTGCTAATAAATTGATTGTCAAGTATATATCAGAAATATCTGTAAGCACTTGATACTCATCCCTTATGTTCATTCAAACATTTATTATGAAATACAAATTCTTAATGTAAAAGCTTCTTTTGGTGACAGTATAGGGCCATGATAGCGTGTTAGTCCTACAGGGTTGATCAGTTAATGCAGAACAAACTTTGATCCGGTGCTGAGTTTATCAACTTATTTCAGAGCCTATATTGCCAATTCAAGCAATTTCAGAAACATTAGCAACTAGCATGTGCCTTTTATTTGTTTTAATTGGTAACTAATGTATCTTAGTGAAAATTTGCACAAATAGGATGCTAGGTGTGGTTCATGATAGGGCACATCAGACAGAGATACATATTTTTTTATATGAGAATATGATAAAAGTTATTCTAATTCTAAATGAACATCATCAAATTTTTAGGGGCCTCAGAAAATCTGCTCGTGAAGGGAAACAAGATGCCTATGCTGCTGCTGTATGTATTCATCATCTTTTTTATACTTCTCCCTTACATGTTCTTCACATAGACTGGAAATAGAAAACCTATTTCTATGATTATGAACTGAGGTTTATAGTATAATTGCAGATGGTGCTTGAGAGATACTTTTTAGAATCAGGTCGGAGAATCGAGCTAGTGTTACCCAAGCAATTGGATCTCCAAGAGAGGCTAAAGAAGGGATGTTCTAAGGATGCTGATTATTTTACAGATGAATCTGATTAGTTGATAATTTGCAAACCCTTTCAGGTACCCCCAACAACTTCCTAGTTGTAGGAAAGAAGGTTGAATGGATCAATACAGTGATTGTGATAGCTCTAGCCACTTGAATAGTACTTATACCTTAAGAAGACATGGATGTTTCATTCTTTTATATAATTTTTTAAATGTCTTGCTCCTGAATATTATGTTCGAGAGAAAAGCACTCATATATCTTGTTCAAGGAAAAGGCGTAGGGGTGGTCAAGAATGTGATTAAGAAGGTATGTGATGAACTTTTGAAATATCCTGCAAGCTACTGCTGTTACATATTTGCAAATACATGCATAGAAAGAGTTGTAAGTTATGTTGTTCAGACTCTTCAAGAATAAGGTGTGTGTCAGATCCTCTAAAAGCTATGCATATTTGGAAGTACCGACACGGTGTATCATTTTTGGAGGGTCCGAGCAACATAAGTTGGAAGTGTAAAGACATGAGTTGTGCTCAAACAACAAGATGAAACTACAATTTCATTATAAGAGTCCCTTTGGGGTGTTAATGTCGTTGGAAAATAAATCCCTGCATAGCTCTCCATAAAATCTGCACACCAGGTCAATGAAGACGGGGCTTTTGAGGTTCTTCCAACAGTATAACAATTCTTCCACATCTGCCAAACCCCTCATTTTCCCCTCTTCCACAATCATCTCCACAAGATAATTCTCAAAGCTCCTGCATGAATCTTCCACATCATCCTGAACTAACACTTCTTTTTTAGTTGCTGCACTCAATCTCCTCATGTAAGCCGGGGTGAGGGGTGATGGAAATGGTGCTTTGTGATGTTCCACTTCTGAGAAACTCTTGAGCTCCATGACTTGGTCCTCCTCTCTCCCTCTTCTTCTTAGCCGTTCAGTCTCATGTACTGAATGGCCAAACCTAAGTTTTCTTATAAAGAGGGGCTTTCTGAGTCTGCACTTGAACAACCTTAGAATTTTCTTGCATGGATTGAAAAGCTTGCGTTTGAAGGGACCAAAAGCTTTCACTTTCATTGTCGGAACCTTTATGGTTGGGGAAAGAGTACGGATAAAGCAAAAAACTTGAAAATGATTGTTTGAGGCTTATCTTTCTCAGTTTGGAATTGACAGGATAGTTGTTGCCTGTTGTTGATGTTCTGAGACAAAATGTTCGTTTGTTGAAAGGTTGGTGTGTTGGAGGTGAGGTGTGGATGAAGGTACCCCTTTTTCTAAGGTGGGAAAATGATGAGTTGTGGGCTACACGTTTCATATTGAACTAAAGGTGGTGGTATGCATGAAAGAAATGTCTTCAATACTCTTGCTATATCTTCCTATGGTTTTTGTTAATAGCTTAGTCTCACCTGCTATATTTAGGGTGTGTTTGGTATTTTCTTAGAAAACAAGTGAATTTTTTACTTATTTTCTAGTGTTTGATATGTAAGCAAAAAAATATTATCCTAAGAGAATTTATATGTAATCTACCAAAATATTATGGGGGTGGGATGGGTGGGGAGTGGGTGTATGGGGGTGGTGGGGGTGAGATGGTGAAGGGGTTGGGGGCGTTGGGGAGGTGATAGTAAACTTGAAATGTCACTTATGGATTTGTTTTCCCTATTGTCTTTAGGGAAGTCATTTTTCTCATTTTTAAGGAACTTGTTTTCCTAAGGAAAATGTTTTTCAAGACATATTGACCAACCAAACATGGGAAAATAGGAAAATATTTTCTGTTTTCCTTCATACCAAACACACACTTAGTTGTTTACCGAGCTAATAATTGTTAATATGAAATATTGGACCAACACTTGATGGTGTACCATGAAGTTAGATAGAATGGACCTGACAAAATTTCAAAAGCATCATTAAGTGCAACATCAAATAATTCCAAATATATAAGATTAAGCTAGAAACTTTGGAGTTGATAAAATTCCGATGGGATTAATAAATCCACGTAACTTGCCGATTCAATTCTTGGAGAGACTAGAACTAATTTACAGTTCCCGATCCGTATCATTGAATCATGTAGAAGTAGGGATGACAACGGATAAGATCTGGATCGGATCCTACTAGATCCAGATCCATATCCGTTTTTCATACCTGAATCCAGATCCGGATCCAGATCCAGCGGATCCATAAAAATCATATCTAAATCCGGATCCACGGATCGGATCTGGATCCACATGTAAAAAAAATTACCTTGCTAAGAATTTTTTTTTGAACTGACAAACGATTTTTACTTAAGTAACAGTTTACTGTTTTTCAATTTTGAAATGTTCATATGAGATATTTTATTCGTTGTCTCATTTTGATTGTGAGCTATTAATTAAAAATGTTGGATAATGACAATAGTTGTGAAAAATGCTGACTAGTATTTCCACAATGCAGAACTTGCATGTGCTTGGAATCTTCATAAATGAAGTGAATATAATTTTAACTACTTGTCTATGGAGATGTTATTCATTCACTAATATAACATTGATTTTATTATCGAAGTTACCTCATTATTTTTTTATTTTTGAGATAACGCGGGGATAAATTAAACTTGTTTTGAGAATTAAATTTGCAAGGATGTGCTTAGCAATTTTAAGAAAATACTTATAAAATTACATTCTAGGTTATGAATATATTTAATAAAAAATGGATCCACGGGTCGGATCTGGACCGGATACGGATCTCAAATACAAGATCCAGATCCAGATCCGATCCATCAGAAACAGATCCGGGTCCGATCCGGATCCGTCGGGTCCAAATTTTGAAGATCCATATCCTATAAAACGGATCTGGATACACCGGATCCGGACCGGGTTCAGGATCCATTGCCATCTCTATGTAGAAGGCTAAAATATGGAGTATTTGTTATTTCATACGATTTATTTGAACAAGTGCTGGTAATTTAATAGACACCAGGCTATTATTACATTATTTTGTCAATGAAGAGAAAACACGGCAAATATACAACAATGACTGCTATACCGCTATGTCAAACTAGTTAAGATCGATTACATAAATCTTCTACGTCTACTCCGTTCTAGTTGGACGCATTTCAGTCCAAATGGATACGCATAGAAAGCACCAGCTCAGGTTAATTGTTATCACCATTAACGGACAAACGTATGCCTAAGCAATAAAATTAATGTGAATATACAGAAACTCCGCTCCTTTTCTTCCTTTCTTTTCTAGACAATAAAATAATATCCTCAATCTTCTTGTACAAATGAAGGATCCCTTGCAACTGCATGGCCACAAAGTGAAATCACTTCAAAACAATTTTATTTGTGATCCTCCCAACTGAAATATATGAAACAAAAACAGGAAGGAAAATTTAGGAAATAGTCTTAATATCAACACACGGGGAGGGGCCGCAGGAGGAAAGAGGAAGGGGAACGTAAACAAAGACGAGTGGAAAAGAATAAAACAGTAAAAGAGAGGATCCTCTACTCTTTGGAGCCAGCAGAAAATGCCCAGTTCCTACGCATTGCCAGCAGGAGCAGCTACGGTCATCACCATTTATTCACATGATATCACAAGCAGCCCATCTCAAGTCTTGGTTTACTTAATATTGGCTCCCATGTAATATTATCCATGCTCTAGATGTCCAATCCTGAGCGTATAAGGGGGTGTTAGAGTTTCACAGTGTGATGGGGTTGGTTGCCTCATTATATGGACTTGAACAATCCTCACCTCATGAACTAGCTTTTGAAGTTGAGTTAGGCCCAAGATCAATTTCTTAACATGGAGGTTGAGAGAGAAATGGCATAGTGCCTCACAACATCCATTCAATTCCGGCCAACACCGAATAATGCATGAGAATAGAAACATATCAGAAACCCAAGGACTCTCGATGAGCAAGTAGAGTGCTAGTTCACTTCAAATCTTATGAGCCATGATTCATAAACTAAAGAAGAAACAAAAAAAATGTTAGAAAAGAAAATAAAAATAACACTTACTAGACTTTCCAGAAATCTCTTTTAAGTAGCAAATTGTCTCATTAGCTCTAGCACGGCACAATTCGATACCACAATGATGATATGTCCAAATTCGTTTCAACAAGGGCATCAAAAGTTCTTTAAAAACAAAATTCTAGTTTGATGAAAATCAAAATTGTAATGAGTGGAGAGTTCTCTAACCTTGGAATTACTTTCAAGACGAACCAGGTAACAATAAATTGTCTCCAACATGCCAATGTGGTCATGCTACACTGACATGGTCGAGTTCAGACAATGCTTGATTCTATTGAATAGAGGAGCTCTTTAACTGTTCCTTGGTACTGACATCCAGTGGAAGTTGGTCCCATTTTTTAAAGGCTGAGTCCCAACCTATATTCATACCAAACAATTTAATCGCAATTTGCTAGAAGTCCACAACATAAATTTGAAAACCAAACCTGCAAATTTTAAAAGTCAATTCGACTAAATTTCAAAGTTAAATTAGATTATATTACTTCAATATTTTAAAATTGAAATTTAGATATTCGGAAACTATACGAAAAGTACTATAAGTTGCAATTCTTCTCATATTAATATGATAAAAAAAAATATAGCTCAAAATGTTGGTCAAAGTTGATATAGTTTGACTCTTGAAAAGTGTAATGTGACAAGTATTTTGGGACAGGGAGTAATATACAAGAAACTGTAGGGAAAAGAAGATCTTACCCAATCACGACAGAATGAGCAGCTGTAGAATTTAGAGCAACTCTGGTAGAGGCAGTTGCAAGTTGAGATTGACCTTTGAATCTTTGATAGTGATAACAATAAGCTGATATCAAATAGGACACAAATGATTGAGATTAACCTTTGAGTCTGAGATAGTTATAACAGTTAACAAGAAGCTGATGGCAAATAGAAGGGAAGAAAAGATTAAATGCAGATACTTTAAAGTGAAGAGTACAACAAAATACCATGTAATATTTAGATTTACTCAACTTATGAAGGACCCAAACTTCAATGTTTAGCAATAAGGCTTTCCTTCTCACTGGTTTCATGGAGATACTTTATAAGAAAAGGTAAATTTCGCCCGTATATAGGAGGAAACACCACTTGTTGATACTTTCATGGAGATACTTACACAATACCTTAATGAACAAACATTCTTTCTAGAAATTTTTTTATACAACCAAGTCATTATCAGTTTAAAAACTTTAACCTTATGCAAGAAATCATTTCAATCTAAGAGGATAGAAAAAGATACAAGAAAACACCAATGGCATCTTGAAAACTATACATGTATTTATAGTTGACCTAAATATATAGTATGAGCTTAACATACCTTCAAGATGCAAAACTTCTGATATTAAGATACTTCAGAAACCCCAATGCTTGGGATAATTCTTGGTAGCAGCTTAACTTGAGGTACTGAATTTGATTCATCGTTGCTAGGAAGAGAAGGTATCTCGTTTTCCAAAATAGAATAAGCATCTGCAAATGCCTACGGAAAGTAACTTTTATTAGAATAGTTATATGCAGTCAACATTCAATGATTATAATTTTTAATCAGTCTAATTCGTTCAGTAGCAACTTCGGTCCCAAAATAACAAATTGTGACTTAGGAACCAACTTCATCCATATGTCAAACAAGATGCACCCAAAGAGAATACCAAGACTTTGTTACCTCAGGCAATATATTACTTAATGAAAAAGCAGTCAATCGCTTTTAAAGAACAAAGTATTTTTTTAGCTGAATTTTACATATTTGAGGGCTTAAGAGGAATTAATGCTTTTCATTTTTAACTGATGTGTGATGCTACCTTTTCAATAGAAACATATCCCATGCCATTTGAAAATGTCAGAAGACCTTTCTGATTCAAGCTTCTACGTATGCAAATTACCCTCAAAATAGAGGAAGTATTGTGTCAAGATTGAAACTTACACAAATTGGTAGAATGGCGAAATAAAACAAACTGATAGAGGGCGCCACCAAGAGTGGAGCCTGACACTTATCACTTGCATCAACTGTATTAATATTAGAAAAAATAGCTAATGACAAATGAAAAGCTCCTTTAATCTAGGGGTGATTGAGGGATATGTATGGTACTCTGGTTAATTCATTAACCAAAACATCCCCGCTGCTAGCCAGCCTGGAAGGAATCCTTTGCTGCCAACCTCTTAGGAGATTCAAATACATTTAACACATTTTATCCAATTGATTTTTAAAAGCTAAGAAACCTAAAGTATCACAAGTTTTCCATTTTTGCCCGACCCACAAGTTTTTTCTAGTTCTACTAACATCGGGATGATTACATGGATTTATATTTCTTACTTATTATCCATATTTCATTACAAATATTTTCTAGAAAATTTAATACAAGCAATCCCAGCTAACCTTGATGCATTGGTGTATACGGAAGCAGTTCCGCCCCACATTATTGGTTGGGTACAGAGGATCATCAATGCAAATTGGATCAATGCTACAAAATAAAACCAGGGATAAAAAGGAAGGAAAATCATCACAAAACAGAGCGAGAGATTCACAAGAAACAAAATCAGGAGGTTCAACAATTTGCCACACCTGCACCCTCGTTCCCTCTTTATGTATAAGCCGCTTCCCTGTATTGAGACACGTATTTGACGAGGATCAAACACATTCCTGGGGACAAAAAGAAGGATTTACATCTGAGTACCCTTTTGCATCTTTTTCTTTTGAGGGGAAAAGGGGTGTCATAGTGGTTTGGACTTCAGACGTATAAGTTAACTAAAATGTGTGGCCGCTTGTAAGAAGGAAAACATGAGACAAAAATAATGAAGAAAATACTCTTTCAAGCAGCTCAAACTCACCCAAAGAAGTAGAAAAAATCCATCAGGAGGCTCCCCAAGTTCTACAAAATAAGATCAAAGAAAGTTACACTCAATAACTCTGATGCATCAGAAGAAAAAAATTAACGAAGCTTAGTTCTAATGAATTGAAACAAAGTTAATTTCTTCCATAGAGGCACACTACAGCATTTAACAAACTCGGCAAGAATAAAATTGTAGGAGCATCCCTCGTCCCCTATCATATTGCTATAAAAATGGAAAGACATGAGCCTCTGTGCAAGGATATCCAATTAACCTGCATGCCGCAATTCTATACAAGCATTGAGCAGGAGAGGAGGTTGGATTTTTCATTCTTACGTTATATACTAGCAGTCAAGTTTTACATCTTTTGAGAGAAAGATCGGGCTTGTTCATTCAGGTACAATGTGATACATTATTTTATAGTTATGTAGGTAAGCCAACAGAGAGGCTTTCTCATACATTCATCTTTCTCAAACATCTAATTTCTAAAATAAGGCAAAAGATCTAATATGGCATGCAAGGAAAGAAATTTAAAATAAGACAAGCAGCTCAAAGATGATGTGAAACCTCCATGTAATAACTTAGAGAGGTGGTCCATTCCACAAGGCTATCGTAGTGCATCAGACAGGCACCTAAAGTTTTTGCTATTTGAACCCATCGCCCCATTTCCCAAAAGAGAAACCATGTTGCACCAACACTGATCAATATCTCATGCTTACTGGTAGATAATTTTGGAGAAAGGAAACATGTATATTCATCAGCAACAAGGTGATACTGGTATTCAATATTTACAATTTACTGGTAGATAATATCTTTTGAGTGTGATTTCCAATCTTTCAGTTTCAGTAATGCCATTGAGTATTTTACTAAAGTTAAAAAGGTCAACCTTTTCACCTAAGCCCTCCTTTTTACCTTGCTACATTATCTTATTTTTAAAGAGAAAAAAAAACACAGAAAACCCAAAAACATGAATTTCACCCGCTCACTATAGCCAATAATTAATCTCGCAAGATTAAACCCTCATATGAGAAACTCAGCTGGCTAGGTTGTCCTGCTGCTGAGAAATGTCTCCCTCCGCTTTGTTCTTCGCTGTTGGTGTTTAGACAGGAAATCATCTTATGTTATATTGCAGGTTCTTCTATATAGTGTGAAAGGTACGATGAATGTTTTCATCACAATATGTGCAACTCAATAACAAAGATAATGGAGACATCGTCACAATCAATGTTGAACATGTCATGCTCACCGATGTTAGCATTTAACCATAAAAACAGGGGTCAATCGCCAAAAAATTAAACGAAAAAAAAAAAGGAAAATAAGAAAGGGAAGAATTCAATCGTACTTGATCAATAGGTTGACCGTAATGATGTTCGTGCTGCAAAAACCGTGCGATCAACAGTACCTATTAAATGGTGAAAACATTTAAGAGACATTCAAACACATTTTAACATAAAGAGATAGAATGAAATCAAGGGAAGCAAAACACCTAAGATAAGAATGCCAAGAATTGGAAGACAGAACTAATAAGATTCAGTATTTCACTTTTGCTTGAAACGAATGGCTGAAAAGTTTTACGGATAACAAGATTTAATAGATAATGGCCACTATCCAGATATTTCCACTTCCCAACAAACCACAAGATTTCTGTTTGAACTTGTGTTAGACTCAGAAACCACTATCTAATTTCCACTTTTTGCCCCATAATTATAAGGTGCTTGGAGACTCAAATGGTATAAAAGCAAAATAACAACTGCTAGAGAATGAAATGGAGGAACCCAGCTTTTACTTCATGGCTACTTGTTCTGGTTTTCTGCTAACGACTGCTACAGAATGAAATGGAGTGCAGCTGAGACAGTAGGACATCTGTTTTTACACTGCAGAATCACAGACCAGCTATGTATGATTTTTATCAATCTCATAGGCATGTCCTGGACAATGCCTAGCAAGATTGTTGACACTCTTTCTAGCTGGGAGGAGGCTGGGATTGGGGCAAGGAATAGAAGCTACTGGAGAATCATTCCAGCTTGCATATGGTGGACTATCTGGAAGGAAAGAAATTCCAGATGTTTTGAGGATAGAAGTAGCACTCTACAGAAGATCAAGACAGACTTTATTTGGCTATTTTGTTTTTGGTGTACAAAGAACTCCTATGTAGATGCAGAATCAATCCTAGAAGTACTTGATTCATGTTAGGATTGTGTTTTCTTAGCTTCTTAGTTTTCATACTTTCTTCTGTTAAGGGGATTTTCAGTACTACCTAAGTACTGGTTTATAATACAAAGTTGTTACCTGTTTAAAAAAAAGAATGAAATGGAGGGTTATGTGACCGCATTCAACAACTGAAAAATAATTAATCGACATAGGGAACTCTAAGGTAACTCCAGTCAGTGTTTTGTGGAATATAATCTAGATTCTAGAACTTCATCAAAATGATAGTTACAAAAAGTCACTCATCACTAAATGGATAAATCAAAACTTCCAGCCTGAATTTATAATAGGATTATGAGGACATACATTTCATCTTCACAATTAAAATGAATCAATTTGAGCATAAGTATAGCCTATTCTGGGAAAATATGAACAGGAAGAGAAAGGAGGGAAAATAATAGTGAAAATAGAGGAGAAGGAGAAAGTTAAGGAGATCTATCTTTTTTCCATGCATGGTTGGGGTTGAAAACAAGGGAAAGAAAAATTATTCGACTTCTCGTTGTCATTGATTCAAATTTTGGGTAAAGAAGAAAATGGTACGCTCTTATTTTCATCCCCTAATTGTTACAGCACCAAAGCAAGAGAGGAAAACTCTTTAAGCTGTCCCTTTCTCTCTCTTCCTTTCTCTACCTCCCAAGCACAGCAGAAAAGTAACCGGTCAATCTTCATCTTGGTTTGGGTTGAAACAAGAATGGAGAGTAAAATTGTCGGACTTTTTTTCATTGATTAAAATTTTAGGCAAGATGAAAATGATTCTCTTATTTTCATTCCCTAATTTCTACAGCACCCAAGCAAGAGAAAGAAAACTCTTTGATCATCCATTTTTCTCTTCCTTCCTCAACATCTAAGCAAAGTACAGGAGTAACCAGAAAATCTCCTTTTGCCTCGACAGCCCTCACTAATCCGCACATAATGTAGTGTCAAGAAGGGATTGAAGCAGCTTAGCAAAGAGGCCACTGCAGGAAATGAGTAGAGGGCAGCAAAAAATGTAGGTGTGCATTCACCATTCATAAAGCATAAGAATGAATACACCCCTATATACCAAGGTAGCTCATTTTTTGAAAACTTAAAAGGTTTAAATTCGCAATTGTGGGAGATGGCAGGAAGGCTAGATTTTGACATGAACGTTGGCTTGGCAACTCTCCTGTTAAAGATATGTATCCGGATCGCTTCAGCATCACCTCTTCCAAAGACGCTATTATTTCAGATTTCAGACAAGAGCATGGTTGACTTGCTACTTTCAAGAGGAACTTAAATGATTGGGAATTTTATAGATACCAAGCCTTCTTAACTTACTCAGCAGCACTCTCCCAGCCCTTCTTCATCTGATTGTATCATTTGGAAAGGTAAAGCAAAGGACACCTTCTCTGTAATATCATGCTATGCGATTTCTACTCAAGTTTGATCTCAGAACACTCCCTGGCCATGGAATCCATATGGACAGGAATGACTCCACTTAAGGTCAAATGTTTCTCTTGGTTGGTGTTCAAAAAGGCATTTCTCACGTAAACCTTCAAAGAAGACGCACGCAGCTATGCAACAGATGCGTACTATTTAAAAATATCGCTTCCTTCATTGTGAATTTACTTCTCAAATCTGGAAGTTTATTCTCAACATATTTGGCATTGTTTGGTATATGCCCAAAACAACCCTACAGTTTTTGCAAGGATGGCACAGAGCAGTAAGGAAGAGTGACGTATATTTTTTTTTTGAGACTGGTATATATATATATAAAATCAGCACTAAGTTAGTGCAGCACCATAATTACAAATAGCCCAAGAACCATACTGTGCAAATAGGAGAGTGATGTATTTAAGCATAACCAAAAGAACAAAGCTTGAATATCAAGGGAGAACAGAGTACATAGACAATATAAACACTTTTAGGTAACTGTAAGGATCATAGTTTCCTTCGCTTTACACAAAATACCTCCTTTCAAATTAAACAAAAGACTCAAGGAAATATTGATGATAGAAAAGCTTACTAGACAATATGAACTTAAACCGCCTGAATATGACTGGTCAAGACTGCGATCTGCTAGGAACTGTTTTAGCACCAAAGCAAGAGGTGTGGCAGCAGGAAACTGTTCTGTGAGCTCTTTTACCTATCATCAATAAAGGAAACATGTGATAAGATAAATACACATGCATAACCAATTGACAGGCTCGACATAACAAAATATCGAAGTGATAAAAATTAAGAATATATATTTCTGAATTTGATCCCACAAGTATAATGCAACCTCTTCAAGACTTACCAGCTCTGTGGTCTGTAATCCTGTATGTGAAGGTGATTTGAAACTAATATCAAGTCGAACAGCTTTTACATCCTTCCCACATTCATTCACCTTAGACCGCTGTGGTGAAGATGAGGAATCCGAACAAGTTGAATCTGCCTGAAAAGTATTGCCTTCATCAACAGTAAACTGAGTTGGTTCTGCTTTTGGTGTTTGTAAATTTGATAGAGACGACAAAATGAGATCATGTGGAACTTCCACCACAAGCATTATGATTGGTATCTGTAGAACAACATAGCATGGAAAAATGACTAGGTCAGAAAAGGCAAAATGTTTTTTTTTTGTGATAAAGGAGAGTATACAAAAGGTATTATGGCTAACATAAAGAAAAACACTAAGCTGATGAGAATCAAGAAGGAAAAAGATTTTGGATTGCAGAGACATTACAGCAGTATTCTCCACGATCTTCAGAGAATCATTTTTTACCCACTCCTGGTTAGCCAGATATCTAGCTGCGTGCTGCAAAGTGCTCTATGTCAGCAACAAGGAGCTCCATTTAGAATAAGCTATATTTGTATCAAATTGGACAACCAAGGGTGAAGCAATACAAAATTCTTGTTTAGTTCTTCTTTTTATTAATCAATACTCCCTCCGTCCCATTTTCCGTGACACTTTCCTTTTTAGTTTGTCCAAAAAAGAATTGACTCATTTCCCTTTTTTGAAACTTTTTAATCTTCGCATCCCCATTTTACATTAATGACTTGTTGGGGCCCACAAGAAAACACAACATTTCCTCCTTCAATGATTAGAGAAGAATATTCCATGTATTCCTGGATACCTGAAGGCATGTTTCTTTGATCCCATTTCGCCCCTCTAAGATCCCAGCTTCTTTAATCGGTTCCTACGGGGAAAAATAAGAAAAGAATATAATGTGATATCCTTTCTCCTAAACTCTTTTTCTCAATACCCGAAAGATATAACATAAGCACATAATAGCCAAGACATGCTTACCAGATTCCTCACAGGAGGAAGACAAACCACAAGGTCCACATCACTTGACGGGAGTGACAACCCAGTAGCATTTGAACCAAAAATGTTTGTACGAGATCTAGGCCATAATACTTGTAGAGAACGCGCAACACGCTTTACAGCCCAATTAAGGTAAGGCTTCCTGATCAGATTCTCAGAGGCAACCTTGAATATCATCATAGATCACCAACAATAAGCATCATGTAATATCCAATTGCCAATATTTTGTATCCTTAATTCTGGCTAATTACTGAAATCATACTGCAGAAGCTACTACTCTCTCGGACTATACCTGTTTGCAGAAGCTCTCAATTTCGTCATGAAGGCGACTATGTATCATTGAAAGACAGGCCTTCTTTGCAGTAGAGTTCAGCGTTTCAGGAGGTTGAAGTGGGAATGCAACATCTGGCTGGAAAAGAAAAAGAAAGAACCAAAGTATAGTTTTCCACCCAAGCAGACAGAAACTTGTGAATAGAGAAGTTATGAAACTGCAAACCGGATTCTCAGATTTGTAAATTTACATGTTCTTGATCGCGAGTTAACTGAGAAATTGCGATGAGGCGATCCTGCAGCAAAGCTCCAGGTAGAGGTTGTGTTAACTGATGGGCTGAGAGACTTTTACTCCTCCAAGCAGGCCAAACTACTTCACTACCATCCATGCGTATACAAGCTTCTTCAAAATTAATTCCATCATGGAACCAACCCTTGACACCCCAATTTCTGGGGCTGGAGCTACCAGACCGAACTGTTGGAAAACCTCTGTGCCTTCTAGAATCACCAACTGGAGAAGGAGGAGGTGGACGAGGAGCATGTGGAACACAAAGGACCACAGGTGATGGAGGCCTCTTGATCCTAGGTTGCTCCCGCCTGCTGGGAGGAACACAGGGACTTTTATGATCATGACTGCGGTTAAAATCTGATCTCGATCTCTCCCTTGACATACTGGGAATGACAATGGGTCGTAGAATGGGGTATGGAAGTGAATCCACAGACTTTGCTTCACCATCAGCAGACAAATTGGACAAGGATCCTGAAGCATTCTCTACTGTCACTAGATCTGCTGCTGACGAGGACTGCAGAACCTTGCTGCTAATCTCACTTCCTGGTATAACATAACCAAGAGCCTGATGTCCTGAACCTAAAGGATCGAATGGGGAGCAAAAGGAAGCACCAGATGGAGAAGTCAAACCATTTGTACTGTAGGAAGAAGAGAAGGCAACCATATCATCAACTGCCCTGGTCATATCTGCTTCCCTCCATGCCCATGAGCTATCATCCGAGCTAAGAGAGGGAGGACGTGAAAAATTAGTACCGAGATGATCAGAAGGATTCCAATACATAACACCACCTCCAAAGTACTGATTATAGTCCACCCCAGAAACAGCATGTACCTCTAACTCTTCTTCAGACATCCAGTGATAATCATGGTCTTCACCCACTTCATGTGAATTTGAAAGATCGGCGAAGTCCATTAAGTCACCAGAATATACCCTTTCATCCTCAGTACTCACTGCATTACAGTGCATGCTTTGGGCTGCTATATCCTGCTGGAAAGAAGTTCTCCTAGAGATAAACCCAGCATCATAATTGCATGTAACTGATGGAGCAGCTAGTCTATTGATACTGCGCACCATTGGGGGCCAATCTAAACTCATTGGCAAAGGTCCGGATATGATTCCAGGGCACCCTGTTTCAATTGAAGAATTTCTAACATGACGTACATTACGTAGAAAAGAATGACGAAAATGACTTTTCCAGTTGTGACTGACATCAAGGTGCAACCTATCAGTAGCAGGTGGGAGATGTGAATCACCGCATGGAAGATGAACAGGAGCTACACTGGGCCACTCATATGAAACATAAGATGGAGAATTCATTGTCCCGGTATCATAAACATCAACACTTCTTTGCTCCTTTAAAGAGATAAATTTTGTGTTGGGATCACTACCTTTAGTTTGTTTCTCAAGAAAACCTGATCTGTTGTTCGATTTTTTAAACTCCTTGCAGTTTGATTGAGTGGGTTCAGATTCAATCACAGGCATTACAGAAGATACACCAGAATCGCCATCCCTATTGGTAGTTTCCACTGCAACAGCTACCATTCCATTTCCAATCACCCCCCCTGTGGGCAAATGGTCTGTCAAACAAGGATTCCTGCAACCTTCAAAAGAACCAGCAGAGCCACGATCCCCACCGCTTCGACTCAGAATGTTCATTTCCACTTCACGTTTCTCATTGGCAATACAAGAATCTTTTGATCCGCTTTGAACAACTGAATTTACAGTGACACAATCAGACCTTGGAACCCCATCTGGGGAGCTGACAGAAATAAAGGACTTCTGAGAATTTCTTTTCTGACATTTCCCATCTTCCCCAGAAGTAATCAAGCTAGGATTTTTTATCTTGTTTCTTTCTTTCCTTTTCTTCCTTGCAGCACTTCTAACAGGTTGCCTATCTGGTCCTTCACCATGTCCCTGCAGACAGTCGGTCAGTTACAAACTATTTACAACATAACTTGGATATCTGATCCATAGAAGAGAGATAATTACAACCATATCAACCAAAGATGGAAGACTCTCTTTATCAAGATCCTTCTGTTGTACTTTATTGACCGATCCACTAGGCAAACTACTATGTACATTATCACCACGAAATTTATCGACCAAACTATGTACATTATCACCACACATGAACATGTCTCCCTTATCCTGCATATATAAGAAAGTAAAGAACCACATAATATAGAATTTTTTCTTACTAAAAAGTATTTCTATGGAAAGTCTTCAGGATCAGAGTTGTACCTCAGTGCTTTTAACAACCCTTAAACCATCTGTAGTAGGTTTTGGCAAAGGATTTGATTTCTTCACTTTACGGTTTTTCCCTTTTTTCTTACGATTAGAAGCACCAAGTATCTCCTTGTTTTGCTTTGGTAAGGAATACAAGTTTTCGTCCTCTAGTAGCTCATACTTTGTACAGTCAAGAGAAATAACCATGAGTAAACCCCGTAATTTTCTTAATATACAATCAGAAAGAGTATTAACAGATTCTAATGAACTAAAAAATAGTTTTTCACTGTCAGGAGACTCGCAAACTGTATGTGGACATGCCAACAGCACAGTGAAGATATCCTGAAGCATAAACAAACAATTAAGTAACTGGTCGAATGAACATGAAACTCCAAATACTGATGCATGACAAGTGCTCTGTGCAACTCTTGCATCTGACCCTCTGAGATTCACAAAGTTCCTTCGATTAGACAAAGTAGTGTTACCCCTCAGAGGTTGTTCTAGCGCTGAACTGCACAGCCAAGCTTTATCTGCTGAAACACCTCTTGCCCCCTTCAAAGTATCAGCAATCTGAAAGACATAATTGGAGATTGAACAGCATAAGACTGTCACGCAGGAAGAATAGACGACTCATCCCAACAATCAGAAGCTTAACAGCTGAACTGCTAACATCTCAATCATTTGATTGACATAGTTAGGCAGGAGAGGAGTGCTATGAGAAACATACTAGCAGATGTCATTATGTAATAGTTGCTATTTGTGAAAAAATATGATTAATGGGAAGTATATCAAACCAAAATCAAACAATTATCACTGGTGTGTTATATTAAATTACTCGCAGCTATAACATACATGACCAGAAGCAAATATGCTGGGTTTTTTGTTTCGTTTTGCTTTTTTCTTTTTCTTCCTTCGTTTTTAGAAATGAAGCGAACACACTGTTTTGAGGTAACTACAGGAAAGGAGTAGCATATTTGATAATTCAAGTGATTTGTAAGGCTTCCTGGAGAAAAAATATAGTTTAACAGTGACAAAGAAGTTTATCCAAAGATTCAAATAACCGTCATTAACCAAACACATATTCACCAACATGCTATGACCACTGGACCATTTTCAAAAGAAGAGAGAGAGAGAGAGAGATTATTTAAAGGGATGTACATACATACAGTACCTAAAAATCGAGATAAGTTTTCGTTTGAGTAGACTCAAATAATTGGTAAAGCATGAGTACAAGAAACAACAGTGTGTACTTACTAGTCTATTTTATGAAAATATAGAGAAACATCTTAGTTAAGAAGCTACATGATTTGATAGTTTAGTTAATTCTCACGGATGCCTGCAGTGTATACTCTCTTTTGCTTTTCCAAATCAAAGAGGCATCCTCAGCATTCCTTTAAATTTCCTTTTTTCACATCTCAACTTAATTTTTTAATACAGATTTTAGCCTACTCGCGACTCTCAGCCACTTACTGTTCAGATGGATTCTTGATGACTCTGAAACGTGTACTTTCCATTTAACAAGCTATTACTACTCCAAAATGTCTATGTCATTATCTCTTTCCTATTAGAGGGAAAGTTCAGGTTTTTAACATCCATGAATGGAAATGCCACCACATATACAAATTGAAACATACTGTAATCTCATTGAATGAACTTGAAGCACATTAAATACAGCAAACAGAAAAAGGCTCAACATAAAGAAGTACCAGTGATTTTGACGCTTTCCCTAAGCCAAGTCGAAGAATCTTTCCCCTCATTGCCTCATCCAACTTTCCCCACCAATCTACACACCCTTTTTTCCTCCAAAATGCATTAGCTCCTACACCTACAGCATTCACCTTATCTTTCAACTTAACACCTCTCTTTTTCCCATTATTATTATGATTCAACCACGCCAACCTTAACGCCACCTCCAACCTATTCGCCATGAAAGCCTCGATACTATAATACCCTTTAGCTTTCAACCACCCTAATTCCACCCATTCTAAGCTCAACCCACTCTCCTCCCCCCTCAAAAACATCCCATTCGAAACACCATCCATTGCAGTCACAAAACTATCCACATTTTCGACAAACCCCTCACTTACAGTCAAACAATCAACAAAATCCAACAAACCCGAAACCCCATTTCCCCCTTCTTCCCCTTCTTTCGAGCAGAAAACCCTAACCGAGCTACGAACTCGTTGTTCTAACTCGTTCGACTCAGCAACTCGAGATAACAACCCGTGAGACTTCCTGAAACAAATGCTTGGAAGATCGGAATCGTTAGCGGGCATGTCGGGTAATATGAAGAAGAAACCGTGACCGTTTGATTGGAGTTTAGTGATCATTTGAATAACGATTTGGATAAAATTGGAGTGGACGATGGTGAGATGAGCTTGGCGTTGAGGAATTGAAAGGGAAGTGAACCATTTGAGAAGAGATGATCTAGGGTTAGGGTTAGGGTTAGGATTGGGGGATTGTGAATTATTGTATAGAGAAATGTGGGATGTAAGGGAATCAAAAAGCTGTTGTCTTGAAATGTTCATCGGCAAGTTTTTCTCAGGTGGTTGCAGAGAGAAATTCGGAAGAAGACGACCAAAGCCCAAAAAGGTCAGAGATTTTCTTTTTCTTTTTTTATAATACTGAAACTGGAAGGAAAAAGAAAAAGAAAAAGTAAAAGTAATTTTATGACAGCAGTTGGAATTCTTTTGAAACTAAGTTTTTAAAGTGTATCCAACAGTTTAAATACTGAGGTTTAGTATTCACGTATAGTGATAAAACTAGCTAGTATTGGAATTCTAATAAATATTAGTTCTGGCCGAGAGAAAACATTCAATTTAAATAAAAATTAATAATAGTTGAAAACTCAATGTAATTGAAAAAAGAAATTATAACGTTAGTGGCTAGACTAACTTGTACTCCCTCAACTAATTTATGGTTAGCCTGCTATAATCTGGACGATACCAAATAATCTAGCAATTAAGGCAGAAACGGATAGACTCACATTGTAATGAAATTGACACTCAAATTTAAAATCTTCACATTGTTCATCTTTTGACGGTAATATAACTAAAAAAGTTAGAAAATGTAATATTACATTATTATTTTATGTGACTAGAGTGCTTATACTGTACAATAATATATTAATTCATGGACTTACGCTGCCATTTGTCACAAAGTAGTTGCTGTTTGGAGGGATAATAATGGTATCTGCAATTTTCTACCAATGAAAATCCTTAGGTGAATGACACTTGATGGATTTGCACGTCTCAGACCTATGTTAGGTTGGTTGTCCTATGGTTTTGCTGTAATTTTTTATCACATCCCAACAATGAAGGCCTATATATGAGATGCTTCTTGTTTCACTATAGCAACTGCAATGAAAGCTTAATGGATATAATTACCTAGTATAGATACTGGTAAGAGGTCATATGCATCTAGTGGAGTTGCGCACTACTTGATCCAAACACCACCATTACCAAAAAGGAAAAATAGCAGAGAACAATGAGTTACTGGCATCTAACAAAGTATTCATGTATGCGGGCTAGTGTTGCCTTCTCAATTTGAAAGCTGTGTTGTTTGGAAGGTGATAAACTGGGAGAAAGTGCAAGTGACTTCTAATGAATGCAGATACTGATGACATGAAACCATAAATCAACATCCCAAAATCAATCGCAAAACAAGAAATGCAAGACTTCACGTCCCCGAGGCGAATCAAAAACCATCAAATAAAATCTAATGGTTGGCTTAAAAAGTTCAGAATGTTTTTAGATCTGCATTACTGGCAAGAGTCAGGAAAATGAATACACCACCACTTCACCTACATTCTTCAAAAAGTTGTCCACTTATTCCAAAAGAGTTCAACTACATTAATAAAACCCTCTAGCGGTCTTGCCTACCACTTCATTAGTTTATTGAAGAATTATTGACTAATCAGCCAATTTCCCATCTAATCCAGAATGGGCAGCGCAATCGGATGACACTTCACTGTTTGAAACTGAAACAGCTGCACTCACTGCTCCTGATGTAGAAGGCACATCCCCGCAAGCGGCAAACATCAATGGTTCTTCAGCAGACATAACTTTTCTCTCAACTTCTAAGTACACATTTTCATGTTTATTATCAGTGTTCTCTGCAGCAGCATTCTCTCTTGTTTCTTCTGATGCTGAACTTTGTAATTTAGAACCTTGGTGGTCCTGAGCCAATAAATCTGAAGGTGGAGGAAATGCCGAAGCGGCTGCTGCTCCAATACCTAATAATTGATCTTGAGGGATAGAAGAAAGGGCTTGTTGAGTCAAAATCCCCAGTATTTCATGAAGACTTTGAGGACCGACGGAAGTTGATGCACCAGTATTCGGTTGGCATAGTGCCTGAAGTGCTGGATAAAGAGCCTGCAAAGCAGGGTATAATGCTTGGAGAGCAGCTTGTCCAACCATTGCTTGTTGGCCTTCGAAGTCCTTAACATTTGAAAGGTGTTTCTTTCCTGCCAGGTGGCTCTGGAAAACAACTACTGATTCACACTTCACATTACACAGTTCACATATTAAAGGAACCATTTTTTGGGGCTTAGGGGGCACCACAGCAGGTTTTCTTGAGCCATTCTGCGACTTCATCAATTTACCGCCTCGGCCACCTCTTAGACTGCGCTTGACTCCACGCCCTTGACCTTGAACATGATCCACAAGAGCTGTCTCTGTCTCTTCAACCTTTTGTTTCCCAGTTATACTACCATCTTCTTCTTGGGGCTGCAGCTGTCTGTCTGCAGTTACAATGTCAGAAGGCAAATTCCCCAGTGGCAGCTGCCCAGATCCCTCAACTGCAGGCTGGTAAGAAACCCTTGGCTTGAATTCAGGATTTGTTGTTTGGTGACCATGCGCTCCATCCATCAATTTGTTCAGTTTCTGTCGCTCTTCATATGCTTTCAGGTTCTTTTTATGTTTCTTTCCATTCTTATGCTGTTCAAGAACTTCAGGCGTGTTGCATTCAACCCTACAGATTTCGCACGAAACCATATGTGGAAGTGGCCGGACAGAATCTGAATTACCTGGGATAGATGATGAAGGTTTAACTTTGGACGGGCCTCCTTGGATCTGTGATGCTCCTTGAAGAACTTTTGATTGGGCACCTCCTCTATAAGGTTTTCCACCCCTTTTACCTTTACCTCTATATGGAGATTGTACAATCTGCAGAATGCAAATATGTTCAAAGATTTGGAATTATCTTCACACCAATGGGTCAGCAGGAGGGCTCAATGCAAATACTAAGTTAACTGTTAAAACAGTTATTTATACACCAAAAGAACCAGTTTCATCATCGTAAGTAAGACAACACAGCAAAATTAGACGAAAGCAGATTGGCACGCATGATATTATATGAGCAGCAGAAGACGTGAAGTAACTCAGCGGAGCTAACGGAATGGTAGAGAAGTTGGCAAAACGAATAAATGGGAACAGTATTTCAGAAGGCAGGCTCCTCCATGATGTAAAACCAATTAATACAAGTCGATAATTGGAACAGAAAAGAAGTCTATACTAGTAAAGGGCAGCCCGGTGCACTAAGCTCCCGCTCTGCGCGGGGTCCGGGGAAGGGCCGGACCACAAGGGTCTATTGTACGCAACCTTACCTTGCATTTCTGCAAGAGGCTGTTTCCACAGCTTGAACCCGTGACCTCCAGGTCACATGGTAGCAACTTTACCAGTTAATCCAAGGCTCCCCTTCAAAAGAAGTCTATAATAGTAGCAAGTATAAATTCATTGGCACCATAAGAAAAGACTTGACTGACCCAATCGTGAGACTGACCAATGACCATTTAGTTAGTCAAATGAATGTAATGCAGTGGAAGATGCAAACAATGCAATAACAACAAAAAGAAAATCAGCCATATTAATATTACAGAGAATGTGAGCTTAAATATCTTATTCCAGTGACACATTTGAAGAGGAAACACATGCAAAGAGACGACACAAATAATGCTAGCAACCCAGCAACATATTGGTGACAAGGTGCTTGGAAGAGCCAACTAAACCAAAATATAGGCTATGTTGCATGCCCTCAAGGCAGGTATCCAATATAGTCATAAATCTCATCATTAAGTATATCTTAGGATTGATGAATATGAATAGAAGTACAAGGATGAGTGCAAGGATACATATCACAGTTAGTTACAAGTGACTCATTTCAGTAAAGGTTATGTTTGATGATGTGGCACTGATGAAATGATAATAGTGTGACCCTGATGACTAAATAGTGATATGTCGCTTGGATGTCGACTAGGCACAGACAAGGGCTGGTTGAGGAGCGATGTTTCACTGAATCACTGTGTAGTGATAACTGAGCATTGCCTGGAGAGTGAGTTGCTGACCAGAAACTCACTTGTCAAGTTGCCATTAAAAGGTGATGTGGTGCTCAAGCACGTTCTGACTGGAGAGGGTCCTGCTGTTTGGATGACGATGTGGCAGTGACACATCGTTGGCAGTGAAGTAGCACTGACGAGGTGCTGAGCAGACCAATATGGAATACTGCCTTGACAAGTCAACAGAAATAGAGTGCTAATTTGACAAATTAATTTAGAGAACCGACTTGACAGGTCAGTTGAATGATGAATGGCAAACATGGCACGCACTGCTGAAACAATGGCCAAAATAATGGCAAAATGAGACCGAAAAAGCCAACGATGCCAAAATCATCATTGGAAAGAAGAGTGGTTCCTCTAGAACAGTCACTGGAAGAGACAAGACTAATAAAACTAGAGACAAGACTAATAAAACTATGTACGGAACATCACTGCCAATGTGCGCAACCTTAAGGAAGAAGCTACTTAGAATTTCCCAAGATCGTAGAAACTCTACCATTTTGAATTGTGCCGGCCGTCTCTTTTTAAAGGCTTAAGTTGTGAAGGAACAATGTCATTTACTTAATTATGCCTCTAACACGTCCTTTACGTCTGGGTAAGAATTTGTTTTCATGGGCTAAGCACATGGAATTTTTTCATGAAGGTTGATAGTGAGACTCTGACCGAATACTTTGCCTGCTCTAATAAGAGAACTCGTTCAGAATTGGCTATGAGCAATATACAAGAGTATCCTCATATAGATGTTTAGACCACTAGACGTGAGGAGTTTAGACTACATGAAAGACAATTTTAGATTACAGGAAAAGTAAATATGACATGAGAAAATACCTAAATACCAAGATTACTAACTATGACACAACCATTAAGAGTATATTGTATTACTATCCTTTATATACCTTTATATCTCTACCATTAATTTTCCTTAATTTTTAATAGGTTTGAATACCATACTGATCTCTTTAAGGTTTTTTTTTGGATAGAAACAAGGTATTGCATTAAAAGGTAAAAAGCACGCTATCTTTGATAGATTTTTAATACCCATTTTTGACTTTATAATGAAAAACATACGGAGAGCATATATTATCAATTACCTAGGAATAGAAAGAGAAAAAAGTGTTTAAGAAATCGAAAAGCCGCCAATGCAACTTGTTATGTTATATAACATACAGGTAACTACTTCTATTTTAATGGGAAAAAACAATAACACCAACTACAATGCCTCTATCTAGACAAGTTGTGATCAACTATATGAATCCTCACCGAATATGTCGCTCCATTTAAGCTTATTACATGCCAATATTACACAAAATAAAAATGATAATAAAATAGAAAGCATATAATCTCTTGTAGGACTAGAGACTTCTACAAAGCATAAGACCGAAAGTAAACGTAATAAGACCTAAGTAAACGTACTAACATGACTAAACCGTATTCTCGACTAACTGATATCGCCTATATAGATCTTCTTCTTCCATTATATCATATTTTAAACCTACATGAATTCCAAGAAATTGTAGGTCTTTCAAGATAACTTATTTTTCCATGATTTAGGCCGACCTTGACCCTTTTTAAAACCTCACTTGCCATGATTTCATGTGTAATGGCGCATCTGGAAGTCAATGTAGGACATGATCAAACCATTTCAAGCAACCTTCTCTTAGTTTACCCTCAATGTATGATACTTGCACCTCCTGCCGAATGTCGACATTTTTAATCTTGTCTCATCTTTGTATTACCACACATCCATCTTAGCATCCAGAGACACTCATCTTGTGGATGTGTTGAACTTTAGCAACCCAACATTCACTCCCATATAATATTGATGTGTCTTATAATTGTTCTACAAAACCTACCTATCACTTTAGGACATAAATTCTGGGACCAGTTGAAAGAAAATTTTGAGTAGTCTTAATCAATTTAGGAAGAAAAAAATGATCTACCAAAACTAGATGGTCAAATTTGACTAGAGGAAAACTATTATATTGGAGGGAGCTGCAGCCTATTAACTGCTAAATAGATGAAAACAGGTTAAATCATCTAGGAAATGTTGCATCAACTTCTCAATAACATAAATAAAGCTAGTGACATTAGTTTGATATACAATTTTTTGAACTGGTAGGTAAGGAGTTTATTAATATAAACAGCCAAACTGGTGCTTTTTTTTAATAAGGTAAAGTTTGCCAAACTGGTGCTTGTCAACTACATAGTCTGAACTCCTATAAAGGGGCAGCCCGATGCACTAAGCTCCCTCTATGCGCGGGTTCCGGGGAAGGGCCGGACCACAAGGGTCTATTGTACGCAGCCTTACCTTGCATTTCTGCCGGAGACTGTTTTCACGGCTTGAACCCATGACCTCTTGGTCACATTGCGGCAACTTTACCAGTTACTCCAAGGCTCCCCTTCATAGTCTTAACTCCTATACAAAAACAAAAACAAGGGATCCCATCAATGCAAAATCTTTGTTCCCTGTAGTGAGTTAATGAACTCTAACATACTATCTTCATCCTTCACATCTTGTATGTTGCACCAAAAAGCCAAAAAACATAAACATCTGTACTTTTTTAACTGTACAGGGTTATCAAAACTTCTCACTATTATAGATTTAAAGGTGGCAACGAAAATTACGAAGTGCATGATATTAGGTATGGGTAAAATTTACGTATGGTTTGAAAATTTGAGATCCAGGGGCAAACTTAATGGAAATTTTCTCTTGCTCTTTCAGAAGTGATCTAACTAGCGATGAAAATCTATGTTGCTCGGACTGTCCAAAAAGGTTGCCGCACCCGTGTCGGGTCCTCCAAAAGTGAACTACTTTTCGAGGATCCAACACGCACCAAGCGGCATTTCCGAAGGGCCCGAGTAACATAGGTGAAAATCACACAGCAATACATGAAGCACCCACTAGAATGGGGAGCTGGGAAGGAGGAAATACCAAAGGAATAAAGAAAAAAAGAGTGTACTTCTCTCGAATTAGAGAGATCTTGTACCATATCAAACACCAGTAAAATCTTCAGGGAATCCCAACTCTTGTGACTAAGCATTTCTGCAAAGGAGAAAAGCAACTTTAAGTGGAAAGATAGTTATCCATGCTAAATTGAGCCATCATAACAGGCTGTTTGAGCTTGGTCTGATTGACACTGTAACAGTCCGCAATCTGGTATTAGCTCGAGTGCAAACTTGAGCCAATTCCATGATATGTAGTTGAAGCTCAAGCTCACCTTATCAGCTTGCCTAGTGTGACAGGCTGTTTGCTCAGCTAATTATATCCTTTAAAGATGCTGATTTATAGAGTCTTTGAGAGGAAACTGTTGTTTCTCAATAGAGAGATAATCTTACCCATTTCCTAATCAAAGCTCGTATAAAGCAGGCGAAATACAGTAAAGATCTTGTATAATTAGCTGAGCAGAACAGACAGCAGACTTTCTCACATTCCGCTTCTTCTGACAGGAAGCTTAGCCTTGTTATCAATTTCAAATGTACCAAGCTCAAGCAGTTCAGTTAAATAATCAGTGTGTTTTAATTTGTAAGCATATAGCTAGTGCTATGACGGTCTAAATAAAAACTGCAGGCAAAAATGATCAGATAATCACAGTATAGTTTATATTAGATGCCTATGTATTACAAAAAAGTAATAACATCACAAATTTCACAAAGATACAGAGGAAGATACGCATAGATCTCTGTCCTTCAGTTCCTTGTCCTTTTGATATACTTTCAACAAGTAAAATACTCCGGCCATCCCAAATTGATCAACCAATATGACTTTTCACATAAATTGAAAAAGAAAAGGTTTGAATGAGCTACTACATCAGAGTTTGAAAATGTGGAAATCGCACAAAAAATTCAAGACAGTGTTGAAGTGCTCCAACCATACTAATTCATGTAAACAATTTTAATTTTCTGTGGCGTTTAAGGTATCAGTTGACTTTATTGACTCAACAGTAAATGATGGGATAAAGGCAACGGTCTCTTATAAAACATTTAGACCCTCTAGTCCTTCAATCTTACACTTCAATAGAATCTTAATCACAAAATGAACTTCTAAGTGCATAAACAATGATGGCCACAAAAATACTTCACCGGACATTTTACTACAAATTTTCAATGAGTTCAGTATTATTGGTCTTAAACATGTCATGTGGATGTTGGAATTGAAGTTGCTAAATATAGAAACAGACATTCTTAAAGAAGAGTAAGACACATAGATTGAAAAAGAACCAAAAAAGACATAAAGGAGTACATAATTAGCAGCAAGATATAGCCCCCTAATTTGCACCATGAACACTCAGAACCAAAAATATATTGTGCTTGAGCTACAAAAAATGTAGTCTTTTTAAAACATGAATCCATGCTCTCATAACGATATTAAATACAATTAACCAAGGCTCTTTGCAAATACAAAACAAAGGAACAACTTTTCTAATTAACAGCCTTTTATCCTAGCTTGATTCATTGGTTTTTTATTTAAAGATGTGAAATGTCCATTGAAGTAGCACAACTATAAGCAACCCCGCAATATTATTATCCCTCTGGTATCATTTGATTCTTGTAGCTGAAGTTATAAAATGATAGATCTTTTAAGTACTAGACTGCCTACAGGCCTCATAATCATAATCAGCTTTTGTACATATCAAGCACAATCTTAGGTCTATTTTTGTTAATCATAAAATTGCACCTTCTAAAGAAGAAGACGAAAAAACTAAAACTACCCGCACCCGATGTTTGCACCAAAACATTCAATCATGGCATATGTCACCTATCTAAAATCTCAGTCTTAACAATGAGTGATTAATAGATCAATTTGTGATTAGTTCGCCTTCTAGAATTTACTTAATATTTTTAAATATTATTTTAAAGGTCATTACGGAAACCCGAACAACAAACACTTCAACAACAACAACAATATACCCCGTAAAATCTCACAATGTGGGGTCTGGGAGGGTACCCTCGGCTCAAGAGAAACAACAAACACTTCAAGAACTCAAACTCCTGGTCACCTAGAACACAGTAAAAACTTACCTGCACCGGGTGTTTACACACCCAACCAATGAATATTCATGTGTCTCTTTACCACTCAACCATGATTAAAGTGAAATGTATTGTTGCACTAATATTTAGTTACCTTATGTTAAAATGATTGATTGGGTGTTAACACACGGTGCAGATAATTATTTACCCCTATAACACATTAAGCTCAAATTATCCCAATCAATTACATTCTAAGAATATTAACACTACAACAGCTCAAAGATATTTAAAAAAATGAAATTTATACCGCAGGCGTGTGGGACACATTGGGCGGCACAAAGATATTTTAAAAAATGAAATTTATACCGCAGGCGTGTGGGACACATTGGGCGGCATTGTCACAGTAGCAACCTCGCCATAGTTAATCCCTTGTTGTTGTTGAGGATAATACGAATACTGTGGTTGGGGTTGTTGCTGTTGTGTGGCATAAGGATCCGAAGCCGGCGCAATTGGAACCCCAGGTGGGTGAATTGAAGTGGATTCAGGCTGGTATTGCTGTTGCTGTTGTTGATAGGCATTTGAATAATAGTCTTGAGGATAGTACGAATACTGGTATTGTTGATTGTTGTATTGATATGCATGGTAATATTGATCATATGCTAGGGTTTGAGATGGGTCGGTAGATTGTTGTTGCGGGTAATGAGCTACTGTTGATGGGTTATATGTTGTTTGGATTTGAGATGCAACTTGTTGTTGTGGGTGTTGGTATTGAGCGTATGTTGATGGATCATATGCTTGTTGGATTTGAGATGGGTCGGTGGATTGTTGTTGGTGCTGGTATTGAGCGGAGACATCCATGGATTTCTTTCTTTCTTCGATTTACGTTTCACTTGTTTGCGCACATTATATATACATAGGGTTTTCAGGCAATTGGATGTGGTTTGCACGATAGCAGGTGCACTAAACTCCGCTATGTGGGTTCGGAAAGGGTCACACACAAATAGAGATTGCAAGGGATGCGATCTGAACCGAATTACTAGATTCAGATTCAGATTCGTTTTTCATATCTGAATCTAGATTCATAAAAATCATATTCAAATTCGGATTCACCGAGTCCACGAATCGGATCTGGATCCACATATAAAAAAATTTGTCTTGCTAAGAATGTAACCTTGCTGAGATTTTTTTTTTAACTGACACACGATTTTTACTTAGCTAACAATTTACTGTGTTTCAATTTTGAAATGTTCATATGAGATATTTTGTTCGTTGTCTCGTTTCGATTGTGAGCTATTAATTGAAAATGTTAGACAATGACAATAGTTGTGGAAAATGCTGACTAGTATTTCCACAATGCATAACTTGCATGTGCTTGGAATCTTCACAAATGAAGTGAATGTAATTTTAACGACTTGTCTATGGAGATGTTAGTCATTCACTAATATAACATTGATTTTATTTCGAAGCTACCTCTTTATTTTTTGGCTTTTGAATTAACGCGGGGATAAATTAAATTTGTTTTGAGAATTAAACTTGCAAGGATGTGCTTAACAATTTTAAGAAAATATTTATAAAATTACATTCTAGGTTATGAATATATTTAATAAAAAACGGATCCACGGGTCGGATCTGGACCAGATACGAATCTCAAATACAAGATCCAGATTCAGATCCGATCCGGATCCGTCGGATCCAAATTTTAAAGATTCATATCCTATAAAACGAATCTGGATCCACTGAATCCGAACCGGGTCCAGTGTCCACTGCCATCTCTACACACAAACTTACCTCATCAACTTTATCAGTTAATGACCTACTCATCACATAATTTCCACCTTTTTGAAGAAAAAAAATGGCATTTATCTACTTCAAGAAATATATAAGTAAGAATTGTGTATAAATTAACATATTTATTCACTCAAAAGTTAATTGATCGAATGTATGTTATGAAAAAGTTTATTCTACTAAAATCTTATTAGTATCTTCATTAGAAATGTATTGTTAATATGATTCAAGGTACCAATTAGGAATCATTGAATTAATATTATTTAATTTTTTCTCTTTTTTGAGTACGAGTGCGCCCGTAAATATATAGTGAGTAAGCTAAGAAAAAGAGAATAAAAAGAGGAAAAGATAAAAGAGAACATTTAACTTGAAACCTTACACAGAAATGTTTTAAGGGGCAGAGAAGGGAGAATAAACCTTTATATACATATGCAGCTAGTGAATTCACAACCATATTGGTTCCACTAAAACAATTTTGAAGTTATGATATTGCACGTTGTATTTTTTGAATTTCTAATGTGTCATTGTATGATATTAAATGGATGGTCCAAAATTTCAAGTTCATACATGCTCAAACAAATACCCAAATCTGGGTCTTGCCTCGACTATGAGCTGCGAGCTTGCGAGAGAAAAGAACCATACTTATAGAGAGATCGTCGCTTTACTTTGAGATCCAAGAAGAAGCAACTTCACAAGTTTTTGTTTCTTGGGTGGGTTGTAGATGGTGAGCAAAAGAAATGACAGAATGCGAAAATAAAAAAAAATAAGTCCAAAAATAGATCAATATAACATATTTTTTGCTCCAAAGCATTAGTAATTATTGGATAACAAAAACATGTGCATCATATTTTTCTCATAATTACTCTAAACGAAGAATGAATCTTGTGGATTATTGAATCTTATTCAACACATGATCAAATAAATTAACCTTAAGGAAAACTTTTATTAAAGCACTCTTAAATCTTTTCTATAAGCCTAATATGTTAGATTCGAGAAAGAAAAGAGAATTTCAGCAAGAATTTTTTTCTCCTTCATATTTTATATAACATGATTCATTATTAAAGTTACTAGTCGCCCTCATTGATGTTTGCCGTCATAATGTTGCACGTTTCGATCATGCAAGAAGTGCATCTAGCGTTGGGCTTTCAAGGAGCATCTAGCAAAGGGGCGAAAAGGAAATGATGATTGGAGAGATGTTATATGGCATGTTCTAAGAGTACTAAAGCAATTTAGAAAGAAGTTGAGGTAGACTCAAAGGTCTAGTATGCATGTTGTCGTGCCAGAGTATAATACCATATGTTCTTGAGCTATAAGTGAAATTTTTGGGATTTGGGGCGTAAAGACTTGTTACTGAGATGTTGAGGACTATGATCATCGAGTTTGTGTATTTTTAGGTCGTTTACTGATGGATTTGATTAAGTTGATCAAGGAGCAATTTCAAAGGGTGTCGTCCCTTTCCACGAATATGATAATGAGGTAAAACTTCATGAAGGCATGACGGAAGTCAAGACGCGCCATTAATTAGGAATAATCAATACATTGTTTTAGAGTTCGAGCAGAGATCTATGCTTTACACAATTAAAAGCCAAAACATCTCCTTCACTTGGACTTTTCTTTTTAAAACATGTATAAGAGATACTACTCAACCAACCTTCCCCTTTCATGTTGTCAGCAAGCCGCACCAAATGAGCAACTTTTAGGGACATTATTAAAATTCAACCTAGGGTACTCAAAGAGTGTCTAACGCCTCCATATGAGTTAGGGAACTCCGCAGATAACACATAGCTATCCAATTGGAGTGTCCAAAAGTGCCGGAGGCTAGCCATGTAAAATGAATGTCATGTGGGAAATCTTCGAGAAGGATAACAAGGCACCACTTTTAAAGCCTCATGTTCTACTTGACAGCATGATTTGGGCTCGGTGTAACAAGCAAGAGTTATTCGGCCTAGACGTGTAAGGCCCATTGTGCGAGATCAAAGTATAGTTTAGCAATGAACAAGACATTTGTGGGTCATAACTTCATATGAAAGGGCCAATGGGGTTAACGTTTCTCTAATCGGGTCATGACAATCACAATGCAAGTATCAATATTGAGCATTTGATTATGCGTGCGAGAGCATCACTTAATTAGTGTCAGATGACAGGAATAAGTACATGTTTCTAGCTATCCAATTGGATGTGCCTATAGACAAGACCCAACTATGGCTTGACATGAAAAGGGTGGCATAGTTGACAAGCCATTGAGGCAAGCTTCACCATAGGCACAACAACGTTCCATGAAACATGGGATAAGAAAGGTTGATTTATAATCAATTGAAACTACATTCACCGCACTGATAATTTGGGTGTCGTTGATACTAAAGAAAAGTTGACTCCAGACATAAAGTAAACACTCTTGTTTCAATGGAGATTTCAGAATGTTTCTGTCTTTTGAGAAGGGTGCTAGAATTGAAATTTTCAATACTTTCTTTATTGTTTATACTTTTCACTTTCAAAAGTCAAATTAATAATTGAGTTCTGACAAGCATTTTAAATGCATTCTGTTGCAATTTTTATTGAATATTCAATTGAATAAATATCAAGTTTATAGCTATACCAGACATACGGTGGGATACAACACTTGCAGAAAATGCGAAGTAAATATTACAAATTGCTAGAAAGGATAAACTAAATATTACAACAAACTGGAATCAAGAACGAAACAAACTCCTTGTGTGATTTGCTGAATCGAGTGATGACACTCTGTCTTTAAGACAAAATTGTCCCGTATATATCATTTTACGTTGTCGGGCAATAGCCTCCAAAGATACAACAACAACTTAACAAATGAGCAAATGAAATTCAAGTGTTATTCTTGAAGAATTTTGAGTATAGTAACTTTGCTAGAGAGGAAGAAGAAGATTTCAGAAAATTCTGTAAGTGTTTTGTTGGTGTAGTGTTGAACAATTGAGTCAAAGGCCTCAATTTATAGTGTAATGAGATGACCTCTCAACAAGCCAATTAATGGCCTTCAATAGCCATGTAATGTCACTTATTGAGGGGTTACATTCAGCCAAATAATGTCTGAATTCATGTGCCAAATAATGAAGATTCAATGCTCTAAAACCAGCCCAAAAGTCATAACTTCCCGTCGCAGCATTCTGCCTCCGAAGCGTCGCGACTCTGCGAATTAGCGCCGCGGCGCAGCGGTTCCATTGACTGGACACCCAATTAGCGTCGCGGCGCTCCGGCGCCGCGGCCCTTCGTGGCTCCGCGGCCCTTCGCGGCTCCACGGCGATTTCCGACTCGTTTCATCTTACACTTCGTACACTTCTTCCTTCGTTTACCAACGTGGAATACTTGTTATTTGGCCAATAACCGTCCATCATTATATGTCTCAAATGTATTACTTACGTACCAATATCTCTTTCACTAATGAAATTTGCGATACTTGGCACTACGTGTGCACGTGTGTGAAAACGACGTTTCCGACGTGCGGAGCCCCAATTATTCGAGTCATAAATAATGGGATAAACTTAATTTCACATTAGTAAATTTCCAACACATACAATCTCTATAACGAACTAATAAGGTGTAGTAATTTTAAAACTAAATAAATTGGGCAAGAAAGATGGCAATGGTGAGGCATTCGTAAACCATAACCCCCTATTAACTACCTAATTGCTCGGTCGTTGTGTATATGAGTCAAGTAGTCCTTATAAAGGCTTTGAGTATAATTCAACTAGTGTGTTTGTCCGCGCCTTCGGTGATCGTAGCAAAAATTCTTTTACAAATCACAGATTTAACACGTGACTCTGAATAAAAACACTCTCTTTTGAAAGAATCTCCACATTGGTGATGGTGTGAGCAATATCTTGTATTTCCTTTTCAAAAAATTCCAATTTAAAGAAAACAAAATGGGAAGTAACCAAAATTGCAAAAACAGAATAGTTGCAATAAACAATTTCAGACTCAAAAACTAATAATTAGAACAAAATGGCGGCATTTAATTAGAATCGCAGCAATCACAGAAATATAAAACACATAACAAATACAATCTTTCAATCAAATCAGCAATTTATTAGGGTGATATTATAAGAGATATACAATTAATGAAAGAATATTTTATAAATATTTTTTTATTAATTGTATATCTCTTATTTTACGTAGAATTGTATTCTTATTGTAATTAGGTCTCCTATTTTAGGTAGAATTACATTTCCTATTGTAATTAGGTTGATTAGTTACATAGTTTAAATATTCTTGTACTAGTATATATATTGTACATTATTGATGAATACAATGAAGGAAACATATTCCTTTATGATATTAGTAGCCTAAAAAAACCTCCACCGCCGCCGACCATAGCTCTCGGTCGCCACCACCACGGAATCCTAGTGCTTTTTCCAGCCATTCTCTCTCCCTTCTCCTCCTAAATTTCATCTTCCATGGCTGACAAAACCAAATTACATCATGCACTTGCAGTAAACAACATCAAAAACTTCATCCCTATCACCCCTGAGATGGAAAATGGTCAATACTCTTCGTGGGCAGAGCTTTTTAAGATCCATTGCCGTGTTTATGAAGTGATCGACCACATCATCCCTCCTATACCGAAGTCCACAGGCCTACCCTCGGCTTCGACTTCTGATGATACACTCTGGTCTCGTTTGGACGCAGCTGTCCTCCAGTGGATATACTGAACATTCTCTAATGATATGTTGTACACCATCATTGAGACCGATGTCACTTCCCGTCAAACGTGAAAATGTTTGGAAAGTATTTTCCATGACAACAAAACGCAACAAGCGTTATACCTTGAAAATCAGTTCAATGATGTTCATCAGGACGATTTCCCAAACGTGTCTGCATATTGTCAAGAACTCAAGATGTTTGCCGACCAACTCTCCAACGTCGGCGCACCAGTCACTAATCAACGATTGGTTATACAACTTATTGCAGACTTGAACGAATCTTATGACGGCGTTGCCACCATCCTTCAGCAATGCACGTCGTTACCTTTGTTTTATGAGGCCCGTTCGAAGCTTATTCTTGAGGAAACCCGAAAAATTAAGCGTAGCACCACTCAGGCCAGCATTGCCGATGTCACCCTCACCACCGTTGTCGGGCCTTTCACCGACGGCAGGGCCTCCAACTCTGGCAACCAGAACCACCTGCTCGAGGACCCGTAACAGCCCGCATCCACCCACAACAACCGTCGGAGCATGCAGTCCGGCAAGGGTCACGACAGACGGAATTCCGACAACAATGATGACGGGAAGGGACCGTCCCCGCCGACAGGAAACAACCAGCAGCGACCGTGACAGTGGCAACAACCTCCGCCGTGGGATGCCTACCCTCCGTGAGCCCCACCATCATGGGCCTCTCATCCTTTCCTGTATCCGACATCCTTGTGGACTCCACCTCAAAACCGACAGGACCACCCTGGCATACTCGGCCCACGTCCACAATAGGCCTACACAACACACCCCCCCCCCCCCCCCCCGCGCCCTCAACTTATCCACCGACTAATATTGAGGCATCTATAAACACAGTGTCACTCAACGCTCCAGATGAAAATTGGTACATGGACACAGGCACCATATCTCACATGACGGCATCACAAGATACTCTCTCGTCTTATTCCAATTTGAGTAATTTAAATCGGAATATTATTGTTAGTAGTGGACAAGGCATTCCCATTCGCGGTTTTGGTCATTCATCTTTATCCCCACCACATCCACCACTAATCTTAAAAAATGTCCTATGTACCCCTAAATTCATTAAGAATCTAATCTCTGTGCGACGTTTCACAACTGATAATAATGTTTCCCTTGACTTTGATCCTTTTGGTTTTTCTATGAAGGATTTTATGACAGGTAAACGAATAATGAGTTGTGACAGCATCGGAGATCTCTACCCTATTTCAAACGCCGTCAACAATCCAGTCTCAGTTCCATCAACCTTTGCTGCTCGTTCGTCTTCCTTATGACATTCTAGATTAGGACATTCGGGAGACTCTATTTTATGCTCCCTTAGAAAAAAATAATTTTATTAATTACAACCGTATTTCTAGGACTCCTATATGTGAATCTTGCATTTTTTGAAAACATGTCAAATTACCATTTTCTGCATCCACAAATTGTACTTTAATGCCTTTCGATATCATACATAGTGATTTGTGGACGTCCCCTATTTTAAGTACGGCTGACCATCGATATTATGTGTTATTTTTGGACGATTATTTCAACTTTCTAAGGACTTTTCCAATTGGAAATAAATCCCAGGTCTATCCTATTTTTTCTTCATTTAGTGCTTTTGTAAAAACACAATTTGACAAAAGCATTAAATGTTTTCAACGTGACAATAGCAGGGAATTCGATAATAACCAATTCAAACAGTTTTTCTCCAAAAATGGTCTTACCTTTTGTTTTTCCTGCCCTCACACATCCTTCAAAAATTGTAAAGCTGAATGGAAAATCCGAACCATAAACAACTCATTCGTGCCCTACTTGCTCACACCTTAATTATGGCATTATGCACTCTCCATGACCACTTATCTTCTAAACATAATCTCAAACAAGTCTCTAGCTCAATGGTCGCCCACCCAAGTTCTATTTCGTAGGAACCTCTCATACCAACACTTGCGTATTTTGGATGTCTTTGTTACCTTCTCCATCCTACCACTCACAAACTCCAACCCCGGTCTTCCCCGTGTGTGTTTATGGGTTACCCTGTCAATCATCGTAGTTACTCGTGCTATGACTTGTCGAGCCGTAAAATTATTATTTCATGTCATGTCCTATTTGATGAGTCTCAATTCCCCTTTGCCTCTCTACACTCGCCACCTCGACATTCCTACTACTTCATAGGTGATGGCCTAAACCCTCTTCTAATTCACCATTTACATAGTCCATCGTCCCAGATCCCGGCACCCGCCACCACCTCGGCCAGTCCGGGACTAGCTGCCCACCCGGTTCTGCCGACAGTGGCCCAGAACAGCCTTTGCCTTAAGGTGATTCCACAGCCACCTCTCGGAAAACCGAGGTTCGACCAACCATTATTGTTACCCCTGCCCTTTCTCCTCTTCCTAGTAGTCTCGCGGCAAACCCCCCTCCCGTCCCACATCCCGAGACACTCTCAGAACATAAAAACCCATGCCATGCACATAATTCATAAACTTAAACAGCTGTTTAACCTTTCCATTTCAGTTGTTCCTTCCCTCTATCCCTCGTAACCCAAATGATGCCTTGTCCGACCTTAATTGGAAAGCCGCAATGATTGACGAATATAATGCTCTTATTGATAATAGGACGTGGGACCTAGTACCTCGTCCACCTGATGCTAACATTATTCGTTCTATGTGAATTTTTAGACATAAAAAGAAATCTAATAATTCTTTTGAGAGGTACAAGACTCGTCTTGTAGGTGATGACAGGTCTCAACAGGTGGGAGTGGACTGTGATGAAACGTTCAGCTCGATCGTAAAGCCCGCAACCATCCAAACCGTCCTCAGTGTTGCTCTATCCAAGTCTTGGTCCATTCATCAGCTTGATATCAATCTTCATGAAACGGTATATATGGATCAATCTATGAGTTTCAGGGATCCTATTCATCTGGATTATGTGTGTCTGTTGCGGAAATCGCTTTATGGACTGAAATAGGCTCCTTGAGCATGGTACCAACGGTTTGCCGATTATGTCTCTTCTATCGGTTTTTCACATAGCAGATCTGATCATTCCATGTTCATCTACAACAAGGGTACAAGACTAGCTTACCTATTATTATATGTTGATGACATCATCCTCACCACATCATCTGATGCTCTCCGCTGGTCCATTATGTCTCTCATTTCCTCTGAGTTTGCTATGAAGGATTTGGGGCCCCTAAGTTATTTCCTGGGCATCTCTGTCACTCGACATTCTGGCGGCCTATTTCTGTGTCAGAAGAAGTGTGCCGAAGAGATCCTTGACCGTGCAGGGATGACATCTTGCAAACCATTCCACACGCTAGTAGACACCAATTCCAAGCTCAACGCTGATTCCGACCCCCCATATTCAGACCCGACTCACTATTGTAGCATGGCTGGGGCCCTACAATATCTCACATTGACGATATTTGACATATCCTATGTCGTGCAATAAATCTGCATACACATGCACAATCCGACGGAAGCACACATGTATGCCCTCAAACGTATTTTACGATACGTCCAAGGTACACTTCACTTTAGATTACATCTATACAGGTCATCGCTCACTGGTCTCACTGCTTATTCTGATGCTGACTGGGGTGGATTTCTTGACATTCGACGCTCCGCGTCTAGTTATTGCGTGATAACCTATTGTCTTGGTCTTTCAAAAGGCAACCTACACTATTCCGATCTAGTGTCGAAGTAGAGTACAGAGGTATAGCTAACGTCGTCTCTGAGTCTTGTTGGATCCGTAACCTTCTACTTGAGCTTCACTGCCCGATTCAAAAGGCAACACTGGTCTACTGCGATAGTATTAGTGCGATATATCTTTCTGGAAATTCCGTCCAACATCAGCGCACTAAACACATTGAGATGGACATTCATTTCGTTAGCGAAAAAGTGGCTCGTGGTCAAATTCGTGTCCTTCTTGTTCCTTCCAGATATCATATTGCCGACATCTTCTCCAAAGGACTTCCGCGCATACTATTTGATAATTTTTGAGCCAGTCTTAGTGTTCGTGAACCTCCCGCTTTGACTATGGGGGTGTAATAGAATATTTCTCGAATATTCTTTCATTAATTGTATATCTCTTATTTTAGGTAGAATTGTATACCTATGGTAATTAGATCTCCTATTTTAGGTAGAATTATATTTCCTATTGTAATTAGATTGATTAGTTACCTAGTTTAAATATTCTTATATTACTATATATATATGGTACATTATTGATGAATACCATGAAGGAAACATATTTCTTTAGATATAATGATATAAACATAACTTTATATCACAGTCAAACCACACACAAGTCACTCGCATGAATCAACTCTCGATCTCAGAAACTAATGAGCTTAAAAAAAACATAGGTGAGTAGACATCAAAATTTTATTCTCTACAAAGTGATCCGCTGACTCTTATACCACATCAAGATTTATCCATAAATGATAAAATTTACATTAGAGAAGATAATTTGAGAGAGGGAGCATCAGAAACTGTGTCCTATGTATTGAACTGCATCATTAGTAGTCTCCAGAGACGGCCTTATTTGATGCGGTGATTCCTCAGTGCTGCTTGTATCATCCAAAGATAGAGATTTCTGTGTGGACATCGAAATTTTGCAGTACTCCACCAGATGAATCCAATCTATCTTCAAATTCTAAGGTATAGTGTTAGCATTTCTTGAAGGTTACTCTACCCTAAATCCTAGCTCATGCCTATAAAAAGAGACACATATTCCCTTGAAAAGACATCTCAAAAGTTCCATAAACTCATGGAATAATCACAAAAATATCAAGATGTGGCCGGACTCTTCTTGACAATCAAATACTTCAAGAAGAATCCACAAAATCCTTTCATGAAGATAAATCACAAGGAGGCCTACATCATCCTAGTTCGAGAAATATGCTACTAATGGCCCTCGAATTTCGAAGCAAATTTAGGAGAGGAGAATCAAAGGAATAAACAGAATTACATCCGCAATATTTATAAATAAAATAATATATTTCTTCATATTTTCTTTGTGATTGGAGTTTATTTTCTTTATTTGAAAATTTGTTGCAAACACTCTGATCCGAAATCGCCATAAAGCACCATGATCTGCCCAGCCTATTCAAACATTTTAAACTTGTCAAGTTATGCTAATCAGTATTATCTTATACATGAAGAAAATTTAAATAATCACAATATTATTCATAAACAAAGCACATGTTTCTCGTAAAACTATTTGAGTTTAATTAAAACAAAGTACTGTCTAATTGCTTAATAGGGGCTTGCCAATTGAACAATTATCAAAATAATTTACACGCAAAACCTATAAAGTTGGTGACAGAGAAACAACCAGCTGCGTTGATCCTTGACACATCTGCCTGTGCCATAACCAAATCAATATCTCAAGGTTCAACTCTTGTTCCTCTTCTTCATCAACCTCTAATTAGCCTCCATCGCTTCGAGTAAAGCATAATTGGGCAGCATATAAAATGATCCAATAAAGAATATGAAAGGTTGTAGTAGTAATTGCTACATTTAAATATTGACTCTTTAGCTTTTTTACCGGATGGAATAGGAATATTAGCAATAATTAAGACATTTATGTTTGTAATAATGTAAATAAAACAATAGAGAAAAATGCAAAAAACGAGAAAAAAGATAAATATGATTCTTGGTCATAGAGAGGTTTCACATCACATTGTCTATGCCTAGCTTTATTATATATAATGATTCTTTCTCTAATTACAAGAACATTATCAATCACCTATTATAAATCAAGAATGAAAGAAATTTACAAAAGAATCATTGAAACATCTGATTCAAAGATGAAATAAAGTAGACAATCGTGGCCCCAAAATTGATGTATTTGCCTTTGTAGCTCGTAAATTTGAGGAAACAATCCTTGTATACTAATTATTAAAATACCTCAAGATATTAATCTATGTACGTAAATTTGAAACAATAGAATTTTAGAATCTCATATTAAAAAATGTGAGCGAATTCAAGTCACCAAACTTGAGCGTTCCTAAAGTCTCGTAAAAGCTCACTATCGGATTTAATTAATAATTTGTAAGTAAAATTTACTTGATTGCAAGTGATATCAATTTTATTGCCAATTGAACCAACCATAAGTAGGAGTGCGGCACGCCTTTATTTATAGTTGCTGACTAAATTTGGTGCTAATGAATGGCGAGTAATGTGGTGGGACTTTAATTTATAGGTTGGGATCATCTGTATAGTCGTGGTCCTGAACTAACTAAGAATTTTCAAACACCATTCATATCATATTTGAGTTGGAAAAAAGTTATTGACAATTTTCATATTTTTATCTTACAAAATTTCCACGCCAAAAGAGGATAGTCTAGATGAGCTAAATGCATATATATCATATCTCCCATCCCAAAAAATGTAAGTTTCTCAAAATATTTAAAGAAACTTGATAATCACTTTGGAATGTAAGTATGTGACAAACTGACAATAAAAGAATGTTAGGTAATTATTCCCTCCGTTCACATTTATTTGCCACATATCGCTTTTCAATAGTTAAACTACAAACTTTGGAATGTAAGTATGTGACAAACCGACAATAAAAGGAAGTTAGGTAATTATTCCCTCTATTCACTTTGACTAACATTTTAAGATTGTATCGGTATGTAATAACCTTTAAATTTCCTTGTTTTAGTTTCAATGCATTACTTTCCTCGTCTAGAAAAAAAAACTCTGATATCGTTTACTCTCTCTTATAGTCTTATTCTCTAGTCCACACAGAAAAAAAGTCAATTGATCTTTATAGCCCTTTTAAATTTTATTTCTAAGTTATTATTTATGCGAGAAATCTTTATTTCACTATAAGAAAAAAATCATTTGCCAACAACATTTTTGTTGTCAATTGTCATATGTTGCATATTGTTGTCAAAGTACTTTTCGCAACAACAAAAGTTATTGCATGTCGTTGCAATAACCTCCGATGCGACAAGTTTTCGCAACAAGTTATTTTTTTGTTATCATTTATGTTGTTTAGCAACAATATATTTATTATTGCTAAAGTTTTGTTGCAAATTCTATATTTTCTTGTAGTGTTTTTACATACAAGAAATCTTTATTTTTACGGTCATTTTTTTCTATTCAAAATGTAAAGGACTATATTTCCATCCTTACATCAGGTTGGAAGTGATTGAAGATTATAAATGTAAAGAATTGATCTTGAGCCTAATTTAACCTGGTGATGATTGTCCAAGTTCATATAAGGAGTCCATGTTCCCATTTCATATCCAATGTGAAACTCTTAATACTCCATCGCACGCCCAGATCTTGTTAACTGGAGCGTGGATAATAAAATTTGGGACCCAACATTGACGAACAAAGAATTGGAAGGAGTCTGGCTCTGATACCATGTAAAGAATGGATCTTAGGCCTAACTCAACCCAAAAGCTAGCTTGTAGGGTGAGGATTGTCCAAGTCCATATAAGGAGTCCATGTTCCGATTCTATATCCGATGTGGTGCTCTTAACAGTAAAATTGAATTGTTTAAGAAAATTTTTTGGGGGATCATCGTCAAAATATTAAATTTCGGTATATTGCCGAAGTTATGAACATCTACAGCTTTGAGGCAGCTAACTATTTCGGTAATTAAGGCATCTGTTATAGTTAGTTGCTACATCCATCTAATCTGAAATAAGTTCTTCTCTTAAATATTTTGCTTATATACGTGGTCAATTTGTTCAGATACTACTTGAGATTCCTGCAGTTATCCCTTGGGCAACAAAAAAAAAAGCTCGAGATTCCTGCAGTTGGATGACATGACATATCTTTCTGCCTAAGATCTTAATATAGAGAGGCGGTGCTTCATTAATTTTCTGTTTTGTGGAAAACTTGAGACCTGATTTTATGGCTAGTAGTTCCAAAAAGAAATTTCACCTCTTCTAACAAGATAGTTAGGAGCCACACAAACTGATCCCATGCCATTGTCATTTATTTTATGCAAATATAAATCAGCTAAAAGACTTGACATTCTATTCAGTCGTACCTAGAATTTTGGAGGACAATATGAGCTAATACTGAAAGTATATTTATGTAATAGATACAACCTATATTAGGATAAATGTACTTTATACACATTCGTATTATTATTAATGGAGATTAATAATTTGACATTTGCAATTATTGAATTATTAATTGATTGTTTATAATATTCTATAATATGCATCCCTGGAGGTTACGCTGTTATTAATAATGTGAGATATTAATATTATAACGTAACTCTTAAAATAGCCTCGACTAATAATTATCGAGAATGGGATATCGATGATATGTGATAAGTCGACATGTGGTCTGCAGCACATCCTTAGAGGATGTAGTATATCTCATCTGCTATGAGTAATGACTACTCGTGATGGACACATGGATACTTTGAAAGTATTGGTACACCCTGCTGATATACTGTTTGTTATACTTGTCTAAAGTATGATCAGCGTGTGGGAGATAGAAGTCCTTAGACTTGATGTCAATACGTACCTTGTCTACAAAGTAATATACTTTGATCATGTCCTAAGCTCAAATGCCTTATAGGTTGAGATTCGGCTTGTATTGGGTACATTACGATGTGGATTAAATGTGGTAGTTGAGCCAAGATTAGGATTCATTCCTCGAAATTAGGTTCTCACTGATATTAGGTTGACTAAGTCGTTGGCCAACGCAATAGACATATTTAGAATATGGTCTAGTCGTCAATTAATATAGTTGAGATACAATGATTAAGCCATTTGGATAGACACTTGACAAATCCTAAGCTTGATCGGGTGTGTCGTGAATGAAGGGATTTTATCTTACCACATAGAGGGTAAGTTTACTGGATTCATGTAAACGTACTTCACATATTGAGTTCGTCTTGCGGCGCCGTCTAGGAGTTCCGCGTAGACCTTAATTTGATTAATGTCGATATGTGAAGGCATGTAGGGTCACACTATGTCGATTGTCTTTTCGATCTAAGGATGTATTGATAGGGTATTAAATATTCGATTTAGAATCGAGATATTTAAATGAATAATGATTGTTTTAATTAAGTCAAAATTGGATTTTGGATTTAATTAAGAATGTGCGGAAAATAAATCGAGACAGTGTAGGGCAACGTCGAGCGCCACGACGCCCACACCATAGGGCTGCGGCGCTGATAACCTAATTTGTCTCGATTTATGGGCCAGGCCCAAGGTCAAACCCTAATCCCGTTTGACCTAATTTTTCACCTATAAATACAGACATTCATTTCATTATTCAACACTCAATTTTTCAGATTATCATTCTAAGTCTCAGAGACTTAGAATCTAAACACTCTCTCAAACCTCTGCCGGATTTCCTAGCTTTCCGAAGGAGAAGTACATTGAAGCTTGGAGCTTGTAATCGAAAGGGTTGTCACGTGTCCACCCTTTAGTAAAGATTCCAGATAATATAACCTGTAAGTATTTATGCTTTATGTTACATATTTTGATTGTCATATAACCATACCAGAAGTAATTGTTGGGGTAAGAACAAAATTTTTAACTTCCGTTGTGCCTTACTTATGTGTTTTGAACCCAACCAATCCCTACATTAGTGTCAGAGCTCAGACTGGTTCAATGGTTATATAACAATTGAATAACATGATAATATGGATTAAACATAAAATTGAATTAAAACAAGTCTTCTTGAAATCCTACATGTCTTGACCGAATGTTAACCTTTTGATATCACCCTAAATTATCTCCTACGCTAACTCGAGGAAGTCATTCCGCTCTAACTCGAACTAAGCCAAAAGTGCGTTGTCCGACTCATTGCACAGTGCACGACAAAGAACGGGTAAAGACGGATGATGGTCGATGTGTGCGTTATTGATAATGGTGGGTGATGATGAAGGATATGTGATTTGGTCCCTAAATTGGATTTAGGGCTCGAACAATTTTAGAAAATCAACATAGAAACGTTTTGTCAGAACGTCGGTGCCGCGACGCTTGCTAGGGTTTTCAAGGCGGCGTCGCGGCTCCATGGTGAAGCACCGTGGCCCTAATGCTTCGTTTTTTAAGTTCCGGACTTTCTGGACATTAGGCGTCGCAACCCCATAGTGGAGTGTCGCGGCTCTAATGCAAGCCGAAGGTTTCTGCCTTGCAAGCACCGTGACTCTAATGCATTGCAGAAGCATAAATTCGGTTTCTGCCTCAATGGCGTCGCGACCCTAATGATTAGCGCCGCGGCCCATCGGTGGGTACTTCCCCCACTGGCCGACGCTACTGCCTGGAAACTGCCCGCCACTGCCAGCCCATCACTGCCCGGGCTGGCTACTACCGCCGGCGGTTTGGCCCCCGCCACATCCACGTCCATTTCCACTATTATTTTTTCCTTTATTGTTTCGATTTGAACTCCATTTTTACCATTATTTTGCCGAGAATTATGGCCACCCGAACCAGAATTTTGGGGCTCCAAATCAATGGAAAAGGAGTTGGTAGAGACAAGAGTCGTTCCACCTGTGGTAGTGCCCGCCTTCCTCGTTTCCTCGAGAATTAACCTCGAACGGGCCTCGTAAAAGAGAGGTAACATATTGCTTTGCTGAATGAACGTAGCAACACCGTCATATTGTTTTATCAGCCCCGCAATCAACTGAAGGACTAACTTTTGATTTGTTACGGGCGAACCAACGTTGGACAGTTGGTTCGCAAGTACTTTTAATTCTTGACAATAGGCGGAGATGTTAGAAAAATCATCCAATTTAATATTTATAAATTGGTGTTCAAGATAAACAACCATATATATTTTGTTATCTTGAAAATATTCTCTAATCTTTCCCACGCCTGTTTAGCCGTAGAATTAGGTTCTAGGATGGTATGAAGAAGATCATTCGAAATTGTGCCATAAATTCATTGAAGGACAATAGCATCTAATCGAGACCATAATTTCTTGTCCACCGTAGTGGTATCCGACGGTGACTCGGATGGAAGAATATGGTCAATCACCTCATAGGCACGACAATGAATTTTGAAAAGTTCCGCCCATGAGGTATACTGCCCTTTCTCTATTTCAAGAGTTATGGAGATGACGTTCTTGATGTTATTGACAGCAAAAGCAGGATGAAGGTTTGTTTTTCGACCATAGTTTTGTCTTCAAATCAAAGGAAAAGAAGAAGGGAATGGTGTAGTGGTGAAAGTATATAGAATAACCCCAAATTTTGGAAGAACAATTAATCTCTAGCCGAGTAGGGAGTGGTTATGGCTAGGGTGTATATTCTGTTTATGATTTTAGAAGAAGGTTTAGGTTTAGGGTTTGGATGAATAAACCTAAGTAATGGCTGAAAAACTTAGTAATAAGAGTAGAGAAAATCGTTTAGGAGAAGGGAAGAAAAGAGGTTTAGGGCAAGGATCTTTTTAGACTCTCGATACCATGTAAGAAGATATTTCTTGATCATCTTATTCCAATCATAGGTAATATATACAATCATAGGTCTAGTACTAATCTAAGTTTACTTAAATTAGAAGATGCTAATTACTTATAATCTTCTTAATGATGACTAATTAATTTTACAACTAATTACAAGATGACTAATTGATTTTACAACTAATTACAATAGAGGGAAGAAATGAATCAGTATCTTATGAACTTTACTTATTGTTCCACAATACTTATACTAACATCTAAACATCAATAATCACCAAAAGGAAGAAATTATGGTAATATTTCCAGCCCAGGTGCTGAAGAGGAGAAAGTATCCGTAAAATCTGACATCGCAGGAACCATTTTGATAAAAGAAAGTTTACATCGTCGTTCATCTCACAACCATGTTTACACCAAATGACAAACGTAGAGATCAAGCTGAAAAACTATATCCGATTTGAATGATTTATGCAGGATCATAACCACTGAGGATGTGTAAATCCATAAAAAAAATACAGCTAGATTTATCTATATAAACAGAAGACTGGCTATGATATTCCTGTAGCCAATAGCATAAAAATTCCCAGTTTGAGTTGCATGAATTTCGTCACTAATCTGACAGTGTGGTCACCTAAGATTGATTGAGGATTGGAACTTTGACATCAATTATTAGATGGTGGAGGAAAATAGGATAAAATACATGCGATTAAGCTTTCAAAAACCCAATGGCTCCGTAATATTCTATCTACTTACCTGCATTACAGGACTCCTCTTTTAATAAAGTTTCAAACTTACAACCTGCTAATATCCAACAGGAGCACAGCAGCTAATACAATAAATTAAAAATGCAGTAGCTAAATTAAAAAGGAACTGCTATCCTTTAAAATTTTCCAAACATGCAACAATGTAAATTTCACAAACATAAAATTGAACACAAACAACACAAGCAATTTAACTATTGCAACATCAAAAGGTAAAATTTGTATTCAAAATCCTTTTACCCACACATTTAGATGAAACATCCTCAGAATATTAAATTTTGGGTCGTGCGTCCAGCAGTGAAATTTTTTGCTAGTCATTTTTACCAAAATTCTTGAGGTCATTTTCCATTACATAAAAGTCAACATCATTTAAGTTTGTGGCTGACCTATTTGAACTCTCAAGAACGTAAAGTCGTCTCTTAGAAAAGAAATAGTATTATAATTAACAACTGCTTATATTGTGTTCTAAGAGTGGGAGTGCTTCTATATATAGTTTTTTTTCCCTTTTGGTAGAGGAGTGCTCCCATAGTTGATAAAGAGAGATCGGAATATTTTGGAAATGCACGGCAAAAATGGTTGAGTGCAACACTGACAAAGCTTCAAGGAAAAAGGATTTAACATATATAGTGACAACGTAATTTTTTTTATATTATTAATGAAATTTAACGTAGTGTAACAAATTACTTACCTTATTTTATGTTAATAATTCCAGTTATTAGGAGCAGTTATCTATAAAAAAATTTAATTATAATTATCTTTTAGATGATCTGATAATGAAAAAATTATATTTTATTTAGATGTATAGAAATTGAACTCCATTGAAAATTAGCCGAGCTAGCTAGTCCATCACAGCTGACAATAAGGAAAAAGGAAACAAATTAAAGGACCTGGTCAACGAAGAGAAATTCAAGCTTATACATTTCCTTGAAGGACAAGGCTGCATACGTGATATAAAGTTTGAAAGTTACATTGTGGTTCGTGTCAAAATTGTATGGATTCATGACAGGTATTTCATCTTTTCTGCCTTTTTCTTTAATGATAAGGAACTCATTCGCGATTTTTGAGTGCGCAATATTAAACCCTACTCTAGTGTAATAACACGCAAATTATACATGAGAGATAAATTACATTGTTGAGCGACAAGCTCGACCGAAAAAGCATCTAAGAGGTTTCGAACCCGATTCCCCTGTTCGAAAGATCATCAGTTCAACCAACTCGACTACGTTTTTGTTTGAATAATATATGTAGTAGTTTAAGTGCAGCCATCACAGATTGGAATTTGAACTATATATTTTACTACTATCCAAGTAATGAGAAAAACCTATACAAAATCATGATGACTCTCGTGAAGTTTTTTAGTCCTCGGTAGTAACTTTTGAAGAGACAAGAGAAAGGTGAGTAAAGGTTCACAATATTGACTCACATATTTTGAAGTTGCATGCTAGCAAAAGTAGGGTCAGTTCATTTTTCCAAAACCTTGACAACAGAAAGGAAAAAGATCGAGGACCCCACCAATATTTATACCAAAAATTTAAGAATACGAAAAAAGGGCACTCACTCTCATCTCATAGAAGAGGACCGGCCCACCGACTAATGACAAGCCATAACTATGAAGGCCAAACCAATGCCAACCATTAGGAAGGCCACCCAAGCTAGTCCTAATTATACTGTTCTTGGTCAATTTATAAACATAAACATATCTAGTATAATCTCACAAGTGAGGTTTAAAGAAGACAAGATGTATGCGGATCTTATTTCTACCTTTCGTGAGGTAGATGGGTTGTTTTTTATAGACCCTCAACACAATGACACATTACCAAAACGGGCTAGAAAGAAAACATAGCGACACCAAAGTGTCAAGATAAACACAACCAATGAATCAACAAGTAACGAATAAAAAACAAAGTAAAAGATACAACACAACTCGCAAATACTAAATACTTACATAATAAGGAGAAAGGAGAAGATGAGACTAACCTCTTACAACACTCGACTACTTACTGACTTTCTACCCTAATTATAAGGCTGATATGGACTAATTCATTATGATAAATTACACATATAATATAGAAAAAAATCTACACATCAATGTTTATGTATATTTAAATCCTTATTAATAGTTATTTGCTTATGAACAATAGCGGAGTTAAAAATTTTACCAAAAAAAATCAAAATATAAAGAAGTATAGGAAGAAGCTAAGAAGATTCAATATATATTATACATATACTATATAAATTTTAATTAGAGTGCAATTTTTCGGTTTGAAATTCGGACTACCCCATAGTCCGGCCCTGCATTATGAATGCGCGTTTGTGTGGCTCTTGATTAAATGCCCATTTGTAGATAAAAGCAGAGGTTTAATTTTTCTTGAGCACCCATTAAAAGAGACAAAGAGTTGTCCTTGACGATGACTTAACCACTTTTCAATATGAACCTAAGAATCTATTGATTCTTTGTGGAAAATTTACTTCCCAGAAAGAAAGAAGAGAAAAGAAATAGGCATTCCATTTGGTTCACCAATTAGTTTTTTTGGGTTACTATCATAACGCAACTCTTTGGCTTTTGCTTTCTGAAAATGTTGTTATTAAAGTACTTATTGCTTTATTTAATTTTCGTTTTGTTACAAGTTTCTTAAGTATTAAAAACTGAAATTGACTTCAGTCGTGGTTTCATGATTCATCATCTAAAAGTACGAGAAGATGGAAACATAATCATATTAATTTTTTTATGTGGTACATCAATTTTACTACTTATAAGTTGAAATTTGGTTCTGTTTTATTACGTGCTATAACATGATTAGAAACAATTTTGACAGTGGGATTCTGATTGAGGTTATAGTGGTGGAAGTTGACTTTTGTTTACAACCAGAAACATAAAAGAATGGACTAAAGGAAAAAAGAATGAGACACCAAGGACATTATATGCAAGTTGGATGTTTTTTTTCTCTCAAAAAGTTATGGTAACAATAATCTAATTAAAATCTCCAGAAAATCAACCACCTTCCAATGATCGGTAACAAATTTATTTTCTTTTCAAGTCAGTCGTGGCCGTACCTAAATCATGAAAATTCCCGATTGGCTATGACTTTTTTTTGTTTAAGTTTACCCAAAAAGGTTAAATTCAATTATGCTATGAATAACGATTTTTTTTTTGTGAAACAAGAATAAAAATGCATTTGAATTTCTAACGAGCTTTTTGAAAGGCCAGGGATCAACCTAGTTACATGTCCTTGACAGATAAATGCAGAAGTTAGCAACGGAACCCCAAAAAGAGTTCTGAAATATTAGTCTAAATTTTCATTTTTTTTTTAAAATAAAGTTTTTGCTTGGACATGTTCCTTCCTGATCCAAACACAATTCACGATTTTGAGACACTACACATAATCCGACATGCCACTATGACTGTCGACGTGATCGAAATTCTAAACCACAACTTCAATTAAAGAGGAATTTTAAATAAAAATGTTCTCTTTTTTATGTGAGGGGTTGTGATATGAAAAAAAAACTTATCTGCATTTCATATTTTTATCAAACAAATAAATGCAAGATATATGTCTAAATATAAAATATAGTAACTAAGTGTAGTATATATTTTTACTTTAGTTTATGACTATTATGATTAAATTGCTAATTTAATATAAATATTGAGCGTGCATATGTATTTTCCACTTCATTAGTTACCTTGCTCTAACAATGTTACAATTCGGCATGTTAAAACAATGACAGTCATGACCTAACAATTAAATAGTCTTAAGATTTTAATAATGCAAGAACAATTTTAATATTAGTGACAAAATAAGGTACACATAATCACAGGTACATTTATTAAAATCTTAAGTTATTCAGTTACTTCTTGCAAAATAAAAAAAACCTTAATGTCCATTAATGAGACTCTTTTAGCAATTACTATACTTAATAGAAAACTTTATTCTTCATATAACTTTTGCTTATCTTTTGATCTTTACTGTAGGATAATTAATAAAAGATTAAAAAGGTTTTTGTCCAACAAAGAAAAGGAACCGTGGTCCATTATTTTTATGGTCTCATGAATGTGACACAACAAAACTCTCTTTAACACATAAAAATATCCTTGTACTATCTCTCACTAGAACCTGCATGAACCAGATACTTTGGGTCATGCCAAACCAAACAAGCAATATTCTTTCAGTAAAACAATGGTGTTTTTCCCAACGTTCTATCTCTCCTCTTTCACAATTATTCCCCTTAAGGAAAAAGGTAGTCCAATCAAATTCTAATACTAAAATAGAGTTTTAAGATATATAGGTTAAGGTGGAGCACAATTTAAATTTTATGAGTTTTAAATTTTTGAATAGCAACATCATGTGTGTCATATATCTGGGCTATGAATTAAATTTTTGTACATATCTCTTGAATTAGTTATGGAGTTTGGATTAAAGGTATTGAGTTTTGTCGAACTCGAAGCTAACCTTCTAGCTCCGCCCCGGTAACTATAGTATAAAAGAGTCGCTCATAATAAATTTTATGGAATTGATAACGGTTACTATAAGACAAGTTATATGTTATACTTCCTCTGTCCTAATCTATGTGACACCTTTCGAATTTCGAGTTTTAGATTATCAATTATAGTAACTTATAGTACTTTTATGTAATTTCTAAATATGTAAATTTTATTTCAAAAAACTTAAAAATTCTATGTCTGAATTCATAGACAAATTTAAACAGTTTGATTTTCGAAACTCAAACTATGACACATAAATTGGACAGAGAAAGTAATAGGTTAAATAACATTAATAAATTCTAAAATGTTTTTTAACACTTGTAAGGATAATATAGTCAAATACACAAATTTGAGGTCCTTTGAGTCAAATGTGAACCATTGGGTATTCAGAAAAAGTATTTCAGATGTGTAAGGTTCTAACTATTGGAAAGTCAGATAGTGACACAGAGAAGAAGAACAAATGGATTTATAAGAGAGAGACAGAGGACAGCAAAAAAAAAGAAGAGGAAAATAGAATTAGTTGCTGCTTCTCCTAGTACACACAGGTCGAATTTAATTTAAAGTATAAATTTCCAAGTAATTGATATTGCTTTTAACATTAGAAGTAAATGAAAAAGAGAGAGCAAAGGGGTTGTCTAGAATTCAACAGGTGGAATACTATTTAGGCCATTAGCAGCAATTCAAACAGACACCGTTAACTACAGTAACTGCTGTTTTTTAATTTTTTATTTTTAAAAGTCCACATTGTTGGTAAGCTAAAACAAAATGTGCAAATGAATTTAAAGTCATTAACTACACTAAAGAAAGTGATAATCTGATTGTTTCCTCTATCTCAGTAAATGTTGTAAAATTAGCTGTTACATTTAACATTAACAGAACACTCCTCAGCAGTAGATATATAAATTGCAGTCAAAACTACTATTGAATGAGTAAAAGCTAATGGAAAATTAACCCCAATTTTCCCAAGAAAATTTTACTTAGATCCATATAACCCCTTCCTATCGAGCCTCTAAAACATTAACTAAAAAAGACCAAAACTTTACCTTTGATTCTTGATGGGGTTAACAAATTGAACATCAGAAACTTCAACTTGACTAATAATCTCATCATCATCATCCATTGGTGGTGGAAGATTAAGATCTATTAAACTTGTTCCACCAGTTCTTGAAAATTCTAATTTTGTAGGAACATTAACATTAATACTTGCTGTTGTTGCAGTAGCACCAATAACATGTGATCTTTTATGTCCACCTAAAGCTTGTCCTGATGAAAAAACTCTATAACAAATAGGACATTCATGTATTTTCTCTTCAACTACTACTCTTTCCACCACTTCATTGTTATTATTATTATTATAACTTGAAACTAATTTAATCTTCTTGTGACTTGCTCTATGTCCACCTAATGCTTGATAAGACCTGAAAACTTTGTTACATGTTTCACATCTATACTTACCTCTCCCCTTAGTGATCTTCGTAATTACTTGTACTCGAGAATCCTCAGAATTTTCCTCTTTATAATCTTCTTCTTTTTCGTCGTCATCATCATCATCATCATCATCAACTTTAAAACTAGTCCATTTATCTCTAGATAACATCATCAAGCAATGTGCAACATCTTCTTCAGGTGAAGTCTCTGAGATTGAACTAACTGGTTCTGTTTCAATCAATGATGAGTACTCTTTAACCTTCACAAACTTGGGGTTTCTTGATTTTCTGACCCGTTTGGATCTTGTAAAACGGATCGGGTTTTTCGATGACTCAGTCTCACTCTCTTTATCTGGAAGAACAACAACCGAGTCATCAGCAACACCTTCAGAAGACCATGAAGATGATGGAATTGACTCTATTTCATCACTGATTTGTTGCAAATCAATCTGCTTTTGTTGTTGTTGTATGTGTAAATTCATCATGTGAGATCTCATATGCCCACCTAAAGCTCTACCATTAGCAAATTTTCTTGAACACAACTTACATGTCTTGTGTTTATCCATTTTTCAAAAAAAATTCACTGTGTGTGTGTGTGTGTGTGTTTGTGGAGAGTGGAGGCCTATAAAAGGAGTAGGTAACAAGCATTCCACCACCAACAGATATATACAAAAGGAAATATTTTTAAAGACGGACTATAAAAAATCTGATTTTTGATATTTGTTGTAAATTGGATTTGGATGCATTTTGGGAGGAGTAAGTTTACTTTAAACGGCAAAAGGTAATTAATAGAGAGGAAAAAGAAAAAAAAAGTTCAATTAAAGCGTATGCATGAAGGCAGATAGAGTGAATGGGAAGGACATGTAACATGCGACTTTTGTATTTATTTCCATCCCATCTCTAAATTTCCTAAACTGCCCTTTATAAATCTTTTTACTTTCATTTTATATTTGGTCAAATGGAAATAAATAACAATTACTTTATTATTAACAAGATAATAACCCATAAGTTTATAGTTAAAAAATGATTTACTTCCCATGTTCTATTTTATATGACACAATTGAAGTATGAGAGTCAAAGTGACTAATTTTTTGTGTGACTTTGAACATAACATCTTCAAGTTTTTTCTAAAAACAAATTTTACCTATTTAGAAATTATATAAAAAGTGCTCTTCAAGTCATAATAGTTAACAATTCAAATTATTATAAAAATATTTGAAAAATACACTGTCAAAGAAAAATTCATTTGACCACTCCAACTAGTAATATTATCACATAAAGTGAAATAGATGGAGTAGATTATATACACTAGTAAATTATTAATATGAGTTAATCAATTAGAATATGCTAAAAGTATTATTCTAGGTTAAAGGTATCTATATTAAGCTTATATGAAGAGTTACATATTTTTTTCATAGGCTAACTTATATGTGAATTATCGGTATACAAAATTTAAACTCATAGTAAGAAGACGGTCTCTTACCTGTTAAAGTTGGCTAAATTACACCAAAAGTGTAAATTATATTTTACTAATAGTTGATAAAACTTAAAAGTCGTGTGCTTTTCATATTAGTGGACAAGACAGGGCAAAATGGGAACAAGATAGGAGGTTACTAGAATAAATTAGGTTTAACCTTTACTTAAATCAGTCAATAAAACTGTTGAGTTGTTGTAACGACGGATCAATAATAAAATACGATGTGGACCAAATGACCCTTTCTATTTGTAATAAAGAGAGCTTTACGGATTAAACTAACAATCTATTAGCAAAATGAAAATTGATAGACCAATAAGAATTCTTGTCTGTGAACTCCATTTTTTATTTGATGCAACGGAAATTGTTCTTTTCTAGAATGAATTTATCCTCCATTTTCTTAATTTATGTAATATTATCAACTGTCTCAAAAAATATTTGTCAAGATTCCAAGGGACCATATTAACTATGTAGAAAATAAAAATAAAAATATATTTGAAGGTACAAGGATGTTGAAAAAAAATACCAATTCCAATAAAAGGGATTGGAGAAAGGGAAGATTAACTGGCTGGACATACCAAAAGTGTGGCAGCTTATTTAATTCAACTTGTAAATTTTCGTTTTTTTTCCTTTTATTAGTTGGAAGGGGAATAATTAATATTGTGATTAATAAAGAGTTGCTATTTGGGAAAAAGAAATTAAAGCCCTTTAATTAAGGATCATGGGTTGAATTGTCTAATGGGGGAATGAATATGAATGGTGAGGAACTAACTTGTTGTCCACTTTCCATTAAGAAAAGGAGTTTTTAAGGGAAGTTTTGTTAGGGCAAAAAAATGGACCTAGTCTTGTATATTTGTTTTTTTCTTGTTAGATCCCCATTTCAACGCGCTTAATTTTCAATTAGTTACTGTAAATATAATTGTGTTTACTTTGGTTATTCACTTTTCTCTTTGCCCTCTTTTTAAACTTATCTTTGGTACTTTCCATGCAGATGGTGTAATATAGTTTGCTTGAGAAAGGGCCACTCATCCAAAGATAATTTTTTTTTAATAAAAAGAGGCAATAAATGGCAGTTTTTTTTGTTAGGGGGCAAAGTTATCATTACATAAACCTTGTGGGTTCATTGTTTCAAAGGACAACTCCAAAAGTTTCCCTGAGCTTTATGCTTGTTGCACTTTGGTCCTTTATAGCTTCAAAAATTACCAATTGACTCACTTATCCCATATCTGCCATCTTTTTTTTCTTTCAAGCATCTAGTATTTAAAATTCATTGGCACTTTCAATATGTATTAATTTTGAAACGATACCCCCTCATTGGCACTTCCAAGTGAATTTTACCTTACCTCCTAACATCTAATGATTGGAAAATGATACCGCCTACACATATTGAATGGGAACGACAACCCCCTTCACTATATTTTCCCGTGAGAAATATTTATTTTTGGATAAAAATATTTTTTTCTCTTTCTTTCTAGAATTAAAATATGATAATATATAACTCTTATTATTATCTCATTAATCTATTCCTTTGAAAATAATATATATAAATAATTTGTAAATAAATTTCAAGCTATATGACATTTATAATACAAATTAGTGCCTCTGTAAGGTTGATATTAAGCCCTGGCTGTTCTCTAAGAAGAAAGGGTCAAAGACTTTAGAAGCTTATTCTAAGAACTAGCAGGGCAAGCCCATGCAATGGACGGGCCCGACACGGTTATATGAAAAATTGTTTAACGTACTTCCACTTTAGCTAGAATTACACAATTTTGAGAGTTCAAAAACCAAATATATCTTCTAAAATTAATGCAAGTCTACCCTCTGAAACTATCTTTCATGTGAAATCTCAAATGCATGCGGTGTAAACCTTCGAAGTGAATTAGTTGACATTTTCTCCCATCCTGAAATAATCTGCAAAAGTTAAAAGGAAATGTCGGATATGGAAAGCAGTACGAGAATTAAATAAATATTACAAGTGCTCGAAAGAATAAACAAATATGCAAATGTTCAGAATTGCCGCAAGCTTGTTGAGTCTTGAATCTTAGTAACCTGAAATCAAGAAACACTAAATCTGGATGGTTACAACTGCGTGCTGAGTCGAGTGATGGCACTTTGTCCTTAAGACAAGATTGCCCCATATATATGCTTTTACGTTAACGGGCAATAGTCTCCCAAGATAAAACAACACTTTAATCTCAACACTACAAAGCAAATAGGTTGATTCTGACGAAGAAAACAAATACGAATCGACTCGCTGAAGAAATGGAAAAGGAAGGAAGAGTTTCTGTTTTTCCGTCCCAACGTTACTGCTCACATTTTGGACTGTGTTTTACTCTTCTGTTTGTCTCTGTGTCTCGTTTTTCTTGTTAGTTTTTGTTCTGTTTTTCGTCTATATTTCTGTGACACAATTGAGCCAAAAGGCATCTATATATAGCATGAGGGAGGGACTCCTCAACTGCAAAAATATGGTTGTTAATGGCCATTAGGGAGGGATGTTAATGGCAAGTTTATGGGCATTAGTGAGGTTGTTTATGGCCATTGAAGGAGGGCTGTTTATGGAGGAGTTAACAGCCAAGTAATGGGGCCCAAAGAGATAATATCAGAAAAAAACCCACAGCCCACGACCCGTGACCCGACCGGACGGGACGGGCGGCGGCGGCGCGCGTGTGGGCTTAACCTTGAACCCATGCACATATAGGTCCTCCCTCCTTTAAACACATGGGATACCCCTTGGGGTCCCAAACCCTTAGCCAATTTAGAGACTTATAAAGAGAGCAATTCTTCCTTTTCCCACCGATGTGGTAGATTTGTTCCACACCATATTTCCATACCTCAAACACCTTACTTCATGGACCAATATCTCTTTCATTTCTCAATGAAATTTGACGATTCTTGGGCTTACGGTCATCTACTCACTTAGTAGATTAAGCACGTGAGAAGAGACAAAGCCATCAACATGCGGAACCCTAGTGTTTAATTTATTAAATATGGGTGGACGCACCTCCCCACCAAAGGCAAATTTCCAACAATCCCCTCTTGAAAGAGAGATTTTGGCGCACATACATGGTGCCTACTTTCAGCAATCTTTCAGCGAAAAGATATTGCATCAACAGAGGTAGCTTCTGCTTTGAACCTTCCCTAATTGAATACCACCGGACTTACTTACTGCGCGATGAACGTGATGTCTTGAACCGTCAATGTTTAGTGTAAGCCAAGACAATGATACCAACACAATAACTCTCTTTATTCATTTTCATTCTTATGGTTTTGTCCGTTGTGGCCGTGGACACACTTGGATTCTTAAGTGCGTTCATTTGAGGCGGCCTGTCCTCGCACTTAAATATGTGATCTCCTACAAGGTATCCTGCTATACCCCACTTCACAAGTGTTAGGAATCATTAAAAGTTTCCCCAACCTTAACCTCATCCGTTTGAGGATCGTTAAAGGTTTGGAAGCTTAACCTTTACCCACCATGCAAGTAGCACTTTAATGTCTATCGCGGGAACAACTTTGGATTCATGTTTCCCTACAGAAATCATCATCCGAAGTGCTTCTTGCTTCCACCGAAGCGCTCAACTGAACCTTTTTACAGCTTAGTTTTCCCATTGAACCAAATTCTTGGGATCTCCAATCAGTATGGTTGGGTTTCCACCGCAAAGGTTCGTATTGTTTGGGTTTTTAAGCCCATTCCCCTAGACATGCAGAACACTTTATCTTCGGGAGTCCAGATATATCCTTTGATTAGTAATCAAGGAAGTGACACCCATGATGATCAACTGCCATACAGTCTTATGTCTCCGACAGATCTTGACAGATATGTCCAGACGCCGTCATTTGTGTCCTTCCTGAAGCCGACCGGCTAGCCACAGTGTATAACTGCTGAAGGCACGGGTTTCTCCCAATAAGGGACGTCCTCTAAGGAGTCGTGAAGTTACTCAACTTCTTTCATATTTTGTATAAAGCGATAAACTCCGATTCCATCATGAATCGGCCGATGCAAATTTGCTTAGAGGATTTTCCAAGACCCACCATACATATTTACTTGTGGTTTTGGTGTTCTTCATATCTGATGTCCAGTTTGCATCACTGTGTTCTCCCAGAACTACTGGACATCCAGAATACCATGATCCGTAGATAAGCGAATATTTCAGATATCGTCATATCCGACTTAACGCCTTTTATAGATCATTTTTTAGAATCATCAGTGAACCTTAGTTCAACTGATCTGCTTTGTAGGCCGATACCAGGTCGGTTGTAGTGTGTACAATACATTGAACTACAAGTGACCTGCACATATCGCTCCTTGTCTATGGGTGAACCATGATTCCAATAAGTTATATAATTCATATCCATTGGTGGCTTCAACGAGACTGTCAACTATCTCACAACTGAGTTTGAAGATAGACCAGTCCGTTAGATGTCTTAGAAATCCAATTCCTAAGATGTCATCTGTGATACCCATATATTCTGTTTCAATATAATTTCCACTCTCAGACTGTTGGTTTTCCAACTGTTGGCTTTCTAACTTCAGAGTCAATGTTTCTGTGGTCAGATTCATTATTTCTATTTTATCTGAAGCTTCCAGGACCAAAATGTAAACATTTCAAGGACCAAAATGAAAGTTCAGGAAGAAGCCCAACAGTCGAGCAAACCAACTCTGATCCTCCCCTTCTAATTCTCTGGTTAGGAAGGTTGTTTCAACATCCATGCCACGCAGGACTGCAATGGCCCTGGATGTTAAGCTACTCACATGGGAGCACATGTACAAGTAGCCGAGGCCTTATACTCGTCAGTAGATCCATCTACTTTGTACTCACTTTTGAGTATCCACTTTTACAACCCAAAGGTTCTTTTCCCGATGGAAGATCAACCATTATGCAAGTATAGTTCTATATGATAGAATCTATTTCTCTCTTTGTATCTTCTTTCCAAAGCAGCGCTTCTGGAGATGACAATTATTTGTTAATTGTCCATGGTTCATTCTCAACCATACAAGCTAGAAGGACTAGAACAAGTCTTTGTCCCATTCTTTGCTCCGTCTCGGTTCAACATCTAGAATCCCTGAGTTCTGCAGATCTGGAATATTAAGTTTCGGATAGACAACAACTTTCGAGTCCTGTAGATACGGAACGTCTAGTTCCGAACAGTCAGGCCCTCGCGGGTTCTTGTTAACCTTGAGCAATTACTCTTTTTTTCCTTTTCAAGGAAAGTTATCTTCAAAGAATTCAGCATTCTTTGACGCCAAGAGGCGATAAGCACTACTGTTATTTGCAAATCCAGTGGATTGCAATCTACAGTCTTAGGTCCAACTTGACCTGTTTCGGTAGTCCAACTTCTACCAAGCCACCCCACATCACAACATTTCTATGTGCGATCCTTTCCATGTCTCACACGGAGTGTTATCCTTATCCTTATGCGGAGTTCTATTGAGAATCACATTAGCGGTAAGGATCGCCTTGCCCCACATAATTTGGGTGTACGGTTTTCCGTTTGGCTAACACCGTTGGACTGAGGTGAGTAATGAGTAGTCGTTTGATGAACGATGCTTCATATTCTCCCCCTCTATTACTACAAATTCCTCAATCCGTAGGCTTAGTTGATTTTCAACTTCTGCTTTGTAGCGCTTATCCGCTTCAACAACTTCATCTTTGCTTTTCAACAAACAAAGGATGCAATACGTTGTACCATCATCAATGAAGGTCACAAAGTACTTGTCTCCCCCTCTATTTTGTATAAACTTCAAATCACACATGTAGGTGTGACTAAGTTCTAGAGGAGAGGTGTTCCTTTCGCTATTCCTTTAACGGAATTTGGAAAGGTGATTTTGCCTCTTCGCCTACCTCACATTTATTTTTAGGGTTTATGTCGACAGAAGGCAACAATCTCAATTTCGTTAGATTTTGAATGACTTTCTATTTAACGTGTCTTAATCTATGATGGCATAGATGCACGGATTACAAATATATCATTCATTTGGCTACAAACATATTGTACCATTCTTAGTTATTACGGACCTGTTGGACTAGTCTCAAACCAGTTTGACCAACATCATCTTTTAACCAAGTTTTGGGACATGTATCACCTCCTTTTGGAGTGATCTCATCCCCTGAAGTCCTATTGAGGACAACCTCTCCAACCTCTTCTACTTTAGAGGTGGCGTTGCTTCACATGAACAACCTCTTGCCCGTGGTTAGGGCATAACCGGATCATATGTGATCTGGATACTCTGGCCCACTCCAGTTGCTTTGGCAGACTGAGTGTCCAATATCTTTTCTGCCTTTATTTAGGCCTTCAGATCATTAGAGACCTGAAAATTCTGGCCCACCACACTAGGTGTCCATTACTTTTCCTTTGAAATGAATTCTGGCCCCACTCTAGTCACCCGGAGGCTTTGTATGACTGAGTGTCCAATATCATCCTATTAAAGGAATTTTGACCCCACTTCAGTCGCCTGGAGGCTTTGTATGATTGAGTGTCCAATATCATCCTATCAAAGGAATTTTGGCCCCACTCCAGTCGCCCGGAGGCTTTATATGACTGAGTGTCCAATATCATCCTATGAAGGATCTTATGCCAAATAGTGTGACAGGCTCAACGTCTTTAGCTTTTAGTCTTCTTCCGTTATGATTGGTGCCCAGACAATTCTTGGCGCTTACTTAAGAGTGGTAACAGTTTTCGCACAGTCAGTGGATCTTTCTCCCTCGTATGTGCGAACATACTTTACACACTTTTAATAATTACACTTACAAGAACGGATCTTTTTAAGTCATTTACAAAATCCAATCTTTAAACGGGAAAGAAGATGAGATTAAACTTCTGATTTTAAAGCGTAATGAATATAAATTATTTCGGAAAACATTTTCATATTCCTCCTTACTTTAAGCCCTTTTTAATCAGGCATCATTTAATCTTATTTTTTACAAGGAAGGAAAATTACTTATCCCAATTTCGAATTCTGGCCCACTTCAGTCACTTCATCGGACTGAGTGTCCATTTCCTCCTTAAAATAATTCGGATCCTTTGTCTGGGACAGATGTAGGCTTTCTGCTACAAGATATAATCACATCTTCAACGTTCTCCTCTTGTCCCAGTTGACATCCTCAGCCTCTCGTGATCGCTTGTTCCCACCACTCTCAGGAGCGGTGACACCATGAACACGTTGACCTTCAATAGCATAATCATCACTCTCTTCTACCAAAAAACCACAGCCATATCCAGATTTGGTCACACAACTTTTGACCGACATCTTTCGAACACTAATACAATCTTGTCTTAAGTTTGTCGGATATGCTAAAGCAGTACGAGAAGTAAATAAATATTACAAGTGTTCAAAAGAATAAACAAATAGGCCAATGTTCAGAACTGCCGCAAGCTTATTGAGTCTTGAATCTTGATAACCTGAAATCAAGAAACACTAAATCTGGATGGTTACAACTGCGTGCTGAGTCGAATGATATCACTCTGTCCTTAAGACAAGATTGCCCCGTATATATGCTTTTACGTTAACGGGCAATAGTCTCTCAAGATAAAACAACACTTTAATTAACAATACAAAGCAAATAGGTTGATTCTGACGAAGAAAACAAATACGAATCGACTTGCTGAAGAAATGGAAAAGGAAGGAAGAGTTTCTGTTTTTCCATCCTAACGTTACTGCTCACGTTTTGGACTGTGTTTTACTCTTCTGTTTGTCTCTGTGTATATATTTTTGTCTCATTTTTCTTGTTAGTTTTTGTTCTGTTTTTCGTCTATATTTCTGTGACACAATTGAGCCAAAAGGCATCAATATATAGCATGAGGGATGGACTCCTCAACTGCCAAAATATAGCTGTTAATGGCCATTAGGGAGGGTTGTTAATGACATGTTTATGGGCATTAGTGAGGCTGTTTATGGCCATTGAATAAGGGTTGTTTATGGAGGAGTTAACAACCAAGTAATGGCTGGTTAATGCTCCAAAAAACAGCCCAAACGGTAGGCAGAAACTTTCTGCCTTCCGTTGTTGCCAAATTCATCTTTCCAGAAATTTCAGGGACCAAACTGTAAATATTAAATAATTTGGGGTCCAACGAGATATTATCAAAAAAAAGCCCACGGGCCGAGCCCGGACGGGCCCGCGGTGGCGCGTGTGTGGGCTTAGCCTTGAACCCATGCACATCTAGGTCATCTCTCCTTTAAACACATGAGATATCCCTTGGGGTCCCAAACACAAATTGATTAGGAAAACAGTCGTTTTTCTAAAAATTGGCTGCGCCAAACGGCCTTGTGGCAGTTTGGGCTGCCTCGTCTCGAAAAAATACCAAAAAAAAAAAAGGGGGTAAAACAAACATCCGAATGCAGAGTTATGACCATTTAAAGTTTTATCAATTTACAACTACTTTCTCTTCCTACATTTTATGTCAATGCTTCCGTGATATGTTAATCAAGTTCATGTCGCATTCGACTTCCATAATAGCCTAAAATAAAAAATAAGATTAATTACATATTTAATTCGGTTTTTCGGTTCGGTTCGTATCCAAAATTAAAAAACCAAACCGAATCACTAAATCTTGCTTCGATTCGGTTAGGTTTTTTCGATTCTCCGGATTTTTTGTCCACCCTAATTAACCCTTAAGAACTTTTGTACTACATATTTGGTTGGCATCTCTATAATAGTGGGTATAAATCCAGGTTGTGGGATGAGTCTAGTGTTTAGAATTATAATTGGGGATTATTTGATTTCGAAATTTTGGAGAAATTTGTGTTCCTCTACAGGAAATGACAGAGGAGACGGCAAGTGTCTTCAATTAGGCCGACGATGTCACGTAGCACTATTTCGTCAGAAAATTTTATTAAATATGGATGAATAATTGGTAACCGGAAAGAGCACATAATAAATAGAGTAAAATGACACTGCTTGACATAACTATTGTGCCGCTCACTTGGTTAGGCGCCTCACTTTTCTTCTTATTGTCCTGAGTTCGAAACTCAGCAATATCATTTTGTTGTTTTAAAAAAAATTCGTCTCATATACAAAAGGATATTTGTCCAGTTTACCAAAAGTTAACAAAAACATTGAACAAGTTGGTTCACAGTAAGGCTCACCAGTGGGCCGGGACATCCCCATCTCGGTCCCACCGGGTAAATTAGGGAATGAGGATTGTCGGTAATCGTGTTTGAAATCGGGACGGGACTAGGGCTGGTCCCACCTATCCCGGTCCTGCCTTGATCCCGTCCTGTTTACTGATTATAACCGTTGCACAAACGATCATTTGCAATTATAACCATTGACAACGGCTACAAACGACCATTTTGTCCCCCCCCCCCCCCCCCCACCCTTAAACCCCCTACTCCTTTAATATTTAGTTTTAATTCATAAGTTAATATATTTTACACATTGACCATATTTCTCAATTATAAATACCTCATTTTGCTCTTCATTTTTCTCACAGATCTTCATACCATCTCTCTAATCTCTCTCTCTCTCTACAAGTCTAAATTACACACTAAATATTATATTTTATTTGGTAATTTCTATCAAAGTTTAAAAATTAGGAATGAAGTTGGCAACTAACTTGAGGATCATCGAGCAAAGTTTCAATTTTCAACATCGATTACACGTCGACATTACGTCGGCGTTTGGTACATTCGTTCCTTCTTTTATTTAAATTATTATTGTTACTTAATTTTAATTATCGTACTTAATTTTCTTAACTTTAATATTTATTTGCATAATTATAATAGAACGAGGTGGACATGTTGCTGGTAGATGTAGTAGGGGTAACAGGGGTAATGATGCATTTTCTGGTAATCCTAATTATGATAATTTCACTCATGTAGATGAAATTGAACATTTTAATGTTAATATTAATATACCATTAGATCATGATGTATATTCTGCATCTGAACCAGACTATGATTTAGAAAATGAATTAGAAGATAATTTAGATAACACCACTAGTGCAACTCCACCTCAAGCTCAGACTCAGGCTGAAATTAAAACTGAAATCCAACTTATTCCCCCTAGTATGAGAAGAGGCCAAAAACAACGAAAATTAAAATCACTTGCATGAGATTTTTTTCAAAGGGACATTTATAATCAACTAGCTATTTGTAAAATTTGTCGCGAAGTTTATAAATTTAAAACTGGAAAATGCCAAAGTGGGACATGAGGTTTAATGAGACATGTGGAAAAGGATCACAAAGCAAGGTATAATCAATAATTGGCTGAAAAAGCGGGTGTGTAGATGTCTTCTGAGTCGGGACAATGTTCACATAGTGTCCCTGACCAAGTACATAGTCGAATTAACCCGATGACGGGGGGAGTTATAGATCCGACATATGATAACACAAAGATCGGGAAAATTATGCAAAATTAATTGATGTGGAGGGTTTGCCTTTTTCATTTCCCTCCCTCTCCTGGTTTTATTCATTACGTTGCAGAAATATATAATCCTGCTTTTAATGGTTTTCCTAGATTAACTATTATAAGAGATTTTTTTTTAATTTGCGCATGAATATCAACAATATTTACGTTATGCACTGTATCATTTTAATGGCAAAGTGGATATCACTTCTGACATAGGCCGTAGTACTAATGGTAATGATTATTTAACTGTTATATGTCATTGGATAGATTACAATTGGTATATGCAAAAACATATATTAACATATAGATATATTGATGAAAGGCACACTAGAATTTTATTTCAAGAAATATTCATGAAATTAGTGAATATTATGGAATCACTGATAAAATTATGACTACTACATTAGATAATGCTTCTTCTAATGATTATGCGGTAAACATTTTAAAAACTCGATGTACTCTATCTTCTTCCTATATTTTTCATGTTAGATGTGCATGTCATATTTATAACTTAGTTGTAAAGGATGGCCTAAAACTTTTTTAAAACATTCTTGATAAAATACAATTTGCTATCAACTTTATTTTTAAAGGTAATAAAATACAAAGAGGCAAAGAGTTTAAAAAAATATATCATGATTGTGGATTACCTTATAGGAAAATCCAGAAGAAGTTGAAACTAGGTGAAATTCTTTGTATGGACAATTAGTTGTTGCTCACGAGTATAGAAGACTTATAACTTTATTATTTAACGCCCATAATCAAAATTCTTCGGAAATGCTTGTAGATGATGATTGGGATACAATTTTGGAACTTATTGTATTCTTAGATAAAAAATTCTAGCTACTAAGGAATTTTCTGGTATTTATTATCCCAATATTTCATCTATGTTATTTTATATAGCTGTAATATTTTTGTTATTTAATGAATATATGAAAAAAATAACTTGCTCTCCAACTAGTACAAAAATGTTTGTAAAATTTAAAAAAAAAATCATATTTCCACTATTTATTTTATTGGTGTTGTATTAAATCCTACTATTAAAGTAATTGATTGTAATGTCATTATTGAAACGATTTATGAATGTCTAGAAATACTTCCAACAGAACCAACTGAAGAACCAACTAACGAACCAACTAAAGAAGATGTTATCTCTAGCATACAAACACAATGCAAAACTATGTATATGTATTACCAAGAGCAAAGTGCAAATAATCAACCGGCTTCTGTACCATCTTCTTCTACTTCATTTCAACCTTATAAAAAATATGTGGTTTCTGCTTCAAGTATTCAAGGCCTCGAAATAGAATGTATAATGGTTCAAGTGCTTCACAGATTAGCGAGTTTGATGTTTATGTTTTGCAGGGTGTTGTACCGTTCGAATCAATTGCTAATGAAAATGAACATGAAGACTTGCTGAAATACTGGATGGAGAATAAAAAGACATTTCCGACTCTATCAAAGATGACCTGAGATGTTTTGAATATTCAAGCGTCATATACAACTTCTGAAAGCGCTTTTTCTGCTGGGAGGTTTCAAATAAGAGAGCAGACACTCATTGGTGGGAGACAGTTTGGAGATTACAGTTTTATTTAGAGATTGAATTAAAGTGGAGCGTAGAAGGTGCGGTCAACCAGAGATCAATGAAGAAGACGACTACAATTACAATGAAATCTTATCCGAGGGAGAATGAAGCGACGTTGAACAATTTGACCAACAAATTCCAATTCCAACAGAAGATCCTCAAGAGATTGTCAGAAAATTAGAAAAAGTATAGTTGCATATGTAATTTTTTAATGCCAATTTTACTATGTGATTTGCAACTTTTGAACTACGAAACAAAGTTGCAATTTTGAAATTGTATTACAAAAAAATCATATTTCTATTAAATAATATAAGAGGCAATTAGCCTTGGGATGTTTTTTCACTATCTTGTTCAATTATTTAAGTGTTTATATATATATATTTTTTAAAATCCCCCCAAATCCCCTTTTCGTCCCGTCCCGTCCTATCTCGTCCTCCCAAATCCCGTCCCCTATAATAGCGGGATGTGGGACGGGACGGGACCACTTCTCGTCCCCCTAATCCCGTCCCCCTCCGTCCCGCCTATCCTGATCCCACCCCACCCCACCCTACCATCCCCCAAATCCCGTCCCGTCCCGTCCCATCCAATCCCATCCCACTAGCCACCCTTAGTTCACAGTAGCTTCCTTTAAGGACTCGACGACAAGAAAATATTTGATTTAAAAGGATGTTGCTGCTTTCCTGGTTAGTTTTTGTGCTATTTTTTTTTGTTGCTTTCCTGGTTAGTTTTTGTGCTGTTTTTTTTTCTTTAATCTTTTTTCTCGTCGATGGAATTGACTAAGATTGATTTACAGAATAAAATGAATGATAAATATTTTACTGATCGTTTGATGCCTTATATAAAAGGAAATTATTTAGTATTATTTATAATAAGGTTATTTTGAATACATTTCAAAAAGTTAAAATTCATCGAGAGGAGCTCTAGTAATATACGGGAGTTGTGTTTTACTTGTATTGTATTTTTTAAATATTACGTTATAATGTTTTATTTATTGTCATTTTAAATTATGACACCGCTTATGAGAGATTCTGCGTACGCCACTGTGCGATGCCATTACAAATTGATTCGTATTCGACATTCCAATACCATTTCAATTCCCTATTCCGCAGTGTGGACCATGTGAAATGCTTTCCCCTTCCTTTTCATCTATCCCTGCTCCTATGATTTATATTAACCAAAGTATTTTCTCATCTGCCTCTAGTTGCTTCTCTATCAAAGTCTAGACCGAGGTGAAGGAAAAACAGAGGACCAGAGTGGAACCATGGCTTTTGTCGTACAAGGGAGAAATTCTTACCATGACCGAGGTGAAGGAAAAATAGTGGTGCATTCTGCACACATTGCAAAAGATCAGAATACATTGTGGGTGGATATTTTTGACTCATTGGTTATCCGGATTGGTGACCGGGAAATAAAAAAAATGATAAAATCGAAGGAAGAGGACAAAGACAGAAACAACAACAGAAGAGTGGATCAGAATCCGGCCATGGTAGAGGCAACTACCAAGTTAACGTTGTAGTTGTCAAAGAAGGAACTCATGTGGAGATAGAAACGGTGAACACAGATGACACATGCCTTCACAATTTGAGAGATGAGATATGGAAGGCTGTGATTCACATGTTGAATTCTCGGAGAATAAATCCGAATGAGAAGATGGATAGTAAGACCGAAAACTCATCCTGGATCATAGACTTTGGAGCTACCAACCATGTGACAGGTAATCTGGAAGAACTGAGTAATACACGAGACATTTCTAAGTGTCCGGTTGATCTTCCGAATGAAGTAGTTCGGTGGCTACAAAGGAAGGAATAACCAAGCTGAATGACATGATGTGGTTGAAGTATGTCCTTTATGTTCCGGATTTGACATGCAATTTGATTTTTGTATCATAACTAGTTGATTATTTAGATTGTGATATGACATTTAATAGAATTATGTATGCTATACTATACTCCACCATGAGAAATCTGATTGGAAAGGGTGAGCGTCAAGGTGACTTTACTATTTTTGGAATGTACCACTGATACGGGCTATGAACGCAGAGGCAGTTGATTGGTTCGATCGTTGGCACAAACGATTGGGTCATCCTTCACCACAAATAACAAAGTCTATTATGATATTAAGCTTAAAAAAGAGTGGTGATAGATCAAATAGAGAATGTGATGTATGTCAACGGGCAAAGCAAATGAGGGGTGTTTTTCATTTAAGTGATAATATTGCTTTGAATACTTTTGAGATGATTCATTGTGATTTATAGGGACCATCTAGAACCCCTTCTTCTTGTGGTGCTTCATATTTTTTTACTATTGTGGATGATCGTTCATGAGCTATATGGATCTTTCTCTTAGTTGATAAGAAAGAAATGTCCCAAATCTTGAAGAATTTCTTCGCCTTGGTGGATAGACTATTTGGTAAGAAAGTGAAGATAGTTAGAAGTGATAATGAAACTGAGTTCACATGTATGAAGACTTACTTCTTCGAATATGAAATTCTTTTTCAAACATCTTGCACAGGACACCACAACAGAATGGAAGAATGTGTTTTGACTGCAGGGTATTTGATCAATAAAATTCCATCTTCGGTGTTGAATGAAAAATCACCAATGAAATTTTATACGGGGAAACACCTCGGTATGATCATTTAAGGGAGATAGGGTCACTATGTTATGCACACGCAAAGAGAAGAATGAGGGACAAGTTTAAGAGTCGGAGTCATAGGTGTGTCTTCTTGAGATACCCCTAAGGACAGAGAGGTTGAAGATTGTATGACTTAGAGAATGATGAACATTTAGTCTCAAGAGATGTAAATTTCTACGAGACTAAGTTCCTCTTTGCCGTAGGATCAAGTAACTTGGTCGACAACATAGAAGTGATCCCAAATGAAATAAAAGAAAAAAAACTAGCATAATTTTTTAAGAAGACCAGACTGATAATGTAGGTGCGAACGAAACCCGAATGGAAGAAGTACGAACACCGAATACCGAACCTGCGAATCAGTCAAAATTAGACCAGAAAAATGTTGGTCCAAAAAAAGAAAATATGGAAGAATTACAGTCGGAAGATATTTAGGCCAACGAAATGCCACCGGTGGAACAATTGGGCCGGGGTAAACGTCAAAAATATGACTCTATTCAGCTACGCGACTACATCACTGAACCTTTCCGAAAATAAAGTCCTTCAACTCATCCGCCCGATCCTAAGCAATCCCCGGTTCACCTTATCCTTTAGCTAGTTATATATCCTGCAATAATTTTTTCCCGCAACACCAAAGGTTCCTTACAACAATTATCACAGGAATCGAACCAAAAACCTTTATGGAGGCAATGAAAAAGGAACATTGAAAAGTCGTCATGCGGCAAGAGATCTAAACGTTTGAGGATAATGGAACATGGACACTAGAAACTTTGCCACCAGATAAGAAAGCACTCGGATATAGATGGGTGTACAAAATCAAATACAACTCTGACGACACAATCAAGCAAGATAAAGCTCGTTTGGTCATCTTCAGAAATAAACAGGAGAAAGAAATTGACTACAATAAAACTTTTTCTCCGGTTGCTAAGGTAGTAACTGTTCGGACCTTCCTAGCTGTTGCGGCTGCGTAAAATTGGGAGTTGCATAAGATGGGTGTGCATAATACTTTCTTACACAACGAGCTTACCAAATAAGTTTATATGAAATTACCATCGAGATTTAGTATTCCTAATTCGGGGCAAGTATGTCGACTCTAAAAATCTTTGTATGGTTTGAAGCAAGCTCCAATGTGTTGGTTTGCAAAATTGTCAAGTGTTTTGATGAAATATGGGTTCAAACAGTCGTACTCTGATTATTCTCTATTCACTATGCACCGGGGAGGTATGCAACTTAACATCTTAGTCTATGTGGATGACTTTATTATCTCCTAAAATGTCCATAATGTCATTGAACGATTCAAAGACTATCTCCGCACCTGTTTTCACATGAAGGATTTGGGCCCTCTGAAGTACTTTCTAAGAGTGGAAGTTACACGTGGACCACTAGATTGTTTATTTGTCAACGAAAATATGCCTTAGATATAATCTCTGAGTCCAATTTACTGGGAGCTAAACTAATTAATACTTCTATGGAACAAAATCATGGTTTGACATTGGCCAAATGAGCTACTTTAGGAGATCCTGAATCATACCGGCGTCTGGTTGATAGATTAATATACCTCCATTTCACGAGATATGAGTTGTCGTATTGCGTGCATATTCTGTCACAATTCATAAAGCAACCAAATGAAGCACACTGGAACGCGACTATCCGTGTAATGTGGTACTTAAAGAAGAACCCAGGACAAGGCATTGTGATGAGAAAAAATTGTGATCCCCAATTGTACGAATGGTGTGATTCGGACTGGGTCGGATGTTCGTTTACTAAAAAATTACTTACCGGTTGGTTTATATCTCTCGGAATTTACCCAAATCATGGAAAACCAAGAAGCAACACATTGTCTCTCGCTCGTCAGCAGAGGAAGAATATCAATCAATGGCAATGACAATATGTGAGTTGAAATGGTTAAAGGGAATTTTACATAGTTTGGGTGTTGAACATAAATTTCTGGTAAAATGTATTGTGATAGTCAAACATCATTGTATATTGCACGAAATCTGGTGTTTCATGAATGGACTAAACACATTAAAGTCAATTGTCACTATGTACGGGACGCACTCCAATCCGGAATAATACTTCCCAGTCATGTGTCAACCAGTGAGCAATTGGACGATGTATTTACAAATGGTTTGGGCAAATTACAACGTGAATATTTACTTGGAAAATTGGACATTCCAACTTGAGGGGGTATTAGAATTAGTTAGGTCTATTTATGGTAATATAAGATTTGACAATTATGGTAATATATGATTTGTAGTCCTATTATAATAGGGTTACCCTATTAAATTAGGAAAAGATGGATTTTACCTCTATATAAGGAGGTCATTATGATGAATGAACTGTAGAAAAAATTCTTCTATTATTCTTATTTATCTAAATTCTCGTCTCTGTCTCGATTTTAACACCTACATTTCTCCGAAGGTGTTGCCTTTTCACCTAATTTTGTAAGTGGTAGAGTATTTAGTTCAAGCTTGTAGATCTTACTTTGTTCAACTAAGCTAAACACCTTTGGCTCAATGTAAAATGAGACAGTTTTACTTTTATACTTACGTATTTAAGTAATAGTTTGATATAACTTGGTTATTGTATCAAGCACGAACCATAAAATAAGGCTAGCAGAGCAATAATAACAATAATAATAGTGTGATTAGCAGAGAAATAAAAATAATGGTAAAATCGTATTCATTATATTCATGCTATTTTATTGGGTAAGTTTACTGTTTATTTGCTGAAAATGAATAGAACCCCATGATTTTATCAATTCCCTTGAAATAAAGGATAAGGCAAAAACTTTTAGAAAGGATTTTTATGTGGTGTTATATGGTTAATCTTCATCTTAAAGTATCAAAATTTCCCTTTGAGTTTTAAGTAGATCATCTATATATCTTTACAAGTCATTAGCGTAAAAGAAACAATATGCGTATGTCAATTTTCAGTCATTAATACATAATGGTAAGAGAAATAACTGGAGAAATGCTTACACGCATCATTAGTGTGTGATTCAATCCTGCCACTTGGTTATCGCATTTTAGCTAGTGGCGGAGGTAGCTTTAGAGCTCGGGTTCAACTGAACTCAATAATTTTTACGCAGAATATAAATGTATAGAAAATAATAAATTTTCAACAAATATTAGATTATGAAAACATAATTTGAAGGTTTTCAAATTAAAATTTTGAATCTGCTTCTATATTTAGCCAAACGCCCTAATGACATGATAAATTAATAATGTCTATATAGAATGCAATAAGTCAAAACTTACACAAAATATATCTTTTCTTAACTTCCCACCGGATCGGGCGTTCATATTGGGCCCCGAAACATAACTATTTTGTGCTTACTCATCGTTTGTGTAGATGAGAAAAAACTACTTCGTAGAGCAATCAATTACTTCATTCCGTCCAAAAAAGATTGACCTACTTTCTTTATTAATTTATTCCAAAAATATTAACTTCTTTTTATATTTAAAAATAATTTAATTTTATAAGATCATTTACAATCACACAAATAACTAAAATTTGTTTTGGACCATACATTTCAAAAGTCTTCTTTTATTTCTTAAATCTTGTGTCAAGTCAAATTAGGGCATTGCTAGTGAAATGAAAATAATTAATTATCAACAGAAACAGCTGGTGGGATCAAAATCAGTTCCTTGACACGCTGGATAGATGTTCTAACAACTCTTTGGAATAAGGATGTTATGGGATGCATCATCATCTTTACATAAAAATAAAAGTAAGTCAAAAGGCATGTAATTAATTAAAGCTTTTATAATGCATGCTTCCATCAACTAAGAGCAATATGAGAATTTACTTAATCTACGTTACAACCACATCTGCAACGTAGACATATTTTAAGTGAAATCAAGATTAAGTTTTCTATCGATAGGAGAGAGCTACGAACCTCTGATCTTAGGGGAGTATATTGTAATTTGCAAGTCAATTTATGACGAATGAAATAATAAATAGAAAAACTTCAAAATTCCCTTACTAATGAAAATTGATCAAACCATGTACGACACAATAAGAATGAGTATACATAGTCCGCTTGGGCAGCTCAATTGGTTATCAAGGGGGATATTTGGAAAATGGCCAAGGATCGAATCCCATCAGCGGCAGTGTTGGGGTTACTTCTTGAAATAAAGGAGGGCTCCTTGTGCGCAGCGTGGTACTGGTCTAACCTTTGAAATCAATTGAGTCACCATGATTTACCTCCTTCACAGACCTGTCGGACCAGGGTGTGGGGGCTCCTTGGGTGGGAGTTCCACCTTTTTTTGGAAAAAGAATGAGTATACATAAGAATAAGATAATTGAACCCGAAACCATTATATATATTACGTTTTCGAGGCATTAACGTTGCCACTAGAATTAAATTATTTGATTATTACCAATTTCAGCAGGACTAATGATTTATGATTATTCAACTTCCAATTTGTTAGTATTAAGAAACAATAAAAGCTAATTTTTGTAACTAAAATATGTCGTCATATATAGCAGAAAATGAAAATAGCCTAAAAACCCTAAATTTGACATAAAAACACATGAAAAACTATCGCTTCAATAACTCACTTTACCTCATATCCTCGTGGCACTACTTTTAAAACGAAAACCCCATTTTATACCAACTTTGATATAATAAAATTTATTATGTGATACATGAAAAGAGATCGCGTATTAGGTTGGATAGGAAAATTGATTTTTTTATTCTTTTGAGTAGTACCACATGAATATTATGTAATGTCATGAGCGGTTGACGTGGTTATTTACTTACATTACATGACAATTTTATACATGTGATAACTTGTGAATTCTGGAATTAGATTTAACATTTTTATGTGATATATGCATATTTGATGTATTTTCCGTTACAAAATTAGTTTTATAATTTTAATGAAATAAATTAAAAGTTAAATAACTATGTGTGAAATTACTCCATTAATCTCAGGGTCATGAGCACTTTTGTTCATTATTGTTATTGTACGTAGAAAATGCGCTCCTTTGAAATGTTACGAATTACACACTATTGGAGTTGCCGAATATTTTAGTCTAAAAGTAATATCCGATTAACTTATTTATTTATTAACCAATTCAATTCAACCCATCCATTTAATATCATATTTGAGTCAATAGAAACAAAAAAAACAAGTACTAGTAATATTTTGTGAAGATCTTTTAGTACTATACTTTTCATTGGACACTTTTATTTGAGTGGACAAGATCTGAATTTTGAAGTAAGCATGCATTAAGGAGATTCTACAAGAAGATAAAAAGGAGTCCAAAGTCCAAACTGTCATTGTTTTTGCTTTTATATATATATCCTCAAAGGGATTTTAGGATTTGTTTTTTTAATTACACCATTCTAAGGAAGTGCACTTCTTGTCTTATTCTATTTTTCTTTTAAGTCAGAGGAATATGATACAGGGGAGCTCAACGAGATCGGTGCTCCAAAGCTAAATTTTATTAAGAGATCTTAACTAAATTTCTTAATTAAAATTTTATGTATTGTAGAAATTATCTTATACTATCTTTATTACATGTTAGCTTTCACCATTAGAGATATTTAGTAACTCTACTCGATACAATTTAAATAATATTTATATATAAAAAATATATTAACGATTTAGATAATATTTTTATAAATTCTCATAATCTAATAATCTCAAATTTGTATCAATAGATGTCAAAATAATTTTATACATTTAGAATAATTCAAGTTTATTTTGACATAAAAATAGCTTAATCCACTCTTTATAAAAAAAAAATCGACACTATAAGAAACTTCGTTTTAAAACAATGGCTTAATCAAAATTGTCGTCAATTTGTTCATATTCAGATATGGCATGTTTATTATAAAATTCAAATTATTTATCTGAATAATTTCTATCACATTTTTAAAAAAAAATAGTATTCTTATTCATAAATTTATAAGTATGGTAATAGTATAAAATAGAAAACATTTTGGGGGCCTTCAACGGGAGGGGCTCTGTTTGGATGGTTGTTACATTGTTTCATAATGCATTGTATTGTATTGTTTTGATTGATAGAACGTTTGGATAGATTGTATCATTTTCGTAACAATTTGAAGGATAAACCTACGAGAAAAGTAGAGTAGGGGTAGAGCTACCATAAAAAGGTAGGGTAAATGATAAAATAGAATTAGTAGATAATAAAAATGAGAAAAAAGATAAAGTAACGATGCGATAACACCAAATCGGTCGTTACATAAAATGAGACTTTTCGTCGTTACGAAACGATAAATTTAACGATACGATACATTAAAATTAAAGTAACAATCAAAACAAACATTGTATTTAAACTAATAACACAACACAATACAACAGGTAACAACCATCCAAACAAGCTGCAAAGCAATTGCTTTAGTGGCTTCCCCCTCCAACTGGCCGTGGAATTGTTAGGGTTTTTGTCCTGATTTTCTTACCATATTTGAGTTTTACTTTTCTCTTGAAGGAAAGTTAAAGTATTACCATACCATATTTGAGTTTTACTTTTCTCTTGAAGGAAAGTTAAAGTATTACCATATGTAGGTTTCTCATATGTAGGTCAATTGACCAAATCATATTATAATATTATGTATTTTTAGTATATTGTCTTTATTTCTGATTTATCGTCGTTCAAGGTTTGCAATTATTAGCTTTCGCATGACGCGCTGATTTTTTCGATCCCAACAAGTGGTATCATAACCAATGGTTCGACGATGTTCAGGACATATACAATGCAGGTTCAAATCAAGAGCAACCAATTTGGTGATAATGAAGAGTTTTGTCAAAATAAAAAAATGTTTGAAGTACTACACGTGGAGACAATTTTTAACAATATTATCAACAATTCTGCGCATCTTTAAAAATAAAAATCAGTTTTAACCCTTGCTTACTTTTAACGCATATGGCTCCAATTTTAAACCACACCTATTTTTAACCATGACAAGCAACAGTGATGAAGATTATATGAAAAAGGAGGATCAAGATTATTTTATCAGAAAATTCAAGCCAAAAAGGGAGATTTGTTAAGGTTTTCCCCCTGATTTTCTTACCATATTTTGGTTTTACTTTTCTCTGAAGGAAAGTTAAAGTATTACCATAAATGTTTTAACTTTTCCTGAAAGAAAATTTTAATTGTCTTATATATTTGGCTATTTCTTCTCTTGGAAGAAAATTTTTGGACATCTATAAATTGAAGACATCCTTCTCACAACTAGAACACATAAAATCATCCACAATATAGTCATTAAAGAGTTTTGTTTGGGAGGAGATTATTCTCTCAATAAAAAATTTATGCTTTTATATTAGATTTCTCATATGTAAGCCAATTGGTTAAATCATATTATAATATTATGTCTTTTTAGTATATTGCCTTTGTTTCTGATTTACCGTCGTTCAATATTTGCAACTATTAGCTTTTACATGAGGCCTTGATTTTTTGATCCAACAATAATGATATACAAGTTTTCCAATTATTGATACAAATACGATGTGAAAATTCTAAACGCTTAACATATATATTTACAAGTTCATATAAATTCATGATAAGCAACTACAAGTATAATTCATACTTTTTAGGAAATTAAAATTTAATGGAGTATTTCAAAATTGTAACACCTCAAGTTTGTTAACCCCAAAACCGACCTCGTTGGCTGATCTTGTTAATTACCATTCACTCTGAATTAGATTTAAAATAATAAATAAAAGGTCTCATCATTTAACCATTTATATAATTAAATAGAATACCAAAACGTAGAGGTTTTTAATTCCTATTTCATCGTTATCCATCAATATATATTTTCGAGTTAAGTGGATGTTTGGAAAGAACAAATTAAAATGTAATGGCTAGTTGAGAAAGCAAATCAAGTAGTAGTAGTAGTTGTTAGGCGACTTAAATGCTGAGAAAAGGAAATTGGGCATAATGTTTATGGCTTTTCTTGGGCTAATCAAAGTAGTTTCAAGGTCAACAATTTGTCGGCATCATGGCCTTCTCCATTAAATCATGTACTGCTATAAAAGATAAGAAGTTTGCATATAGATTCATATTTCTTCTAGTTACACATTTCATATGTGTATATTATATGTTTATATTTACATGTATTATCTATTTTAAATCTTGGAAAAAATTTAACTTAAAATAAAAAGGTTGTCTTTTCTTCTAAGATGATATGCACGCACAACCTAAATTTCTTCTCGGAATTATCTAAGTATAGTTTACATGGGGATGAAAATGATAATATTTAACTCAAAGTTAAAACAAAAAAAGATGATTGCATACTTAATTTTGACCAAGCGGTGACACATGGATGCAAATTTTCCATATAAAAAAGCTAGGGAAAAGAGTGGAAACTATACAGTTTAGACCAAAAAAGCAAAGGAGGACTAATTGTCTTTCTAAGTCTGGTCACCCACCAGCCTAATTGATGTGAAATTTGATATTTACACTTTTAAAGATATATTGGGGGGGGGGGGTTTGGGTTTGGGGTGGGGTGGGTGGTTATAAATTGGACTAAGAATATTAAGTATAACACAAGTTTGCACATGCAGCAAATGACTTCGAGCTATAAAAGCTTTTTATCTTACAACTGATTAAAACCATATTCTAAACTGACAAGATATTGTAAGAAAATTAAGGAGGAATTAATTTCTTGAGGCCGGTAGAATGTTGGAAACTAGCTTCAAAGTTTTGAAAGTTTGTGGAGAAACAAAGTTTTATTTGTTCAAGAAAGTTTTTCACTATTTGTTTGGTTTTGGTATTTACGAAACACTTTTCAGCTTTCAAAATTGTTTGTGCTCAGTTTCTATAAAAACAAACTTTGGTATTTATGAAAGACTTTCGGATTTTCAAAACTGATTGGTTCGAATTTCCAGGATTGATTAAGGTGTTCACACCTTGTTTTCATCTATAAAATGAGGCTTTAGCAAACTGATTGAAGGAGGGGGAAAATTTTGTTTTGAGTAAAAGGATTTCGGTTACTCCATCCGATCTTTGTGAGTGCACACTTCGATTGGCGTTGTGTTAATCCTGGAGGACGGCCGTCGGAGACAGATTGCACCGAGGCTAGGCGAAATCGTCTTTTAGGACATTGGTCTGTCCACGACACACCAATCATGTAAGATCTTCCCTCTGTTCTGTGATTGATTATACATTAATATTCCAATATTCTAAAAGACGATATTGTATAATTCAATCATGGCATCAAAACTTATTCCTGATATGTCTAAAGTCGAAGCTCTGGATGGTAAAAATTATAAGCGATGGGCTATTAGGATAAGGTTCTATTTAGATCAGATTGATGTGGGTTATGTGCTTGATGATTGTGATGCCCCTGAAACTGAACCGGATAAGACAGAATATACTGCTAAGTTTAATAATGATGATAGGATTTGCAAAGGTATGTTGCTGCATTACATGACCAATGCCTTGCTTGATATTTACATGAAATACTTTACTGCTAGAGAAATTTGGGATGCACTTGAAAGGAAATATAGTAATGATGATGTTGGTTCTAAACATTTTGTGATAAGTAAGTGGTTGAAATTTGAGGTTGAGGATGATAAATCAGTAATTGATCAAATTCATGAATATGAGAATTTATGTACTACCATTGCTTCTGAAGGACATAAAATTTGTGATGTTACTCTTGCAATTGTTCTGATTGAAAAGTTGCCCCCTTCGTGGAAAGAATATCATAATCAACTAATGCATAAAAAGAAAGACTTAACTCTTGAAGAACTAGTTGGTCATTTGAAAATTGAGGAGGAAATCGGTTGAATGACAAGAATATTGTGGTTTCTGGTTTTTCCAAGGCTAATCTTGTTGAACCTAAGTCTCCAAAATTTGACAAGTTTAAGGGTAAGGGTAAAGGTTTTCAGAAATCTAGTCCTTACAAACCTGAGACAAAGATGATGAAGAAGAAGTTCTTAGGTAAGTGTCATGAATGTGGGAAGATCGGGCACATGGCAAATGACTGTTACGGCAAGAAAAAGAAGGAGGCTAACATAGTGGAAGAATATAACATTGTTGTTGTGGTTTCCGAGGCAAATCTGGTCGGGAACGCTGCTGAATGGATCGTGGACACATGTGCTACTAGACACATCTGCTCCAACCGCAGTTTCTTTCAAACTTATGAGAAAGTTGAAGGAGAGAAAGTGTTCATGGGCAATTCGGCCTCTGCCAACGTGCTCGGAAAAGGGAATATTTTTTAAAAAACTTACTTTTGGAAAATTTCTTACTCTTACTAATGTTTTGCATTTGGCTGAAATGCGTAGGAATCTTATTTCTGGTTGTTTGCTTATGAAGGTTGGATTGAAATTGACCTTTGACTCTAATCGACTTGTGTTAACTAGAAATGGGGAATTTGTGGGAAAGGGTTTCTGTAATGGGGGGTTATTTGTTCTTGATGTTGTTTCCGAAAACATGAATAATTCCGCTAGTACATCTTCTGCTTACATCGCTGAGTCTCTTGACCTGTGGCATGCTAGACTTGGACATGTGAATGTTACATTGATTAAACGACTTAAAAACCTAAACTTAATTCCTAATTTGTCCAATTCTGAATTCACTAAATGTGAAGTGTGTGTTGAGGCCAAGAATGCCAAGAAACATTTCTCGTCTATTGAAAGACAATCTGATTTGCTTGAATTGGTACATAGTGATTTAGGAGATTTTAGAAACCATGCTAGTAAAGGCGGAAAAAGATATTACATAACCTTTGTTGATGATTATTCCCGTTACATTGTGGTGTATCTCTTTAGGTCTAAAGATGAAGCTGAGGACATGTTTAGAATTTATAAAGTTGAGGTAGAAAATCAACTTAATCGAAAAATTAAAAGACTTAGAAGTGATCGGGGTGGTGAGTATGATCCTACTACCCTTAAGAAACTATGTGAGGAAAATGTAATAATACATGAATTGACTGCCCTTTACACCCCTGAGCAAAACGGAATAGCTGAAAGAAAAAATCGAACTCTGAAAAATATGATGAATGCTATGTTGATTAGTTCGGGACTTCCTGATAACATGTGGGGGGAGGCTATACTGTCAGCATGTCATGTGTTAAACAAAGTACCTCATAAGAATCTTGATAAGACTCCGTATGAAATTTAGAAATGACGTGCGCCTAATCTGAAATTTTTGAAAGTGTGGGGGTGTCGTGTCTTGCTAAAGTTGGTGTACCTAGTTTTAAACGTGATAAGATTGGACCAAAACTGTTGATTCCATTTTTATTGGTTATGCATATCATAGTGTTGTATATTGTTTTCTTACTAAGAATACAAATGGATTATATACATGTGGAAATATTATTAAATCTAGAGACGCTGAATTCTTTGAGCATATATTTCCTATGAAAAATGAATGTCATGTGGATGTTAATTCAAATGTGAATGATAGTGCATTACCTGCTAGTGATACTCTTACTCCCTCAGTTGATTCATGCGTCGAACCTAGAAGGAGTAAAAGGTCAAGACAAGAAATTGATTTTGGTCTAGATTTTATAACTACTTTCTTGACTGAGGAATATGTGTTGGATGAAAATTTTGTTTCTGTATTTATTTTGGAAGAAGATCCTAGAACTTTTGATGATGCTATGAAATCTACTGATGCTATTTTTTGGAAAGAGGCCATTGATAGTGAACTACAATCAATACTAAGTAATCACACTTGGGAATTAACAGATCTTCCTAGAGGGTGTAGACCTTTGAAAAATAAGTGGATATTTAAAAAGAAGTTGAAACCTGATGGTGCTATTGATAAGTTTAAGGCTAGAATGGTGGTGATGGGTAACACCCAAAGGAAGGGAATTGATTTCTTTGATACGTATTCTCCTGTTACTAAAATATCTACTATTAGAACCTTGATTGCACTTGCTTCTATACGTGGATTAATTGTGCATCAAATGGATGTGAAAACTGCATTCTTGAATGGGGATCTATATGAGGAAATGTATATGGAACAACCTGAAGGATTTCACATTTCTGGTCAAGAGCACAAGTTTTGCAAATTAGTTAAGTCATTGTATGGACTTAAACAAGCGCCAAAATAGTGGAATGAAAAAATTGATAAAACTGTGAAGGAATTTGGATTTGATGTTAATGAAGGCTACTCTTGTGTATACTCAAAACATGATGGTGATGGATATATCATTACTTGTTTGTATGTTGATGACATGTTGATATTTGACACTGATCTGCAGGTTGTGAACCAAACGAAAAGTTTTCTAAATTCAAAATTTGATATGAAAGATATGGGTGAGGCTGATGTTATTTTGGGAGTTAAAATTAAAAGAACTCCATCTGAAATGTCTCTAAATCAGTCTCACTACATAGAGAAAATACTTAGAAAATTTGATTCGTTTGATGTTGTACCTGTGAGAACACCATATGATGCTAGTGTGCATTTGATGAAAAATAAAGGTGTTCCTATGTGTCAATCTGAGTATGCAAAAATCATGGGTAGTTTGATGTTTCTCATGAATTATTCAAGGCCTGACATTGCATATGTTGTGAGTAGACTGAGTAGATACACTCATAGTCCTAATAATGAGCATTGGAATGCATTGAAAAAATTGCTTAAATATCTGAAAGGCACTATGGATTAGGGATTACATTTTGGTAAGTTCCCAGTTGTGTTGGATGGATATAGTGATGTCAACTGGGTGTCCGATAATGATGAAATTAATTCTACTAGTGGATATATTTTTACACTAGGTGGAGGTGTTATATCTTGGAAATCTTGTAAGCAATCTTGCACTGCTATGTCTACTATGAAATCTGAATTTATTGCCCTTGAATTGGCAGGATGTGAGGCAGAATAGTTGAGAAACCTACTATCAGAATCCCATTGTGGGGGAAGCTAGCTCCGTCGATTGCGATGCATTGTGATTCTCAAGCTACCATGGGAGTTGCAAAGAATAATACATACAATGGAAAGAAGAGACACATTCAGTTGAGACACAAGGTTGTCAAAGAGTTGTTGGCTAGTGGAGTGATTTCACTGGACTATGTAAAGTTTGAAAAGAATCTTGCGGATCCGTTAACAAAAGGCCTTTATAAAAAGATAGTTTTGGAATCATCTAAGGGGATGTGATTGAGATCCATTTAGTGAATTGTGCTCATGGATCTCTACTTTGCTTTGTAAATTTCAAAGAGCAACATGGGTATAATTCAGGAGCACTACTGTATTTCCATCCCTGTAATTGTGTATGTAGTTCTTGCTACCGATGTGTGAAGGATGGGCAATTTGGCTCTTAATGGACCCATATCCACAAGTGTGGTGGTGTGAGGTAGCACACACTTGATAGGATCCACCTACTTAGGTGTGGAAGTTTGGCCGCTTTCTATGGGAGAAACGGGGTCATCTCCCTAGAGCACCTATGAGCATCCGGGCATGAGGCGTATGGCCAGTATAAGGGGTCAACTATTATCTGCGGAGTAACCAATTTTGTTGAGTGAAATTCGTGTCCCATACAACGGGCTCACGAACTTCCCATTGAGTTCAAGATGCAAATCACTCGATAGGATGTGGGTCTTAGTTTGGTGACACTATGTGTTTATTCAAGTTGCAAGACGTTAGCACTTATGCACGGAACTCTAATTTTTGTTGAAACTTCTAAAATGATTTTTAAACTTTGAATCTTGTGAGGGATTGTTGGAAACTAGCTTCAAAATTTTGAAACTTTGTGGAGAAATAAAGTTTTATTTGTTCAAGAAAGTTTTCCACTATTTGTTTCGTTTTGGTATTTACGAAACACTTTTCAGTTTTCAAAACTGCTTGTGCTCAGTTTCTATAAAAACAAACTTTGATAATTACGAAAGACTTTTGGGTTTTCAAAACTGATTGGTTCGACTTTTTAGGATTGAATTAAGGTGTTCACACCTTGCTTTCATCTATAAAAGGAGACTTTAGCAAACTGATTGAAGGATGGAGAAAAAAATTGTTTTGTTTTGAGTAAAAGGATTTCAGTTACTCCATCCTGTTAAACAGACTAGAATTGGGCCTCTTGGCCTCTCGGCCAGAAATAATAGGTGTATATATGGTATATATATTTGTAGTATATTGTAATAAAAAGGATACCTTAATTAGTGTTATACACCTACCATAATTGTATAGTTAGAATTATGGTAGAATAAGGATTTAGAAGTAGAATAGGAAAAGGATTTGTAGTATTATGGAAAGATGTAACTTGTATATATACCTATTCAATCAATGAAAATAATCAAGGGGATTATTTCTTTCATGGTATCAAGAGACTAGGTCTAACCAAAAGTTTTCTTCTCTCAAACTTTTGCCTCTTTGGCCGAGAACCCCCCCCCCCCCTCGGGTTTTTCTCTCCAAATATCTCGTCTTCCGCTCTCAAAAAAACCTCTCTTAAATTTATCCTCCTTCTTTGTTCTTTCAAATATGTCTAAGAACAATTTTCACCCTGCCCTCACGGTTTCCAATATCAAGCTCAGTGTCCCTATTGTCCTTGAGATGGAAAACGTTCAATATGCAACGTGGGCGGAGTTGTTTAAAATTCACGCTATCTCTTATCAAGTTCTTCATCACATAATTCCTCCCGCTAGACCCCTTCCTGCGGAGAGGATCCCGAGGTGTGGATTACACTTGATGCTACCGTTCTTCGGTGGATATACGCCACTATTTCGGTGGACCTTCTACGACGATTATGGAGCCCGATACCACGGCTATGGGCTGCATGGAATAGATTGCGTGACATATTCCAAGACAACCAACATTCCCGTATCGTCACACTCGAGCGAGAATTCTCTCTCGTTCGAATGGACGTATTTCCGAACGTTTCGCATATTGCAAGAAACTAAAGGAATTGGCGGATCAACTCCGTAATGTTGGCGCACCGGTGACAAATAATCGTCTAGTTCTACGGTTGGTTGCGGGCTTTCGGAGGCCTATAATGGTGTTGGAACTCTCCTTCGCCAAAGCAACCCTCTTCCCGACTTTCATCAAGCCCGCTCCATGCGACGTTGGAAGAAGCCGGTTTGGCTAAAAGGCGGCTACGGAGCAAGCCCGATTGTCATGGTGGCATCCTCTCCTAGTTCTTCGGGTTTTGTTAATAATTCGGGCCAAAACCATAATAATGGTGGCGGCAAGAATAATCGCAAAAATAACAAAAACCGCGGGGGCAAACGAGGTGGTTCGGTGGCGGTTCCGGTGAGCAACAAGCGGGCGGTGGGTCCCATTCGGGGTACGGTGGGCCACCACCACCGTGGGCCCGGCGGTGGGGCCGGTGGCGGTGGCACCCGCACCCTCCGGCGGTTTCTTCCGGCGGCCGGTGGGGCGCCGGCGGTCCGCGAGCCCAATACCCGGCATTGGCGGCCCATCGGGCCGGCCGGTGGCCCGAAACGGCCCCCACGGCGGTAACGGCCCGGTTCCGGCACGGCCGGCGTCCTTGGGCCCCGTCCTCCGCAAGCCCATCATGCGGCGAGGCCCCACTCGGACGATATCGAGGCCGCGATGCACACGTTGGGGTTGACTCAACCGGACCCAAATTGGTACATGGACACGGGGCCACTACTCACATGACTTCCGAATCGGTACTCTCTCATCTTATTCCAATTTGAGCACCCCTCGGGGATAATTGTTGGTAATGGCGTTCTATTCCAATTCTAGGGTATGGTCGAAAAACATTGTCTCCTCCTAATCCACCACTCCTCTTGAAAAATACTTTGCATGCTCCTAAATTGATTAAAAATTTAGTGTCGTCCGAAAATTCACAAATGACAATTTCTGTTTCTGTTGAATTTGATCCTTTCGGTTTCTCTGTGAAGGATTTCAAGACGGGGAGTCATCTCATGAGGTGTGATAGTAGGGGGGATCTGTATCCTATCATGCCGGTTTCGATCCATCGAGTCCAAACCTTGCCATCGACTTTTGCGACCATCTCTCCTTCCATATGGCATGCTCGTCTGGGTCATCCGGGATCTTCTATTTTATCAGCTTTAGATAAAAATAGCTTTATTTCTTGTAAGGGTACAAATAGTACTCCAATTTGTCAGTCTTGTTCATTAGGAAAAATTGTTAAGTTGCCCTTTGTAGACTCCAATTCTCATACTTCTATGCCATTTGACATTATTCATAGCGACTTATGGACATCTCCTGTTCTTAGTTCAATGGGTTATCGTTATTATGTTCTCTTTTTAGATGATTATTCTAGATTTTTGTGGACGTTTCCAATTGCGAATAAATCACAAGTGTTTTCCGTCTTCATAAAATTTAGAGCGTTCATTCGTACTCAATTCGAAAGAGAAATAAAAAATATTCAATGTGATAATGGGAAAGAATATGACAATAGGGAGTTTCGGGAGTTTTGTGCTACTCATGGGATAAATTTTCGTTTTTCATGTCCTCATACATCTTCACAAAATGGGAAAGCCGAACGCAAAATTCGTTCCATAAATAACATTGTCCGAACTCTCCTGTTACATGCCTCCATACCTCCATATTTTTGGCATCATGCTCTACAAATTGCCACATATCTTCTTAACATAATTCCTTCTAAGGGTCTGACATATTCTTCCCCCCTAAAAATACTATATAATAAGAACCCATCTTATTCTCATCTTCGGATTTTTGGGTGCTTGTGTTATCCGTTATTCCCATCCACCACAATTAACAAACTTCGAGGCTCGGTCTACCCCCGTGTGTGTTTTTTTGGGTTATCCGTCAAATCATCGTGGTTATAAGTGTTTTGATTTATCCTCCAAGAAAATCATAATCAATCGCCATGTCATTTTTGATGAAACTCAATTCCCATTTACGAAAGTTCATACTCCCGAACCTAAGTCATATAATTTTTTGGATGACCAAATATCCCCATATATTATTCGGAATTTTTCGGACATCTCCCGTACCCAAAATCCTCCAGCGGGCCCCGCCCGGCGGCCCCGACAAACGCCACATCCGGCGGTTTACGCCATTTGGAACAGTTCCGGCAATTGGGCTGCCCGACCCAATCTGAACCGGTCCAAACCGAGTCCGGCCCTTACCGATTTGGGCCGGCGGGCCCACCGCTGCCTTTGGCCGGTCCGTCCCGAGCCCGAAAAATTCCCAAAATTCCCTCAATTCTTCATCGAGTCATAGACCGGTCACTCGGAGTCGGCGGGGTATTTTTACACCTAAAAGACATTTTAATTTACATTCGATGTCCCTAAATCCCCCTTGCCCCGCAATCCCGTGTCCGCATTAAATGACCCTAATTGGAAAATTGCTATGACCGATGAATATAATGCTCTTATTGATAATAAGACGTGGGAGTTGGTGCCCGTCCATATGGTATTAATATTATCGGGTCTATGTGGATTTTTGCTCATAAGGAGAATTCGGATGGGTCCTTTGCTCGACATAAGGCACGACTTGTTGGTGATGGTAAGACTCGGCGGGTTGGAATTGATTGTGGGGAGACGTTTAGTCCGGTGGTCAAACCGGCTACCATTCGCACTTGTGCTTAGCTTGGCTCTATCAAAGACTTGGCCAATTCATCGGTTGGATGTCAAAAATGCTTTCCTACACCGTGATCTCAAGGAAACGATCTATATGCATCACCTTTGGGTTTCGGGGATCCAAACCGTCCTCATCATGTATGTTTGTTGAAGAAGTCCTTATATGGGCTTAAGCAGTCTCCGAGGGCCTGGTACACGAGGTTTGCTGACTTTGTTTCAACTATTGGATTCACTCATAGCCGGTCAGACAATTCCTTGTTCATCTACCGCCGTGGTTCTTCTTTGGCCTACATTCTGTTGTATGTGGATGATATCATCTTGACCGCCTCTTCCGATGCCTTGCGCCAATCTATCATGACCATGCTCAGTTCTGAGTTTGCTATGAAGGACTTGGGGCCGTTGAGTTATTTTTTAGGGATTGCCGTCAAGCGTCATTCATGTGGCTTATTTCTATCTCAACGGAAGTATGCTGCTGAGATCATCGAGAGGGCGGGGATGTCATCCTGTAAGTCCACTTCCACACCGGTTGAGGCAAACCCAAAGCTGAGTGCCGCAGCAGGTGCACCATACGAGGACCCGACCCGCTATCGCAGTCTTGCAGGGGCCCTCCGGTATCTTACCTTTACCGGACCGGATATTACATATGCGGTTCGGCGGTGTGTTTATTCATGCATGATCCCGGGGTTGAGCACATGAATGCAATCAAACGCATCATTCGGTATATTCAGGGGACACTGGACTATGGGTTGCACTTGTATCCTTCATCTACATCCACACTTGTCTCTTACACGGATGCTGATTGGGGTGGTTGTCCCGACACCAGACGGTCGACTTCCGGCTACTGTATGTTCCTTGGCAACAACTTGGTCTCATGGTCGGCAAAACGTCAAGCAACTCTGTCACGCTCCGGTGCGAGAGCGAGAATATCGAGGGTAGCGAATGTGGTCTCCGAGTCCTGTTGGCTACGTAATTTGCTTTTGGAGCTTCATTGTCCCATTCAGAAGGCAACCTTGGTATATTGCGATAACATTAGTGCCATCTACCTCTCAGGTAACCCCGTTCAACACCAACGCACCAAGCATATCGAAATGGACATTCACTTTGTCCGGAAAAGGTTGCAAAGGGTCAAGTTCGCGTATGCCATGTCCCGTCTCGTTATCAAATTGCGACATCTTTACAAAAGGTCTACCGGCGGTTCTCTTTGAAGATTTTAGGGACGAGTCTCGGCGTTCGAAAACCGCCCGCTATGACTGCGGGGGTGTGTTAAACAGACCGGAATTGGGCCTCTTGGCCTCTCGGCCAGAAATAATAGGTGTATATATGGTATATATATTTGTAGTATATTGTAATAAAAAGGATACCTTAATTAGTGTTATACACCTACCATAATTGTATAGTTAGAATTATGGTAGAATAAGGATTTAGAAGTAGAATAGGAAAAGGATTTGTAGTATTATGGAAAGATGTAACTTGTATATATACCTATTCAATCAATGAAAATAATCAAGGGGATTATTTCTTTCACATCCGATCTTTGTGAGTGCACACTTCAATCGGCGATATGTTAATCATGGAGGACGACCGCCGGAGATAGCTTACACCGAGGGTAGGCGAAATCGTCTTTTAGGACAGTGGTCTGTCCACGGCACAGTAATCCTGTAAGATCTTTCCTCTGTTCTGTAATTGATTATACATTAATATTCAAACATAGAATTGCACTGAAGTAGCACCAAAATCTATCTTCTACAACAGTAGAGTAGAAGCTACGTATCCCCTAATTAATGTTCTTTTCTGTACAGCCACAAGGCATTTGAGTATGAATTCAAACTTATATGCACTAAAAATGTATTTCATGCATCCCAATTTATACGAGGGTTGACATATTTGGGGAGTCAAACAACCATTTCTTTGATTACGATTTTCTCTATTTTTTTTATATGTTGTGAATTATTCATTATGCAGACTTATAGTACTTTTTATGCAGATTTCAAATATGTAAAAATCTATTATAAAATAATCGAAGAATCTTTATTTGAAATGTAGTCAAAGAAAGAGTTATTTGACTCCCCAAATAGGTCAACACTCATATAAATTAAGATGGAAGGAATATATGCTATCAGTGCAATTTAATTGATTATAGCATGTTATTACAGATCTATTTTCAAGTTTTTCAAATTACAACAGAGAGTTACATGTTATTGTAGGTTAACTTAATCTGATAATGTAAATATTTTTTTACACCTTTCGAACATAGAATATAAACTCGTGAGAGTTTAAGACTAAGTAAATAGCCATTCCAATTTTTAAAGAGAATTGAGAAGCTAAAAAGAACTAATTAACACATCAATGCAGATTATATTGACTAAGAAAATTGTCATGGTCAGCAAGCTTGAATACTTGAAAACTATGAAATAAATTGAATTTACAACTGAAAAAATGGACGAAGTTTAAGTGCAACGAACAAGATTATATTTATATCTATCATGTGTACGTTTAACAAAAAAACAGAGTTAAAAGAATGAACTATATACTGTATTTCCACTAAACAATGGGTATGTATAATTTGTTTTTTGTTTTTTTGGATCTTTTAATTACAATATGTGCATAGAATATATACCCGTGTGAGAAAGGAGAAAAGAAAGGAGAAAATAAAAGAGAAAGAAAAAGGACAGTGCAAATAGTTTATGAGTCAGCTGCAACTTCATTTGTTGGACCAATACCAACTTGTAACCATTGTGAAGGATCAACAGAACTAGTATTGATATCCTTTAGGTCATTTAGCTTTGCTAACTTCAACTATCTGTTTCATCATCATCTTATACATTAATTTGTATTGCATTATCTTGACTGGCGTTGTTGTTTGCGTTATTTTTGTCAGTACTGTTATTGTTGTTGTTGTTGTCATTGTTGTCGTGAATAATATTCTTGTTGTTGTCATCCTCATTTTCTTTGAGGGGTGCATAATTGTTGTGGTAAATAACATCATCTTTTGTTTCCTTTATTTTTGCATGATCACTATTAGTACAACCCCATGGATGTAAGTGTATATCTGTGGAAACCTCAAAGGGATTAATTATATTCCAAGGTTCTTGCCTTGTTCTTGACATGTCTTCATCTGGTGGAGTGTTACGATCCAATGGATCTTGTTTCTCCAAGGTTGATCTTTCATTAATTTGCTCTAGGGGATTGTGAATATGGAATTTTTCTGCAAAGATAGATGAATCTTGAGAATTGGAAGTGATCCAATGGCACCTTTTATGGCCACCCAAAGCTTGTCCTGTTGAGAAAACTCTATGGCATATTGAACATTCATGGACTTTTGATTTTCTCCTTGAAGTTCCTGCTAATGAGGACCCTTGTTCAAATTGGTAATAAGGTGATGATTTTGAACCTTTAAAGTAATTATCTTCATGTGTGATCACATCATTATCATCACCTAAACCATTATTATTATTATCATCTAATTGATCTTGTTTGGCTGCATAACATCCTTTAACCTTCTTGTGACTTGCCCTATGTCCACCTAGGGCTTGGTGGGAATTGAACACTTTCTTGCATGCTTTACATTCAAATAATTCTTTGGAAGCCCCTTTAGCCTTGTCGAAAGGTAAGATGAAGAAGTCACTTTTTCTACGATGTTCGAGATCTCTATCTCGGTTCACAAGGCTGGTGGGAGTACTGAGGTAGTTCATTATCGGATTCCGCCTCTCCTCCTCCTTACTAGCGGAGGTGCATGACTCCTCTGGATCGACGGATAATGGGCCCACCCTTGCATTGGCTAAATCTATAAGCCATTTTGCAAGAAGAAGATCTTCTTGCTCACTTGAATATGTATTATAAATTGAACTAAAAGTTGTTACTTTAGTCCTCAAGGACCTTTTCCTTTTAGACCAACCACAACCTTTTCTTCCGCCAATTGTATATTCCTCACCATCAGAACCAGGTGATGATACCAAGGACTGATCATCATCAGCATCATCTGAGCCACAATATTTACCATGTTCAAGAAAAGATTTCCATGATAAGAATTCTTTGCCACAATTCTCACATACCCTAGTGCTCTTTAGCCTATTAGGGTTTGCTCTTAATCGGTACATCCTCTTATGATCACTTCCTTCATGCTTGTCTTCCCAATCACTTGCTTCATCATCATCATCATCCACATTTGCACTCTCATATCTTATCCCATGAGCTCTCATATGGCCACCTAGAGCTCTACCACACATAAAACCCTTCTTGCAAACTTTACAATAATGCTTAAAAGTTGGCTTTTGTTCTTCGTCAACACAAGCCATGACTATGACAAAAATTCAAAAAAAGAAAAGAAAAGAAAATTATACTATCATATAGTCAACTATGTGTGAGAAAAAGACAATAAAGAAGACAGGTGAGAGAGTTATTATTAGGATAAGATGAATCAAGAAACAAGAAAAGTTGTATGGGTTGTTGTTCTTGTAGTAAAAGTTGTTGTGGGCTTGTACGGTGAAAAGAAAGTTAGTCCTATTTTTTAGTTAGAGCCAATGGTTTAATTTGTTTGTGTGAGGAGAGGAAAATAGGAGTTCGAGTGGGAGTGAGGGAGTGAAGGTGACAAGTGGAAGGACGGGGAAAAGCCCAATTTTTTCTTTCAAAATTCCACACAAATAATTGATTTTGAGACTCTATATAGTTTGGGTTTTTATTTTTAGAATTTGAATCATATGTGCTAACAAAGTAAATTTTATGTCTGTATAGTTTAATTTAAAAAATTTAAGTTCTGTGCATCAACGAAAAACTCCAAGAAAAGGTTGCGTACTTGTAGTTCCAAAATTTGTTACTAATTATTCCAAGCACATAAACTTTATCCTAAGAAAATATTTCTAAGAAAACTTATCAAGATAAATTCTTATTCTGAAAGCGTTATTCAAAAACTCTAGCTAATTTTATTAGTTAAACTGATATGATGTTTAAGAATTGAGATTGAATACTATTTATAGGATTTTTGTTAGAGGGATATCGTAGGTCCGAATAGAGGTAAGACATAGATTTCGGAAAACAAGGAGGAACAAGTCCTGTGAATTGACTAAAATCATGTTGTTTTCTTATGTCTTGTGAAGAGAAGGAAAAAAAAAGAGATGGATTTTCACAATTTTTCATAATTTCAGGGATTGTGGGCGGATATGACGAATATTTGAGGGATCTTGGGCAAATATTGTGAAAATGCATCAAGAGGCTCTATGACGTACAAGTCCAAGGCCCCAAGTAAAATAGAATGGGCCTTAGAAGCCCAACTTTGCATTCTACCCTATTGTCCCAGTTATAAGAGTTGATTTTTGCAAATGTAACCTTTTAGGTCATAATTTAGATTTTATCCTATTTTAAAAAGTTGTGCAAATATAATATTTGTAAAGCATCCTCCCGATAGTGTTAAACAAGAGTTTAATACTTGCTCACATATCACTCTACCTTACGGGACAAAATATTAGACTATTGTTTAACGTTTGCTATAACTTACAAAATTTTGCATATCCTTTCATAAAATTTTCAGTTTGCTCAAAAGAAATATTTAAAATGTGGTATAAAAGATCAAAATATTGAAATCGAAAGAAAAAAAGGTCATTTACAAACCAATTGTCGCAAAGTTGAACAACCCGCGCAAGTGAGTGTTTTTTTTTCTTCTATATATCCCTTTCTTTCTTCTAATTTTGCATGAGGATCACACATCAAAATGGTACTCCATGTGACGTGGGCCAACACTCTATCTGTCAACAGGGCCCAAGCTCTAAGCCGAGTAGGCCCAAACGCACCCAACAAGCCCCAATTTGGGTCAAGGATTTCCAGCTTTAAGAGTCCATTTATTTAGGCATTATTTCATTAGTGGTAGTTGTTGTTTTAATTCCTTAATGTAGTGGGTATTGTTAGTTTGTGTTATGGGAATTAGTGACTGGCGTAGTGGCATTAGTGGTAGGTTGTTATCTATGTATATAAATAGGTGTTATAATGAAAAGGCTCATCTTTTTTTGTTTGGCCAAAAACATTGTATATTCATCTTATGTAATTTAGGAGTGTCCATTCCTCACTCGAAATTGGAATACCGCCCCAACACCCTGTGTATCAATTTATGGCGAAGTTTGAGAGTTAAAATACTTTTAAAGTTTTTACTGTGAATTTCGGTATATATTCTTTTTAAGTTTTTAAAATAAAAGCACATATTTTAAAACTATGTAAAAAGTATTATATATCATAAGTCACAATAATTGATAATTCAAAATATTTATAAAGCATATAAAAAAAATCGCGGTCAATCTAAAACTTATTGGACTTTCCAAAAATAGGAAAAGTGTCATCTAAATTAGGACGAATGAAGTACTATAGGACTTTAATAATAAAAGTATTACGAAAATAATAATCTTTAAACGATAAGTTTATTAAATTCCTAAAAGGAGAAGTTCAAGATCATTTTTTGCGATTCTAATAACAAAGCTTATCTCTTTTCAACTTTTATTCATTTTATTGTTAACTTGAATGCAGTACTAATTTTTTGTGTTTACTTTCAGTAGCACATGAATTAAAAATTTACAGTGGAGTTATAGATTTTTCCAGGCAGGCAGCCAACTGGAATAACATTAATAGCGGTAAGTTTCTTGTTGGACCCAGTTGTGAGCCTGATTGAGTATGGTGCTTTCTGTACTTGCGGGTTAATATTACTACTCCATATGTTGCTCCAAAAACATTATTCGCTTTTATCGCCTCAGTAGATCGTGCTGGTAGAAATTCCACTAGACTAAGATCACCATCTCCATTTTCAAACTTTACATTTACTGATAAGAAATTCGGGTTTGAACCGGATGTTTGTATTTTTGTATTGGCATGGCACCCTGCAACAATAATTTAAAGTAATATGTTATAACAGGTTAATTTTTCGTACATTAATATTTTAAATATAATTTTTACGTTGTTATTGTGTATAACGCTTGACGTATTCAGAAAGGTACGTACCTTTGGTAAGAAATTGCGACATTTCCTATATTGCGTAACGCGGCAGCTTGACCAAAGCATTCATGGCAGTTCCACTTAAATCAAAATGAACAACCAGGGCAGTCATCTCAAATGGTTATGATCACTGGTTTTCCTGAGCAAGGGGCTACATTGCATTTCACCTATATAATTTTACGAGGTACAAGTCACATAAGTATATATATATATATATATATAGGTAAATTTACCCAAGGATTAATCACTATAAGAAAAACACTGATTTCTGACGGACGTTTCATCGAAAAATGGCTCATCCTAGTGAAAGTCCGACAGAAACGTTTCCGATCAGCCAATATCCGATAGATTTGTAAGAAACTTTCGTCAGAAATTAGTAATCACTCATATATACTGATCATAGTGTAATTTATAAATATATTCTTACACTATATCAGTGCATCTTAACAGTTGTAACATGTTAACCTATATCACATTTATTAGTTTCTCTTATTATGGAGACGTAAATTATACAAAATTTATATTTAGTTATGAAATTAGCTAAACAATATAAAAATAAAAAATTATGGGACCATTTAGTTATGAATACGGACCTGGTAGCAAGCTCTGCAGCCAAAGCCATTCCTGAAGAGAGGACCATTTCCAGCAGATACAAAGGAATTATAAGGGGGGTTTGACACAGCATTTGTATATCCACAAGCTCCTCCATCTTACATGACGAAATGAAAACTAATTTAGTACAATGTTTTTTGTCAAGATACAAAAGAAATTACAAAACAAACCAATATTTATAATGTACTGTCATTTTTTAAAGGAAAACAATATTATCAAATGCAAATTATTAAGAGAAGTTTGCTACATAGAGTATACTGTAGGGATTTGTTGGGTTCAAAATACATAAGTAAGGCACAACGGAAGTTTAAAAGTTTTGTTTCTTACTTACCCCAACAATAATTTTGGTATGGTTATACAACAATTGGAACTTGTAACATAAATCATATACTTACAAGTCTAGATTATCTGGAGTCTTTATCTACTGTGAGGTGCACACGCGGTTGCCCTTCCGAATGCAAACTCCAAGCTTCAATGAATTTCTCCTTCGGAAAGCTAGGAAATCCGGCAGAGGTTCGAGAGTATTTGATTCTAAGTCTCTAAGACTTAGAATGTTTTCAGAAAATTGATGTAGAATAATGAAAATGAATGCTTATATTTATAGTTGCAAATTAGGTCAAAAAATCGGATTAGGGTTTGACCTTGGGCCTGGTCCAAAATCGACGCAGAGGCATCGCGGTCCTAGGGTATGGGCGCCGCGGCGCTTTATGAATTTCTGCACTGCGCCGCGGCCCTAAGGTATGGGGTATGGGCGCCGCGGCGCTCGACGTGCAGTTGCACTGCCTCTATTTAATTTCCGTGCATTCTTAATTAAATCCAAAATCCAATTTTGACTTAATTAATGTAATCATTATTCATTTAAATGTCTCGATTCCAAATCGAACATTTTAATTACTCTCTCAATACATCCTTAGATCGAAACGGATAATCGACATAGTGTGACCCTACATGCCTTCTCATATTGACATTAATCAATTAAGGTCTACTTGGAACTCCTAGACGGCGCCGGAAGACGAACTCAATATGTGAAGTACGCTTACGCGAATCCAGTAAACTTATCCTTTATGTGGTAAGATAAAATCCTTTCATTCAAGACACACCCGATCAAGCTTAGGATTTGTCAAGTGTCTATCCAAATGGCTTAATCATTGTATCTCATCTATATTAGTTGACGACTAGATTATATTCTAAATATGTCTATTGCGTTGGCCAATGACTTAGTCAACCTAATATCACTGAGAATCAGAGTGTTCTCTCGAATATACATTCGAGGAATGAATCCTAATCTTGGCTCAACTACCACCTTCAATCCATATCGTAATGTACCCAATACAAGCGTATCTCAACCTACAAGGCATTTTAGCTTAGGACGGGATCAAAGTATATTACTTTGTAGATAAGATGTGTATTGACCTCAAGTCTAAGGACTTCTATCTCCCACATGCTGATCATACGTTAGACAAGTATAACAAACAATATATCAGCAGGGTATATCAATACTTCCAAAGTATACATGTGTCCATCACGAGTAACCATTACTCGTAGCATGTGAGACATACTACATCCTCTAAGGATGTGATGCAGACCACATGTCGACTTATCACATATCATCGATATCTCATTCTCGATGATCATTAGTCGAGGCTATTTTAAGAGCTACGCTCTATCATAAAATATCTCACTCTATTAATGACAACGTAAGCTCAAGGGATGCACATTAATGAATAATCACAAACAATCAAATAATAATTCAATAATTGCAAATACCAAAATATTAATCTCCATTAATAATAATATGAATATGTATAAAGTACATTTCTCCTAATACAGATTGTCTCTAGGACATAAATATACTTTCATATACTAATTAATTTACCAGATCCTGCTCCAGTTGGAGAGCCATAAGATGTTGCTATTGCTGGTTGAAAACCAGCTAAAGAAGCATCGAGTGATTTAACATGTGCACAAGTGCAATATTGAAACAAACATAAAGCTACAAAAATAAAAATAAGAGGGACACTAAAACCCACATTTTTTTATTGAATTACTTGAATGAACAAAAATATCTTTTTCTAATTTTGCTTGGAGAAATTTTATGGTATTGGTGCTCTTTATGTAGTGGATAAAACAATAATTCTTACCAAATAATAAGGAATAAAATGATATCTAAAATATTCTATAAGTGATCCTTCATTAATTATACAATATCCAAAAAAATATAGCTCTTGACTGATATATAGTCAAAGAGGTTACCAAATCTATATTATACTCCTTTTTTCTCAATTTGTTTGAAGGTTGACCAATTTAGCAGTCAAATATATTTTTTTATTTAATTTTAAATATAGATTATTCGAGTATTTTATAATAAAATTTACATATTTGAAATCTACATAAAAAGTAATATAAGTCTGCATAATTAATAATTCACAATATATGAAAAGAGTTGGAGAAAATTGTAGTCAAAGAAAGAACCGTTTGACTCCCAAATTGGTCAACCTTCAAACAATTTGGGACGGAGGAGATAACAAAAGAGGGTAGTCAAATTTGATATTAAGCCAAGTGGCGTATTGAGAACAAGCCACTTGGCGCTTTTAAGACAAAATCTAAATATATTTAAGACAAATATGAGGAAGATTAGGGAATTAATTAGAAAAAGAGATTGAGTTTTAATGTTTTTTTTTGTTAACTAAAAAAAACATTCAAATGTTTGATAAGGTGAATTCTTAGCAAATACGAACTATTCTATATTTGTTAAGGATAATTTTTTTCTTAATTAGGTGAGATTACTGTCGAAATTTATTATTATTACCAAAATAATTTTTTTGCTACATAATAAATTATTTCAAATATCTTGTTTAGGTTTTCTTAATTGGTCGTATTCTTTCATTTTGATTTGTCTAAACAAAAAAAACATTTTATATCTTTATCTTTTTTTAATTTAATTTTTGGAGTTAAGTTTTATGCACTGAAGATATAAATAATATTTATATAATCATGTGATTTATCAGATAATTTTAAATATAATTAAATATAATTTTAAAACAAAATTTTGCTATCACTGATTTAAATTTATTAATAATTTAAAAATTATCTTATATTATCAGTATATATAACTTGAATTTTTTTTATTACTTTACATTCTTTAATAATTAGAATTGCATATTACAATTGTGTGTTACTAAAAAATTAAAATATTTACAGTTCAAATATTATCAAATAAATAATCTATATATAAATATAATTGCAGGACTTAGGCCCGCTGATGTGGCACAACAAAAACACATGGATTGTATTTTTTTTTTTTTTTTTTTACAAATTTATGAGAAATAATTCACTTTATTCACAATAAAAAACACTCAAATCGCTAATCAAAGACGACGCTTCGACCAGTGCACAGAAACACTGGACAAGGGGGAAATTTTTAACACATCTCCCTTACTTCACCATCAATCTCCCTATTCTTCTTCCTATTCTTGCCAACACCATTCTCCAGGAAAAATTAACCCTCTTCTTCATGGCTTCCAAATTCTCTACTTACTTTGAAATCCCCCTTCAAGGCGCAGAAAATCGTTTCAGAACGGCTAGGTATGCTGTTTTGCCCTTCGAAATTAGACATGATCACTCCCTTGGGCCAACTTTGTCGGGAATTCATCTCATCAAGTCAAATCTTTCTGGGAGATGTGAATGGCGAAGGCTAAGGGTCGAGTAACATCCCAATCTTTGAAACTGTGAAACTCTAGGGAATTATTTACGAACCCCCTTTTACTCCCGAATCGTTGGTACAAATTCCTGAAGGCTTTATTATTTCCCCGGATACTCAGGAGGTTTGGGCTAAGGACAACATATTTACAATTTCAGCTTGAGTGGGTTTGTTTGGGACTAGGAGGTTGTGATTTGGTTTCTTTCTCCTTCTTAGACAGGTTCCATTATTGTCTATGGCATCTCGGATTTCTTTCAAGTTTGGGGTCATCTTTATAAGCCAGGACCTAAACACCATCACATCATTATCCCAATATTCGGTTAGGACCTCAATAAGCTCTTTACAACCCGTCATAGTCATGAGGGAGGGAAAATATCCTAGATAGCAAGTGATCTCTCGACGGTGCTTGTCGTCTAAGTCGAACTACCATATTGTCAACAACTCTGACGCTCCCAAAACTATATCAAAACAGAGGTTGGTAGACATCTACACAGACAACGCATAGTTAGGCCCCGCCATTTGGACAATGATTTAACCCATATGTCATAAATCATGTTCGCACATTACACATAGTTGGATGAACGTAATCCTCGAGTTGCCGACCACACGGATACATAAGGTAGTCTTCCTAATAGGTCCAGGTAGGTTTGAGATACCCGAACCTGTCTAGGTTAGCATGCGCTAATTCAGTCGGGATTTGGCTTAGCTTTATCCTAATTTGATTCAAATAATTGTGGACCCGAGCGAACTACTGGGGTTGAACCGTTGTTGAATGTTGGACGACAACGAACCAACTACTCTTCAACAGGTTCCAAAGAATTTTTTTTGATTTTTTATTGTGAATCCGCATAATCATCTTTCTGCACTAATGCGAATGTGTGTGATTTGCCATTTGGCAAAAATGATATGCATGAATGACAGTTATATTTGCAATAAAGTAAACAAACAATTTCAAAAAACAATTTTACATTATTGAACCTTATGGTTAGAATCTAATTAATCCCAGCGGAGTCGCAGTTACGATTCACTTTTACGCAGGGCATAAAAGCAACTAGATAACTTGTGGACTCTTAAAATTATTATTTATTGTTATCACCACCTACTTTATAAGGAAAGTAGAAAAAACATTTTTAAAAGGATTTTTAAAACAAGAGAAAAATCCAATTTCAACCAAAGTTCGGTACGGGTTCAAATGATCCCGGAGAAGGTGTTAGGCACTCCAGTATTAATGATCCGTAAGATAAGATTGACCTCAGGTCTTATATAATCTAATATTACTTTAAAATGTTTATGTGTTTGAAATTATTGCAAAATATAGTCATTCAAATAATTTTCCGCCAAAAAATAGCTTTTCATACACATACATTTAAAAATGACAATTTATTTGAAAACCCTTTTACAATACAAGGTCCCTTTTCCATAGGAAGAGTAAGCTTTTTCCAAATCTTAATCTCTAAAAGACAAGTACAAAACATATATATATTTTTAAAGGAGGTCAACCTTATAGGAATTTGTTCCCCGCCCAAACTATAGTTTAATAAAAGGAACGTTCCCATATTTTTATATAAAGACATTTAATTGAAACACATTATTTGAAACTTAGTTTAAAATTATACCGAATTGAAAGAAAGCAATTTTCTCTTTTTGCAAATTTGATCCAAAATGTTTTCCAGTTTTTGTGAGAAAAATATTAATTCTCGAAGGAATATAAGAAAATGGCCAGAAAATCAATGCTTTATTCATTAACTAAAATGGACAATTATTCATTTTTAAAGACATAAAACGAAGCAACTCTAGGTAATTAGTTTCTACTTTTGGGTTCCAATAATATTTAAGAGTCTTACACATAATACACAAAACAACAAATACGAAAAAATGAAAACAGGTTAATGGATATAACGACCCACTAGCTACCGCATACAAGAAAATAAATCTAGTATTTTCCACGCCATTTTTAACCATGGCTGAGCCTTCTATCATTTTTATCCGTGGTTGGCCTTCTTACAAAAATATATCATTTTTATGTGGTTGGCCTTCATTTCTTCCGAACTCGATGAAAGATTGTTGTTGGGCCTGAATGACTCAATAGTATGCAAAAACACCAAGGTGTGGGCCCACAGGCCCACAAGACATGCAAAGAGGGGGTGGGTGGGTGGGGGAACATATACATGGGTTAGAAAATGTCCAATCCTATCAGATATAAATATGGTACTGGAAATCAGACATCTAAATTATATTAATTTTAATAGTCCAAGTAATTAGGCCCAAAGAAATGAAAATCCAAACATTTAACTCAATACTGGGCTTATACAGAACACATGGTACGCACACACGCAGAGGGGCAGGCCCGATAGAACATAAATGCAGATTCTTGAATAAGCTCGTTCTGAACACATATTTGGACTATAAGGCCAACGAACATTCAATAGGCGATATACTCGTGATATACTTGAAGATGTATGAGGATATGCACCTTTGATATACGTCTGTATATACCAATGTGTCCATAACTCATACACCTTGGAGTATATCAATGATATATCACATAGCAGATATAAGAAAAACAAGGGAGAAAGGCACATTAACCATTAACAGGTCCTACATTACATGAGAAAGGAAAAATGTGCACATTTAAACTGCAGATAATCAACAAAAATACTAGGATATAAGTTTATGTATCCAGATTTAACTCCAATCACAGGACAAAACTAACTCAAACTAGCACCTAATACATGTAGAGAGGAAAGAATAAACTCAGGTAAGACAAAGGTACCTACAGACCTATACACTTAGTAAAATCAAACCTATTTCAGGTCTTTGTTTCAAATTTGACCAACACATACAAGCAACATTGACATATGAAGGAAATCAGTTGTGCACAGACCAGGTAGGTGGCATGTTTTCCATAGAGGTATTATTTAGAGTATCAAATCGGCAAGTATAAGCATCTCAATAGGCAGGTTCAGACATAATACAGTAAGGAGAAAACATGTTGCACACCTTCTCACTCAAATTTAGACCATTTACAAGGAGGAAAAGCAAGTAGGCAATCAATTTAACAGAAATATGGGCATAGAGGAAAAATCAGACAAGCAATCAGGGGCAATATTATAAAGATGCAGGTTGTTCAGGTTACACAGAACATGAAAAGTCCTAAACTTAAACATGCCATGTACAAGTTAGGATGACACTCAGCAAGTTCAAGCATGCATAATGGGAGAACTGGACAGTAGTAGAATAAAACTAGGATCATTTCCAACATACCCTATTCTAAACATGCTTCCCTAGACGGATTCATAAACCAAGAGAAAATAAACACACATTCATAGGTAGACAGCTTGGATAGGTGTGCTTGACTTAGCAAGGATTAAAGGCATAGTTAGCATGATAGGGGAGGGAGCATATTCATATCATGAAAGGTGGTTTGGAGATAACATTCTGGGGATTTTCTAGGCTAACAACACCAAAGCAAAAATGGGCATAAGCATAATCCAAGCCTACTGGACATTCTAATCCCTTGAAAACAAATATGAGTTCACACAGGTAAGGGTCCAGGGTTTAACACATGATATGGCATAGTGTGTCCTAAAACAAATCAAAGCAAACATGGGAACCAAAAAATGCTTGACATAATTAACTAAGGTGGTTATCAAGTATGCAAGTTAAAACACCAAACATATAACAGTTAAGAACAAACTAGGCTAGGAGAAGGTATGGACACACAGCCAAACAAGAAAAATAACCAGCATTCTCTTAACATTTAGCATCATCTCGTACAGACAACTAAATTAGACATGAAACACTGACTGGTACAAATCATGGTCAAAAGTGGGAAAGAAACAGATATCCAAGCTGGTCATTTTTGTCACAAGAAACCTCACTAGATAAATATTAAACACTACACATATCCTGTGGTGCTAGAGGGAAGCCCTTCACTCCATACCAAGGTATAAACAGTCAGCCAAACAAGCTAAAATTATGTGGTGTTCAAACTGGTCAAGCACACAGCCCCTTCAAATAGATAATGGACAACATAACATACATTGAACACAGACCTAATCATCAACTAAATAGGCTAAGTCTAGGCTGAACAGAGCATGGTAATCATATTTTAAGTATCTGTTTAGTCTTAGGATATGATTGTACTAATTAAATGCTAACATATAGCACATTAATCAGAACCTTAAGACACATATAAACCTCCTTAACCTTAATTAGGCAAATTATCATGCTTAATACAACTCAGTTAAGCACATAACAACATGAATAGCTAGCTAATCACATAATTAACAACAAATAACCTAAAGAAATGTAAAATTTAAACTAAGAAGGTTTTGTAATCTTCTTATCCAACCCCAACGAACACAGCCTCACCAAAAAAGTAAAACCAAAGTATAGACTATGAAACCTTAGAAATATCTCCAAAGTAGAGACTATGCTTGATTCTTTGGGTGAAATTACCACTGTCAAGACTTGGGAAAATGAGAAGGGAAGGAGTTCCTTTTATAGGAACCCAAAACCCTAATTTTCCTCAACCCACCGATGTGGGACTTTGAAATTTAAAGGGTTTTTGATTTAAATCTTTGAAAGAAAATCCAATGGTCAATGAAAAATCGTGATTTCAAATCGGAAATGAGACAAAAATAATAATAAAGGGCTTCGTCCTTAGTGGAAAAAAGCAACAGAGAAGGGAGTGGGTGGCGTTCTGGCGGAGAAGACAAGGGCATCTGACCCTTTGCTATTTTGACGAAGTAAAGAGGGGAGATGGGTGTGGCGCTCTAGGGTTTCATAACCTTTGCCTCCGTTGTGATGAAATGAAGGCCTTGCTTTCTGTTTTGTGGGCTTGGGCCTAGTCCATTATTTAGACTGGGCTCAACCGAAAAAGGAAAGAAACGGCCCAAAATTGATAATTTAAAAGGGGTTGGGCTATTTGAAGATTATATTGTGCAAATTAGGTTATGAAATTAGTTTTCAAAATAACCACTTTGATTTCAATTGTGACTAAACAGGTCAATTAAAATCAATTGAAGCTAAGATTAAAATAAGTTTCAAATAAAAGCCAAAATCTTTCATAATTTAAAACAATTGAGGAATAAATTAAGATGCTATTTGACACTGTATTTAATTAATCAAATTCTCTTTATTTCACGAAGTAAAACATTTAGCAATTTAATATAATCAATTTAGATAATTAATTAAATAATTGTCCTCTTTAATTATAGAAAAAATGATAGATATTTCTTAAAAATATAAAACAATATGCTAATGATATACAATTATATTTGATAATATTTTGCCAAATAACATGGCAAAATGTTACCGGAAAATTTTGTAAAATTATTTTCGCTTTGTAAAAATGCATATTTTACTCTGTTTATAACTCAAAAACCTATGAATAATTAAATAAAGTATTTGGAGGGTAAAAATTAGGTGTCAACAACGACAACTACTTACTTCGAACTCATCAATATCTACTGTCTCGCTTTCCTCATGCTTCTTCTGTTTAGTTACGCTTCATCTCCCATATGATTCGGAAAAAAAACCAACTTGAAATAGTACAAGACAATAGATTGTATTTGTAATGACCTATTCCGTCGTTACGTGTACTTTGACTATTTTACCCCAGTAGACTCGATTCCCGAAACTTTGGGGGAAACAAATTCTAAGGTTGAACAAAAAAGAATATCTTCAATTGATTATGAATTTGATGTTAGATTTGGGTGATTTTTGGTATATAAACTCTATAGATGTTGGGTAAACTAATTTTATAATAACTTTTCCGTTTTGCCTTTTGAGGCTCGGGATCCTACTTTTGGTTGACTTTATGGTTCCAAAACATTTGTATAACAATATGGGTATCAATAGAATCGTGTGATAACATATTATCCATATTTGAATAGATTCGAACCTTTCAGAGCCGTTGCGAAAAAGGCATAGCTTTGTTGTGAATTTCGCATGCCTATTCCAGGTAAGTTGAGATCTTGTACCTTATTTAAAACGCCGTGGTTGGTCTAAATTAACTAATTAAGAGGGTGTAGTGGGATGATAAAGAGGGTCTCGATACTTGTGAGGTGATGAACACTTGTATCGGGTACCAGTGACATGTTATGAGTATTTGCGCTATTTAAATTGTATAGTTGGTCTGAATGACATGCTTTGGGCACTAGCTGATAAATTAGTTCGATCCTTTGGGTGTGTGATTGGGGTATGAAGCCCGTAATTTTTTTCACATTATTACATGCTCGTCTTATCTGTGATTCTGTGTTTCAATCACTCTTATGTACTCATTTAAAAGTGGAAAAAAGTAAAAAATCGAGTCCTTGTTGTGTAAATGGCTAAAGGTCGGATCTTTATGGCATAAATTGATTAAAGATTGAATATTTATTGTTTATATTGGCTTCTTATTGTTGTGCATGTCATATTCATATGGTATCTCATGCATATTATACTTGAGGATACATATGTGTATCTGAGGGAAAATTATTCCGGACCGAGTGATGTGCTGATATGAGCCCGAGTGACTAGAGACATGTATTGTGAGTCTAGTAACGGCTGAGAACCCGAAGGGAAAGGATTTTTGGTGGTATATGGACCTCGTGAGTCCCTCATGGGTCACGATTCGTTAATGTTCGAACGTGTGTGTACTAGTGATGAAAAGGCCTTGCATTGCATTGCATCTGCATATCTTATTATCATGTTGACCTTATTGCTTACCTGCTTAAACTATTAAAATGCTATTCTTATGCTACTTGATTACTTGAGATAAATCTGAACCATGTGAGACTCCTTATACTTAGGCGTGAATCTTGTGCTATTTGGCCTTATTTTGATTTCAGACTAATAGCGGTTAGTGTAGAAGTGGTAGTGGTACGACCATCCCTCGTCTCCGTTTTATCTAACGTCGGTCGATGATGTTGCTGAGTACACATTGTTTTTGTACTCACGCTACACTTGTTGCACCCTTTTGTGTGTAGATTTGGTTCCTAACACGAGTGGTGTTCACGAATTCCCTTCCTATTGAGGAGCCATATAGGACGATTCGAGGTGAGCCACATATACTATACCCATCTTTTATTTTCTATCTTTTCATATCCGAACAATTATGTCTTATTCGGGATGTATTTCCAGACTTGTATTCTCTTATAGTTAGTTCTTGTACTGGTGATACCAAATTTTGGAATTTGCAGTATTTCCGTATTATCTATATTATGAGACCTTTTAAGGCTTAATTCGATTTGCTTTAACTGTTTTCGCAGTTTATTTCTCTATTTATTTTGGGTTAAATGATTGTAGTTGACTTACTGATCATTGGGGTTAGTGCCATCATGATTCGATATTTCGGATCGTGACAATATTGATATAGATGAGGGGGGAGGGGTGGATGTATATTATTGGAAATAATATTTGTGATGACAAGGATCACCTTAACATACTTTTCATGTGTAGGAGTATTTGTATATTGACTTATTAAAAAAAAATGGCCTCAACAAAATGGACAATTTCAATATTGAAGAAATTAGTTTCGATGTGATAGTATAAACAAGATATGAATACCAATATGCTACAATTAGTTTTTTTGATATTCTCTACACATCGCCCACGGATGCTAATATTAATTACTATAAACAGAGAATACCTTGCAAATTCACAAAATCATCTGTAGCTTCATTAAGGAACAATAGAAGTACTTACTATTTCACATGAAAATGTTATCTCTTTCACTTGCCAATATTGGTTGATATATTTTTATCTACTTATCAAAAGATCTTGAGAATTATTTATTTTTGAGTGCTCGAATCTTGAGATAATCTTCAAATCCTTATATTCTATAAATTCAGATAGTCAATAAAACATGATATTAACTTGATAACCAAATTATAGAAGTAGACGCATGCACATAATAGCACAATAATAAACTATCGTTATTAATTACTACTATATTATATTTTTATCGTTATATTTATGTTCTTTCTTTTTTGTGTTTATATGTATGTGCATTTACCTGATGAAAGGTAAATATTATACGTTAACTAAAGTTGCGTAATAAACTCTTATCAAATTCATTTTCACTAGCAACTAAAATCATACTAACCCTTCCACTGACTTATATTCAAGCACAAACTTTCTAATTGGATTGTCCAATAGTAGTAAAGTATGTGTAAAAATGACAGATTATTATGCACAAACAAGTGTAATTAACTAGGAAAAATTAAGCCGAGTGTCCATTTGGACATTTAATTTGCCAATTTTAACCCAACTATCCACTTTTTACCCCAATTAACCCTTCACTAATTTACTTTGCAAGTCTCCTACGTGAACCTCTGTTTCTTCAATATTTCGTCTTGATAATTTCACGCCTTCTTCGGACGTCGGGTCGAACGCTACCGTTGATACTCGAAGTGATGGCGTTGAGATTGAGAAAATGGGGAAAAATCGTCGGAGGATTCGATCAAAGGTAGCCGCGAAGGCAAGCTTTCAGAATGTGTGGAAATTGTACAAATTTTCAGCTAATTGCTTGAAAAAAAGAAGAAAGAAGAAAAAACCCCATATCAATTTCTTGATAACTTGGTCATATATTTTTTGTTGTTTTCAGTGGGTTTTTCTGGGACTTTAAGATACAGACTCTGTATTTTCTTGGTTTTTTGATGTTTTTTTGCATAAGTTTCGATTGCAGATAAAATATACAGAAAAAGTATACCAGAAACCATATCAATTTGCAATTAAAAGGGTGAAGAGAATAATCAAAAACTTGTAGAGATTATACTTTTTTTTAAACTCCGGGAAACCCTCGGTCTCTGTTGGATATTGTAAAGCAGTACGGGAAGTAAATAAATATTACAAGTGTTCGAAAGGATAAACCAATAGGCCAATGTTCAGAACTGCCGCAAAGTTGTTGAGTCTTGAATCTTGATAACCTGAAATCAAGAAACACTAAATCTGGATCGTTATAACTATGTGCTGAGTCGAGTGATGACACTATGTCCTTAAGACAAGATTGCCCCGTATATATGCTTTTACGTTAACGGGCAATAGTCTCCCAAGATAAAACAACACCTAATATCAACACTACAAAGCAAATAGGTTGATCCTGACGAAGAAAACAAATACGAAACGACTTGCTGAAGAATAGAAAAGGAAGGAAGAGTTTATGTTTTAGTCCCAACGTTTTGGACTGAATTTCAGTGTCTCTTCTGTTTGTCTTTGTGTATATAAATGTTGTCTCATTTCTGTGTCTTTGTATACTGTTTTTGTATATTTTTCGTCATCACAATTGAGCCAAAAAGCTCAATATATAGCATGAGGGAGGCTGCTCAACTGCCCAAGACATGACTGTTAATGGCCAATAAAGGAGAGCTGTTTATGGAGGAGTTAACAGCCAAGTAATGGCTGGTTAATGCTCCAAAAATCAGTCCAAACGGTAGGCAGAAACTTTCTGCCTTCCGTTGTTGCTAAATTCACCTTTTCAGAAACTCAAGGGACCAAAATGTAAATATTAAGCAATTTGGGGGTCCAAAGTGATAATATTAGAAAGTCCCACGTCCCACGACCGAGCCTGGACCGGACCGGGCGGGCGGCAGCGCGCGTGTGGGCTTCGCCTTGAACCCAAGCACATCTAGGTCCTCCCTCCTTTAAACACATAGGTTACCCCTTGTGGTCCCAACCCCTTAGCCAATTATGAGACTTATAAAGAGAGCAATTCTTCCTTTTCCCACCGATGTGGTAGATTTGTCCCACACCATATTTCCATGCCTCAAACACCTTATTTCGTGGACCAATATCTCTTTCATTTCTCAATGAAATTTGACGATCATTGACCCTACGGTCATCTACTCACTTAGTAGATTATGCATGTGTGAAGAGACAAAGCCTCCAACATGCGGAACACTAGTGTTTAATTCATTAAATATGGGTGGACGCACCTCCCCACCAAAGGCAAATTTCCAACAGTCTCTGCCCTTCGGGTGAGCACTGGTAAACCCGCTCCTATGCAATCGCTCGTAAACTACACATGAGATATAATACTCGCTAGGTAAACCCCGTGCTACGAGCTATATTGAGAAGACATTGTGGGGGTCCTATGTGTAAACCACCTACCAAACCAACTCAACCACACCCGAAGGTGCGAGATTATACTTTTATACCTTTCCTTTTTCATTTCCTAAGGAGAAAAAAAAACTTTTTTCCTTCCCTTTTCCATTAAATTATTAGGGAGAAAAAAAGATCGAACAGATGGGAAAGGAAGGACCCTATATACTAATGGAGATATGGTGGTGTTTAGAGGAATTTTTGAGTTCCCGAGGAAATACATTTTTAAACAAAAAATAAATAAAAAATAAAAAAATATGTAATGTATAATATATATATATACGCTTTTATACCTCATGTTATACAAATTTTAAATATAACCAAGAGAAAAATGAAGATGGTTCTATGGTAGCTCAGAGAAGAAGGTAATATATATATATATAGAGAGAATATATGTAATATCTATATATAGCTATACAAAGTAGATATACTATCAATACACTAATGATACAGTGGGCTACATCACTGCAAATTAGATATGTGGGTTGTAGATATTAGTTATTTCCCCAATTAACTGTTTTTGAAATAGTAAGTCAAAGTTTTTAACATTTTTAGATTTAATTGAGAATATGGAAGGACTTGATCTTTCTATTTTGTGCAACACTTACTATTTTTCTTCGGCATCTAATTAAACATTCTTGAACCAATTGAAACCGTGAACATTTGCAAGTTTCTAACCATCTCATTTCCACCAAAAGTTATCGAAACTTCTTAACAAGTGTATGAACTGTGGCAGGAATGTATAGCAAAAAAACAAAAAAAAGATGGAAATAGTTGAACATGTTAGATAGAGGAAGTACGGAACTAGCGACTAGAGGCCCATTAACTCAACTTTTTTACTTGGGGCGGACGATGCCACGATAAAGCCATTCTATTGTGTTATTGTATATTGGTTAAAATTGGGTAGGCTAATCACATTTTAGACTGAAGTTTATCTGTCGCTTAACATGTAATTAAGAAAATAGTTACATTCTAATGCAAAAATAAAGTTTGTATAAAAATGTCTTTAGCTAAAATAGAGTTTGAACTGCACATTTGAATAAAGCTAAGGTTTAAATTCCATAAATTTTACCTGGTACTTTTTGAAGTTTTGAATTGCCATAGTTTAAAATCCATAAAAATGTTATTCCACAGCAGCGGTAATTAAATTAAAGAAGATCATTTTCAGTCATGGTCTCATGGACATGTTGACATCAACAACATACCGAGTAAAATTCACACCGTGGGGTCTGGGGAGAGTAGAGTGTATACAGACCTTACCTCCACCTTGGTAGGTAGAGCGGTTGTTTCCGGGAGACCCTCAGCTCAAGACAAAGCATAATCACAAGCAAGAAAATCAAAACAAAGCAGGAGCAAAGAGTAAAGCAAGAAAAACGGTCAGACTCAAATAAGGAATTAAAGCATTATAAAGTACATTCGAACAAAATGGAGCAATAACTAACACAACTAAATAAGCTAAACAAAATACACTAAAGAACACATAGCAGCAGAAATCAAACTACAGTGGATTATAAAGCAATAATGTGCCTCTAGGTGTGATAGGCTAATCGGACCTGCAATAATAATACTACAACTCTAAATTTGTAAGTATAAGTAGGACTACGCTCGAGTACCTACTACTCTTCTACCCTAATCCGTGTCCTCCACAACCCCCCTATCTAAGATCATGTTCTTAGTAAGTTACACCTGCGCCATATCCCGTCTAATCACCTCTCCCCAATACTTATTCGGCCTACCTCTACCCCTCATGAACCCGTCCATAGCCAACCTCTCACACCTCCGCACTGGGGCATCTGTGTCTCTCCTCTGCACATGCCCGAATTATCTCAACCTCGCTTACCACATCTTATCATCCACCGAGGCCACTCCCACTTTCTCCCGGATATCATTATTTCTAATACTATCTCTCCTTGTATGCCCACACATCCATCTTAGCATCATCATCTCCGCAACTTTCATCTTTTGTATGTGCGGAGTCTTGATTGGCCAACACTCCGCCCCATACAACATCCTGCATGTGCTCTTCCAAAATTCAACTGAGATCTCATCAGACCCGGTCGCTCGTCCCCTGCGCGTCCTGCGAATAACACCCGTAACCTACTCAACCTTGATGCTTTTACAATATCCAAAATCGCCATGCCTACCAGACTCATGGACATGTTGTGTGATTTGTTATTCACACTAGCTAGAACAAGGAGTTAGTAATGAAAGTAAACATATAGCAAGAATTGTAAGTAGGAAAAAGGAGTGTATTGGAATAATAGTAGAAGTCGTCTTCTACATATATTGCTTTTTAATCCACATATAAGCGCAATGTGCTTACCTACCTAATTTTGCAGAAAACAATAAAGCAGAGTTGGTGATTAATTTGTAGGTAAGAGAGCCCTACAATTTTTACTCCATATAGCATGTACCAGCATACTGTATATATTTGAAATTGATTTACGCTTTGTGAATTATGCAATTGAAATTAATGGAATCAATTCAGATACCAAACAAAAGAAAATGAACATTTTTCAGACGCCATACCAAGCACATAACATTACTTAAATTGAAAATAGGATGCACAAATCATTACAATATTCAGTACTACTCATAATAGGGTACGTAATACTAATTTAGGGACAGGCCGTAGTCTCAAATTTGAGAACTACTCCCTAAATCATAACAAAGGGCGTGGTATTAATTAAAAATACACAACAGCCACATTTTTCTACTAGCCATGCTAATTATTTTGACCACAGCATAAAGTCTACCAAATTGACTTGTACTGCAGTAATTGTTAAACATATATATAGTTTAACATTAAGCTAGACTTCAAAATTGACAACTGATCGATAAGTTTTTCCGGGCTGCCAACCAGCCGGAATAACGCCGTTAGCCACCATAGTCTGGCCGGATTCCCCAGTGAGTTTGAGAGAAAAAGGTGCGACAAGGGAGGAGCCGACGTCGAGCTTCCAAACAGCACCCCATGACTGTTGCATGGGCTGCCATGTATCTGAATCCAAGGCCTGCTTCAAATCAACTCTTTTTAGGTCTCCGTCCCCATCTTGGTACTCAACTAGAGCCGCAAAGTAGTTGGAATTTGAACCCGAGTCTACGTGAAATGTCAATTTTACTCCGGGATAGTTGCACGTCACTCTGTTACACACACAATATAACACGATCAATTTTTCATAATTTTCAATATTTTTCTAATGATAAATTATAAAAAAGCAATGCCACTCAACATTATCAAACTGACTGAAGCTATTCTGTTTATATAATATTTCCAATTTTATATGTCTGCATGGAAATATTAGCTTGTATAAAAAAGGTAGTCCGGAGAAGATTAGCTTGTATGTTCACCTTTTGTATTGGATCTGGAGAACTCCAGCGTTACGCAATTGATCAGCTTGTCCAGAAAGAGCCATAGCTCCAAAAGAAGTGCCACTCAAATCAAAATGAGCTGATTCTGATAGACAAGGTCCTCCAGGACACTCATCTGTTATTACCACCCTCACTGGCTTTCCTGAGCATGCTGAATTTGCTGTGCACTTTACCTGCATATCACATATTAAAATATATAGACACGGTGTCACCATCTATGTATATTACTTAATACTTAAATCCTTGGGAATTAGTAAATTAATTTGTCGCACCTGAAAACAAGCGCCACAGCCCTTGCCTGATTTGTATAGAGAAGGGCCAGCAGCAGCTATTAGGGAGGAGAATGGTGGCTGATCTACGGCAGTAGTATACCCACAAGCTCCACCTTTAATTTGTACAACAGAAATATATAAAAATTATCACTAAAATTAGTATCTGTACCATTTTATGCACCAATTAATATTTTGTTTCTTACTTACGACATACATTTATATAGGCTAACAAGAAAATTTTAGTGTGTTCGTAGCTCGCTTACCATCACTTCCAGCACCATTAGGGCTTCCATACCAAGTAGCTCCAGCAGGTGACCAGTCGGAATCTGATTGAACTTTTGATACATTGAGACGTTTCGGGTTGAAGCAAGAACAAGAAATAGTCAGAAGAGAGAAAAGGGTGAAATATGTGAAGACAGTAAGAGTACTCATTATCAATGAATTGAAAAACAAAGTCTTCTCTATTAAACTACTAGTATTAGCTTTACTGCTTGTGTTGGCATGAGTTGAATGTGCTAAAGGCCCATATTTATAGATAAAGTTAGCAAGTATGTGTTCAATCTTAGAGACTTTTTAATTTTAATCTTTGATTTTTGTATGTCTAACAGTAGATTAATTTGAATTCATACCATTGTAAGTAAAAGGCCATGTGGCATTTTATTTAATATCTCCCTTAATTAGCTCTCAGCGGAATGAATTTGGCTCATCTTCATTACACTTTCTTTCCATTTTCTTACATATTTGAATGAGTGACACTTGTACAATGTAAATTTTAAAGATCTAAATTAAATTAATTTAATAAGTCTCTTAACCATAGTTAATAGGATAAGTTTTGAAAATAACTCTAATTTTGGTACGCAATATCAATCTCCCTTAAAAAATTGATACCCATTATTATTAATTTAATTTATTAAATATTTCATCCTAAAATCAGTAAACTTCTCTAATATCCCACCCCCTTCAACCAAAAATTCGAAACTCGTTCATATATATTGTATATTCATAACCTTAGCAAAACATCAAATTAATCAGTACTATCGAGATGCAGAGGAAGAAGGAGGTTAGAAGCTGAAGATTAGTTAGTTAACAAGGACTGTTAGTTAGTTAATTATCTGTACAAGTCAGCAAATGACAGCTGGCAAGATTAGTTAGTGTTATTAATCTGTATTCCAAAAAATCAGTAAACAATAATAGTTGAATAATGAACAGAATCAGTGTTGGAAAAATAAAAATATTTTTTCAGAATATAATCGAGCCCACTTAGTTCAAAGTGTGTCCTTAAGGAAATTATTCCCCTCACAGTACTCGAGGTTGATGGAATATCCCCCCCAGGATAGAACGATTATCTTACCAGAATAGTAGTACTCCAAATTCCGGTAGCGGCGAACCACTCAACAGTAGTATATCACACAGAATTTGTTTATGCAGAAGGAAGAAGAAGTTTGTGTTGTTCGAAAAATTCGTAAGTAATATTCTGAGGAATCAAACGAATTTATAGCCATGGAAGTACTGTTTCTGAAGGTTTGCAACCTTTCTGAACATCCACTGAAAATGGTGGGAAATTTAAATAAGGAAAAGAAATCGGGTCACGGGTCAGGGTCACTAACGGTAGGATTGGATAAGTTAATTAATTTAATTAAATAATGATTAATTAAATAATTAAAAATTAAAGAAAATTTGGTCCAAAAAGATTATCAATCAATCAGATCACCAAATCCGAAGCCGAAGCCGAAGCCGAGCCGAGCGAGCGACGACGATGGCGCGAGGGGTCCTTGCCCTCTCAACCCTTTTACTGACAAGAAGGAGTAATTCTACTTATAAGTAGAAGAACTTTTCTTTGCACTACCGATGTGGGACAAATGCTTATTTTATAAAGCAAGAGGGAACTCCCACTTTTCTTTCCACTACCGATGTGGAACAACTCCCACTTTTCTTTCCAATCATTTTCCATTCACCAATATCAATACCCAACAATCCCCCACATGAATGGGGAATGGATATAATATAAAAGTGCGGACGGGCGTGATATACAAGCGAGAATTGACTGCATCTGGATAAGTAGGTTTCCCTTTGAACTTTCCGTAGTGAACTTATATCGGATATACTCGATCAATCGGTAGATTTGATATCTTTGAACCGTCGAACTTTGTTGTATACCTAGACAACATAAGTCACACAATCAACCCTCAACCATTTATGGTTCTCACGGTTGTGTTCGTTTCGGCCATGAACCCTTCCTGGTTTCATGAGTGTGTAGAGAATGGGCCTTCACTGTCATTCCCCTTTAAAGCGGCTTACACTTAACACTCACATAGGTGATTTCTAAACATGTGGTCCTATAGCCACATTATCTGGTCATTCACTGCCAGATTTAGATAATCATTAAAGAACCTTAATGCTTTATTAACTCATTAACAAGCCATAAGGTTTTATCCTTATTTCTGAACATTGTCTTCATCCGAGAATGGGTTGAGTTATTTGACAATGTTGAACCGTCAGTCACAACTTTGTTTGATCTTCTTGAACCGAGCTCTTGGGATCTCCAGTCTGCTAGGTAGAGTTACCGCCATGATGACTTGTCCTCGGCCTTAACCCCATTCCCATTGATGATCTACTAACTCCTCTCTCTAGATAAGCCTTTTGTAAGCGGATCCGCCACGTTATCTCTTGACTTTACATAGTCAATCGTGATAACGCCACTAGAGAGGAGTTGTCTAACGGTATTGTGTCTTCGTCGTATGTGACGAGATTTTCCGTTGTACATTACGCTTCCTGCCCTACCTATTGCTTCTTGACTGTCACAATGTATACATATAGGAGCCAAAGGTTTGGGCCGAATGGAATATCTTCTAAGAAATTCCGGAGCCATTCAAATTCTTCACCGGCCTTGTCTAAAGCTATAAATTCAGATTCCATTGTAGAGCGGGCGATGCATGTCTGTTTTGATGATTTCCAAGACACTGATCCACCCCCAATTGTGAAACCATAACCACTCATGGATTTAACTTCAGATGATCCGGTGATCCAATTTGCATCACTATATCATTTGATCACGGCGGGATATTTGTTATAATGCAAAGCATAGTCTTGGGTGTGTTTTAAATACCCCAAGACTCGTTTCATTGCCATCCAATGAGTTTGATTGGGATTACTCGTGAATCGACTCAGCTTGCTTATAGCACATGCTATATCTGGTCGTGTACAATTCATAATATACATCAAACTTCCCAAAACTCGTGCATAGTCCAATTGTGAGTCACTTTCACCTTTATTCTTTTGAAGTGCAAAACTTACATCAATTGGAGTCTTTGCAATATTGAAATTTAAATACTTAAACTTGTCAAGTACTTTTTCAATATAATGAGACTGCGATAATGCTAGACCTTGTGGAGTTTTATGAATTCTGATACCTAAGATCAAATCAAAGCAACTCCTAAGTCCTTCATATCAAATTTGCTAGCCAGCATACGCTTCGTAGAATTTACATCGGTAATACCTCTACTCATTATCAACATGTCATCAACATATAAACAAACAATGACTTCATGATTTGGAGTATTTTTAATGTAAACACATTTGTCACACTCATTAATCTTAAATTCATTTGCCAACATTGTTTGGTCAAATTTCGCATGCCATTGTTTGGGTGCTTGTTTAAGTCCATAAAGTGACTTAACAAGTTTGCACACTTTCCTTTCTTTACCAGGAACCACAAAACCCTCAAAGTTGTTCCATGTAAATTTCTTCCTCCAATTCTCCATTTAAGAAAGTTTGTCTTGACATCCATTTGATGGATTTCAAGACCATATATGGCCGCCAGTGCCACTAACACCCGAATAGATGTTATTCTTGTTACCGGCGAGTATGTGTCAAAGTAATCAAGGCCTTCTTTTTGTCTATAACCTTTGACCACAAGTCTTGCCTTATATTTGTCAATAGTGCCATCAACTTTCATTTTCCTTTTAAAAATCCATTTTGATCCTAAAGGTTTATTTCCAGGAGGAAGATCAACCAATTCTCATGTATGGTTGTTCAAAATTGATTCAATCTCACTATTGACTGCCTCTTTCCAAAATGCTGAATCAGAAGAAGACATTGCTGCTTTAAATATTTGAGGCTCATTTTCAAGCAAGAATGTCACAAAATCTAGTCCAAAGGAAGTAGATGTCCTTTGACGTTTGCTACGCCTTGCATCCTCTTTGCTTGGTGTATTTTCCTTTGGTTCTTCCCGCGGTCATTTAGATCTTTCACTTGACGACTCACATTCAGTTTTATACGGATAAATGTTTTCAAAGAATTCAGCATTATCTGATTCAATTACCGTGTTAACATGAATTTCGGAATTGTCCGATTTGTGAACCAAAAACCGACAAGCTTTGCTGTTTGTAGCATAGCCAATAAAAACACAATCCACAGTTTTTGGTCTGATTTTTATCCTTTTGGGCAAAGGAACTTGGACCTTTGCTAAACACCCCCACACTTTGAAATATTTCAAGTTGGGTTTTCTTCTTTTCCATAGTTCATATGGAATAGATTGTGTTTTGCTGTGGGGCACCCTGTTGAGTATTCGGTTAGCTGTAAGGATAGCTTCCCCCCACAAGCTTTGCGGTAAACCGGAACTTATTAGTAAGGCATTCATTATTTCCTTTAATGTTCGGTTTTTCCTTTCCGCAATTCCATTTGATTGTGGTGTGTAAGGGGCAGTAGTTTGATGAATAATTCCATATTCTAAACATATCTCTGCAAAAGGAGATTCGTACTCTCCACCCTTATCACTTCTAATCATTTTTATCTTTTTATTCAATTGATTTTCCACTTCATTTTTGTATTGCTTAAATGCATTAATTGCTTCATCCTTACTATTAAGCAAATACACATAACAATATCGAGTGCAATCGTCAATAAAAGTTATAAAATACTTTTTCCCACCGCGAGATGATATTGACTTCATATCACATATATCTGTGTGAATTAAGTCTAAATGATTTGAATTCCTATCAATAGACTTATATGGATGTTTAACAAACTTAGATTCAACACAGATTTCACATTTAGATTTATTACACTCGAATTTAGGCAATACTTCTAAATTAATCAATTTCGCAAGGTTTTGTAGTTGACATGTCCTAAACGAACATGCCATAAATCATTTGACTCCAATAAGTAAGACGAAGCTGAATTTTTATTAATACTGTCAACAACCATTACATTGAGTTTGAAAAGGCCCTCGGTGAGGTAGCCCTTTCCTATGAACAAATCATTCTTACTTAATACAATTTTCTCACTAACCAACACACACTTAAACCCGTTTTTGACGAGTAGTCCGTCTGAAACTAAATTCTTCATAATTGTTGGAACGTGCATAACATTGTTGAGAGTCGGGACCTTGCTTAAGTCATCTTCAGAAGTATCTTCCCATATCCTTCAACCTTGGCTGTTCCAATATTTCCCAAAAACAGTACCTCTTCGGGTCCAGCGGGAGCATAGGTTGCAAATGCTTCTTTTGTAGCGCAAACATGTTGAGTGGCACCAGAATCAAGCCACCACTCCTTTGGGTTTCCAACCAAATTGCACTCCGATAGCATTGCACACGGATCATCCATATCATCATTCTTTTCCACCATATTGGCTTGTCCTTTTCCCTTGTTCTTTTTCGGGAGACGACAATCTGGGGCTTTGTGGCCAGCTTTCCCACAATTAAAGCAGTTGCCCTTGAACTTTTTCTTGTTGGAATCCTTCTCCTTTCCGAAGGCCTCTTCCTTTTCTTGTTCTTTTTCGAGCAAAGATCTTCAACGATGTTTGCCCCTTCAATTGGTGAAGTCTTACGGTACCTCTTCTCGGCGGTTTTGTTATCTTCCTCGATCTTGAGACGAATCACAAGATCTTCCAACTTCATTTCCTTTCTTTTGTGCTTAAGATAATTCTTGAAATCTTTCCATGAGGGCGGCAACTTCTCAATCATTGCGGCCACTTGGAACGCTTCATTTACTACCATACCTTCAAAGAATAAGGTCATGGAAGATAAGTTGAAGCTCTTGAACTTGGGTTCCAACGGTTTTTCCATCCACCATTTTGTAGTCTAGGAATTTGGCAACCACAAATTTCTTCAAGCAAGCATCTTCGAGCTTTTGTACTTCTTTTCAAGTGCGGTCCATAGTTCTTTGGAAGTCTCTACTTGTCTTGTAGACGTTGTACAAGTCATCTTCTAAGGCACTCAAAATGTAGCCTTTGCACAAAAAAATCAGCTGTTTCCAAGCCTCGGTAACCATGAATTGTTGGTTGTCGGGCATGTCGGCGGCGAGCACGGGAGGGTCCTCATTGGTGAATTTTTGCATACCAAGGGTGGTAAGCCAAAAGAACATTCTTTGTCGCCATCCTTTAAAGTTGGCACCGGTGAACTTCGCGGTTTCTCAGCCCGGTGGCACGGCGGTACGGGTTGTAGGAGTAACCACTGGTGCGATTTGCGAGAGGTAGTTCCAGTCTCAATTGCCATTATTTGTTTGTCACAGTCAAATCGACAAACTGTTTTAGTTAATAAAACCGAATAGCAATTCAATCACCGACTTAAACGATGAAGATTTTATTTCTTCAAATCGCAGTATAATTATGAAACTTTAGTATTCCAACGAAGTTTTTATATCTTCGAGTCAGAATACTAATATTCATATGGAGTAGAAAACTACACAAGTTTTAATCTCCAAACCAGAATACAACAACGATGAAGTTTTTTTTTTTTTTTATGTTCTTCAAAACATTGTACAAGTATGAACTTTAATATTCCAACGAAGTTTTTATGTCTTCAAGTCAGAATATGAAATTTCATACGGAGTAGAAAATCACACAGGTTTTAATCTCCAAAACAAAATACAGATTAATCAAAAATATAATTTCCTTAAGATTGTTATCAATCTGTATTCCAAAAAATCAGTAAACAATAATAATTGAAAAATGAACAGAATCAGTGTTGGAAAAATAAAAATATTTTTCGTAATATAATCGAGCCCACTTAGTTCAAAGTGTGTCCTTAAGGAAATTATTCCCCTCACGATACTCGAGGTTGATGGAATATCCCCTCCCAGGATAGAACGATTATCTTACCGAATAGTAGTACTCCAAATTCCGTAGCGGCGAACCACTCAACGTAGTATATCACACGAATTTGTTTATGCGAGAAGAAGAAGAAAGTTTGTGTTGTTCGGAAAATTCGTAAGTAATATTCGAGGAATCAAACGAATTTATAGCCATGGAAATCTTGTTTCGAAGGTTTGCAACCTTTACGAACGACCACCGAAAATGGTGGGAAATTTAAATAAGGAAAAGAAATCGGGTCGCGGGTCAGACACGCGGATCCGGCCGGGTCGCGGGTCACTAACGGGTAGGATTGGATAAGTTAATTAATTTAATTAAATAATGATTAATTAAATAATTAAAAATTAGGTCCAAAAAGATTATCAATCAATCAGATCATTTGACCGAATCCGAATCCGAATCCGAGCCGAGCGAGCGACGACGACGGCTTGAGGGGTCCTTGCCCCCTCAATCCTTTTACTGACAAGAAGGAGTAATTCTACTTATAAGTAGAAGAACTTTTCTTTCCACTACCGATGTGGGACAACTCCCACTTTTCTTTCCAATCATTTCACATTCACCAATATCAATACCCAACAGGCTTAACCATCCAATGAAGTTAGCAGCAGTTGCTAGTTCTACTCTTTATAGACCTGTAAAAAGAAACAGAAGATTATTTAATGTCAGAATTTCATAAAATCATGATAAGAAATTACTCCTCCGTCTCAAAATACTTGTCATGTTTTTCTGTTTATAAGTCAATTTGACTAAATTTTAAAGCTAAATTAGATTAGATTAATTTAATATTTTAAAATTAAAATTTAGATATTCGGAAACTATACGAAAGGTACCATAAGTTGCAATTCGTTTCATTTTAATATGATGAAAAAAATATAGCTTAAACTGTTTGTCAAAGCTCATATAGTTTGACTCTTGAAAAGCGTAACGCGATAAGTATTTTGGGACAGAGAGAGTATTAACTTTGCTACATGATATCAGTGAAAAAGACAGAAGCACAACTATGATCAGATTTTGTTATTTGTGTCATTAATCAACCAATCTATGAAAAAAATAAGAAAATAACCAGATTATTAACACACATCTATTAACCATGCACAATTTTAGTTTGTGTAAACTATAAAAGATTTTATAATCGAAAAAGAATACAATCTCAAAAGAAAAGACTATCGAACATGGTCTAAGGAGGGTTTTTTCTCCACCCATTACTAAAATTCTTTTATAGACGTACATGTGCACTTTTCTAACCTTAATAGAATTTTATTTGCCACCAAAATCTGAAAGTAGTATTTAATAACAACTCTATTTTCTTAAAAAATAATTAAATAAGGAAATAATTAAAAAAATTATGACCCTTCACATTATAATAAATAATACTCCACAACGTTAGCTTAGGACTCACGTTGATGGAAAGTAATTGAAAGCCACCTTCTTTTTTCCTTTTTGTTGATTTAAATTATCAATTAGATTTAATATTATAAAAATAATTACTATATAATAATTTGAAAATAAAATATATATATATATATATATATATATATATATATATATATATATATATATATATATATATATATATTAATAGACACACACGTTGATGGAAAGTAATTGAAAGCCACCTTCTTTTTTCCTTTTTGTTGATTTAAATATCAATTAGATTTAATATTATAAAAATAATTACTATATAATAATTTGAGAAAAATAGTAATATATATATATATATATATATATGTGTGTGTGTTTCATATTGTGAAGAGTCAAGAGACAAAATAGTAATAGTAGGATTTGGTCACGCAATTGATCTTTTACAAACACCTCTTTAAAGAGTGTATGTTATCTTGTTGGACCAGAAAAGGCAAATTTTCAGTGTCATACGATACCCTTTGCATTTGATGGATTGTTAATTATCATTATATAGATGATTGACATATACAATTGTGTCAAATAAAATTGGCTACAGGAGAAAGATTATGGCTGAACTCATCGCGGGTTCCTTGTGATAGCTTAATCAGTTCAACTAAATTTTATTTTATCTAGATATCTAAACTTGAATTAAAATATGTTATTAGACAACTTTTATTGATATGACAATGTGCGTGCACTTCACCTTTTCGTGGAGCGTGAAAGTGAATTATTTTTTATTTTTTCTTTCTCTTTCGTCTTCTTCCTCCCCTACCATTTGCTTCACCATATCTACAAGCTCTCTTCATCTACTCTCTCCTTGCTCCACCGGAACCACCACATTTCCGCCATTTTCTTCATTTCAATAATATCGCCTAGTATTCCCAGCTAATATCGTCACACTTTAATTTTCTCTTCGAAGTCCTGGATTTACTTTTTGGGTTTGGGATTTTCGAGCTTTTTTTAATTCTATTTTTGGGATTTCTGCAATTTTTTGCTAAATTGGATTGGAGTTGATATTGTCCTTTAATCGTGATTTTCTGATTTGAGATTTGACATCTGCATCTAATGAAGCAAGCATATCTTCAAGTAATAATAGAACTGAAATTGGTAATGCTCTCTACCCACAGCAGTCTCTTGTAGCACTAGCAAACATTCAAAAATTTCTCTAACTTAGATTTCACCAATGGAGTAGATTAAAAGCTGCGGAAGTAGGTATGGCGGAGAAACGGAGATTGAAGAAAATGGGAGGTGGGTGGGGTTGGGTGGGTGGGATCGGGACTTAGAAAATAGAATTTTTCTTTTCTTTTTTGGGTTTTTAATTAACTTCATAGTTTACAAATAATTTTTCGTGCCCATATTTTATCTTTTAATAATTATTTTGGATATATTAGCCATGTGTCTTCATTTAATTCATCATTTTGTTTATATTTGGTTGATTTAATAAAAAATATCTAAATGATATAGTTGAGATTCGTGTCTAAATGACATAATATTTAATTGAAAGATTCTTTCGATTACCTGGGGTCGCTATGGATTCAGCCAAAAGATTATTAATTAGTGTGACATCTGATTCTGCGTGAGAATTAGTCCTTTTATGTTCAAAGTATAACTATCATTTCCATTTGAGGGAGAAACTAAGCGGGCTTGTTTTTGTCATAAGAAATTCACACGCACGCTCTTCATTCTTTATATATACAGACCAATAATTGTGCTGCATATTATTTATAGAACATTTAGCACGATTAACAAGTGTGTTTGGCAGGCATCAACTAAGGTAATCATATTACGTTATTCCTAATATGCCCCTTCTTAAATAGTTTATTTTATTAAATTAAAAAAAAAGAAATTGAAGAAAGAATAATTAAGAGAAATTGTAAAGGTAAGGAGGTGTTCTGCAAATTAAAAAAAATGATGATGCAAAAAGCTTAATTCTTTTGAAACACTTGTTGATATGTTGAAAATATAATCAAATATTAAAATTGTGCTCTCTAATAGTTTAAACTTTTAGATGAAAATGTTACCACTTCAACATGGTATCAAAAGCAGACCAAAGTCTTGAGATTGAATTTCGACGCCACTCATTATTAAAAAGAATTTCCACGTGTTTAGACCATGAAAAAAAATCAGATCAGCATGTGAGGGGGCGTGTTGAGAATATAATCAAATATTAAAAAATATAATTTCTCTAATAGTTTAAACTTTAGATGAGATTGTCACACACTTCAACATGATCCAGACAGTAGTTCACTTAAAAACATTCACCTTTCGATTGAAGCATATAACTTTTTTTTAAACAACTGTTAACTTCTTAATTTTCCAAGAAAAATATTTTCTCAAGACTTATGTGACTCAATCTCAATCTAGCTAAGCTTCGAAAACATAGCTGTTCTCACACTTCGATAAAGAGAAGGATTACGTTAAGTTGAAGAAACCAGCAGCGAAAAGATAGTCTTTTCATGATTTATAATATTTACTCACCATATAACTTGATACTATATTTTATAGGAGATTAGGAGTATAAATTTAATATAAATGTAACATTTACGCAATTTAACTCCAAGAAATTATTTTTATTAGAATCTTATTTATCGCAATCACAAGATTCAAACTAAATGCAACAGAATGGTTGAGCTAAGATTACCAGCAGGCCACCCTATTTGAGGATAAAGATTATTAGAATGGAATATTTACATCAAGTCAATATATATATATATATATGTTACATTTATATCAAAAATTTTAAGTTTTTTCTTGAAAATAAGGTACAGGTTCAAAAAGGTAATGATGTATTTACTCTTAATTTAACATGCATTTTTATCTTATTAAATTACTTAATCATAGTATAATTATTTGGTGTAAGTACCCGTGAGGAGTGGATTAACTTGTATAAATTCCCTCCGTGAATACCTCTTTATTTATTTATTTACTATATATTTACTTGAGAAGATGAAGGTCTCTATACTGCATTTATAAAGTCCACATAAAGTTTTATCTTGTTCATCAAAAAGTTGGCAACACATGATCCCTATATACAAGAGAGTCATACCTATATATCTTATAGGTCTTTTCACTTTAGAATAAATTTCCCTTTCAAAAATTCCATGTCATGACCTACCTTAATCTATGGCACGGCCAGCGCGCTAGTTCTGAAATTCTTTCTGAAATGATGGAAGGAAATAAAGAGTTTGAATATGAAAGAATTATTTGTGACCGTGTTTATATATATCACACCTAATAAATGTATCACATTAGTTTGTGAAAGAAATAATCCCTTGATTATTTTCATTGATTGAATGAGTATATATACAATTTACATATTTCTATAATAGGAGAATCATATTCCTATTCTACTCCTAAAACCTTATTCTACTTGGATACTAATTATATAATTATGGTAATACACATATTATGGTAAGTGTACAACACTAATTACACCACAACATTACCTAAACTAGGAGACTAAAACCTTACATAAACTATATACCATAACCGAGAGCCAAATATACATAATATACACATGTATATTGTGTGTATATTATGTATATTTAACACACCCCCACAGTCATAGCGGGCGGTCTTTGAACGCTGAGACTGTCCCTAAAATCTTCAAAAAGGACCGAGGGAAGACCCTTTGTAAAGATGTCGGCAATTTGATACCTGGACGGGACATGTCAGACGCAAACTTGACCACGAGCAACCTTTTCGCGAACAAAGTGAATGTCCATCTCGATATGTTTAGTGTGCTGGTGCTGAACCGGATTACCAGAAAGGTAGATGACACTAATATTATCACAATAAACCAAGGTCGCTTTCTGAATGGACATTGAAGCTCTAACAATAAATTACGTAACCAACATGATTCAGAGACCACATTAGCTACCCCTCGATACTCGGCCTCTGCACTGGAATGGGATAAAGTTGACTGACGCTTCGCAGACCATGAGACCAAGTTATTACCAAGAAACATACAATAGCCAGACGTAGACCATCTGGTGTCCGGACAGCCACCCCAATCGGCATCTGTATACGAGACAAGTGTTGACGTTGATGAAGGATATAAATGCAAGGCATAGTCAAGCGTACCCTGAATATACCGAAAGATGCGTTTGAGCGCATTCATATGCTCAACTCTGGGTTCATGCATAAACAAACACACATGATGTACGACATACGTAATATCTGATCTCGTGAATGTAAGATACTGAAGGGCCCCTGCAAAACTGCGATAGCGGGTCAGATCCTCATATGGTGCGCCGACCGCAACCCCAAGTTTGGGCTTAGTATCAACTGGAGTGGAAATAGACTTATGAGCAAAAATCCACATAGACTTAATAATATTAATACCAGATGGACTGGGCACCAACTCCCACGTCTTATTATCAATAAGAGCATTATATTCATCGGTCATAGCAATTTTCCAATTTGGGTCATTTAATGCTGACACATGATTACGGGATAAGGGTGATTTAAGAGCATTCAAATGTAAATTAAAATGCCTTTTAGGTTTAAAAATATCTCGTTGACTACGAGTGACTGGTCTATGACTCGGGGAATAAGTGGGCGGAATTTGGGAATTTTCTGGACTTGGTACGGACTGGCCAGCAGGTAGTGGGCATGCTGGCCCAATTCGGGAAGCAGAAACAATGGCGGATGCGAGAATCTGGACCGGTTCCGGTGATAGCTGGGCCGGACCAATTGCGAAACCGGCCTAGTGAAAAAAAAGCGGGCGAGGGGGACGTGGCGGACCAGTGGGACCAGTGGGCAGTGGGCCCGCTGGAGGATTTGGAGTGCGGGATATGTCCGAAAAATGGTGAATAATATATAGAGATATACCATCATCCAAAAAATTATACGAACTGGGCACGAGATTACTAACCTTAGAAAACGGAAACTGGGATTCATAAAAAATGACATGACAACTAATGATGATTTTATTAGAGGATAAATCAAAACATTTGTAACCACGATGATTAGACGGAACCCCCAAAAACACCCACGGAGTAGATCGGGCATGAAGTTTGTTAATTGTGGTGGACGGAAATAAGGGATAACATAAGCACCCAAAGACCCTAAGATGTAAATACGAAGGAATCTTATTATATAAAATATGAAGGGGGAGGAATATGTCAAACCTTTGGAAGGAAGAACGTTTAGGAGATATGTAGTCATTTGTAGAGCGTGATACCAAAAAGACGGGGGTACGGAAGCATGAATCAATAAAGTGCGGACAATGTTATTAATGGTACGAATTTTGCGTTCAGCTTTCCTATTTTGTGAAGACGTATGAGGGCAAGAAAAACAAAAATATTTCCCATTAGTGGCACAAAATTCTCGAAATACCCCATTGTCATATTCTCTGCCATTATCACATTGAATATTTTTTATTTCTCGTTTGAATTGGGTTCTAATGAAAGCTCTAAATTTTAAGAAGATGGGAAAAACTTGAGATTTTTTCGCTATCGGAAAAGTCCATAAAAATTTAGAATAATCATCCAAAAAAAAGAACATAATATCAATGACCCACAGAACTAAGAACAGAAGATGTCCATAAGTCGCTATGAATAATATCAAATGGCTTTAAAGTATGAGAAGTAGAGTCTACAAACGGCAAGCTAACAATTTTTCCTAAAGAACAAGAATGACAATTCGGAGTACTACGTGTACCCTTACATGAAATAAAATTATTTTAACTAAGGAAGACAAAATAGATGACCCCGGATGACCAAGACGAGCATTCCACAAGGAAGGAGCAAGGGTTGCAAATGCTAACGGTAAGGGTTGACTCGATAGACCAGAACTTAGCGTGATAGGATAAAGATCTCCCATACTATCACACCTTATGAGAGAACTCCCCGTATTGAAATCATTCACAGAGAAACCAAATGAATCAAATTCAATAGAAACAGAATTGTCAGTGGTGAATTTACGGATAGACACTAAGTTTTTAATCAATTTTGGGGCATGTAGGGTATTTTTCAAGATAAAGGGTGGATGGGGAGGAGACAAAGTTTTATGACCATAACCACGAATTGGAATAGAATTACCATTACCAATAATGATGCCACGAGGGTTGCTCAAATTAGAATAAGACGAGAGCGTACCTGAATCGGATGTCATGTGGGTAGTAGCACCGGTGTCCATATACCAAATTTGGTCCGGAGGATTTAATCCAAGCGTGTGTATTGCGGCTTCGATGTCGGTAGAAGTGGGGGGCCGTTGCGTGATGGGCCTGCGGGGGCCGATGCCCAAGTACCCCTACTTACTGCCTCGACCCAGAGAGAGTACCGAAACTGGGCCACTGCATGTTGGGCCTTTGTTGTTGCTAGCCGTCCTACTACCAGTGAGGCTGTATCGCTGGGCTGCCACTGTTTGGCCCAAACTATGGGGCCCACTGCCAGTGAGGCTGCATCGCTGGGCTGCCACTGTTTGGCCCAAACTGTGGGGCCCACTGCCACTGCGGGGCCCAAAACTGCTGCTGCTGACTACCCCGAGGGGTACCACCGCCTCCGCCATTGTTGCCGCCGCAATTCTTGCCATTATTTTTCTTATTTCCTTCCTTTTTTGCCACCACCGTTGTTGCGGTTTTGGCCCGAGTTGTTGGGACCGATAGGATAAACTATGGATTCGGTCATCATAACCACAGGACTAGTACCGGTAGCCGCCTTTTTAGCCATGCCCGCTTATTTGAGTGTAAGCATAGAACGAACTTGATAAAATTACGGAAGTAGATTGCTTTGACGAAGAAGCGTGCCAACACCACTATAGGCCTCAGAGAGGCCTGAAACCATTTGGAGGACCAAACGATCATGCGAAACCGGCGCGCCAACGTTGCGGAGTTGGTCAGCCAATTCCTTTAATCTTTTGCAATAAGCCGAAACATTAGAAAAATCTTTCATATTGACGTGGGAGAAATCTTGCTCAAGTGTAACAACTCTAGAATTTTGATTATATTGGTATATATCACGTAGTCTATCCCAAGTTGCCTGCACCGTAGCATCAGGTTCAATAATCGTTTGCAAAAAGTCGGTAGAAATTATGGAATATATCCACTGAAGGACGGTGGCATCAAGAGTCGTCCACAACTTAGGATCATCCTCGCGTCTTGGCACCTCTGTATCCTCAGGAGCCGCGGGGATTATGTGATGGATGACTTTATGCGACCGTGCGTGAATTTTGAACAGTTCGGCCCACGTCGCATATTGGACGTTTTCTATTTCAAGAACAAGAGGGATGTTATTCTTGATGTTAGAAACTGTAAGGACAGGATGAAACGTGTTCCGGGATGTAGGCATATTGATAGAACAATATGTGATTGAGGGATTTGGAAGAAAAATTTGGGAAAAGAGGATAGACCGTCGGCACGAATTCCGAGGAGAAGGGGCTCGGAAATCAATGTAGTTGGACGGAAATTAGGAGGACTTTTGAGAGAGTATTTTAAGACCTAGACTTCTGATACCATGAAAGAAATAATCTCTTGATTATTTTCATTGATTGAAAGAATATATATACAATTTACATATTTCCATAATAGGAGAATCCTATTCTTATTCTACCCCTAAAACCTTATTCTACTTGGATACTAACTATACAATTATGGTAATACACATATTATGGTAAGTGTACAATACTAATTACACCACAACATTACTTAAACTAGGAGACTAAAACCTTACCTAAACTATATACCATATACACGGTAATTCATCCAAACCGAGAGCCAAATATACATAATATACACATGTATATTGTGTGTATATTATGTACATTTAACAGTTTGCCATACTTCATCACTTATGAGTTAACGCTGACTAACTATATATATATATATATTCACCTTGATAATTTATTATTTAATTAGTATAAACATGTTGTTTGGATATCAAAGTTATCATGTGCATCATATAATCTTAGGTTAATTAACTTGCATATGCTAGTGTAATGGAAAAAGTTTATCCGCAAAGAGTATTAATTTGTACCAAGTAAATATTGACATAAGATATATGTTTTGTAAATATATTTTCCTATCACAGAATTCTCATTTCATTTTGTGATTTTTATGGTTGAATTATTTAGTTTTGACGTGAAAACACGCCCGTGTACGAGCAAATATTTCCTGAGACCTCATGTTTAGTGGTTAGTGGCGCAACCAACATATATATGATGAAGGTCAGTTAAAAACTTTTCGTCTAAAAATTATATACATTGTGTATATATAAATTTATATTAATTAAAGATATAAATAAAAAATTATATTCTTTATGAAATTTCAGGTTGTACAGTATAATTAGGGGCGGAGCTAGACCTTTGCATACAAATTCGATAAAATTCAATATTTTTTAGTTTTGACTCAAACCCTGTATGGATATTTAAAAAATCACTTAATATGTATAAAATAGTTTTTCAAGAACACAGTAAGCTACTCATAAACTACTTATAAACTATGTATTGTGAACCCAAATGAAAGGTAGAGGGCAAAGAATTTTCATCCATGGGACTACAAAGACCCATACATCAAGGAAATGGGTTTAACTTTGTTCAAAGTTTTTCAAAGAGGATTTGTAAATTAGGGAAGGTGATAGAGATAACAGAAGGAAAGAGGGCGTTAACTGAGCCGTTAATGGTGGTTATTGGCCGTTAGCCGTTGAATCCAACGGTTACGAATTTTGGAATTACATCAAACTCCCACGTGACTGTCGCAATCAATAACCGGAATACGTGGCGAAGATTTGAAACTATTCAACTTTTGTCCCATATTTCAACAAGATTTCAAATTTCCTCCATATCCATGTTTCACGTTGCTGCAATCTGATAGTTTCCCTTTCAATATTTTACAACTCAGTCCACTTATTTTTTTCGTTATGATAATGAATTTTGTCTATACATGTTCTTGTTTGAAACTTAAATTATAATGATCATAAAGAATATATCTTGGGCCTAACTCAATTCCAAAAGTCAGTCGGTAGGGTGAAGATTGTCCAAGTCCATATAAGAAATCTATGTTTCCATTACATATCCGTTGTGGAACTCTTAACACTCCACCGCACGCCCAGATATTATTAACTGGAACGTGAATAATATAATTTGGGTCACAACATCGGTGAACAACGAATTGGAATGAGCGTGACTCTGATACCATGTAAAGAATGGAGCTTGAGCCTAACTCAACCAAAAAGCTAACTTGTAGGGTGAGAATTGCCCAAGTTCATATAAGGAGTTCATGTTCTCATTCCATATACGATGTGAGACTTTTAGCAATGATAATACTTATTTCATCTGATTCACCTTATGAGTTACGTGTGAGTGAGTCATGACACTAATATTTTTTGGAGATCCAAATGAGTTTTTATTTGATCATATTTTTATCAACTGCTTCTTTCATTTTAAATCATTAACTATAGTACTTTTATATAGTTTCTTCTATATAAATTTTATTTTTAAAAATTTGTAGTATATTTTATGTTAAAATTTACATTGAAAGTAGTTACTTTTGGCCTAGTGGTTTCATTTTAAATCGTTAACTATAATAATTTTATATAGTTTCTTCTATATAAATTTTATTTTCAAAATTTTGTAGTATATTTTATGTTCAAATTCACATTGAATGTAGTTACTTTTGACCTAGTGCTCGAACTATCTCACATTAAATAAGAAATATATTTTTTGTCTTATACTAATATAACTAACACTAGTTCCATGAGATTTCTTTTTGTCTCACAAGTTAGGAGACCCAAAAATATGTAAGTTGAGTCTACCAACTTGCGAGATAAAAAAAAATTCATACAACTAGTGTTAGTTATGTGAGACACATAATAAAAAATTTCTAACATCAAGAAAGAAGGAATATAAATATAAAAAAGAATTTGACCTGAAGTTTCGGTTTAATTTCCCAAATGGTCGGAAAAGAAGGCCATATGAACATTGAAATATTTGGATAAAACTCAGACAATTAGTGTTTCTTTTTATTAAATTGCAACGGGAAAAGGGGTTATCCTGAAATGTCAACTATTATGACAAAATGTCGCTAGTTCTCCCGTAATCCCTGACTAATTCAACTTAACTATTTTAATTTTGACCTTTTTGAATACCTAAACAATACTATTAGTCCTACTATTGCAAGTGTCAACAACTTGAATGAGTTAAAAAGTGTTAGTTGAATTACTCTGTGAAGATGGTAGCAAAAGTATTAAATGTTCAAGTTACAGTTATAAGGTAGATGTTTGCAAAATGCAAATGCTTATACAGGAGTTAATTAGCTATTCCAATCTAGCTAATTGTGTTTTCACCCAATTAATTAGGCTAACCCAATTACTTTTGAGAGCAACTCGCACGAAATATCAAGTCTAAGATTTATATTTCAATTGGATAGTTATGTACTTCAATATGTTCCCTAACGTGGTGAATGTGGGAATTTTGTTAAGCTGTTCAAGATTTAATATATATGATTACCCTTTCACCGTAGGTGGGTACTACTGCTATCAAGGATCTTAGTTAATTGGTAATGTTTCATCTATAATTATATTAGTTTATCTATTGATATAGTTTCAAAAAGTGAACGAGCACTTAAATTTCCATCAAAATCTCATTTGCTAACGGTAATTAAATATTGCTTAACAAAAAGAAGATAGTTGATGCATTACAATAAACCTCGATTTAATTCGTGAATATTAAACCACAAACTAATAATAGTTTTTTTTGTGAAGAAAAAGATTTTATTGATCTCCACACGAACTTTTTACAATGCAAAAGAAAGAGATATAAACAGCCTATCCCCCTACACTATGTATTAGCAACAATTACATAAGTAATTCTATTATTCTAGCTAAGTATTGTATCTATCCACTCTTTTGCTGCATTGTTTTGTCTCCTATTCATGTATACCTCTCGCCGATATGTGCACTCTCTCTTAATCTGTTCAACCAGTGTCACTGAATGTATGACAGTGTGTTCCCATAAAGCAGTGTTCCTAGCTTTTCAAATGCGATATACCACAGTAGCAATAGCAGCAATCTCCAGTTCCCTTACTTGTTCTAGCAACTCTCTTTCATATTCCCTTCAATTCATACCTTATAACCCCTTTCATTAGCCATGTCAAGATTCCATGTAAGCATCTTTGTGAAAATTGGCAGTCAGTATTCATACCACAGAGTAAGCATTGATCATTTTGGCTAATACCCAGCTTAAATAGTCTCTTCTTTGTTGACAATCTATTAAGCATCGCCAACCAACATATAAAACCATGCTTAGGGATATTGCCTCTGTTCCACACTCATCTAAACAAAGGCCATTTAACTGCATCTCCTCTTCTCCACTAATATTATATCCACTTGCAATTGAATATGTACCATTATTCTGTAACCAACCTTGTTGCACATAGCCAGCAAAAAAACTGTCCCTAATCTTGCAAATCTCTTCCAGTACCAACAACAATCCACTTGTGGATTATACTCTGCCCATTCCTCATCTCTAATATAGACATGATGCACCCATTTGATCCAAAGATTATCTGTTTTCTGGGCAATGTTCCAGACATACTTGACAATGACAGCCTCATTCCAAGTTGTACACTCAGTGATACCCAATCCACCTACTTGTTTTGGTCTACACACAAGGTCCCAGGCTACTAGAGGGGACTTATTTGTAGCACATTTTCCATCCCAGAGGAAGCTCCTACATATGGCAGTAATACCCTTTAGCACATGTTTAGAAGTATGAAGATAGATGCCCAGTAACTATGGATGTGCAACAACACAGAATTGACAAGTAAAGCTCGTCCTGCATAAGATAAGTGTTTAGTACCCCGGCTTCTCACCCTAGCAGTAAGCTTGTCAATCAACACCTCACAGTCCAAACTAATAATAGTTCATAGGTTAAATATTAAACAAATGTCAACTAATTATACGTCAAGTGTATGTAAGGTTCGATTGTTGTTTCCTTGTGAATATCCTATTTGAATATAAATGACATGTTGGGAGTTTTTGCTCTATGGTACTTTATAAAGCAGTACGGGAAGTATATAACTATTACAAGTATTCAAAAGGATAAACAGAGATTCAATAATTCAACATGAAATCTGAAAATTACAATTGTTACACAAGAAAAACTGAAAATTCCAGTTTTGTAGAAGACGGAAAATAGAAACTGTTTTTGCTGAGTCGAGTGTGGCACTCTGTCCTTAAGACAATATTGCCCCGTATGTATCCTTTATACGTCCTGGACAATTTGTCTCCCAAGATAAAACAGCAATGGAACCCTTGAGCAAAGGAAACTCAAGAGCTACCGTGAAGAATATTGAATAACGAAATGATGCTTGGAAGTTGTAGGAAGAAGATTTTTTCTGGTTGTGTATTTTCGTGCATATCAAGTGTGCTCAACAATGGTGTAAGGGGGTGTTTATATAGGTGAAGAATGGACTGATTTACTGCCTCCATAACAGCCAAATAATGGCAATTATGGAGGTAGTAAAGCCACCAACATAAATGGGAGAAAGACCAACGGATTTGGCCATTATAGGAGGAGTAATTCACCAAAATAAATGGCTGAATTGAGTGCTTGGCAACTTATTGCTTTGACTGTCCGTATTCTCGGAAACTTGAGGGACCAAACGTACATCTTGAAACTTCGGGGACCAAACCGTACATCCGAAAGAATTCGGTCCGACCGTACATCCGGAAACTTCGGGATCAATCGTACTTCGGCAAAGTTTTCGGCCCAAAAAGATAATATCAGAAGGCCCACAACCTGTGACCTGTGACCTGTGACCCGTGACCCGAGAACCCGGAACCCGGAACTCGGAACCGGAATCGGAACGGACGGGCGGGCGGCGGCGGCGGCGCGCGTGTGGTCTTTCCTCGAACCGAAGCACATCTAGGTCCTCCCTCCTTTAAACACATGGGATACCCCTTGGGGTCCCAAACCCCAAACCAATTTCGAATCTTATATACACAATAATTCTTTCTTCCTCTACCGATGAGGGAGAATTACACACAATACCACACTTTCCATGCTTCAAACACCTTACTTCGTGAACCAATATCTCTTTCATTTCTCAATGAAATTTGACGATTCTTGGCCCTACGGTTATCTACGTACTTAGTAGATCATGCGTGTGAAGAACCGGATTCTCCAACATACGTTACACTAGTTTTTAAGCCGTTAAAGTTGGTCGGTCGCAACTCCCGCCAAAGGCAAATTTCCAACAATCCCCTCTTGAAAGAGATTTTGGCGCACTCACATGGTGTCTTTTCATTTCCAAAGCAATATTTCACGGACCGATGTTGCATAAGGAGAGGTAGCCTCGGCTTTGAACCTTCCATAGTTGAATACCATCGGACTTACTTATGCGCGGTGAACGTGATGTCTTGAACCGTCGGTGTTTAGTGTAAGCCAAGACAACGGTACCAACACAATAAATTCCCTTACTCTCTTCTTCGTAATGTTTTGTCCGTTTTGGCCATGGACAACGTCTTGGATTCTTAAGTGCGTTCAATTTGAGGCGGCCCGTCCTCGCACTTAAATAGGTGGTCTCCTACAAGGTATCTGCTATACCCCACTTCACAAGTGTTAGGAACCATTAAAAGTTTCCCAAAGACCTAACCTCAACTGTTGAGGATCATTACGGTTTTTGAAAACTTAACCTTTACCCATACTGCAGATAGCACTTAACGTCTATCGCGGAACGGCTTTGGATTTGGTGTTTCTTTTCGAAATCACTATCCGAAGTGCTCGTGCTTCCACCGAAGCGATCAACGAACCTTTACAACTTAGTTTTCCCATTGAACCAAATTATTGGGATCTCCGGTTCGTAAGGTTGGATTTCCACCGTATTGGTCCGTATATTTTGGGTTTTAAGCCCATTCCCTAGACAGGCGAACGCTTGATCTCTCGGGTAGTCCCTTAGTTTGTAAACAAGGAAGTGACACTGTGATGATCAACTCGCCATATGGTCTTATGTCTCCGACGATCCCGACGATATGTCCGTACGCCGTCATCCGTGTCCTTCCCGAAGCCGACCGGCTAGCCACGTGTATAATCTGCTGAAGGTACGGGTTTCTCCCGATAAGGGACGTCCTCTAAGGAGCCGTGAAGTTACTCAACTTCTTTCATGTTTTGTATAAAGCGATAAACTCCGATACCATCATGAATCGGTCGATGCAAGTTTGCTTAGAGGATTTTCCAAGAACCACCATACACATTTACTTGTGGCTTTGGTGTTCTTCGGATCGATGTCCGGTTTGCATCACCGTGTTCTCTCGAACCGCTGGACATCCGAGAATACTATAATCCGTAGATAAGCGAATAATTCGATATCGTCATATCCGACTTAACGCCTTCTATTGATCATGTATTAAGATCATCAGTGAACCTTAGTTCAACTGATCTGTTTGTTGGACGATACCAGGTCGGTTGTAGTGTGTACAATACATTGAACTACACGTGACCTGAGCATATCGCTCCTTGTCTATGGGTGCACCATGATTCCAATCGGTTCTATGATTCATATCCATTGGTGGCTTCAACGAGACTCATCAACTATCGACCAGTCCGTTAGATGTCTTAGAAATCCAATTCCTAAGATGTCATCTCGTGATACTCATATCTTTCATATCGAGACTTTGTTTCAATATGATTTTCACTCTAAGACCGTTGGTTTTCCAACTGTTGGCTTTCTAACTTCGAGTCAATGTTTCGTGATCGATTCATTGTTTCGTTTTATCCGAGACTTTCGGGACCAAAATGTTAACGTTTCGGGGACCAAAAATGAAAGTTCGGGAAGAAGCCCAACAGATTCAAAGAAACCAATTCGATCCTCTTCTTCCAACTCTCCGGTTTGGAAGGTCGTTTCAACACCCATGCCATGTAAGATTACAATGGCCCTGGATGTGAAGCTACTCACAGGGGAGCACTTTTTACAACTCAAAGATTCTTTTCCCGGAGGAAGATCAACCATTACACACGTATGGTTCCATATGATGGAATCTATTTCTCTCTTTAGCTTCTTTCCAAAGCAGTGCTTTTGGAGATGACAATTCTTTGTCAATTGTCCATGGTTCGTTCTCAACCATACAAGCTAGAAGGACTGGAACAAGTCTTTGTCCCCTCTTTGCTCCGTCTTGGTTCAACATCTAGAATCCCCGAGTTCTGCGGATCCGGAATATTAAGTTCCTGGATAGACAAGAACTTTCGAGTCATGAAGATACGAACGTCTAGTTCCGGACAGATCGAGCCCTCGCGGGTTCTTGTTAACCTTGAGCAATTACTCCTTTTTCCTTTTCCAAGGAAAGTTATCTCCAAAGAATTCAGCATTCTTTGACGCCAAGAGGCGATCAACACTATCGTTATTTGCGGATCCGGTGGATATGCAATCTACGATCTTAGGTCGAACTTGACCTGTTTCGGTAGCCCATCTTTTACCAAGCTACCCCTCATAATTTGGGCGTACGACTTCGCGCTTGGCTAACACCATTAGGCGAGGTGAGAAATGAACATTCGTTTAATGAACGATGCTTCACATTCTCCCCTCTATCACTACGAATTTCTTAATCCGTAGGCTTAGTTGATTTTCAACTTCGCTTTGTAGGCTTCAACAACTTCATCTTTGCTTTTCAATAAACAAAGGATTCCATACGTTGTACCATCATCAATGAAGATCACAACGTACTTGTCTCCCCCTCTATTTTGTATAAACTTCAAATCACCCAAGTAGGTGTGACTAAGTTCTAGAGGAGCGGTGCTTCTTTCGCTATTCCCTTGACGGAATTTGGAAAGGTGATTTTGCCTCTTCGTCTACCTCACATTCATTTTGAGGGTTTATGTCGACGAGGCAACAATCTCAACATCATTATCTTTTGAATGACTTGCTATTTAACGTGTCTTAATCTATGATGTCATAGATGCACGGATTACAATATATCATTCATTTGGCTATAGGCATATTGTACCACTGTTAGTTATTACGGACCTGTTGGACTAGTCTCAAATCGATTTGACCAACAACGTCCTTTAACCAAGTTAGGAACATGTATCACCTCTTTTAGAGTGATCTCATTCCTTGAAGTCCTATTGAGGACAACCTCTCCAGCCCCTTTGATTTTAGAGGTGGCGTTGCTTCACATGAGCAACCTTTTACCCGTGGTTAGGGCGTAACGGATCATATGTGATCCGGATATTCGCCCACTCCGGTTGCTTTGCGGGCCGAGTGTCCAATTTCTTTTCTCGCCTTTTCTTTAGGCCTTCGATCATTTAAGACACGGAAACCGTGGCCCACCTTACTAGGTGTCCATTATTTTTCCTATGAAATGAATTTTGGCCCTACTCCGATCGCCGGAGGCTTTGTATGACCGAGTGTCCAATATAATCATATCAAAGGAATTTTGGCCCACTCCGGTCGCCGGAGGCTTTGTATGACGAGTGTCCAATATCATCCTATGAAGGATCTTCTCAAATAATATGACGGACTCAACGTCTTTAACTTTTAGACTTCTTCCGTTATGATTGGTGCCTAGATAGTTCTTTGGCGCTTACTTAAGAGTGGTAACGAGTTTCGCACGATCGGTGGATCTTACTCCCTCGTATGTGCGAATATACTTTACACACTTTAATAATTACACTTAAAAGAACGGATCTTCTTAAGTCGTTTACAAAATCCAATCTTTAAACGGAAAAGAAGATGAGATTAAACTTCTGATTTGTTAAAGTGTAAGGAATATAAATTATTTTCATATTCCTCCTTACTTTAATCCATTTTTAATCAGACATCATTTAATCTTTATTTTTGACAAGTAAGAACCATACTTATCATTTAATCTTTATTCTTGACAAGTAAGAAAAATACTTATCCCAATTTCGGATTCTGGCTCACTTCAGTCACTTCATTAGACCGAGTGTCCATTTCCTTCTCACCATTATTCGGTTCTTTTGTCCGGGACGAGATATAGGCCTTCGCTACAAGATAGAATAACATCTTCGCCTTCTCCTCTTGTCCCGGTTGACATCCTCGTGGCTCTCGAGAGCGCTTGTTTCCACCGTCTTGGTAGCGGTGACACCATGAATACGTTCATCATCATCACTCTCTTCTACCGTAAAAACCATTGCCATATCCAGATTTGGTCACACAACTTTTGACCGACATCTTTCGAACACTAATAGTAATACAATACAGATATTGTCTTAAGTTGTTGGGAGTTTTTACTCTATGGTACTTTATAAAGCAGTACGGGAAGTATATAACTATTACAAGTATTCAAAAGGATAAACGAGAGATTCAATAATTCAACATGAAATCTGAAAATTACAATTGTTACACAAGAAAAACCGAAAATTCCGAGTTTGTAGAAGACGGAAAAATAGAAACTGTTTTTGCTTTGAGTCGAGTGTGGCACTCTGTCCTTAAGACAATATTGCCCCGTATGTATCCTTTATACGTCCTGGACAATTTGTCTCCCAAGATAAAACAGCAATGGAACCCTTGAGCAAAGGAAACTCAAGAGCTACCGTGAAGAATAATGAATAACGAAATGATGCTTGAAAGTTGTAGGAAGAAGATTTTTTTTGGTTGTGTATTTTCGTGCATATCAAGTGTGCTCAACAATGGTGTAAGGGGGTGTTTATATAGGTGAGGAATGGACTGATTTATCGCCTCCATAACACTGAAATAATGGCCATTATGGAGGTAGTAAAGCCACCAACATAAATGGGAGAAAGACCAACGGATTTGGCCATTATAGGAGGAGTAATTCAGCCAAAATAAATGGCTGAATTGAGTGCTTGGCAACCGCTTTGATTGTTGTCCGTATTACGGAAACTTGAGGGACCAAACGTACATCTTGAAACTTCGGGGACCAAATTGTACATCCGAAAGAATTCGGTCCGAACCGTACATCCGGAAACTTCGGGATCAATCTGTACTTCGGCAAAATTTTCGGCCCAAAAAGATAATATCAGAAGGCCCACAGCCCACAGCCCACGACCCGAGAACCCGAGAACCCGGAACCCGAACCGGAACGGACGGCCGGCGCGCGTGTGGTCTTTCCTCGAACCGAAGCACATCTAGGTCTTCCCTCCTTTAAACACATGGGATATCCCTTGGGGTCCCAAACCCCAAACCAATTTCGAATCTTATATACACAATAATTCTTTCTTCCTCTACCGATGAGGGAGAATTACACACAATACCACACTTTCCATGCTTCAAACACCTTACTTCGTGAACCAATATCTCTTTCATTTCTCAATGAAATTTGACGATTCTTGGCCCTACGGTTATCTACGTACTTAGTAGATCATGCATGTGTGAAGAACCGGATTCTCCAACATACGTTACACTAGTGTTTAAGCCGTTAAAGTTGGTCGGTCGCAACTCCCGCCAAAGGCAAATTTCCAACATGACATACCTATGATCGAATTATGAAGTAATATTATCAATCTTTTTGTGCGAAAATTGGCTCAAGAATACGTTAAACTTAATTATACTAATTTAAGAAAGAAAAAGAAGTGATTAAAGTCTAAGTAAGAAGATTAAGAAGGGAAAGATAGCACGTGGTTGTCACAGTCTATCATTGATAATTAAAATGTTCAAGTGAGACAAAAAGAAAGATTGTGCGCATTAGATTTGGGATCAGAAAACAAAGAATTTTTCATATTCCAGACAAAATGTTGACTAGGTTAATTTTTTGTCTCTTTTTAACTTTTTCTTCACATTACTCTTCTTCTTTTCCCCCCCCTTTTTGTCTGTCTGTCTTGTTTAGTTTTTCTCTGCGGGAGGTTGAATCTTATATGGCTTGTTATGTTACATTAGCTTCTGTCCATAAAGATTAAGCATTTCAAAACTATTTTCAATTGCTTTTACGTTCTCCAAATTTTAATGTCATGAAATCCGCTTAAAGTTGCAATGTTATTCCTAAGGTAAGTAGATATGAATTATTTGTTTGAATTAAGGTCAAGTAGCCGATTCAAGTACTTTAAAACCGATCAAGCATAATTGATTGATTAAGGATATAAATAACAAGCATTAGTTCTAATCCACAGAAACAGTTAAATTTGTTCACAAGAAATGAGCTTTCATGGACTCCAGTTTTAAGCAACTTCGTCAATCTCTTGGTACAACACTCCACAAGGCTAGTGGCCTTATTGTGAAAGTTTACGTGCTAACTGAATTGTGGTTAAGTGACCTGCCTTGATTATTCAAATGTAAACAATTATTAAGTGAAAATTTGTTAATTATTATAGGAGATTGCGAGTTCAAAGGAAGTTTATGAAAGAAATAATCCCCTTGATTATTTTCATTGATTGAATAGATATATATACAAGTTACAAACCTTCTCCTACCATAATTCTAACTATACAATATGGTAAGTGTATATCCTAATTATGGTAAGTGTATAACCTAATCTAGGTAACAAATATACTACAATATACACACAATATACTTTCCTTAATACTAAAGATTTTGGCAAATGGTACGTGCTGGGCTTCTGTTTAACACACCCCCGCAGTCATAGCGGGCGGTCTTCGAACGCTGAGACTGTCCCTAAAATCTTCAAAGAGAACCGCCGTAGACCCTTTGTAAAAATGTCGCAATTTGATAACGAGACGGGACATGGCATACGCGAACTTGACCCTTTGCAACCTTTTCACGGACAAAGTGAATGTCCATTTCGATATGCTTGGTGCGCCGGTGTTGAACTCGGGTTACCCGAAAGGTAGATGGCACTAATGTTATCGCAATATACCAAGGTTGCCTTCGAATGGGACAATGAAGCTCCAAAAGCAAATTACGTAGCCAACATGACTCGGAGACCACATTCGCTACCCTCGATATTCTGCCTCTGCACTTTGGAGCGTGACAGAGTTGCTTGACGTTTTGCCGACCATGAGACCAAGTTGTTGCCGAGGAACATACAATAGCCGAAGTCGACCGTCGGTGTCGGGACAACCACCCCAATCGCATCCGTGTAAGAGACAAGTGTGGATGTAGAGGAAGGATACAAGTGCAACCCATAGTCCGGTGTCCCCCGAATATACCGAATGATGCGTTTGATTGCATTCATGTGCTCAACCCCGGGATCATGCATGAATAAACACACCCGCCGAACCGCATATGTAATATCCGGTCCGGTAAAGGTAAGATACTTTGGAGGGCCCTGCAAGACTGCGATAGCGGGTCGGGTCTTCGTATGGTGCACTGTTGCGGCACTCGCCTTTGGGTTTGCATCAACCGGAGTGGAAGTGGATTTACAGGATGACATCCCGCCCTCTCGATGATCTCGGCGAAGATACTTCCGTTGAGACAGAAACAAGCCCCCGAATGACGCCGGACGGCAATCCCCAAAAATAACTCAACGGCCCCAAGTCCTTCATAGCAAATTCGTAACCGAGCATGGCCATGATAGGCGGCGCAAAGTATCGGAGGAGGCGACAAGATGATATCATCCACATATAACGAATATAGGCCAATGACGAACCACGGCGGTAGATGAACAAAGAATTATCTCGACCGGGCCGTGTGTGAACCCAATAGTCGATACAAAATCGGCAAATCGTGTATACCAGGCACGTGGAGACTGCTTAAGCCCATATAGTGATTTCTTCAACAAACAGACATGATGAGGGCGGTTGGGATCCCCGAAACCCAACGGGCGATGCATATAGATCGTTTCCTTGAGGTCACCATGTAGAAAGGCATTCTTGACATCCAACCGCGATGGATTGGCCAAGCCTTTGAAAGAGCCAAGCTAAGCACAGTGCGAATGGTAGCCGGTTTGACCACCGGACTAAACGTCTCACCACAATCAATTCCAACCTGCTGAGTCTTACCATCACCAACAAGTCGCGCCTTATGTCGAGCAAATGACCCATCTCGAATTCTCCTTATGAGCAAAAATCCACATAGACACGATAATATTAATACCATATGGACGGGCACCAACTCCCACGTCTTATTATCAATAAGAGCATTATATTCATCGATCATAGCAATTTTCCAATTAGGGTCATTTAATGCGGACACGGATTGCGGGGCAAGGGGGATTTAGAGACATCAGAATGTAAATTAAAATGTCGTTTAGGTGTAAAAATACCCCGCTGACTACGAGTGACCGGTCTATGACTCGAGGAAGAAGTGATGGAATTTTGGGAATTTTCTGGGCTCGGGACGGACCGGCCGGCGGCGGTGGGCTCCGCCGCCCAAAACGGTAAACAAGTGGACTCGGATTCTGGAGCGGTTCCAGACCGGGTCGGGCGAGCCCATTCTTTGAACTGTTCCGATGGGCCGGAACAACAGGGTGCGACGCATCTTGTGGGGCCGGCGGGCGGTGGGCCCGCCGGAGGATTTTGGGCACGGAGTTGTTCGAAAAATTCCGAATAATATACGGGGATATTTGGTCATCCAAAAAATTATACGACTTAGGCTCGGGAGTATGAACTTTTGTAAAAGGGAATTGAGTTTCATCAAAAATGACATGACGATTTATAATGATTTTCTTGGAGGATAAATCAAAATACTTATAACCCCGATGATTTGACGGATAACCCAAAAATACACACGGAGTAGACCGAGCCTGAAGTTTGTTAATTGTGGTGGATGGGAATAACGGATAACACAAGCACCCAAAAATCCGAAGATGAGAATAAGATGGGTTCTTATTATATAAGATTTTGAGAGGGGAAGAATATGTCAGACCTTTAGACGGAATTATGTTAAGAAGGTAAGTGGCCATTTGTAGGGCATGATGCCAAAAATACGGAGGTATGGAGGCATGAATTAGGAGAGTTCGGACAATGTTATTTATGGAACGAATTTTGCGTTCGGCTTTCCCATTTTGTGAAGATGTATGAGGACATGAAAACCGAAAATTTATCCCATGAGTAGCACAAAATTCTCGAAACTCCCTATTGTCATACTCCTTCCCATTATCACATTGAATATTTTTTATTTCTCTTTCGAATTGAGTACGAACGAATGCTCTAAATTTTATGAAGACGGAAAACACTTGTGATTTATTCGCAATTGGAAACGTCCACAAAAATCTAGAATAATCATCTAAGAAGAGAACATAATATCGATGACCCATTGAACTAAGAACAAGGGATGTCCATAAGTCACTATGAATAATGTCAAATGGCATAGAAGTATGAGAATTGGAGTCTACAAATGACAACTTAACAATTTTTCCTAATGAACAAGACTGACAAATTGGAGTACGACTCGTACCCTTACAAGAAATAAAGCTATTTTTATCTAAAACGATAAAATAGAAGATCCCGGATGACCCAAACGAGCATGCCACATGGAAGGAGAGATGGTCGCAAAAGTCGATGGCAAGGTGGACTTGAAGGATCGACACCGGCATGATAGGATATAGATCCCCCTACTATCACACCTCATGAGATGACTCCCCGTCTTGAAATCCTTCACGAGAAACCGAAAGGATCAAATTCAACGAAAACGAAATTGTCATTTGTGAACTTTCGGACGGACACTAAATTTTTAATCAATTTAGGAGCATGTAAAGTATTTTTCAAGAGAAGTGGTGGATTGGGAGGAGACAACGTTTTCGACCATACCCTAGAATTGGAATTGAATCGCCATTACCAACAATTATTCCCCGAGGGGTGCTCAAATTGTAATAAGATGAGAGAGTACCGATTCGGAAGTCATGTGAGTAGTGGCCCCGTGTCCATGTACCAATTTGGGTCCGGTTGAGTTAATCCCAATGTGTGCATCGCGCCTCGATATCGGTCCGAGTGGGGCCTGTTTGCATGATGGGCTTGCGGAGGACGGGGCCCAAGGACTCTGGCCGTGCTTTGGAACCGGGCATTACCGCCGTGGGGCCGTTGCTTTGGGCCACTAGCCGCCGGTGGGCGCCACCGCCGGGTATTGGGCTCGCCGGACGGGCCACCACCGGCCGGCGGCAAACCGCCGAAGGGCCACCACCGCCACCGGCCCCACTTCGCCGGGCCCACGGTGGTGGTGGCCCACCGTACCCCGAATGGGACCCACCGCCCGCTTGTTGCTCACCGGAACCGCCACCGAACCACCTCGTTTGCCCCCGCGGTTTTTGTTATTTTTGCGATTATTCTTGCCGCCACCATTATTATGGTTTTGGCCCGAATTATTAACAAAAACCGAAGGACTAGGAGAGGATGCCACCATGACAACCGGGCTTGCTCCGTAGCCGCCTTTTTAGCCAAACCGCTTCTTCCAACGTCGCATGGAGCGGGCTTGATGAAAGTCGGGAAGAGGGTTGCTTTGGCGAAGGAGAGTTCCAACACCATTATAGGCCTCCGAAAGCCCGCAACCAACCGTAGAACTAGACGATTATTTGTCACTGGTGCGCCAACATTACGGAGTTGATCCGCCAATTCCTTTAGTTTCTTGCAATATGCAGAAACGTTCGGAAATACGTCCATTCGAACGAGAGAGAATTCCTGCTCGAGTGTGACGATACGGGAATGTTGGTTGTCTTGGAATATGTCACGCAATCTATTCCATGCAGCCATAGCCGTCGTATCGGGCTCCATAATCGTTTGTAGAAGGTCCACTGAAATAGTGGCGTATATCCACCGAAGAACGGTAGCATCAAGTGTAATCCACACCTCAGGATCCTCCGCAGGAAGGGGTCTAGCGGGAGGAATTATGTGATGAAGAACTTGATAAGAGATAGCGTGAATTTTAAACAACTCCGCCCATGTTGCATATTGAACGTTTTCCATCTCAAGGACAATAGGGACACCGAGCTTGATATTGGAAACCGTGAGGGCGGGGTGAAAATTGTTCTTAGACATATTTGAAAGAACAAAGAAGGAGGTTAAATTTAAGAGAGGTTTTTTGAGAGCGGAAGACGAGATATTTGGAGAGAAAAACCCGAGGGAAGGGGGGGGGGGGGTTCTCGGCCAAGTATACAAAAGTTTGAGAGAAGAAAACTTTTGTTTAGACCTAGTCTCTTGATACCATGAAAGAAATAATCCCCTTGATTATTTTCATTGATTGAATAGATATATATACAAGTTACAAACCTTCTCCTACCATAATTCTAACTATACAATATGGTAAGTGTATATCCTAATTATGGTAAGTGTATAACCTAATCTAGGTAACAAATATACTACAATATACACACAATATACTTTCCTTAATACTAAAGATTTTGGCAAATGGTACGTGCTGGGCTTCTGTTTAACAGTTTAGTTAATATGTAAAACCAAAGTGTGAAAAACAGCCATTAAAGCTGAACAAATGTAGCTCAATACAGAGCTTTTATGAAGAGAACAAATGTAAGAGAAGAAATGTAGAAGAAGATATTCTCATATATGAAATATGTGTGTACAATGCCCTATTTATACAATGTACTCATCAATGCATGTGCATTGCACATGATTTGTAACTAACTAACTAACATCTTTAATGACTAATTAATGACTGCTTAACCGAGTGATTATCCTTCTAACTAACTTGTCCTAGTCAGCTAACTAACTCCTAGTCAGCTAATCTCAAGACTCCCCCTTAAGCTGGGGGTTAAACACATCCAGTACTCCCAGCTTGGAAAGCAAAAAATGATGCTGACTTCTTCCAAATCCTTTTGTGAGCAAGTCTATTAGTTGAAGTTTAGAACACACAAACTCTAGCTTGATCAGTCCTTCCTTAAGCTTTCTCTCACAAAATGACAATCAATTTCTATATGTTTTGTTCTCTCATGAAAAGTTGGATTTAAGGCTATCTGTATAGTTGCCCTGTTATCACAACATAGCTTCACAAGTGTCTCAATTCGCACTCCCAGATCTTTCAACAATCCTACTAGCCAGATTACTTCAACCATTGTTGTTGCCATACTCCTGTATTCTGCTTCTGCACTACTCCTACTCACCCTGTGATGCTTTTTGACATCCAAGATATCAAAGAATCACCAAGTTGAATGACATAACCTGTGACTGATCTTCTTGTATTTGGACGAGCTTCTAGTCTGAATCACAATAGGCAGTAAGCTCAGTTATTAGACTTCTTCTGAGTAAAATGCCTTCACCAGGTGCTCTCTTCAAGTATCTAAGGATTCTCAAAGATGTTTCCCAATGAGAACTCTTGGGTTGTTGCATGAACTGACTTAGAACCTGAACTGTAAAACATATGTCAGGTCTAGTAATAGTCAAATATATCAACTTCCCAACTAGTTGTCAATACCTATGAACATCTGTCAAGAGTGGATCATCTGGTAACTTGACTGCAACATCAATTTCCTTTAGTGAAGTGTCAAAACTCTATTGTTTTGAGTTTGGAGGTGAATTTCATAGGTTGGTGTAGAGGATGGTTTTTCTCCACTCAATCCCATTGTAGATATCAATTCCAGTGTGCATTTCCTTTGATTCAACAAGATGCCTTTCTTGGACCTCAACACTTCAATTCCCAAAAAATACATGAGTTGTCCTAAGTCCTTAACTTTGAAATTATTATGTAGTGTTTGTTGTGCCTCCTTGATCATGTGATGATTGCTTCCTTTAATCAATAAGTCATCAACATATACTAAAATCACTACTATATTAGTACCATTCCTTTTTATGAAAAGCGAATGATCATGTGGACTTTGTTTGTAACCAGCCTCTAACAAAGCATGAGACAATTTAATATTCCATTGTCTAGATGTTTGTTTCAGGCCATACAAGGACTTCACAAGCCTGCATACTTTGGTTTCCCCCTGTTTGTCAAATCCTTGAGGAAAAGTCGTACACATCTCTTTAAAGAGATCTCCTTATAAGAAAGCATTGTTGACATCTATTTGGAGAAGGGACTAATCTCTAGAAGCTGCAATGCTGATGATAGTTCTAACTGTCATCATCTTAGCTACTGGAAAAAAGGTCTCATGATAATCAAGCCCCTTTTTTTTTGTTGTAACCCTTTGCCACTAACCTTGCCTTGTACTTATTCACACTATCATCTGCCTTGTATTTATTTTGTAAACCCATTTAGAACCAATAGGTTGCTTGCCTACTGGTAAATCTACTATCTCCCAGGTATTATTTTCTTTCAAAGCTGAAATTTCACTTTGCATTGCATCAATAGGCCAGATAAGTGCTAGAACGATGTGAATATGACACTGAACTAGAAATAGGATACACATAACTAGTGGATGGTTTGGTAGGAGTAATGTAATCAGTAAGCCACACAAGCAATTTCTTGACTCTTATAGACCTAGCATGAGGTGGGATTCCTTCACCATCCATATTAGGAGCAGGGACTTCTATAATAGCAACTAATACATCAACACTTTCCACACTATCCTCTTCACTATGCTGCATCTAATCCTCCACATCATGTAGCATATCTGCAACTGAATCATTACTTTAAATCACTTCTCAAACATATCATGTAGCATATCTTCGTTAACTTCTTCTAAATGAGGTGAAGGATCTACACTTTCCTCTACATGATCAACTGTAGTATTTCTGAGCAAGACAAGAGTTGTATGTGCATCTAGGACATTAGTAGGAATGCTAGATTCTGAAGAAGTCTCAAACATTTCAAGTGAACTAAACTCTCCAAACTGTTGGTAAGAAAACATGAACTCCCTAAAAATTACATATCTACTAACCAGGAAGACATTGTCAGTGAGATCATATACCTTGTACCCCTTTGGTGTATCTGAATACCCCACAAACACTGATTTCCTAGGTCTTGGAGCAAATTTGTCTCCTTTAGGCAGTTTAGTTACATAACACAAGCATCCAAATACTCTTAGATGTTCTAAGCTAGGTTATTTACCAAACATAACTTCATATGGTGCTTTGCCATCAAGAATATCAGTAGGAAGTTTGTTTATTAAGTAAACTTTACCCAATCTCCCCAATAATGCATTGGAACTGAATTCTGAATCTCAATGCTCTTATCATTTCTAAAATGTCTATGCTTTCTCTCCACCACTCCATTTTATTGTGGAGTTTAAGCACAATTATTTTGATGAATTATGTCATTAGAGGCAAATAAATCAGTGCAAGAAGAATTAAAGAACTCAAAATTATTGTCAGACCTCAAGATTTTCACACACAAGCCAAACTGATTCTTTATTAAAGCTAAGTAATCTTTCAATACCACTATGACCTCACATTTAGAATGTATCAAACACATCCATGTATACCTACAACAAGCATCTACTATAGTGACAAAGTAGTACTTCTTGTCATATGTAGGCTTTCTGTAAGGACCCCAAACATCTACATGCACTAAATCAAACAATTTAAGAGTTGTACTTATACTAGTAGGAAACTTGAGTCTACATTGTTTGACTATAGGACATATTTCACAAATATGTTGTATGCTCTTATTTGTGATGTGCTACAAAGACTTGATATGCTCTAAAGTCTTGAATGAGGCATGCCCCAATCTCAAGTGCTATAATCCTCTATCAACATTACTTTTCTTTGATACTGCTACATATATTTCAGGCTTTATCTGTTGCTCTTTCAAAATGTATAAGTAATCCATCTCAATACCAATCCCCATTACCCTGTCACTGAAGAGTTCTTGAAATAAATAGAAATCTGGGTAAAAAGAGACTGAACACAAGAGTTTCTTGGTCAACTTGAATACAGATAGCAAACTAAACTTTAAAAATTTGGCACATGTAACACTTTTTGCAACACATGATTTCCAAGAATCTTAACACTTCCTACTCCTTCTATGCAACTTTTATTTCCTGTTGGCACTTGTACAATATTACTATGTCCATCCTCTAGTCTTTTAATAGAAGTCAAGATATCCTTACTAGGTGATATGTGGTTTGTTGCTCCACTATCCACTATCCACTCACACTCACAACCAGCCTTTGACAGTAAAAAAGTAATACCTGCCATGTTTGCAAAACAATCTTCTGTTCCTGTGTTGTCCAACCTCTGAACCAAATCATTGTATTGCTCTTCTGAGAAGTGATTTAAAGTAATATTTCCACCATTTTTGGTAGCTGCAACTTCTCTGGTGAAATGAGCAGCTGCTGGTTTGTGATCAACATTAGCTCTAAAGTTGCCATTTCCAGGCTTAGTTTCATCATTCCTTTTCTTCTTACTCTTGAAGTCTGGTGGATACGCAACCAGCCTGTAACACTTTTCTGTAGTATGATTTCTGTAACCACAAATCTCATAAACCATCCCTAATTTCTTAGGTTTATATCCTTGTGTCCTCCCTGCAAGCAAGGTCAATGCCTCCCTAGCCTTATCCACTACTCCAATTATTCTTTGATTTTCCTCTTGTGCAGCTATAACATATGCTTCATTAACAGTTATAACTGATTTTCTAGCTAGAATGTTACTTTTTATATTTCCATAAGTCTCATTTAGACTAATTAAGAACTATAATAATCTCTGTGATTTCAAATGTACTACATAAGCTGCAGATTCACTAGAATCACACCTTGGAGATGGAATCATGACATCTAATTCTACCCAAAGATCTTACAACTTGGAATAATAAACCGTAACTTACTCATTACCTTGCCTTAGGGAAGCAATCTCAGTCCAAAGATGATATGATCTGGTTAGGTCAGATCTATCAAACCTTTCTTCAAAATCAACCTAAATCTTCTTCGCATTTGATGCGTACATGATTTAAGGTAACAAATCGCTCGCAATCCATGACACAACTATTGCATTGCATTTCTCCCATTGTTCCTCTAACACTCCTTTGTACACACTTCTGAGACAAGTTTCATCAACAAATGCAAGCTTTCCCTTTCCTCGCAAGGCTAATTTCATCGATCTACTCCACAAAGCATAATTATCTGGCCCTGTGAGCTTTATCGGAATGAGAATTACACCCGGTGTATCGGAAGCTCGAAGATAAAGTGAATGATTATGGTCTAATGCTGTTACTTCGTTAACCGCCATTAAAACCTACAATTGGAGCTTAAATTGTACTAGTTTCTTTGTTTTCTATGTTCGATTGAATCGATTTTCGTGTCCTCAAGACGAGTGCTCTGATAGCATGTGAAAAACAGACATTAAAGCTGAAGAAATGTAGTTCAATACAGAGCTTTCATAAAGAGAACAAATATAAGAGAAGATAAGTAGAAGAAGATATTCTTATATATGAAATATGTGTGTACAATACCATATTTATACAATGCATGCATTGCACATGATTTGTAACTAACTAACTAACATCTTTAATGACTGCTTAACCGAGTGATTATCCTTCTAACTAACTTGTCCTAGTCAGCTAACTAACTCCTAGTCAGCTAATTTCAAGAGGAAATTAACAATACAGAATTGAATAGTCTCTAGTAGAGGTAACAGAAGGGACCTCTATGCTCGTGATCTTCTAGCCCAAATAGTTGGGCCAAATTGCTGCACAGTTGTGGGCCACAAAAATCTTTGATAATAGACTGAAGATATAGACCCAAATCGTTTAATTGATGTCCAAGGAGTTGGTCAACGATTAGGGCATCGGGATAGTTGTTTGCAATTTTTTTAGAAATTTAAGTCGTTTTGGAGTTTAAATTTCATGCACTGACGATATAGAACTTGTTACACCATCATGTTAAGTTGACCTACATAAACAACATGTAACTATTCATTGCAAGCTTGATATGATATAACCTGGAAAATAAAGTAATGACCAATCGAGTATTATGACCAGTAAAATTGAGCTAAGGTTGAAAATAAATTTTACACACGGTTAATACATTTAACTTAAATCCGTTTGGATATCAATTTGGAAAATCTATTGAAAACAAAAACGTGTTTGGGCCTTGCTTCAATCTCAATATTGTATTCGGGCTTATTGTATGGAAAACTGTGGGTAAACCACAAACTGAATAGAATATTTGAGTCCAGGAGGCCCGTAAAATATTCTTATGGAGGGAACAGGAAAGAAAACATACAGCAACAGATCAATGCTCTTATGACTACTGTTCAAGAAAACTTAGTTCTGGCATCAAGTTTCCATAATTAACTTAATTATGTGGTTTCTGAGAAAAGATCAGAATTACTAATACAATTCTACGTTAAATTTCGTGTATACGAGATACAGTATAGAGTAAGAATATTCATATTAGCAATACCAAGATAAAACTAATTCTTCATTTTTGTTATCACATTGTGTGTATTATCCTGCATGATAATTAGTCCATGACTAATCTTTTATTTTTTGTGTTATTCACTGGTGAGTGGTGGGTTCACTTAAAAGTATCAACAGCATGACCCATCAAACAAATATAAACATGTCCAATAGAAACCAATTTAGAAGTTCATTGCAGGTCCCTGTCGAAAAACTAGGAGAAATTTCATAGGACAAAAAACAAAACTAAAAGAAGTTTTCTGTAGGCATTTCATAACATGATCCAATACATTGAATATGATTAATTAGTTTAATAAATTATGCGAATTCCAGAACATCAAAAGACAAATTCTTATCAACGTTTTCCCAGTCCTAGTTCCACCAGGATAACAACAAATGGAGAAAACGCACGTAGACTTTGAAATCTCCTTTTATTTCAGAAAAGACAAAATCTTGAAACTACTTAGAAAACTCGCCAGCTTAAATATTAGGGGTGGTTTGGTATGATGTATTAGAGAAAATAATATATATTTTAGTTTTGGTATTATTAATCTCTTGTCTAGTAGTGCTTTTCAATTTATGTATAACTAATATAAGAATTATTAATACATGGATAAATATGGTTAAAGATAGAACTGTCCTTAATACACTAAACCAGAACAGTGGATAAGAAAAAATCTCGATATAAATAATCACAACATAACTAATCCAAACATTGTTAATACATCCTATTTAGTACCATTCTTTATACATGTCTTCCCCCCTAAATTCCGGTTCATCCACTGGCACAATTGACAACCCCTCTCAACGTTCAGTATCTTCTTTTCATCCGGCATTCGCCGTTAACAACATCAAGAATTTAATCCCTATAATTCTTGACCAAGAGGACTGTCAATATTCCATGTGGATGGAACTATTCTACATTCATGCATGTGCATACAACGTGCTCGATCATATTGACGAATGAATCGCTCCTCGTCCCACCGATGTTACGAGACTCAATCGGCGTCGTCTTGACGCCATCGTCAAACAATGGATCTACGGCACCATCTCCAAAGACCTATTGTGCACTATCATGAAAACAGGTGCTACGGCACGTGAACTTTGGGTCCGGCTAGAAGAAATCTTTCAGGACAATAAAAATACTCGGGCCGTATATTTGGAAGAGCAATTCAATAATACCCGCCTCGAGAATTTTAACAACATGTCCGAATATTGTAAGCAACGAAACTCATAACCGATCAACTATCCAACGTCGGGACTTCTGTTTGAAAACCAAGATGGTGCTTCAACTTGTTGCGGGTTTACCAAAAGGTGAATATGACACACTCGCAACAATGATTCAACAAGCCGACCCTCTCTCAAGTTTCAACAAGGCACGTTCACAACTATTGTTGGAAGAAACTAGACGTGCTAAACAAGAGGAACATAATCAAAAGGCGTTAGCCGTTGACGGATGGCAACACTGCGACCGGCGGCAACCGGCGAGCCTCCGAAGAGAGTGGCGGAGGTCGTGGCGGCGAGGTCGCAACAACAAAGGCAAGGGCCGCGAAAAGGGCCAACGCACCCGGTGGACGACAAGACCAACCATCGGACAAGCAAGGCGACTGCGCACGGCGATGGCCCAACCAATGAATCGGGCCTCGCTGCATGCCCGTACCCGACCGTAGGGGCCCGCCTTCAGCGACCCTGGTCGACGGCCTCTTGGGCCATGCCCCGGCCACCGAGCGAGCCCACAGCAAGAAGAATAACAGCCCACCCGATGGCGGTCCCGGCGAAGAAGCGGCGGCTACAATGACCCACGCAATCCAAAGAAGGCAGCATTCTGCAAGACCCCAGCTGGCTGCCCCGATTTGGGCCGGCATACACCACCGTGAACCTTCAACAACCCGACAAAAATTGGTACATGGACACCGGAGCCACATCTCACCTCACCCGGTCGTCAGGTAACATATCTCAACTACGTCGGCTAAAGTGTCCTCAATTTATTACTATCGGCAATGGTCATCGCATTCCAATTGAAGGTTACGGTAACACACACATCAAACATCCACTCCCACCTTTCTCCCTAAACCACGTCCTATACACACCTAACATCATTAAAAACTTAATCTCTGTTAGAAAATTCACTAGCAATAATTCTGTGTCTGTCGAATTTGACCCTTTTGGCTTTTCTGTGAAGGAACTCAATACGGGGAAAATTCTTACCCGTTGCAATAGTGTGGGAGATCTCTACCCATTCACTCAATCTTCCGCTGACAGACCGCAAGCACCTCTATCCCTTGCGGCGGTCTCTCCCTCAACTTGGCACAACAGACTCTGACACCCCGAGACCCGCTTTTTACTTTTCTTAGGACTTCTAAGCGTATTCAATGTAATAATGGGAAAATTGCCCAACACTTTTTTCTTGTCCACTAGGCAAACATACTCGTCTTCCCTTTATGTCATCAAACAAAGTGTTACTTTTTCTCCATTTGATATTGTTCATGCTTTGATTTGTGGACATCTCCGATTGCTAGCTCTTTGGGTCATAAATTCTATCTAGTATTCTTGGATGATTTTTCACATTTTGTCTGGATTTACCCACTGAAATTCAAATATGAAGTTTTTGCAAAATTCCTCGAGTTTCAAAAATTCATAAAGACACAATTTGAAAAACCTATTAAATCATTCCAATGTGATAATGGACGTGAATTTAATAACTCGGCATTTCACAATTTCTGTTCTAAACAAGGCATGGTTTTCCGTTTTTCTTGTCCCTATACTTCTTCCCAAAACGGAAAGGCTGAAAGAATTATACGTATCATCAATAATATGGTCCGCACACTTCTGTTTCATGCCTGCCTACCACCGCCTTTTTGGGTCTATGCTGTCAAAATGGTAGAATCCCTTCTAAATATTTTACCAACTAGCACACTCCAAAACAAAACTCCTACGAAATCTTATACCGTAGGCACCATCATATGATCACCTACGTATTTTTGGATGCTTATGCTACCCCAACATAGCCTCCATCGCACCCCACAAACTTGCCCCTCGCACTCTTCCATGTGTCTTCCTTGGTCTATCTCCTAATCATCGGGGCTACTTGTGCTATGACATTGCTACTCGCAAAATCATCGTCTCCCGTCACGTCACCTTTGACGAGACAACCTTTCCTTTTTCAAATCTCCGTAAATTTTAGACCACCGATTACATCTTTCTCGATGCACCAAGTCCGTCCCCGGTCATCCAAAATCTATACCAACAAGCAGCCCACCGTTCCGACAGGTCCCCACCGTCCGCACCACCCCACCACCTCCCCTCGCTCACCCCACAGCCCCCAATCGAGTCACTGCGCCACCGGCGACACGCGCGCCCACCGGTCCGAACCGGTGGACCAAAAATCTCACGCCCCCGACCCACCACCACCGCCCTCACATCGCATGGAGACTCGTGCACAACACGGGATCTTCAAACCCAAGGTTCAATTCAATCTCTCCACACAAACCTTATCACCCATTCCAAAAAATCCAAAATTAGCAAAACTGGACCCAAATTGGAATGCGGCCATGTGCGAGGAATTTAACGCTTTAACCAAGCGAAACACTTGGGATTTGGTACCTAGACCAAATTGGTGTGAATGTTATCCGGTGTATGTGGCTATTTCGTCACAAGTTCAAAGACAAGTGGTGACTTAGAGAGGTATAAGGCAAGACTAGTTGCCAATGGCACTAATCGGCAGGAGGGTATTGATTGTGGTGAGACATTCATCCGGTTGTTAAACCGGCCACTATTCGGACTATTCTCGCATTGCTATGGGCATGCATTGGCCGATTCATCACTTGATGTCAAGAATGTATTTTTTTATGGGGATTTGAAAGAGACTGTGTACATGCATCACCTCCCCGGCTTTGTTCATCCGGCAGCTCTCGCGCTTTGTGTGTCGTCTCGGAAATCATTGTATGGATTGAAACAGCACCCCGCGCTTGGTATGATCGGTTCGCCGTGTATCTTCTCGCAGATTGGTTTTGTATGTAGCAGGTGTGATACATCTCTCTTCACGCTTCACCGAGGTAGCAAGACCGCATATTTGCTATTATATGTCGATGACACATTCTTCTTACCGCCTCATCCGACGGGTTGAAGAATGAAATCATTGCTCTACTCAAAACTGAATTTGCTATGACTGACTTGGGCAAGCTAAGTTATTTTTTGGGTATATCGGTGACAAGATCTGCAGCCACTATGTTCCTGTGTTAGCGTAAGTATGCAGAAGAGATAGTGTACAGGGCTAAGATGGCAAATTGTAAAATTATGCCAACTCTGGTGGACTCAAAATCCAAGCTTAGTGCTAATGACGGTGCGCCGCCGCTTTTTGATCCCACTCTATATCGGAGTCTAGCAGGTGCTCTTCGGTATCTTACATTCACTAGGCCTGATATTGCATATGCCGTTCAGCAGGTGTGTCTGTTCATGCACGACCCCCGAGAGTCCCATTTTACCGCCCTCAAACGTATTATCAGATATGTTAAGGGCACACTAGACTTTGGTTTACATCTATACACCTCTGCCCCAACCAAGTTGCTAGCCTACACGGATGCAGATTGGGCAGGATGCCCCGACACACGTCGCTCCACCTCAGGGTACTGTGTCTTTCTAGGGGATAATCTTATCTCATGGTCCGCCAAGCGGCAGGCCACGCTATCCCGTTCGAGTGCTGAAGCAGAATATCGCGGAGTTGCTAATGTTGTCGCTGAGATATGTTGGCTCCGAAATCTTCTTTTGGAGCTCCAGTGTCCATTGCGCAAGGCGTCTATAGTCTATTGTGACAACATATCTGCTATCTATATGTCTCATAATCCACCCAACATCACGGACTAAGCATATTGAGATGGATATCCACTTTGTGCGAGAGAAGGTTGCCCGTGGTCGTGTCAAAATTTTACACGTGCCTTCCTCTTATCGGTATGCGGACATTTTCACAAAGGGACTACCGCGACGACTCTTCACCGACTTCCGATCCAAATTTAGCATTCGGCCTCCTCCCGCTCCGTCCGAGGGGAGTATTAGCGAATATTCTCGAGAATATTCTCCGTATATTTTGTAATAATGGTAGATGTATAATTAAGGTAACTTAGGATTCTAACTGTATTAGGAATCAACCTTTGTAAGGTAAGTTAGGATTCGTACCATATTAGGAATCAACCTTGTACAGCTATATATATTGTGAATAATGAAAGGAATTCCGAAGGAAAATTATTCTATCTTTCAAAGAGCATATTTTGCATGCTAATTGCCAAAAGAAAGCATAATTTATCATAATTAACCTAAAAAAATATAGCAATTAGGTGAGAAGAGAAGGGTGACAAGCTGAGTTGGTTTAGGAATAAAATAGTAGTCGAAACTGTTTTGAGTGTACATAAGACATGAACTAATTAGTGGTCGGGAGGTGGACACCATATTGTATTTGTATCAAACAACAATCGCCAAACTCATTCTAATCATTTGTGAAGATGAAATTAATTTTGTATACTTAAATTCTTTTTAAAAAATTAGTATACGGCCATAATCTCATTTCATTGTATGACAAGTGTAACCTTTGATCCATATATTAATAGGTTTGAAAATTGCTGATCGGGCCATTAGTATAGCTGCATAGGCAAAGGTCTACTTATGCTTAGTGGTTGTTTCTAGTACTTATCCATTCATACGGCATTATAGGCGGCGGATATACCTTTGCCCCAGCGGTATTACGGGCATTGCTTCGTCGAAATTATATATAAAAAAGACACAACTTATTATTATAGTAATTTATTCATGAGTTTACTTTTTCAAATGTTAACATCAGTTAGGAAAAATATTGTGTATGCCAGACATATATGATAAGAAAATTTACATTCGAAGTCGAATCTAGGGAGAGTTTCATGTGGTGACCTATATAGCATTTCAATGACAGATTTATCTAAACCAAGTATCTTTGATCATTATACATATTCACAATTTAAAAAATATAATGAGTCTAATATTAAGATTCAAAAGATCGAATCTCAAATTTAAATCTTAGACCTTCTTCTAGTTTTATAGGTATGGGTTCAAATAAATCTATTTTCAACTCTAACTATATATATAATTTTACATTAAAAAATAAGTTTAGAAATATATGTATATAATAAGATTACTAGACATTCTAACCCACTAACTCTCGATTGTATTTTCCTATATTATATTCTTATAATCCTCACCGACTTGTTTAGCCAAAATTGGCTTGGTAATGCACCTTTAGGCTTTAGGCCTCGTCAATTCACATATCTCCACTCTAATTCTTAAAAAAAAAATCCAATTATGCAAATCCCAGTCAAGGGTCTAATCTACAGGTCATGTAAGCCTTGTTGGGGGTTCGGCTGTTCCAAAAAGAGAGAACTTTGGACAGTAGCGGAGTTAAAAATTTTTACTAAAAATTCAAAATATTAGAAAATAATACATATATTACAACCAAGAAAATATACACAAAGAAGTTAAAATATTTCAACATTTATTATATTATATAAAAATAATTTTAATTTTATATATATAATATAATTTTTATGCGAAGAAGCCTCAATTTTAAGCGTCCTCTAACTCCGCCCCCTGGTAGAGGGGCCTGAACTTTTATATTTGTCAATACATTAGATCAGGATATATATGATATCCATTAAATAAAAGATGTCAATATAGTCTTTTCTAGCCAAATCAAGCCATCAAAAATGAGTAACGACATTACACCATAAATATTTACCAGAACAAAAAAAAAAAAAAACCAGTATACTAGTACGAAGCAACACAAAATAAAAAAAGAAGGACAATTAACTTGGCAAAACTTGTGCTTACCAGTATATTGGTAAAGACTCCAGTGTTTGACATCACTTTTACTATTTTAAAAAACGGGAACGAAGAGAAATGTTACAACTTCTGGATATAAATTAAGAGTCCACCAAACAGTATAGAGAATCAGGTTTTCTATCTATTTCGCAAAAATATAAAGTAAATAACACACGATATTTTTGTGGAAAACTCATTGCTCAAAGGATTAAAAACCACGACCTATCAAGTATGATTTTCAACTTCACTAACTGAGCAACTTTAGATTATAACCTATTGCAACATAGGAATTAAACTATTAATCTCTCACCCCTTACAATACCTCTATTGTAAGCCCTTTACAATAATTCTACTACAAAGCAACAACCATTGACTAACTCAAGCCAATAACACAAAACAACATAGGTTGAAATTTGTCCTACTATGACACTTTTTGAAAGTAATGTAGGATTACAATAAAGAACAAAATGACAAAGAATCAAAACAAACTAAAGGACTCAGACATCTTCAGTGTCGGGATCAGGTCCTTGAGTTTGTAGCAGCTTTGTTCTTGAGAGCAGTTGGAGATCTGTGGCGGTTGCACTTGTGATTTTAGGTTTTCAAGTGTTAAGTTAAAACTTGTAACATGTTGTATATATATTGGGGAGCATGTGTGAGGAGATAGGGACAATAACCCTTGGTTTGGCCACTAGCGAGCTACAATTGTGTTGTTGTACTTCTATCAGTAAACATTACAGCTATAGTGTTGACTGTACAACGACCAAGGGAACAAATAGCATACCTGGTCCCTATCTGGTTCTTCGAATGTTTGACAAATCATCAAAACACAAGATAACATAACTTATCAATTTTTCCTTTTTTGATGATAAGAAAACCTGAATTGATATTCCCATTGAGAACCAGGTTCCTACTACAAACCCTGAATTGATATCCCCCCATGAGAAACAGGTTCCCATTTATTCCCCCTGAGGATCAGACATATCTTTCAAGCATGACAACATGTTAACAATGACAACATCAATTTACCCCTTAACTTCCCCCCTTGAACACAACCTGCATAACATTTTGCCCCATTTTATTTATTTCCCCCCTTTTGATATCATTGAAAAAAGTAATGAAGGTGGCACAAGAAAAAAGAAGTTTAGTAGCATTAACTCAGAGTAACTTGGGCAACACAACATAAGTAGAAACATGAACAACAAGCCAATATCAATGCATAAAACGTAGTAGTTGCCCAGACTTAATTAAGCATAAAATAACAGTTCAAACAGTATAAGATATGATAATTAAATTGCAACTAGTACCAAGGTCATCAAAAAAAAAAACAGGGAGCAAAAGGACGGGACTTAAGAAAGAACGTGTATTAAGACCTTAGGGAATAAGGACAAGGCTTAAAAAGCTTAAAGGGAACTAGGTAGCAGGGGCCAGTGCCTTGAGGAGTCTATCCACACGTTCACTGATGGTACGCTGATCCTGGACAATCTGGTCACTAAGTGCATAAATCTTCTCCTTCAATTTCTCATTCTCAACCTTTAACTTCGCATTTTGTAGCATTAGCAGCCTCCACAACACCACTAGAATTAGGTTCATATGTCTTTTCAATCAGTTGAGCTCGCAAGAGGGCATTTTCAGCCCTGAGGCATTGAATCTCAGCAGTAGACCTCTCTTAGGTCTTAATCAGAGTCGAGATAATAGAATTGCTGCCAAAACCACCCTACTTTGGCACACATTCACACTCCTCCAAGGTGGCCATGCATATCATATGTTTTCTAGTTCCCGAAGTGGTCTTTCCTATTTTGACCTTAAAGTACTAAAGGATCTTTTTAAGGAAGAAACCATATAGAAGACCATGCCTGCCCTTTCTTGTATTAACAACCTTCACTATGTGCTCAATTATGATAGCTGGCAGACTAATGGGATTGAAGGTTGACACTACCTCAAGAAAGACCAGGTCCGCGATGGAAGCAATTGATCTTCCTTCATCTCTTGGAAGTAGCACTTTGTTGACTAGTGCAAACAAGAGCTGATACTCTGACTTAAGCTCCTTCTTGAACATACTTTCTCTAGTAGCAGACCCCTCCCTTTTCATAATCATTTCCATGAAGGCATCAGACGCCTTCCTAGCCACTATATTTATCACATCAGTCGGGACACCAAGAATTTCACCAATTTTAACTTCATCAAACTCAAAATCTATCATATTCATAGACAGAACCAGAGTGTAGTCATCAGTGTAGCATACGTTTGAATAGAATTCACCAATTTCTGCTTCAAACACCTAGGGGGGCGGTGGGACAAAGATATGAGTCCATTTTTAGAACTCAACAATCTCAAGCAGTTCTTTCATGCCAAACTTTTCAGTAATATCAAAATTATAACATTCTCCCCAATAGCACCTTTTGACTCCGCAAGATCTCCTTTCTTTCTTTCTCACTCTGCCCAACACTCTTCCTAATTTTTTGTTTCTTTGAGGAACCAGGTTCCTCACTATACTACCCTTTCTCTTCCTTTGAGTGAGAGATCGAGTTTATCACTTCCCCTTTTCTGACTTGTCACTCTCATCCTCTGTGACATCCTTTTCAACATTTTTTCTTTTCTCCTCTTTCTTCTTTTTGAGTTCTTTCTTACAAATTGAGACTTTTCCACTTCATCGTCCACAACATCTTCATCAACCACAATATCTTCATCAACCAACCTACTTCTCACAGGTTGACTTCTCGTCTTTTTTAGCCTTTTTCTTTACTTGCCTTTAGGCAAATTCCAAAGCAGTTTTTACAACATTTCTACTTTGTCTGGTTCTAGGAGCCATTGTGGAATATGTTTTATTTCTTTGGGCCCATCCTTCTTCTTTGGTTGTTCAACACCAGTGGTCCTTCTACGCTTAAGCGCAGTGGTTCTTCATCCTCAGAATCAACAACATGAGCATGACCAATAGAACTAGATTTCTTCTGAGGAGAAAGTTCCCCTAAAGACACAACAATAGTAGACGTAGTTTATGGAATGACATCAACCTACGAATTTACCCTAGAGGAATCTGCTGTCTCATTCCAAATAGGAGTTGTCTTGAGTGCAGAAGACTCAAACTCTCCTTGGGCTGAGAGACCAGGTCCCTCATTAATTTTCCTTATTTTCTGTACAAATACCATTTCTCCTGAACACCTTCACTATTCCTTAGAGCCCGCAAAGTATCAACAAAACCAACACTAATTTCAGCCTCTCTTTCTAAGATATTAGAGCTACCCTGACTCGTTTCAGACAATGTCCTCTCAAACTTTAGCGAAGACTCATTTACCATTTTTACTATCATGAGGAGTGAGGTTAAGTGACTTTGTGGTGTTGTCCTCAACAATGTCTTTGTCGATAATCTTTTCATGTTCCTCTGCAATACCAATATCTTCACTCTCATACATGTCATCAGAGACCAAGTTTTCTTTCACACCGCCTTGTACCTATATTTCCTCATCCATTTGACTCATAACCTCAATTTATCATTCTTTTCTTATATTTCCTCTGTATTTTGAAGGAGTTTTGACACGGATACAATTTGTCCACTTCCTACTGAGTCGGGATTTTCAATCGGATCAGATATCGAGGAAGATGACACAAATTTCTTTGGAGTACGACTCTTGCGAGTCCAAGAGGACCAAAAATGGGAGATTTTGGGGATGTGACAGTTGAGTTTTGGTTGGTATAAATTGGGCATTTTGGAGGTGAAATAGAGGGTTTTGGTTCATAAGGTGTTTGGGTTTTGGGTGGGGATGAAAGTGGGTTCTCTTCTGGCATATTTGGAGTGGATGATTCTTTGTGAGACATGATTGATTTTGGCTAGGGGAACAGATGGAAGAGGAATGTAAAGAGTTGAGAGAACATATAGGTTTAGTGAGTGAGAGAGAGAGAGAGAGAGAGTAAGGTGAGTGTTTAGAGTTTAAGTGAGGAGAGATATAAGAGAATTTGTATTTAAAAGGACAAGAGGTGACATTTTTGATCGGGTGTGAGACAACGGAACGGGTCAATTCAGAGAAGGTGTACCATTTTGGAAAAATGTATTTTGAATTAGAAGAAGGGAAAAGTTTAATGACCTGGCACTAAAAGCAGTTCAAATATATACAAACACTGAAAGAACTACTAGCTTGAGTTACAAGGACTAAGTCCCTTGACAATTTTGAAAGATTATAGGCAAAAACTCTGAGAGATGGAATGTCACATATGCTTGTGTTGTCCTGAAGCTGTCATGCGTGTATACCTATAACAGTATAAGTGTGAGTTAGATGCCACCAAAAAATATTTTTTAGCATTGTACCTTTCCTCTTAACATAGCCAATAACTTAGGAAGCTTGTGAAGTGCAACTAGTTGAGCTTAATAAGGCCCAACTCCAAGCGATTTCTTTCAAACTGCTCCCTGCTCAGTGCCTTGGTGAAAATGTCAGCTACCTGGCCCTCTGTCTTACAAAAATTCATACAAATCAAACCCTTTTCAATATTATCTCTTAGAAAATTATGCCTAACATCAATGTGTTTAGTCCTTTTGTGGTGCACTGGATTTTTTGTCATATTGAGTGCACTTGTATTATCACAAAACAAGGACATATAGTCAGTAAGCACTCCAAAATCCTCAAGTTATTGTTTGATCCATAACAATTGAGCACAAGAAGCAGCAACTACATACTCAACTTCAGCAGTAGAAAGAGCCATATATTTTTGTTTCTTTATATCCCATGAGATCAAGCATGATCCCAGAAAATGTGCCATTCCAGATGTGCTCTTCCTATCCATCAGATATCCAGCATCGGCATATCTAACCTAGTCAAAATTATCTCCTGAAGGATAGAAGAGGACCATGTCCGGAGTCCCTTTGAGATACCTCAAAATTCTTTTAGCATTCTTTAAATGAGATTTCTTGGGACTTGATTGGAAACTTGCACACAACCCAACACTAAAGACAATGTCAGGTCCGCTAGTAGTTAAGTACAGTAGAGACTCAATGATACCCCTATACATGGTTTCATTGATATGAGAACCAGGTTCATCCATGTCTAATCGAGTAGCAGTGACTATAGGTGTATCAATAGGCTTAACATTCTCCATCTCAAATCTTTTAAGCAGTTCCTTGATATACTTTTGTTAAATGATCATGGTGCCTTTTGGAGTTTGATTCACTTGCAACCGAAGGAAGAAATTTAGCTCACCTATCATGCTCATCTCAAATTCATTTTCCATGAACTTGGAAAAATCTTCACAAAGGGAATCATTAATGGCACCAAAAATGATATCATCAACATAAACTTGCACAATCAACAAATTCCTCCATCTCTTTTTTAGAAATAAGATATTGTTAATTTTTTTCTCTTGTAAAGTCATTTTCAAGAAGAGACTTTGACAATCTATCATACTATGCCTGAGGAGCTTGTTTTAAACCATATACACCCTTGTCAAGCTTGAACAAATGCTCAGGATATTCATGACTCTCAAAACCAGGGGGTTGCTTGATAAAGACATGCTCCTTTAGATATCCGTTTAGAAAGGCACTCTTGAAATCCACTTGGAACATTTTGAATTTTATATGAGATGCAAAGGCAATAAGAATCTTAATTGCTTCTATTCTTGCAACATGAGCAAAAGTCTCATCATAGTCTATCTCTTCTTCTTGATTATAACCTTGAACTACTAACATTGCCTTGTTTCTTGTATTTTTTCTAAATTCATAAAGCTTATTTCCAAACACCCACCTAGTATCAATCATTGTTCTGTCTGAAGGCCGAGGGACCAAATGTCACACATGATTTCTTTAAAATTGATGGAACTCTTCTTGCATAGCAACTATTCAGTCAATATCTTTCAATGCTTCCTTGATATTTTTGGGTTCAATTTTTGACAGAAAGGCTGTGAAGGCAAATATATTTCTTGCCTTAGATCTAGTTTGAATATCATAGTCCAATGGGGTAATCATATTTTGAAGTGGATGATATCCCATGTGCTTCCAGTTAGATACTTGAACTACAGAAATAGAGGGATCAGGTTGTTCCATTTTCGATCATTCATTTACATCAACAGAGGCAGGACTTCCACTTTTTTGTCCAGCTTCTGGAGTGCCTGATACAACATCAACTACTCGATCTTCATCTTTAGTTGGAGTAATGGAGAGACCAGGTTCCTCTGTGCCTTTTGGAGACTTTGCTGCATTTTCTTCATTGCTCTGCTTGATTTGACTCATCAATTCAGTCTTTCTATTTGACATTTCTATGGCTTCATCAGGAACTTTTGAAAATTCCCCATCTTTAAGTTCATCATTTTGTCTCTCTTTATCACCCAAATCATTTTATTCATCAAAGATCACATGCACACTTTCCTCTACACACTGAGTTCTTTTGTTGTAGACCTTGTATGCATTGCTTTGAGATGAGTAACCAAGAAAGATCATTTCAACACTTTCCGTGTCAAATTTTCCCAAAGCCTCCTTACCATTGTTGAGAACAAAAAATTTGCATCCAGAGGCTCTTAAGTAAGTCATCTTAGGCTCTCCCATTGAGCAATTCATAAGGAGTCTTCTAAAGAAGGGATCTGATCATGCATCTGTTGATCACATGACAAGCAGTGTTGACAATTTCAGCCCAAAAACGTTTAGACATATCACTTGCTATTAATATTTTTCTAGTCATATCTTCATGTGTCTTGTTTTTCCTCTCCACGACACCATTTTACTGAGGTATTCTAGGAGCAGAAAAGTTGTGACTTATACCATTTTCAACATAAAATTCTTTAAACTTGGCATTGTCAAACTTATTACCATGATCAAATCTAATACTCATAATGTTATTTCCTAGTTTCACCTGAATATGTTTCACAAAGGCAATGAACACAGGGAATGTTTCATCCTTGATTCTAAAAAACAGAGTCCAAGTGAACCTATAGTAATCATCAACAATCACAAAGATATACTTCTTTCTTCCTCTACTTGAGATCCTCATTGGTCCACAATGATCCAGTGAAGAAGATCAAGTGGCTTTGAGGTACTCACTTCTTTCTTAGGTTTGAAAGAGGATCTGACCTGCTTCCCTTTTATGCAAGCATCACATGCTATGTAATCTTTGAACTTGGCCTTTGACAGCCCACGAACCAGGTCCTATGAAATGAGCTTGTTCAACAAAGAGAAACTTGCATGCCACAGTCGTCTATGCCATAGCTCAACATCATCATCCATAGCACTTAGGCATGTCAAGTCACTACCATTCAAAGAATCAAAGTCTGCAACATAGATGTTTTTGAATATTTTTTATACTAGCACCACTTCACCAGTTTTGAGATTGGTGACAGTGTTAAGAGCAGGACAAGAACTTCACCTCATTTCCTTTATCATAGATTTAAGACACACTCAACAAGCTATACTTTAACCCATTTATATAGTACACCTTTTCAATTGCATGAGAGCGTGTCTTCTCAATCTTGCCAACACTAAGAATATATCATTTCTTGCCATTACCAAAAAATACACTTCCACCTTGAAAGGCCTTGAGTGAGAAGAAATCATCCATTCTACCAATCATATGCTAGAGCAGCCACTGTCCATATACCATCTTTGACTGCCTCCTCTCACCTCAGCCTGCAAACAAAATCAATGATTAGATTTGGGAACTCAAGCCAGCTTGGGTCCCTGATAATTATAGAATGGGTGAATCAGACTTCTTCTAGTCCATGCAGGCAGGACATTTTCTTTTTTCGGGGACCAAGTCTCTTAACTCCGAGTTCTTTCTCAACAAAATTATTATTTTTCTGAAAAGACTAAAATCTGACTTTGCATGTATTCTTGTAATGACTAGTTTGACCGTAGTGAGTGCACAACTAGTTTTCAGTTATAGTGACATATTTGTTGGTGAGGATTGTAATGAGTTTTCTCCTTTTCATAACCAAGCCCTTGCCTACCCCCACCTTTACTCTTGTACATAGAGGTAATTATATCAGAGGACCTGGTCCAATGAAGTGACTTATTAAGATCCACTTTTACTCTATTTAAATCTTCCTATAGTTGTTTGTTCTTTACTATATCAGTAGTGAGACTTATTTTAATTTTCTTAAGCTCCTTCTAAGCTCCAATTGAGTCTCATTAGATACACCATTTCCTTTAGAGGAAGTATCCATCCATTTTGTCATTTGATTTTCTAACTGGATGTTTTCTTTAGTTACCTTATCAACATGTTCTTTTATATCTATAATGGAAACTACCATATCATCGCTATCTTGTTCTAAATCACCAATTTCCTCATTTAGAGCACTTTTCTCCTTAACAAGAACATGATAAGCATCGATTAACACATTTACCAATAATATTAGTTTCTTTTGAGAGTAAATTTTCAAGTTTTTCTGAACGTCAAGAAAATTTACCTCTTCTTGTTCATCAGCATCAAATTTGATCATGAGTGCAAAAATTGACTCATATTCAGAAGGTTCATTGTCTATGGCCATCATCAATGTATCACCCTGATCATCATCTTCTTCAGATTCACTGGAGGAGTCTCCCCAAACAGCAAGAGCTCGCTTCACCAGGTCATCAATTGCATCTCTTCTCTTGAACTTCTTATTGGGGACCTGGTTCCTCTTAGCAGCCTTTTTAGTGTTGTTTTTTTTATTGTCCTGCTTGTGAAGAGGACATTCTTTAATGAAGTGATCATGTCTCCCATACTTGTGGCAACAATTGTCATTTCCTTTAAAGTCCCTGCTGGGGCTTTCTATTCTTAGGACCCCACCATTTCTTCAAACCATCTTTTGAAATCTACGAGTGAGGTATGCCATATCAGCTTCGTCACTGCTTGAGTCACTTTTGGCAGCCTTGAGAACCAGGTTCTTCTCTTTCTTTTGCTCTTTCTTTTGAAGATTTTTCTTGGTTCTCTTCAACTCGTAAGTCTTGAGATTACCAATCAGCTCATTAATGGTTAGAGTCTTCAAGTTCTTGGCTTTGTATATAGTATTTACCTTGCTTTTCCAAGAATCTGGTAGGACACCAAGTAACATTCTGACCAGTTTGTTGGTTGAAATGACTTCTCCGAGAGAGTGAAGCTCATTTATTATAGAGTTGAACCTGGTATGCATATCTTGGATTGACTCATCATCTCTCATTTTGAACAGCTCATACTATGTGGTGAGCAAGTCTATCTTAGACTCTTTTACTGGAGTATTTCCTTCATGAGCCATTTGGAAAGTTTCCCAGATCTCCTTAGCAGTTACACAATATGAGACACGATTGTACTCTTCTAGTCCAATACCACACACAAGGATTTTCTTAGCCTTAAAAGTTCTTCTCAACTGCCTTTCTGTCCACATCATTATATTCCTTCCTTGACTTTGGAGTAGTTATAAAACCAGATAGATCTGTGTTCATAGGAACATGAGGACTATAAAAATGATGTCCCACAACTAAGAATATTCAGCCATGATGAAATCGTACATCCTTGTCTTCCACCACCCATAGTACTTTCTGTTGAACCTTAGAGGTCTTGTGGTAGATTGTCCTTCCTCTAGGTTTAGTGGAGCATCCATTAGAGAGATCTTTTCTATGTGCTAACCTTTTAGAAAACACCTGCTTTTATACCAATTGATAGAAACTAAGAGTCCACCAAACAGTATAGTGAATCAGGTTATCTATATGCGCCCTTAAGCAAAAACAGAAAGTAAATAACACACGATATTTATGTGGAAAACTCCTTGCTCAAGTGATTAAAAATCACGACCTACCAAGTAGGATTTCCAACTTCACTAACTTAGCAACTTCAGATTACAACCTATTGCAACCTAGGAATTAAACTATCAATCATTCACCCCTTACAATACCTCTATTGTAAGCTCTTTACAATAACTCTATTGCAAAGCAATAACTCTTGACTAACTCTAGCCAAGAACACAAGACAACATAGGTTGAAATATGTCCTATTGTGATACTTCTTGAAAGTAGTGTAGGATTACAATAAAGAATAAAATAACAAAGACTCAAAACAAACTAAAGGACTCAGACATCTTCAGTGTCAGGATCATTTCCTTGAGTTTGTAGCAGCTTTGTTCTTGAGAGCACTTGGAGATTTGTGGCGGCTGCACTTGTGATTTTAGGTTTTCAAGTGGTAAGTTAAAACTTGTAATATATTGTATATATATTGGGGAGCATGTGTGAGGAGATATGGACAATTCAGTCCTTAATTTGGCCACTAGTGAGCTGATATTGTACTTCTGCCAGTGAACAATACAGATTTACAGCTGTGGTGTTGATTGTATGACGGCCAAGGGAACATATAGCATACATTGTCCCAATCTGGTTCTTAGAATGTTTGACAAATCATCAAAACACAAGATAACATAACTTATCACTTCTCTTATTACTATGATTTGGCTTTAATATATTCAAATATATTTATAACATAAAACTTTTTATAATGTCAGTGTATATAAATCAAATCCAATTAAATACCCAAGATAAAACCTATGTGGAAACGGTATATTTATGTTATTTCTTCCAAGCTATATGAATCCTATTTGTCCACAGAGGTGGATATAGCCTTTTTCATCTAAATCCATAATTTTCTATACGAAATATAGGTATATATAAATATTTATGAAAATCTCAATAAATATTATATTTGAATTTACAATTTTTAAAATAAATTGATTTTGCTTATAATTTTTTAAAGGTCGTACTCATTAAGTTTGAATATTAGATTTGTCTACAATTATTGGTGAATTTATTGTCTAGTTAAAGGGTGTGTTCGGTATGGAGGAAAATGTTTTCCTGAAAAATTAATTCTTGGAAAACAAGTGAATTTCTTATTTTCTCATGTTTGTTTGGTTAGTGAAAAATAAGTGAATTTCTTTACTTATTTTCTCATTTTTCGATTGGTTAGTAAAAATATTTTTTGAAAAATACTAACCCAAGTCTCACTAACCCCACAACACCCCAACCATCCACCCCAAGCACCCACCCTCCACCACCCACCCCACCCACCACCCAACCAAATCCTACCCCCATCTAACCATCACCTTCGAACTCACTTCATCTTCACCTACTCCACACCCACCCTACCCCACACCACCGTTCTACCCAACCCCCTCATAATTTTCTATTTCATATATTTTATTTTTATAAAAAATAGGAAAAAAATTCTTATCCCCACACCCACCCCTTGCCCCCTTTCAACCACAACTCACCCACACCAAATTTAACCATGTAAAAATTTATTTTTTATAAAAATTTATAAAAGTAAAATAAAATATATAAATTAAAAGATTCAAGAGCGGGTGCTGGAGAAGGGGCAAGGAATTAGTGGGTGGTGTAGAAACAAAAACAATTACAACTCCTTTTAAATTATTTTTTTTGGGGGGGGGGGGGGGGGGGTTCGCAGCGGGGGTTGGAGGTTGGGGTGGGGTAGAAAACAAAAAAATTTAAAACTTTTTTAAAAAAATTGGGGGGGGGGGGTGTAGAAAACCACAAAAAAATTAAAACTTTTTACAAAATATGTTTTGGGGGGTGGGGTAGGGTGTTTGCAGCGAGGGTGGGGGAGTGGTGTAGAAAATAAAATAAAAATTGTGTGGGGGGGTTCATAGGGGTGGTGGGGGGGTTCATAGGGGTGGTGGGAGTGTTGGGGTTTGATGGGGTGGGTGGTTGGGGCTGGGTTGCGAGGTGATGTGATAGTTGGTTGAATGTCACTTGTGAGACTTATTTTTTATACTTTTATTATGAAAGTCATTTTTCTTATTTTTAAGAAATTTGTTTTCCTAAAGAAAATATTTTTTAAAATTTTTACCATACGAATATGAGAAAATTGAAAAATATTGTCCTTCCTGGGTAACACACCCAAAGTGAGTGTAATACTAATATGTATTGCCTAGTTTAAAAATGGATAGGTCTTTATCATTGGAAGATCTGAGATCAATATCTGAAGATCTAGCCTTTCAGCAACCGTATATGTAGCGTCATCTTGATTAACATTTTGGTATATAAATACAACTAACTACTATCATCCATGCAAAGTTAATAGTATAGTTAAAATGACATCAAAAATAAATTAATCCTGCAATGATCTTCTTGATGAAAAGAAAGGTCCTGTCTGTTCATAGCTTTTCTGAATGAGTGTGACAGTGAGATGATATTAGATTCCTTTTACTTGGTTGCGGTGAGATGGTTGGAATCCCTTCTTCTTTTTTTTTTTTTTTTTTGATAATCCAGATTTTCAGGTTTTCGCTTGACTACTTCACTGGTATTACCCAGACGTCTTGGAGGTAATAGCACCGGTCCTTCAACACTATTACCAAGTAAATCGCGGGATGTGCTCCGGTGGCCAGTTTTTTTGGGAGCGTACAACTGATCAATGAGACAAGGTCAAATTCCCCAACATGCAGAGTTTCTTCGTGCTTGCGGGGAATCGAACCCACGCTGTCCCATGCCAGAGCGCCTTATAACACCCAGGCTTTGCCACTGGACTATGCCCCGGAGGACGGAATCCCTCCATCCTTGATCATAGATCTCAGGATTGAGCCCCTGGGAATTGAGAAAATTTTATTGGAAGTGTCGCTCACTGAAATGAACCCTGCAGTGCGCGATTCGAATTTAATCGAACTTTAATACGAATATGAAACACCGAGTAAAATAAAAACTTTTCAACACACTCTATATCAGTAGGTGTAAAATCAATTGCTTTCTCCCTTTCATTTTACATGGAGACGTTGACATGAAATTTACAGAGGAAATAGAAAAAGATTTTAGACAAGTCATAAAGGTACCCTTAAAAATTTTATGGTCTTAAATTCATCATAATTGAAGGAAAGAAGGGTAGGGTTACGGCGAGGGTGGCGAACTAGGGTGTGGACGGCTGCTTAGGGCTAGGGTTTGGGGGGTTAATTTTTTATTCTTGATACCATGAAGTAAAATATTTTCCGTAATAATTTTATTCCATAATGTCATCTTATATACAAATTTACAAGCCTTAATTTAGGCTACAATTATGATAGAATATACTAAGAATTTACACCTAATTTTTGTTCACCGATGTTGGGTCCCCAAATTTAGGGTGTGGTAGAATATACTAAGAATATTTACACCTAATCTCTATCATCGTGTAGGAGGGGACACGATGATAGAGAATTTGTGTGGGTGAGTAGTTTGAAAGTAGCTTGCTAGGAAGAATGTTTAAGAGGTATGTGGTCATTTGAAGAGAATGATGCCAAAAGAATGATGGTATGGACGCATGAGCAAGAAGTGTGAGGGATTAAATTATTTATCGCTCGTATTTTTCGTTCAGCTTTCCCATTTTGAGAAGTGTGCGGACAAGAGAGATGAAATATCATACCATTTTTGTGACAAAACTCCTTAAATTGGTCATTTATGAACTCCCTCTCATTGTCACATTGGAAGCACTTAATAGATTTTTCAAATTGGGTTTGGATGAATACACTAAATTGCAAGAAAATATTGTGAACCTATGATTTTTTTCCAACAGAAAATGTCCAAAGAAAATTAGATTAATCATCCAAAATAAGCATGTAATACTTATGACCTGCTGAACTTAAAACTGGGGATGTCCATAAGTCACTATGCATGATATCAAATGGTATAATAATGTTTAAAGTAGACAGAGAAAAAGGTAATTTAACATGTTTTCCAAACACGCAAGACTGACAAACATGAGAATCTAAAAATTGTTTACAGTCAATAAACTTATTTTTTCTAAGGGGGTTTAACACAGGCGCTTCCGGGTGTCCCAACCGATTATGCCATAAATGAGGAGAAATAGCAGCAAAAGTTGATGGAGAGGTGGTTTGGTTGTTGTTGTTGGTGGTGATGGGATACAAATTCTCAGTGCTATCACACCTCATTAGTGGCATCCCCGTATGAAAATCCTTCACAGAAAATCCAAACGGATCAATGTTAATAGAAACATTATTGTCAGTGGTGAAACGACGCACATATACCAAGTTTTTAATAAGTTTAGGTGCATGTAATACATTGTTTAATTGTAAAGGTGGGTAAGGGGTGAGATTTTTAAATGCCCAATACCACGAATTGGAATTTCTTATCCACTACCAACCACAATTTTTTTATTACTGCTAATATTAAAATAAGATGAGAGAGTACATTGAGATGTTGTCATGTGAGAGGTTCCCCCCGTGTCCATGTACCAATTGTCATCGGGAACATTGAGTGTCATGGTCTGCATGGCTTGCTCGATGTCTGTCGGAACATAACTTGAGGGAGATGGTCTATGGGCTACAAATGCTTATTGGGGTCGACTACCAAGAATTCTGGGCTACCGAGCGGATAGAGGTGGCCTGGCCTACGGTGCCGTAGGATACGGGCAGGGAGGGGCAACCCATTGTTGCGGATGCCAGCCCTACGACGGGTACTGCCGCCACTGTCCGCCGTCGAAAAAGTTTTGTTGCTGCTAGTGGGGTCGATTCTGCCCCTATTGGCCGCGGTTGTTGCCTCCACAAGATTGTTGTCTGCCACCATGACTTCGTCCCTTTTCACCATTATTTTTCTTTCGTTATTGTTGCGATTTTGACCCTGTTTTGATCCATTATTGTTTCAATTTTTACCACCGCCTGAACCAGAATTTTGAGGGTCAAAATTCATCGGTATATGTGTTGGTGGAAAGGAGGGCGGTGTCGGCATTGTTTGCCACCGTCACCGCCTATTTTTGTTTCCGGATTTCTTCAAGAATCAATCTCGAACGAGCCTCATAGAATGGTGGTAACGAGTTACTTTGTTGAATGAATGTAGCAACACCATCATATTGTTCATTCAAATCCTCAATTAATTGAAGAACTAATCTTTGATTCGTCACCGGTGCACCGACATTTGATAGTTGATCGGCAAACATTTTCAACTCTTGACAATATGCGGAGACATTTGAAAAATCATCCAATTTGACATTGGTGAATTGATTTTCTAGATAAACCGCCCGAGAAATTTTGTTATTTTGAAAAATATTTTGCAAACGCTCCCATACTTGTTGCGTCATCGAATCCGGTTCCAATATAATATGCAAAAGATCATTTGATATGGTGTCGTAAATCCATTGAAGGACTATAGCATCCAAGTGGTACCATAGTTCCATATCGGTGTTTTTCTCCGTGACACCGGGGTGAGATTTGGGAGGTAGAATATGGTCGATGACTTGGTATGCATGGCAATGGATTTTGAATAACTCCGCCCAAGATGAATATTGCCCTTTTTCCATCTCGAGAATCACATGGATGAAGTTCTTGACGTTGTTAACGGCAAGAGCGGGATGAAATTTTTGTTGGTCAGCCATTGTTGGAGGGTAAGTCAAAAAACAAGAATGAATAGAGGTAGGGTTTTTGGAAAGTGAAGAACCCTAATTAGGGTTTTTGGCAAAGGAAAAAAACCCTAGGTTTTTGGAAGGGAAACCCGAAGAAGAAGGGTAGGGTTTCGTAGCCCCCCCCCCCCCGCCGAAGTAGGGTGTGGCTAAGGGCTAGGGTTTGGGGGTTAATTTTTGGCTCTTGATACTATGAAGAAAATATTTTCCGTAATGTCATCTTATATACAAGTTTACAAGCCTTAATTTAGGCTACAATTATGGAATATACTAATAATGTACTATGAATATTTACACCTAAATATAAATTATTTACATTGATTATGGAAATAATAATGTTTATATGCTTATAAGAATATATTACTTAAAGATAAATAAAAGAAATTAAGATTAAAAAGTTATCAAATATAAAATATATTGTTATTTTGAGAAATACCAAAAGAAAAATGTGGCATATAAAATGAAACAAATGAAATACTTCTTTGAAAAAGAAAAAAAAGACCAAAGTCAAGAGTCCGAGTTTGAGATATTAAGAGCCTGTTTGGATTGTCTTATTTTAAGTATTTTAAGCTAAAATAGCTTTTAAGCACTTTTGTACTATTTTGATAAAATAAAAAAATATTTTAAGCACTTGTTTATAAGCTAAAATAATTAAAATAAATTAAAAATCATAAACTAGAATTCCTAACTTATGACGTTTGACTTATGAATCAAAAGTCATAAGCTCACCCAAACAGGCTCTAATAGAAGATCTCTATAACATAAATTTAGAGGAGGAGGAGTTTGATCTTTTACACAACGTTGGAGGGAAGAATAATTATCATTCATCACTTATTTTGCATTACACAATAATGATAATAATACGATTAATATGACCGTCTACACTCTAAAATATGAGGAAAACGATAATATAATAAGAGTCTAATATATATTGTTAGTGTAAATAATTTACACACCATCTGGTCACTTTTACCGGACAATATTTTTTTAAAAGATTTTAAACTCCACATTTCAAGGAAACGTACATGTGAATATCGTTTTGATGAATTATTTATATTGACAATATGTAAATTTAAACTCATGTAATAATACTATACTAAAAAGACATTAATACTGTTGAGTCGAAGGCTACGTATAATCAAACAAGAAAGAGAAAAACTCCAGCCATTAGGAGCAATCCTAATAATGGAAAGAAGATAGAAACATTGATTCTTGAATCTTGATTAGGAAAAAGAACAAAATCCATTTATGAGATATATTGTACTCTATTGATTAGCTGAACCTTTACTAAAACCAGAGCTTTCTGTTACTTAAATAAACAAATATTTTTAGCAATAATTTGCATTGTCCTAGTTCTCATCCATTGACTCCCACAATTTGTTTTCTGTTGGCATGACATTATGATTTGTGATCAGATCTCCCATAATTAGATGCTCTTATACTTTAGGTCCTTTTTTTTTTTGTATTTTAAGTTCTAATGTTACTCAAATGACTACTTTAATCATCTTTATTCCTATACCATCATGGGATTTGATATAAAATTAATTGCAAATCAAAAGGCAAAGGAATTGCAATCATGTGCTATTATTAGAACTAATAATTAGGTGATGACTTTACCCCATGCTTTTGTAAACTATAGCTGTCTAGAACTAAGCTCCTCTTTTTCCAAATTTTCCAAAAAAAAGGTGGAAATCCCACCCCAGGAGCCCCCACACCCCGGTCCGACAGATCTGTGAAGGAGGTAAATCACGGTGACTCAATTGATTTCAAAGGTTAGACCAGTATCACGCTGCGCACAAGGGACCCTCCTTTATTTCAAGAAGTAACCCCCACACTGCCGCTGACGGAATTCGATCTTTGGCCATTTTTCAAATATCCCCCTTGATAACCAATTGAGCTGCCCAAGCGGACAACTAAGCTCCTCTTTGACTCACTGTTTTAGACTTGATCAATTATCTTGTTCATTTCACTTAAGCTACAAACTTGTTAGTACCAATTAAAATGTAAATTACTCTCTCTTCTCTGATATTTCGTGCAAATCTTATTATAATCTCCAACATAATTTTGTAGTACATACTAAACTAAAGAGATCTCATTTCTTGTTTGGTTTTATTTATATCTCTTATGTACATCATCTTTAAGGTGATTAGACAATTTATACTGTCCTGTCTTACCCGTTCAGAGTTGTAGTTCCTTTGGATTAGACAATTTATACTTCCTATATTCGTATTCACTTGTTAGTTGTGATAGAATATATGAAATATATTTTTTTATATAATTAGTGATTTTATATATCTGTAATTATTGTAGTAATATTTTATATTAATTATGTGAATATTTAATTTTTGTAATTATAGCCTACAATTACTATTGTATATTATGTATATAAATCATTTACACTAATGAAATAAGCAAGAGATTATTCTCTTTCATGATACCAACAAACTTTTTCCTTCTCTACACAGCTTCCTCCGCCCTTGGTCTCTCGGCCACCCCTTCCCTTTTTTCCTGAAACCCTAATTCTCCTCTCGTTCCTCGATCATGTCTATCACAAAGAATATCTTTCATCCTGCCCTTGCAGTCTCCAACATCCCTATTGTCCTTGAAATGGAGAACGTCTAATACGCGACGTGGGCAGAACTTTTTAAAATTCACACAAGGTCTCATAGTGTCCACATCGTCAAACCGGACAAAGGCAAGGATCCACCAATGATGAAATAGAGTTGTGGGCAACTCTTGATGCTACAGTCCTCCAATGGATTTATTCCACTATCTACGAACCTCTTACAGACAATTATCGAACCCGACGCCACATCAATAGAAGCTTGGAATAGGTTGCGTGATATATTTCAAGATAACAAAAATTCCCGTTTTGTGACCCTTGAGCAAGAATTCTCTCACATAAATATAAAGGATTTTCCGAATGCCTCAGCCTATTGTCAAAGGCTCAAGGAGTTATCGGATCAACTCAACAACGTCGGCGCGCCTGTCACAAATGATCTTCTCGTTCTTCAGATGGTTGCAGGCCTCTCCGAGGCATATAATGGGGTTGGAACTCTTCTTCGCCAAAGCAATCCTCTCTCGTTGTTCTACCAAGCACGTTCTATGCTCACCTTAGAAGAAGTAGAGTTGGCTAAAAAGATGGCAACTAGAGTCAATTCCGCCATGATGGTGGCCACGTCCTGCGAAACCGATGACTCTCAATCATTCTCCAAAAATTATGGTCAGAACCGTAACAACGGGGGTGGCAAAAAGGTCAAAAACGTGGGAAAATTGTGGTGGCGGACGTGGCGGTGGCAAGAGTGGTGGTCGCGGCAGCAATGGTGGACATGGAGGCGACAATGGCGTTCAGTAGGGGGACAACCACAGCACCCCTGGTAGCAGGCCTGGGCCTCAGGGCAGTGGCCATGGGGCCTGCCTTGGGCTAGTGGGCAGTGGCCCATGCAGCCCTGCCCGTATCCATCTCAAAACTGGGCCAGACACAGTGGACGACAACAGCAGCAAGCCCATAATGGGCCTGGGCCTCACAATTACATGGCCTGGCAGCAGCCTGACCTGCTTGGGCCTCGGCCACATCAGGCTTTCGCTGCTGCGGGCCCATCAGGATCTCTGACACCCACGAATATCGAGGCAGCAATGCATACACTTGGGCTAAATCCTTCGTATGCAAATTGGTACATAGACACCGATGCTACTTCTCATATGACATCCGCGCTAGGTAATCTCTGGTCTTATTTCAATTTGAGCAAAAATCGTGGCATAATTGTTGGTAATGGTAATTCAATTCCAATTTGTGGTTATGGTCACACAAATTTGTCTCTCCCAAATCCACCTTTTGCCTTGAAAAAATGTCCTTCATCACTTAATTAAAATTTTGGTGTCTGTTTGGAAATTTACAACTGATAACTCGATTTTGTTGACTTTGATCCTTTTAGAATTTTTGTGAAGGATTTCTGGACGGGAATACCTCTAATGAGATATGGTAGTTGGGGTGAGCTATATCCCATCACCACCACCATCACTACTAAACAAGTCACACCGTCAACGTTTGCTGCTTTAGCACCTTCCTTATGGCATATGCGTTTGGGTCATTCGGGAGCGTTTGTTTTTCCTCCTTTAATATTTTTTTTATTGAGTGTAATAGTGCTCGTATTACTAATGTTTGTCCTTCTTGTCCTTTTGGAAAACATGTTAAATTGTCGTTTGTTACCTCAAATTCTAGTAATGTGTTGCCATTTGATATTATTCATAGTGATCTTTGACATCTCCCATTTTGAGCTCTTTGGGCCACCATTATTATGTGTTATTTTTTATGATTATTCTAATTTTTTGTGAACATTTCCGTTATCTAAAACGTCTCAAGTTTATTCCATATTCCTATCATTTAGAGCATTCATCTGTACTCAATTTGAATGAAAAATTAAGAACATTCAATATGATAATGGAAGGGAATTTGATAATTGGCCATTTAGAGAATTTTGTAAGGTTAATGGTATATCTTTTCGATTTTCTTGTCCACATACGTCATCACAAAATGGGAGAGCCGAGAGAAAAATCCGCACCATTAATAATATTGTTCGGACATTACTAGCACATGCTTCATTACCCCCTTCATTTTGGCATCATGCATTACAAATGGCTACTTACCTCCTTAACGTACTCCCTAGCAAAGGATTAGCATACCAATCTCCACTCAAAATTTTTTATCACAAAGATCCTTCGTATTCTCATCTTATGGTGTTTGGGTGTTTATGCTATCCTCTCTTCCCCTCCACTACATTAAACAAACTTCAAGTCCGCTCTACCGCTTGTGTATTTTTGGATTACCCGTCTACTCATCGTAGTTACAAATATTATGATTTATCCTCTAATAAAATTATAATTAGTCGCCATGTCATTTTTTATGAAACCCAATTTTCATTTGCTAAGTTGCATAATTTCGTGTCCAACTTCAACCCAATTTTTTATGATTTATCCACACCTCAACTTCCGGGCCAGCAGACACCGGCAGGCCCAGACACCCCATGTCCTCCAAATGTGCCGCAGCGGGCCCATCGCCTCGGCCCGCCCCCTCTCGTCCGTGAGTTTCTACCAAAGCAAGGTCACTGTCGGCCCAATTTCTGCCAACCCGCCACTTCTGCCAGCATACCCACTGCCTGCTGGCCCAACCTAGTCTAGTCATCACCCAGCCTAGGTCCTCCCAACTCCTATCTAGCTCACTTTTATTCCGGGACAAGGGCCCGTTACTCGTAGCCAACTGGGTATTTTTAGACCAAAACGATACTTTAGTCTCAACTCTAATGACACTAAATCCCCCCTACTACATAACCCGTGTCCGCCCTTCGTGACACGAATTGGAAAATGGCCATCAATGATGAATATAATGTTCTTATTGAAAATAAGACGTGTGAGTTGGTGCCCGTCCGCCTGGTGTCAGTATGATTCGTTCTATGTGGATTTTTACTCATAAGAAAAAATATGATGGTTGTTTTGAGAGGCATAAGACCCGTCTTGTAGGTGATGGCAAAACACAACAGGTTGGCCTGGATTGTGGAGAGACATTTAGTCCGGTGGTCAAACCGACAACTATTTACATTGTTCTCAGTCTAGCTTTCTCAAAAGCATGGCTCATTCATCAGCCGGATGAAATAGCTTTTTAATTCTCCCAAACTGGAAGAGTACATTCTATTTGGTTATTAGAAAATTCAAATAAAATATAATTAAAAGTATCAACTTATCAAATTGTTGTTCTCCGTAGCTCTTACTGCATGACATCTGAACAATCTCTCTTCGTAAAGAAAGAGATCGTCTCCACTTTTGTTCTAACGGATGTTATAGACTTAATTAGACGTCTTTAATTATTGTTACAACTAGTAAACGTCTCCGCACTTTGCGCGGTTATATAAGAAATAATAGTAAGTTCACAAGATCACCTTCTTGCAAAAAATCTTGAGATAAAAAAATTTCACAAATATAAAAGATAAACTAAATCTTCTATATGTGTATATAAAATTTAATTCTATAAAGCTGATTAAATTTAAAATGTAAATATTTTCGCTGATATCAATATAGGTGTATTTTCAGTATTTCAAGCAACATACTTACAAATCCTATAAATGGGAAAATCTTGTTGTGTAAACTTGATAAGTACTTCTTAATCAATTTGCTCATTCTTTTTTGAAAAAAATGAATTTCTTATTTTTAGAAACAATAATGTCTTTGACTAAGATATATTAAATATATTCTTATTGGAATTTTATTTTCTAAAATATTTTCCTTCTCATATTTTGAAAACAAGAACAAAGAATACATGTCAAATAAAAAGAAAAAGAAAGTACAAACCAAATAAATCCGCACCTTTTGGCTGTTCCTCTTTTCTTCTACCTTTTTTTCCTTTTCCTTTAATTTTCTTTCTATTTTTTACTCTTTAATAATATTTTTAGCACTATAGTACTTCTTTTCTCCTTTTCCTTGTTTCTTTGGTTTTCTTTAGTTCTTTTTTCGTTTGTTTTATCTTTAGCTACTTGAAAGTAAAAGTTGCAGCTAATTCATTCTTATTTTTTGAATCAAATGATCATGTGAATGTAATATTCGTATGAGCATATTAAGCAAAAATAACAAATAAAATTCTTGGTCAGCATGAAATTCTAGTGGACTTGCCATTTTCAAAATTATTAATTATAAGAAATGAATCATTGAGAACAAACTTTGATAAGGTGCTATTTGCTTAATGATTGTTGGTCTTGTCTAGAGATGACAATGGATCTTGGATTCGGTGGATCCATATCTGTTTTATAAGATATGAATCTTCAAAATTTGGACCCGACGGATCCGAATCTGTTTCTGACGGATTGGATCTGGATCTGTATCTTGTATTTGAGATCCGTATCCGATTCAGATCCGATCCGTGGATCCGATTTTTATTAAATATATCAATAATCTAGAATGTAATTTTATAAGTATTTTCTTAATTTTTTTTTCATAATTTTACGTCTCTCATATTTGTTTCTCTACTTTTATTCTTCACCATTTCCATTCTCTATTTTCACTACACTCTTCCTTTAGTATTTTCTTTTAATTGTACGGACGTAAACAAAATGAAACTAACGGATCACCCTCACCTCATTTGTCCAAATTCCTCTTCATCATAGTCTGACACCTACGTTACCGTCCACCGTCTGCACTCTTGCTTTATCTCATGTACTCCATTTCATCGAACCTTGCAAAATTCCCTTTTTTTTCTTCATTATCAAGCTTTTTTTTTTGGAAAAATAACTCCTGAGTTATAACTAAACGTCTAGCCATAATTTGTTAATTGATGGATGGTAATGTGAAAACCTTTATATAGATTTGAGAGAGCACAAAGTAAATAAGATTACTCCAAAGAGTTTGGCAACCAAAAGCCCACGTAAGTGATCATTATGATATAACGGAAATACCACATTCATTATACAGTAAATTCATAAGAAATGGAGTGGGAGTAAAGAATAAGAGTAATTAATACAATTAAGAAAGTGACAGACGGTTGGAATTTTATTATCATCAATTAGAGAGTTAAAGAAATAATTGTTAAATGCCTTTCTAGTTGTCCATTATTGAGCATAATCATTAAGATCTAATTTTTTATTTTATAATTAGAGAAAAGGCCAAAAAAAAAGGGAAAAAACATAAATAGTATTTTATGTCATAGAAATGTGTCGCATCACCTTGTATATGTCTAGATTTTCCAAATATCCCCCTTGATAACCAATTCAGCTGCCCAAGCGGACGTATATGTCTAGATTTAATATACATACTAGTGAAACAGCCCGCGCTTGGCGTGGTAGTGAACAAAAACATATACATTCATTTTATTAAAGAAAGTACTTTAATAATTTATTTCTCATCTTAAATATACTAATTCTCACAATAAAAATACTTAAATAAGTAATAGCCATATATTGAGAAGCTAAGCTTTGCAGTAAAATATAAAATTCGTTAGCAACACAAAGTCATTGAGAAGACCAGTTTCTCATACTCTTGTAAGATGAATTTTAAAACTTTTATGTAGAAATCGTTTTTAGTTTTTGGGTCAAATTGTGTTGAAATCTTATTCTTGAAGGATGTATCATGTATACATTGTATTTGAAATAAACAAAATTCAAATACAAAAATAAAAAATAAAAGTTGATTAAATTATATTTGTATTTTTTCCAAATTTAAAGCTAATTGAATGATGAGTTTATGCTCACCAAACTTATCTCTCACAACGATTCATTCAATTAAACTTTTTTTTCTTGATTGAGTTACACATATTTCGCTACATATGAAAAACTAAAAATAAGTATTTTTCCTTTTGTGGGGGTTCATGCTCATAAATAATGATGTGATTGTAAGGTAATGACCGAAACTAATCCGCTTTATCACAAGAGTGGACACTCTCGCTATTTTAATCATGGATAGTTAGTTTCTGTTGGGAGTTTTTACTCTGTTGTACTTTATAAAGCAGTACGAGAAGTATATAACTATTACAAGTATTCGAAAGGATAAACAAAGATTGAATAATTCAACTAGAAATCTGAAATTACAATTGTTGCACAAGAAAAAGTGAAAACTGTTTTTGCTGAGTCGAGTGTGACACTCAGTCCTTAAGACAATATTGCCCCGTATGTATTCTTTATACGTCCTGGACAATTTGTATCCCAAGATAAAACAACAATGGAACACTTGAGCAAAGGAAACTCAAGTGCTACCATGAAGAATATTGAGTAACGAAATGATGCTTGGAAGTTGTAGGAAGAAGAGATTTCTGCTTGTGTATTTTCGTGTATTTTCGTGTACTGTTCTTAGTGCTCAACAATGGTGTAAGGGGGTGTTTATATAGGTGAGGGAGGGACTGAAAACTGCCTCCATAACAGCCAAATAATGGCCATTATGGAGGTAGAAAGTCACCAACATAAATGGTGAAAGACCAACGGATTGGCCATTTATAGGAGGAGTAATTCAGCCAAAATAAATGGCTGAATTGAGTGCTTGGCGTTTCTGTTCTCTTCTGCCCAATTCTGACTTTCTGGAAACTTCAGGGACCAAACTGTACATCTGAAAGAATTCTGGTCCAAACTGTACATCCGAAACTTCTGGGATCAAACTGTACTTCTGGCAAAGTTCTCTGGTCCAAAAAGATAATATCAGAAGGCCCACAGCCCACGACCCGTGAACCCGAGAACCCGAGAATCCGAGAATCCGAGAACCCGAGAACCCGGAACTCAGAACCGGACCGGACGGGACGGGTGGGCGGCGGCGGCGCACGTGTGGTCTTTCCTTGAACCGAAGCACATCTAGGTCCTCCCTCATTTAAACACATGGGATACCCCTTGGGGTCCCAAACCCCAAACCAATTTCGAGTCTTATATACACAACAATTCTTTCTTCCTCTACCGATGAGGGAGAATTGAACACAATACCACACTTTCCATGCTTCAAACACCTTACTTCGTGGACCAATATCTCTTTCATTTCTAAATGAAATTTGACGATTCTTGGCCCTACGGTTATCTACGTACTTAGTAGATCATGCATGTGTGAAGAACCGGATTCTCCAACATACGTAACACTAGTGTTTAAGCCATTAAAGTTGGTCGGTCGCAACTCCCGCCAAAGGCTAATTTCCAACAATCCCCTCTTGAAAGAGATTTTGGCGCACTCACATGGTGTCTTTTCATTTCCAAAGCAATATTTCAAATGGACCGATGTTGCATAAGGAGAGGTAGCTTCACTTTGAACCTTCCATAGTTGAATACCATCGGACTTACTTACCGCGCAGATGAACGTGATGTCTTGAACCGTCGTGTTTAGTGTAAGCCAAGTCAATGGTACCAACACAACAAATTCCCTTACTCTCTTCTTCGTAATGTTTTGTCCGTTTTGGCCATGGACAACGTCTTGGATTCTTAAGTGCGTTCATTTTGAGGCGGCCCGTCCTCGCACTTAAATAAGTGCTCTCCTACAAGGTATCCTGCTATACCCCACTTCACAAGTGTTAGGAACCATTAAAAGTTTCCCAAAAACCTAACCTCAACTGTTGAGGAGCATTACAGATTTTGAAAACTTAACCTTTACCCACACTGCAGATAGCACTTAATGTCTATCGCGGGAACGGCTTTGGATTTGGTGTTTCTTTTCGAAATCACTATCCGAAGTGCTCATGCTTCCACCGAAGCGATCAACCGAACCTTTACAACTTAGTTTTCCCATTGAACCAAATTACTGGGATCTCCAGTTAGTAAGGTTGGGTTACCACTGTATTGGTCCGTATATTTTGGGTTTTAAGCCCATTCCCCTAGACAGGCAGAACACTTGATCTCCGGGTAGTCCCTTAGTTAGTAAATAAGGAAGTGACACCCGTGATGATCAACTGCCATACGGTCTTATATCTTCAACAGATCCTGACAGATATGTCCAGACGTCGTCATCCGTGTCCTTTCTGAAGCCGACCGGCTAGCCACAGTGTATAACTGCTGAAGGCACGGGTTTCTTCCAATAAGGGACGTCCTTTAAGGAGCCGTGAAGTTACTCAACTTCTTTCATGCTTTGTATAAAGCGATAAACTCCTATTCCATCATGAATCGGCCGATGCAAGTTTGATTAGAGGATTTTCCAAGACCCACCATACACATTTACTTGTGACTTTGGTGTTCTTCAGATTTGATGTCCAGTTTGCATCACTGTGTTCTCCTAGAACCGCTGGACATCCAAAATACTATAATCCGTAGATAAGCGAATAATTCAGATATCGTCATATCCGACTTAACGCTTTCTATTGATCATGTATTAAGATCATCAGTGAACCTTAGTTCAACTGATCTGTTTGTAGGATGATACCAGGTCGGTTGTAGTATGTACAATATATAGAAATACACGTGACCTGAGCATATCGCTCATTGTCTATGGGTGCACCATGATTCCAATCAGTTCTATGATTCATATCCATTGGTGGCTTCAACAAGACTGTCAACTATTGACCAGTCCGTTAGATGTCTTAGAAATCCAATTCCTAAGATGTCATCTGTGATACCCATATCTTTCATATCGAAATTTTGTTTCAATATGATTTTCACTCTCAGACCGTTGGTTTTCCAACTGTTGGCTTTCTAACTTTAGAGCCAATGTTTCTGTGGTCAGATTCATTGTTTCTGTTTTATCTGAAACTTTCAGGACCAAAATGTAAACATTTCAGGGACCAAGATGAAAGTTCAGGAAGAAGCCCAACAGTCCAGAAAACCAACTCTGATTCTCTTCTTCCAACTCTCCGGTTGGGAAGACTGTTTCAACATTCATGCCACGCAAGACTGCAATAGCCCATGATGTTAAGCTACTCCAGGGGAGCACATGTACAAGTAGCCGAGGCTTTGAACTCGTCAGTAGATCCATCTACTTTGTACTCACTTTTGAGTATCTTTTTCCACAACCCAAAGGTTCTTTTCCCGGAGGAAGATCAACCATTACGCAAGTATGGTTCTATATGAGGAAAACTATTTCTCTCTTTGTAGCTTCTTTCCAAAGCAGCGCTTTTGGAGATGACAATTATTTGTTAATTGTCCATGGTTTATTTTCAACCATACAAGCTAGAAGGACTTGAACAAGTTTTTGTCCCCTTCATTGCTCCGTCTCGGTTCAACATCTAGAATCCCCGAGTTCTGCAGATCTGGAATATTACGTTCCGGATAGCCAGCAACTTTTGAGTCCTATAGATACGGAACGTCTAGTTCCGGACAGTCAGGCCCTCGCGGGTTCTTTGTAACCTTGAGCCATTACTCCTTTTTCCTATTTCAAGGAAAGTTATCTTCAATGAATTCAGCATTCTTTGACGCCAAGAGGCGATCAACACTACTGTTATTTGCAGATCCAGTGGATATGCAATCTACAGTCTTAGGTACAACTTGACCTGTTTCAGTATTCCAACTTTTACCAAGCCACCCCACATAATTCGGGCATATGACTTTGCGCTTGGCTAACACCGTTGGACTGAGGTGAGTAATGAACAGTCGTTTAATGAACGATGCTTCACATTCTCCTCCTCTATCGCTATGAATTTCGCAATCCATAGGCTTAGTTGATTTCCAACTTCTGCTTTGTAGCGCTTGTCCGCTTCAACAACTTCATCTTTGCGGTTCAACAAACAAAGGATTTCATACGTTGTACCATCGTCAATGAAGATCACAACGTACTTGTATCCCCCCTTTATTCTGTATAAACTTCAAATCACCCAAGTAGGTATGACTAAGTTCTAGAGGAGTGGTGCTTCTTTCGCTATTCCCTTGACGAAATTTGGAAAGGTGATTTTGCCTCTTCGCCTACCTCACATTCATTTTGAGGGTTTATGTCGAAAGAAGGCAACAATCTCAACTTCGCTAGCTTTTGAATGACTTGCTATTTAACGTGTCTTAATCTATGATGGCATAGATACACGGATTACAAATATATCATTCATTCGGCTACAGACATACTGTACCATTCTTAGTTATTACAGACCTGTTGGAGTAGTCTCAAACCAAACTTGACCAACGGCGTCCTTAAACCAAGTTAGGAACATGTATCACCTCTTTTTAGAGTGATCTCATTCCTTGAAGTCCTATTGAGGACAACCTCTCCAGCCCCTTTGATTTTAGAGGTGGCGTTGCTTCACATGAACAACCTCTTGCCCGTGGTTAGGGCGTAACCGGATCATCTGTGATCTCGATACTCGGGCCCACTCCAGTTGCTTTGGCAGACTGAGTGTCCAATTTCTTTACTGCCTTTATTTAGGCCTTCAGATCATTTAGGACCTGGAAACTCTGGCCCACCTTACTAGGTGTCCATTACTTTTTCAATGAAATGAATTCTGGCCCCACTCCAGTCGTCCGGAGGCTTTATATGACTGAGTGTCCAATATCATCATATCAAAGGAATTTTGGCCCACTCCAGTCGCCCGGAGGCTTTGTATGACTGAGTGTCCAATATCATCCTATCAAAGGAATTTTGGCTCACTCCAGTCGCCCGGAGGCTTTGTATGACTGAGTGTCCAATATCATCCTATGAAGGATCTTCTGGCCAAATAATATGACAGGCTCAACGTCATTAACTTTTAGACTTCTTCCGTTATGATTGGTGCCCGATAATTCTTGGCGCTTACTTAAGTGTGGTAACAGTTTTCGCACAGTCAGTGGATCTTTCTCCCTCGTATGTGTGAACATACTTTACACACTTTAATAATTACACTTAAAAGAACAGATCTTCTTAAGTCGTTTACAAAATCCAATCTTTAAACGAAAAAGAAGATGAGATTAAACTTCTGATTTGTTAAAGCGTAAGGAATATAAATTATTTTTATATTCCTCCTTACTTTAATCCATTTTTAATCAGACCTCATTTAATCTTTATTCTTGACAAGTAAAAAATACTTATCATTTAATCTTTATTCTTGACAAGTAAGAAAAATACTTATCCCAATTTTGGATTCTGGCTCACTTCACTCACTTCATCAGACTGAGTGTCCATTTCCTTCTCACCATTATTCGGATCTTTTGTCTGGGACAGATATAGGCCTTCTCGTCGCAAGATAGAATAACATCTTCGATCTTCTCCTCTTGTCCCAGTTGACATCCTCAGGCTCTCGTGAGCGCTTGTTCCCACCAGTCTTGGTAGCGGTGACACCATGAACACGTTCATCATCATCACTCTCTTCTACTAGAAAACCATTGCCATATCCAAATTTGGTCACACAACTTTTGACCGACATCTTTCGAACACTAATAGTAATACAATACAATATTGTCTTAAGTTGTTGGTAGTTTTTACTCTGTTGTACTTTATAAAGCAGTACGGGAAGTATATAACTATTACAAGTATTCGAAAGGATAAACAAAGATTGAATAATTTAACTAGAAATCTGAAATTACAATTGTTGCACAAGAAAAAGTGGAAACTGTTTTTGCTGAGTCGAGTGTGGCACTCTGTCCTTAAGACAATATTGCCCCGTATGTATCATTTATACGTCCTGGACAATTTGTCTCCCAAGATAAAACAGCAATGGAACACTTGTTAATACCGGATGGACGGGGTACCAACTCCCACGTCTTATTATCAATAAGAGCATTATATTCATCGGTCATAACAATTTTTCAATTTGGGTCATTTAAAGCAGACATAGGATTCCGAGGTAAGGGTGATTTAAGAATATTAGAATGTAAATTAAAATGTCTTTTTAGTTTAAAAACACCCTGTTGGATACGAGTGACCGGTCTATGACTCGAGGAAGAATTGGGCGAATTTTGGGAATTTGCTGGACTCGGGATGGACTGGCCAGCATGCAGTGGGCCTGCTGGCCCAACACGGTGAACAGGGACTGGACTAGTTGCGGGAGTGGGCTGGACTGGCCCTGGAACAGGCCCAGTGATTATACTGGGTACTGTAGCACGTGATGGGGCAGTGGGGCCAGCGGGTAGTGGGCCCGCTGGAGAATTTTGGGTGTGTGAGACGTCCGACAAATGGTGAATAATATACGGGAATATATCATCATCCAAAAAATTATACGAACTAGGCACGGGGGTACCACCCTTAACAAACGGGAATTGTGATTCATCAAAAATTACATGGCGATTAATGATGATTTTATTAGAAGATAAATCAAAACATTTGTAACCACGATGATTAGACGGAAAACCCAATAACACACACGGATTAGACCGGGCCTGAAGTTTATTAATAGTGGTGGACGGGAATAACGGATAACACAAACACCCAAAAACCCGAAGATGTGAATACGAATGAGTCTTATTATATAACATTTGAAGGGGGGAGGAATATGTCAACCCTTTGGAAGGAATTATGTTAAGGAGATATGTAGCCATTTGAAGAGCATGATGCCAAAAAGACGGGGGTATGGAAGCATGAATCAATAAAGTGCGGACAATGTTATTTATGGTACGAATTTTGCGTTCGGCTTTCCCATTTTGTGAAGACGTATAAGGACAAGAAAAATGAAAATTTATCCCATTATTAGCTCAGAATTCCCGAAACACCCCATCGTCATATTCTTTGCCATTATCACACTGAATATTTTTTATTTTCCGTTCGAATTGGGTTCTAATGAATGCTCTAAATTTTTAAAAGACGGAAAAAACTTGAGATTTTTTCGCTATCGGAAAAGTCCATAAAAACTTAGAATAATCATCCAAAAAGATAACATAATACCGATAACCCAAAGAACTAAGAACAAGAGATGTCCATAAGTCACTATGAATTATATCAAATGGCATTAAAGTATGAGAATTTGAGTCTACAAATGGCAACCTAACAATTTTTTCTAAAGAACAAGACTGACAATGTTGAGTACTACGCGTACCCTTGCATGAAATAAAATTATTTTTATCTAATGACGACAAAATAGATGACCCCGGATGACCAAGACGAGCATGCCACAAGGAAGGAGAAAGGGCTGCAAATGCGGATGGTAAGGCTTGACTCGATGGACCGGAACTAGGTGTGATAGGATAAAGATCTCCCCTACTATCACACCTCATAAGAGGACTCCCCGTCTTGAAATCCTTCACAAAGAAACCAAATGGATCAAATTCAATAGAAACGGAATTGTCAATAGTGAATTTACGGACATAGACTAAGTTTTTGATCAATTTGGGGGCATGTAGGGTATTTTTCAAGATAAGAGGTGGATGAGGGGGAGATAAAGTTTTATGACCATAACCATTAATTGAAATAGAATTATCATTACCAACAATTATACCATGAGGGTTGCTCAAATTGGAATAAGATGAGAGCGTACCCGAATCGGATGTTATGTGGGTAGTGGCACCGGTGTCCTTATACCAGTTTGGGTCCGAAGGATTTAAACCAAGCGTGTGCATTGCGGCTTCGATGTCGGTAGACGTGGGTGCCGCTGCATGATGGGCCTGCGGGGGCCGAGGCCCAAGTACCCCTGCTTGCTGCCTCAGCCCAGAAGACTGGTTGTAAGTGGGCCAGGGCGGGATGGGCTTGGAATGTTGCTGGGAAGCCCACTGTTAGTGGGGAAAAAACTGGCCTGGCCCAAACTGTGGCATAGGGGCCCACTGTGGGGCCCAGAACTGCTGCTGTTGTTGCTGACCACTGTGGGGGCCACCACCATTCTGCTGGTTGCCGTCGTTGTTACCGCTGCAGTTCTTGCCATTATTTTTCTTATGTTCGCCCTTTTTGCCGCCACCGTTATTGCGATTTTGGCCCGAGTTGTTGGAATCGGTAGGATAAACCGTGGACTCGGTCATCATGACTACGGGACTAGCACCGATAGTCGCTTTTTTTGCCATGCCTGCTTCTTCGAGTGTAAGCATAGAACGGGCTTGATAAAATTGTGGAAGCGGATTGCTTTGCCAAAGAAGCGTTCCAACACCATTATAGGCCTTGGAGAGGCCGGAAACCATTTGGAGGACCAAACGATCATTCAAAACTGGCACGCCAACGTTGCGAAGTTGGTCCGCCAATTCCTTTAATCTTTTGCAATAAGCCGAAACGTTAGGGAAATCTTCCATATTAACGTGGGAGAAATCCTGCTCAAGAGTAACGACTCTAGAATTTTGATTATCTTGGAATATATCACGCAGTCTATCCCAAGTCGTCTGTATCGTAGCGTCAGACTCAATAATCATTTGCAAAAGGTCGGTAGAAATTGTGGAATATATCCACCAGAGGACTGTGGCATAAAGAGTCGTCCACAACTTAAGATCATCCTCGCGTTTTGGTACCTTCGTATCCTCAGGAGCCGCGGGGATTATGTGATGGATGAATTGATGTGATCGTGCGTGAATTTTGAACAGTTCGGCCCACGTCGCATATTTGACGTTTTCTATTTCAAGAACAAGAGGGATGTTATTCTTGATGTTATAAACTGTAAGGGCAGGATGAAACGTGTTCCGGGAGGTAGACATTTTGATATAACAATATGTGATTGAGGGATTTGGGAGAAAATTTTGGAAGAAAAAATCGGAAGGAAGAACAAGCAAACCGAGAGAAGGGATTCGGGTTTGTTGCTCGAGAAGAAAGAAATTTGGCGAGGAAATTTTGAACCTAGACTTCTGATACCATGAAAGAAATAATCCCTTGATTATTTTCATTGATTGAAAGGCTATATATACAAGTTGCATATTTTCATAATAGGAGAATCATATTCCTATTCTACTCCTAAAACCTTATTCTACAAGGAGATTAACTATACAATTATGGTAAGAGTACAAGACTAATTAAGGTACACTACAACTATACAATCTTGTGTACAATATGGACAATCCGATAGGGAAGCCGAGACCAAGTATACATAGGATATACACGTGCATAACGTGTATATCGTATGTATACTCGGTATATTTAACAAAAACAATGAGAAAAAAATAAACAAAAATTCTTGACCAAAGAGAGGTGTCACGTCACTCTTCTATTTCTTAGCTTTATATTATATATAGATTGATTTATTAGCTTGCTACGATAGGCACGCCACTTAGATTATTTTATATTAACTAAGAAACATATTTTTCTTCATTACAGGCATGTTCTAATATTATTTTTATCATTTTAAAAATCTATACTAATTTACATGGGACATACGTGCAATGCACGTGTCCGAGAACTAATATGTATAAATATTTAAAGTGAACTCGGTAATTAAAACTAGCTAGTTACGAGTTTGATGATAAATCAAAATTCAGAAACCTCAAATTCTAGTTTCGCCTCTATTTCTTAATCTTCTAAAACAATAAATATCTTGAGAAAACTATTTTTAATAACAATGACAAGTAAATAGAAATGTCTTATCAAGTGCTTAAGTTTGTAATTTTGACAGATAAGGTAAACACAACTTACAAAATGCTTTATGATGTTGGCTCCTCGTGTCCTTTATCTCATGCCTGGGTATATTATTTTAATCCTAGTCAATAGATTGGACTTTTCTTAGGGATTAGATTCGTGAGTTGATCAAATCGGATGTGGGTTGGGTCAGTATCTTGATTCGAGCTTCGACTCGGTAAACTGAACTCACGTTTAAGATGGGAACAGCTGAAAACAGTTGCTAATACCCAAGTTAAGGAGCAATTAACTGATCGAATCAATTTCAGAAAAGTGATAAACTGATTCGACTTACGCTCCTTGTCTCTTTATTGTTGCTCATTCCTTCTCAATTTATTTGTCTAACATTTGACTTTGCACGTAGTTTAAGAATGAAAAAAAGACTTTTAAAATGTATGGTTCAAAACAAATCTTATATAAATGTGTGACTCTAAATTATCTCATAAAGTTAAATTATTTCTAACTATAGAAAGATGACATTCTTTTTAAAACTGACAAAAAAAATGATGTCATATAAATTGAGACATATGGAGTACTTCTTTCTCAAATAGATGTTGGTGTACCTCACATGTATACAGACTTGAGTATTCTCCTGCCCGACAAAAATCCTTTGGAGCTAAAGTTAGAACTAGAGTTGGGGATGCGTAACGCTTTTCTACTTTCGAGTGGAGTTTATGTATAATTTCTGGCTATTATAGGCAATTCCATCAATCTCCAACAAATTTGCTTATTTTTTTTCATTTTAGTATTCTATAACATAGGTATAATTTCATATAACCGAGAATGATTAATGTGTATTGTACCACTTGACTTGCTTTTTTTATGAAGTTGTATTGTGTTGGAAATTTGTCTTTGGCGGGGAGATGCGTCCACCCATCTTTGATGAATTAAACACTAGTGTTCCGCATGTTGGAGACTTTGTCTCTTCGCACATGCATGATCTACGAAGTGAGTAGATGACCGTAGGGCCAAGAATCGTCAAATTTCATTGAGAAATGAAAGAGATATTGGTTCACGAAGTAAGGTGTTTGAGGCATGAAAATATGATGTGGGACAAATCTACCACATCGGTGGGAATAAGAAGAATTGCTCTCTTTATAAGTCTCTAATTGGTAAAGGGTTTGGGACCCCAAGGGGTATCCCATGTGTTTAAAGGAGGGAGAACCTAGATGTGCTTGGGTTCAAGGCTAAGCCCACACGCGCGCCGCCGCCGCCCGCCAGTCCGTTCTCGGGGCGTGGGGTTGTGGGGACTTTCTAATATTATCTTTTTGGACCAGAGGACTTTGCCAGATGTACAGTTTGGTCCCTGAAGTTTAATATTTTACAGTTTGGTCTCAGAGTTTCTGGAAAGTTGGTTTTGGGGTGACGGAAGGCAGAAAGTTTTCTGCCTACCGTTGGACTGTTTTCAAGAGCATTAACCAGCCATTATTTGGCTGATTAACTCCTCCATTATCACCCTCCTTCATGTCCATAATTCAACCCCTCTTGATGGCCATTAACAACCATTACTTGGTTGTTTAATGCCCTCCTAATGGCCATTAACAGCCATGTTTTGGGCAGTTGTACAGCCCCTCCTCCATACTATATATTGAGCTATTGTTGGCTCAATTCGTGACTGCATAACAGACAGAAAAATAGAAGATACGTGACTGGAAAAACAGCACGAAAGACAATGAAAAACAGTCACGAAAAATAGCAAAAACAATGACGGAAAAACAGTGTTGAAATACACACATATACACAAGATATACACTATAGAGACACACTATATACACAGTAAACAGAAACTCTTCCTTCCTATTCCATATCTTCAGCAAGTCGATTCATATTGGTTTTCTTCGTCAGGCTCAACCTATTGGCTTTGTAGCGTTGAGATTAAAGTGTTGTTTTATCTTGGGAGACTATTGCCCGCTAACGTAAAAGCATATATACGAGGCAATCTTGTCTTAAGGACAGAGGGCAATCACTCGACTCAACACACAATGTTGTAACCATCCAGATTTAGTTGTTTCTTGATTTCAGGTTATCAAGATTCAAGACACAACAAGCTTGCGGCAGTTTTGAAGATTGGCCTATTTGTTCAACAAGATTCAATTTCTAAATATTGAATATTTGTTTATCCTTTTGAATACTTGTAATAGTTATTTACTTCCCGTACTGCTTTATAAAGTACAATAGAGTACCAACATATTATACCACTTGACTTGCTAACCGAGAATGATTAATGTGTATTGATCTAAACCAAACAAATAATTATAATAATCAATTTTAAAGTGATTTTCAAATTCAAATACTACAGCCACTATATTTTCACTGCAGAAAGGAACACCAAAACTTGTCACATCTGAGAACTTCTACTATGCTTTTGATAAATAGCAAAAAATTCAAAACTCCTTTACATAGTATTTACACTTCTTATTGAAAAACTTCCATTGAGAAAATTAAATTACAACAAAACTCTAGTAATTTGGCTACAACTTCTTTCTTCTATTTGTTTTGATTTGATTTCCTCAGCACACCTTAAAGTCCTCTCAATTTCATAGCCTCCTCCAATGCTCACTTCCCTTTCCAAATGGCAACAATAACTCTCAAAAACACTCACATTCACATGAAACTTGAACCCCATCAAGAACAAAAACTCCATCTCCAATTTGTTCATTTCATTTGTTGTCAATCCTCCCACTCTTGCAAAATAAGAATTCCTATAATTCCTGTAAATATAATTACACAAATATATTAGCTAATCTGCATTATTTTCAGACACTGTTTACATTTATTAAAAGGAAATTCACCAAGAAAGTTAGAAAAAACAAAGGATTTTTTTAATTTGTTTTTGAAAAGCAAGAAACAACTTTAAAGAATTATGGAAAATAAAGTAAGAAGTACTCAATAGAATGATGATCTGTCTAAAAAATTGAGGGAAGAAAGCAAAAGTCACCAACAAAAGTTATTTACTTCAGTTTGCAACCTTGACTAGTCTATTTTTCATGCCATTAGTATAATATAAAGTCTTGAAATTGAAGCAAAACCAAAAAGTGGGCTGAAAATTAAAGAAAATAGACTTACATGTCTTCAACATACTTGGAAGCAACCATGATAGTAGTAATAAGTAGCCTATGTACATTTCTTGGACTAATTCTGAACTCAGGATAGAGTTGGCAACATCTGTCAATATACACATAAGCAACCACATAGACTGATGGTCCAGCTCTTGTGTACCTAAAAATTCTCTCCAAATATGATTGTATTGTCATATCTGGTGTTTCATGGCAATCAAATACTCTTGTTCTTACATTCTTGGACAATGCCCATGTACAATTTTTGGCTATTCTTTCATTCCTAGCCAAATTCCTCTCAATTAGAGAAGCAAGAACTGAGATCACTAATGGGATGTTTGAGTCTTGTTGATATGAGTAGAAATAAAGATCATCCCTTAGTTTTCTTGGAGATATGTTGGCCATATTCTTGATTATGAGTTTGAAAAACCAGAGGAATTTGAAAGAGGGGGCTTTAGGTTTTCTAATTCTTTTTTGTTTATTGGGAAATGAATGAATGGTTATGGGGAAGGGATAGGAATTATTTATATAAGGGAGGGAAATTTGAGAGTTTGGTGGAACTTTTGGCAGTGTTACAGTAACTGATTGTTTAGGTTTTTAAATTTTTTTAAAATAAGTGATTGTTTAGAATTTAAAAAATATTTTGGACAGATTCTTTTAAAATTATTCTTATTTAAATAATCAATATTAATTAATTATATTTTCTTTTTTTAGGCATTTAATTATGTAAGCATAATATTTTATCTCAAAAATAATAGTGTTTCATTTGAGTTTTTAATGATACCCCTTGTTAATGATCACCTATTAATATTCAAATTTCAATACCCAATGTCAGAAAGTGGTAAAAATTGATTAGAGGTAAATTAGTAAAAATATTTTTAATTTTTTTAAAAGTGAGCACTTTTTTAAAGGGTGTTTACAAGTTAAAAGAATCAATTATTATGAAACGAGAAAGTAATAAAGAGAGAATTTTATAAAGTAAAAGAAACTTTTGGGGGGCACTTGGAAGGTGAGTAGGAAAGGAGGGAGAATATCAAATTACAAGATATTTGCCTCCTCGTTGTAAAGGCAAAGTCCAGACACACCAGCTAGTTTTCTGCTTTAATTTATTGTTATATCACATATTATATTGTCATATGCATATTTCTAATATTATATGCTTCTCTATTTTGCCTTCTAGCTAGAACTATCACTGCAAGCTGTATGTTCTTGAATCTTTCAATGCTACAAGTCAAACTGTTAATCCACACACCAATATAGTAGTATATAGTACCTTTTACCGTGGGTGGACAAGGTTATTGACCTTATGAAGTATATTCATGTCCTGAAGTCAATCTATATTTAGGTTTTATGATGAATTGTAACAGGCTAATCAAATTTTACATCGATAAAATACAAAATAGATGTTAGGTATATAAGAAAATAAGTCTTAGACTTCAGTGATTTGTTTAAAGTTGTGTAGATCTAAACTCAAAATGAACAATATCACTAGTGGGACGATTGTTACAGATGGTATTAGAGCTACTCCGCATGCAACTTTGATGATTGTGGGACAAACCTCAGCGTTCAACTGCATTTAGACAAATCTCACATCTTTGAGATGATGGTCGAGAAACCTCAATGAGAGCCCCGAGTTCCTATGTGACATCTTAAGCAAATCTCATATTTCCAAAATACGAATGAGATATTGGGTATGTAAGGAAACAAGCATTAGACACTACTAACGCATTTTAAAGCCGTGTGGATCTAAACTCAAAGCAGACAATATCACTAATGGGATGAATTGTTCATAAATTTAGCTTAAGATAAAAAGATAGAGATTCTTAAATATAACCATGTAAAGAATGGATCTTGGGTCTAACTCAACACCAAAAGTTAACTTGTAGAGTGAGGATTGTCCAAGTCCATATAACGAGTCCATGTTCCCATTCCATATCCGATGTGGGACTCTTAACATTCCTCGCACGCCCAGACCTTGTTAACTGGAGTGTGAATAATATAATTTGGGGACCCAACATCGGCGAACAAAGAATTGAAATGGATCTGACTCTGATACCATGTAAAGAATGAATCTTGGGCCTAACTCAACCCCAAAAACTAACTTGTATGGTGAGGATTGTCCAAGTCCATATAAGGAGTCAATGTTCCTATTTCATAAACCACAATACAATTATAATATTTAATTTGCACTCTCCTAATGAGTCGATGAAGTAAGTGAGAATTACAGGAGATTAAGGTGTAAATCCAAATAGCGATAAAGAACGTTAGGTAATTCTTTTTCATTTGCAGCCTTAGCCGTCAAAGTTGCTTAAGATATCATTAGTAAAACAATTGTAGTGTACACAAGTTGGCTGAAACATTATGGTTATTAAAAACATATCACTTTAGCATAGAAATAAATGTATAGCCCCACAAGAGATTTAGTTACCCTATGAATAACTCCAAAAGAGGGGTGAATGAAAAGATGAAATGTATGTTAAGGAGAGTCACCGACAGTAGGAGGAAGGGGTAGGAGTGGGGAAGGAGGTATTCAAATCTGTTAGGTCTTGTAAAGACGGGCATTTAAAGAAGGGGGTCTTTGTTTCTTTGAGATTTGTGTCCCACCAGCTATATGAATCAAATAAAAATACAAACAAAATACTGTGGAGTAGTGAAAATTTGTGATTAAGACTGGTACAAGTCACACGTGCAGTAGCTTCAGACATTAAGTTCAACAATCTTTCTGGTTTTGCAACTTGCATCTTTAATATTTGAATGCGTACAAAGAGATTTGTTGGAAGCTTTCATGTGAGTTTCTTCTTCTTCACTTATTACGGTTGGATTCTGCATCGTGACAAAATGCTTCTGTTCTCACTGTGAGTCTAGTCTGTGAGTGTATTACTCGAAATTTCAAATCTCACTATAATGAGTAGTACTAAATTGTTGTTGTCGTTGTTTTTACCCCTCTCCCCTCGCTCCCCTCGCTCCCTCCTTTGCATCTTTGGTGACTCGAACTCGCAACCTTCGGATTGAAAGTAAAATACGCTTACCATCTAAGCAACCTCCTCTTGTCGTACTAAATTGTTGTATGCATTACTCCCTTCGTTTTCTATGAGCTCAATCTTTAAGGTTCTTAGTATTGAACGCGTTGCTTTAAATATGTGGATTCATACCTATTCATTATTGTAATTGTCGTGAATTAAAAGGCTAACTTCTCCTGTTTCAAATTTTCAAGAGATTTTGACGTTGCAATTTCCTTGTTGAAACCTACAAAAAGTTATTAAAGTTGTCTCCAATAAAAATATAGTAATGAATAGAAATAGATTGCTCTTTGATTTATAGAAAATAATAAATACATAGATATTTAAGGTTAGTAGAGATGTAATTTTATAAAAATATCTTTTTATAATGACAGACATTATTGTTATAGGTAAAAAGCAATATACTATAAATAGGTAAAATATAGTTGTCCAGTTTTACTTATTCACTTTAGAAAATCAAGTTATAATTTACCACTTTTTCCTATTTGACCCTTAGTAATTAATAAGTCAAAATTTTCGATTCCTTGTCTCCAACACTACTTTTTTTATGGAGAACGTGTGAATTGTTGAAACTCGTTACTTAACTAGCTGGTTGCACATGTTTTTGGTAAAGTTTAATTGATTTCAATCATTAGATAATTAGCAATAATTAGTGGTAATATAGTAAGCTTTGTATTCTATTTTTGGCTCCTTAAAAGGCGTGTAAAATCAATATGTGACAAGTAAAAATGGACGGAGGGAGTAACATAAAAATTAATTACAACTTGCATGTTAGAATAAAATTTTATTGCCTCTTTTGTATTTAACAATTTTTTAATTTCTATATCCCACGTGACATGTTTAAGATCACAAAATTCAGATTAAATAATATTTATGTATATTACACACATCTTTAATTTAAGATTACAAGATTAAAATGTTACTGTATAGTTACTTTTTCATGCCCAATCACACTCAAATGGTGGATGCAACATGCAGGCATAAGATTCATCTGAATTCAATACTTTTAACGCGGTACATAAATTTATATATAAAAGGTCGCTACCATTACATAACTAATGAAACATAAAAGAAATTTAAAAAGTTGGGTAACTTTTATCTTTTAAAATCAAATAAGATCTAAATACCTAATATTATTATATGTACATGAACAAATTTGACCCTTTACCCTACTGCTAATTAAGTGTTTGGATCTTTTCTCTCCTACTCCAAATTAACAAAAAAAAATACAAATGTGATTTAGTAAAACTCATTTATAAAAGTGATGACATGAGAGTACTAGTGTGAGGGACCATCCATGTGCAAACTAGTATATGTTTTTAATAAACCGTCGCTACTCCTGATATATGGCCCTTTAACGAAAGAAAATCCACTTGATAGATCATGAACACACCCACACAAAAAAAAACTATAGAAAAAGATTTCTGATCAAAGCAAAAAGATTGAAAAGTACGATTTTGTACAATATCATGAGTACCAAAACGTTGAAGGTTAAAGGGCTTTGGGCCCACTGCATTACCCCACGATTTTTGCCCATAAAGGCTGTGTATGGCATATACTATAACGTGAAACTCACACGAATAACTATAGTTTAGGAGTTTTAAATTTGTTATATATATAGTTTCAATATTTACAAGAATGTAGCTACTTTTTAGTTTCTACAGCTCGTTGTATTCATAAAACGACTTCGTTGTATTCATAAGACGGTCTCGTTGTATTCATGAATACAACGAGTAAAAATCTACTTTGTATTCAACTCAGTTATATTCAAATCAGACGTATTCAACTCAGCTGTATTCATTTGTAGTTACTTTTACACTGTATTCAATTTATTATATTTAGAAGTTGTATTCAAATTTACTTTATTTATTTGTGTACAAAAAACCTCCTTCAAAATACAATAAAAATTGAATACAAGAAATAAAATACACCCCAAATACTGGATTTTACACTAAACTAATACACTCAAAAACTGAATACAAGAAATAACATACATAATGAAAAATTGGATTTTACACTAGAAAAAAATGAATACACTCTAAAATACACTACATGCGAATAAAGTGTACGAATACACTAAAAAACTGAATACAAGGAATAAAATACATCCACAAACACTTGATTTTACACTAAAAAAATTAACGAATACACTCAAATATGAATACAAGAAATAAAATACAGATGAAAAATATGAATACACTTAAAATCCGATCAGATCTTAGAAAATACAAGAAAAAATACATCCAAATCTGAGAAGGAGAAGAGATGACGACGGGGTAACAAGAAGGAGATGACGCCAGCGGAGATTGTTATTATTCTGTATTCAAAAATATGTTTAAACAGAAACTGCAAAATAATTCTGAAAATAGAAATAAAATCTTAAATATGTCAAAACCAGTAAGTATTATAATTAAGAATAAAATCGAGCACACTGAATGCATAGTATGTCCTTAAGGAAATTATCACCATCAATGTACTAGAGGTTGTGGAATATATCCTCCCATGATAGAACAATTTACTTACATGTGTAGCTGTACAGTAAACTCCGGAGACAGCAAACTCACTCAACGACTGTAAATCACACGAGAATTTTTTTATTGTGCAAGGAGAAGAAGAAATTAGAAGATCAGAAAATTCGTAAGGAATTTATGAGGATCAACAGGTTATATATAGTCATGGAAGTGTTGATTCAGAAAGGTTGCAACCTTTCAGTTGGCGCCTTGGCGGGAAGTTTGAAAAAATCCGGGGAAAAAGCGAAGCGGGTCAGAAATGAATCCGGGTCATTATTTGGACAATTAATTAATAATTAAATAAATAAATTTGGTTCAAAAAGATTAATCAATCATTCTATCATCCGACCAAATCCAAATCCAAATCTGAAGAGGAAGCCGAGCCGAGCCGAGCCGAGCGAGCGAGCGACGACGGCGCGAGGCTTGACTTCTTCTCAACCCTTTAACAACAAGAAGGAATGTTTCTTTATTTAAGCACAAGAACTTTCCTTTCCACAACCAATGTGGGAGAAATGCTTCATCCAAAGAGCAACAAGGTACAATTCAAAAGTTTATTTCTCCCTCTATTTCTCATTCATCTAACACTTAAACTCAACAATTCCCCATATGTATGGGGAATTGGCTATAAGATAAAGGAATGCACTGACAAGTGTGTGATTTACAAGTAAAGATTAATTGCATCTGGATAAGTTGGTTTTCCTTTGAACTTTCCGTAGTGAGCCTATATCGGATATACTCGGTCAATCGGTAGATTTGATATCTTCAAACCATCGAGCTTTGTCGTATACCTAGACAACATAAGTCGCACAATTAACCCTTAACCGTCTATAATTCTCACAGTTGTGTTCGTTTCCTCCTTGAACACCGCATGGTTTCATGAGTGTATAGAGAATGGGCTTTTACTATCATTGTCTTTGAAGCAGCTTCCACTTCACACTCACATAGGTGATTTCTAAACGTGTAATCCTATAGATACACTATCTAGTCATATCCTGCCAAACTTAAAAAAAATTAATGCTTTATTAACTCATTAAAAATGCCTATTTTTTATCCTTGTTCCTGAACATTGTCTTCATCACGAGAATGGGTTGAGTTATTTGACAATGTTGAACCGTCATTCATAACTTTGTTTGATATCTTAGTACCTAGCTCTTTGGATCTCCAGTCTACTAGTAGATTTATTGCCATGATGACTTATCCTAAGCCTTAAACCCATTCCCCTCGATGATCTTTCAACTTCCTCTCTAGTTAGGCCTTTTGTAAGTGGATCCGACACGTTATATCTTGACTTTACGTAGTCAATAGTGATAACTCTACTAGAAAGTAGTTGTCTAACGGTATTGTGTCTCCATCGATGTGATGAGATTTCCTATTATACATAACACTATCTGGCCTACCTTTTGCTGCTTGGCTATCACAATGTACTCATATAGGTGCCAAAGATTTGGGTCATAATAGAATATCTTTCAAAAAGTTTCGGAGTCATTCAACTTCTTCACTGGCCTTGTCTAAAGCTATAAATTCATATTCCATCGTAGAGCGGGCGATGCACGTCTGTTTGAATAATTTTTAAGACACTACTCCACCACCAATAGTAAAAACATATCCACATGTGGATTTAACTTTAGACGATCCGGTAATCTAATTTGCATCACTATATCCCTCAATTACGATGGGATATTTATTATAATGCAAAGCATAGTTTTGGGTGTGTTTTAAATACCCTAAAACTCGCTTCATTGCCATCCAATGAGTTTGATGGGGATTACTTGTGTAACGACTCAGCTTACTAATAGCACATGCTATATCTGATCGCATACAATTCATGATATACATTAAACTTCCCAATACTCACGCATAGTCCAATTGTGAATCACTTTCACCTTCATTCTTTTGAAGTGCAAAACTTACATCAATCATAGTCTTTGCAATATTAAAATTTAAATACTTAAACTTGTCAAGTACTCTTTCAATGTAATGAGACTGTGATAATGCTAGACCTTGTGGAGTTTTATGGATTCTAATTCCTAAGATCAAATCAACAACTCCTAAGTCTTTCATATCAGATTTGCTAGCCAGCATGTGCTTAGTAGCATTTATATCGGTAATATCTCTACTCATTATCAACATGTCGTCAACATATAAACAAACAATGACTTCATGATTTGGATTATTTTTAATGTAAACACATTTGTCACACTCATTGATCTTAAATTCATTTGCCAACATTATTTGGTTAAATTTCTCATGTCATTGTTTGGGTACTGGTTTTAGTCCATAAAAGCGACTTAACAATTTGGCACACTTTTCTTTCTTTACCAGAAACCATGAAATCCTCGGGTTATTCCATGTAAATTTCTTCCTCCAACTCTCCATTTAAGAAAGTTGTCTTAACATTCATTTGATGAATTTCAAGATCATACACGACCGCTGGTTCTACTAACACCCGAATAGATGTTATCCTTGTTACTGGTGAGTATGTGTCAAGATAATCAAGACCTTCTTTTTGTCTATAACCTTTAACAACAAGTCTTGCTTTATATTTGTCAATAGTGTCGTCAGCTTTCATTTTCCTTTTAAAGATTCATTTCGAGCCTAAGGGTTTATTTCCGAGAGGAAGATCAACCAATTCTCATGTATGGTTGTTCAAGATTGATTCAATCTCACTACTGACTGCCTTTTTCCAAAATGGTGAATCAGAAGAAGACATGACTGCTTTAAATGTTTAAGGCTCATTTTCAAGAAAAAATGTCACAAAATCTGGTCTAAAGGAAGTGGATTTCCTTTGACGTTTGCTACGCCTTGGATCTTCTTTATGTAATGTACCTTCCTTTGGTTCTTCCCGAGGTTGTTTAGAATTTTCGCTAGACGACTCACATTCGATTTTATACGGATAAATACTTTCAAATAATTAGCATTATCTGATTGAATTATCGTATTAACATGGATATCGGAATTTTTGAATTTGTGAACTAAGAATCGACATGCTTTACTATTTGTATCATATTCAATGAAAACACAATCCACGGTTTTTGGTCTTATTTTGACCCCTTTGGGTTTAGGAACTTGTACCTTAGCTAAACACCCCCACACTTTGAAATATTTCAATTTGGATTTTCTTCCTTTTCATTTCTCATATAGAATATATTGTGTTTTACTGTGGGGCACGCTATTGAGTATTCGGTAAGCTATAAGAATAGATTTCCCCCACAAGTTCTGTGGCAAATAAGAACTTATTAATAAGGCATTCATCATTTTATTTAATGTTCAGTTTTTACTTTCCGTAATTCCATTAGATTGTGGTGTGTAAGGGGCAATAGTTCGATGAATAATTTCACATTCTAAACATATCTATTCAAAAGGAGGTTCATATTCTCCACCCCTATCACTTCTTATCATTTTTATCTTTTTATTTAATTGATTTTCAACTTCATTTTTGTATTTATTAAATGCTTCAATTGCTTCATCCTTACTATTAAGAAAATAAACATAGCAATATCGAGTGCAATAGTCAATAAAAGTTATGAAATACTTTTTTCCACCGCGAGATGGTATTGACTTCATATCACAAATATATGTATGAATTAAGTCTAAAGGATTGGAATTCCTCTCAATAGACTTGCAGGGATGTTTAACAAACTTAGATTCAACACATATTTGATATTTTAATTTATTGTACTCGAATTTAGGCAATACTTCTAAATTAATCATTTTCGCAAGGTTTTGTAATTGACGTGTCCTAAACGAATATGCCACAAATTATTTGACTCCAATAAATAAGACGAAGCTGAAATTTTATTAATGCTTACCATTACATTAAGTTTGAAAAGGTCTTAGTGAGGTAGCCTTTTTCTACAAACATCTCATTTTTGCTAATAACAATTTTCTCAAAAACAAAAATACACTTAAACTCATTTTTAACGAGTAATGCGGTATAAACTAAGTTCTTCCTAATTGTAGAAACATGGAGAACGGTGTTGAGAGTCAACACCATGTAAGAAGTAATCTTCAAACATATCTTCCCATATCGTTCCACCTTGGTTGTTGCAGTATGTTCCATGGAAAGTGCTTCTTTGGGTCCAGCGGGAGCATAAGTAGCAAATGTTTCTTTGACAACACAAATATGTCGAGTGGTTCCCGAATCAATCCATCACTCCTTTGAATTTCCAACTGAATTTCACTCCGATATCATAGCTCATAGATCATCTATTTCATCATGATTTTCCACCATGTTTGCCTGACCCTTCTTTTTGTTCTTTTTGGGGGCGCGACAATCAGAAGCCTTATGTCCAGCTTTCCCGCAATTGTAGCAGTTACCTTTGAATTTTTTCTTGTTTTGCTCCTTCCGTTGTCCAGAAGGCTTCTTCCTTTTCTTATTCTTTGGAGCAGCCTCCTCAACGATGTCGGCTCTCATTATCGTCGAGTTTGCATGTGAATTTCTTTTGACAACTTTGTTATCCTTCTCGATCTTGAGATGAATCACAAGATCTTTCAACTTCATTTCTTTGCGTTTGTGTTTCAGGTAGTTTTTGAAGTCTCTCCATGAATGAGGTAACTTTTCAATCACAACAACCACTTGAAATGTCTCTCTAATTACCATACCTTCAGCAATGAGGTCATGGAAAAGAATTTGAAGCTCTTAAACTTGGGTTCCAACAGTTTTGTTGTCTATCATTTTATAGTCTAGAAATTTGGCAATCACAATTTTTTTTAAGCATGTGTCTTCAGTTTTATACTTATTCTCAAGTGCATCCCACAATTCTTTTGAAGTATTTACAGCACTATAGACGTTGTACAAGTCATCCTCTAAAGCACTTATGATGTAACACTTGCACAAAAAATCTGCATGCTTCCAAGCCTCAACGACCATGAATCGCTGATTATCCGGCATTCTTTCATCAGGCATAGGAGGATTTTTTTGGTGAACTTCTGCATACCAAGAGGGGTTAGCCAAAAGAACATTCTTTGCTGACATCCTTTAAAGTTGATTCCAAAAAAATTTCATGGTTTCTCTGTAGGTGGCACGCCATGTGCAACAATTGATCGGCATGACGAGGCTATCACCGTTGCCGCAACAGTCCCAGTAGGAACATTGGTATCTTGTTTTATTGCCATTTCTTATTACTGTCAATAATTGACAAACAATTTAATAAATAAAACCAGAACAGTAAACAGTAAAGGCTTATATGTTCAATCCGTTTCACAAATTAAAAATCTGTATTAACGATGAAGTTTTAATCTTCTTCAAATCTTTTCAAAATTTTGAATTTTAATACTCTGACGGAGGTTTTATATTCTTCAAATTGAAATAGAAAAATTCAAACGGGGTAGAAAAGCAAAAAGGTTTTAATCTACAAAACAGAATATAGATTATAAGATACAATATAAATTCTTTAAGATTATTATTAATCTGTATTCAAAAATATGTTTAAACAGAAACTGCAAAATAATTCTAAAAATAGAAACATAATCTTAAATATGTCAAACCCAGTAAGTATTATAGTTAAGAATAAAATTGAGTCCACTGAATGCACAATGTGTCCTTAAGGAAATTATTCCCCTCAATGTACCAGAGGTTGTGGAATATATCATCCAAGGATAGAACGATTTACTCACCGGTGTAGCGGTATAGAAAACTCTGGCGACATCGAACTCACTCAACGACTGTAAATCATATGAAAATTTAATATTATGCAAGAAGAAGAAAGCAGAAGATCAAAAAATTTGTAAGGAATTTTTGAGGATCAACAGGTTATATATAGCCATGGAAGTGTTGATTCAGAAAGGTTGAAACCTTTCAGTTGGCGGGAAGTTTGAAAAAAACCGGATCACTATTTGGATAATTAATTAATTAAATAAATTTGATCCAACAAGATTAATCAATCAATCTATCATTTGACTAAATCCAAATCCAAATCCAAATTTGAAGCCGAAGCCGAGCGAGCGACGACGACAACGTGAGGCTTTGACTTTTTCTCAACCTTTTAACAACAAGAATGAATTCTTCTTTATTTAACCACACAAATTTTACTTTTCACAACCAATGTGGGAGAAATGCTTCATCCAAAAAGCAACAAGAAACAATTCAAAAGTTCATTTCCCCTTCATATTTTTCCTCAATTTCCCATTCATCTAACACTTAAAACCAACAGAGATGAGTTCTAATCTGATGATGGTGGCCGGTCGATGTGTGGCGGCGGCGGCTGCTTTTCGATTTGGGGTCGACTTTCCCGGCGACGGAGGAGAGAGGGATGACAGAGAGAGGAACGACGACGCACAATAGCAAAACTATATCAATCGGCTTCAGATCTGCAACAATAAATCTTATATATTTACCTTGTAATTAACAAAAATCATCAAACGTATTGTTGAATTATTGGATTTAGCAAAGCTTTTGATGAAGCTTCCTTGGTTGCTCTTCATTCAAATATCAAAAAACTTATACAGTTCCCGATCTGCAATAATAAAGCTTATACAGTTTCCAAAGGGATGATGACGGACTCGCTAAAGATTAGAAAGAGTGAAAGCATGCGTTCTAGAGAGAGAGGAGGAGAGAGTCAAGAATAAAAATAATTAAAAAGAGTATTCTACTTTAAATATATAATGTAGCTATGATAAGTAATTCAAATACACATGTCAGTTATATTTTGTAATTTATTTAAACAATAGTCACTAAATATAACTATGTCCTAGAGCTATGAGATGTAATTATTCTTACTATAATTAATTACTTTGGGCCTAACCCAATTTTAGTGACCTTTCATCCCTATATTCAGTCAAAAGCTAACTTAAATTGAAATTATGAAACCATGTTGCCAAATGGCAACTTTAGAACATACTGAGTACTCCCACCGATACCATTTTATATGATTTCTTTTTTTACTGAATTTATGGTCTAAAAAATTATTGAAAAATATATGGTTATAAATTATTTTATTAAGAATAAAAGAAAAAATTTAAATTACATTATTATTAAATATAAAAATAATTTTTTTTTAAATTGATTAAAAAGAAAAGAGTATTCATATATAAATTAAAATATTGAAAGTATCAATTATTGGTCAAATGGTCATGAATGAAATATTTGTACTGTTTTTCTTTTATTTTTTCCTATTAATTTCTATGTTACTATTTGATCACAAATTGCATAGGATACAGTGGTACGGTCAACTTTTCATTGTCGTTTTCCTTTGGCAGTTCAAATGTTTTTTTTTTCTCCAATGAGTTAAAGAGGACACAGAAAATTCCAACGAGTTAAAAAAAGAAAATAAAAGGTCACTGTATTCGAATTTATGATTAGACTTTACATTTCGACCATTGGTTGTCACTTGTCTTTTTTTTTTTTTTTTTTTTTATGAAAGAACCCGCAGCCGCTACTCTCTCGAGTCTGCGCAAGACAGTAGGTAAACTCCTGACCGACGCAATAGCGCAAACCACGTCGGCCGATTAATCACACTTGGCAAGCCATGTGTGCGCGATGCGCTCAACCAAAAAGGTTTATGCGGGATCGAATCGCGACCTATGCCCCCGCGTCTACTTCTGTACACCAACTCTGCCCTTGCGGGTGGTTGTCACTTGTCCTGTGTGGATGGGATAATTTTAAAATCTGCAAATAATCCTTACTGGTGAATTTTTCTTTTTGTTTGGTCGTTTTCAGTATTGACAAATCCCTTTCCACATTATATGTCATCGAGAGGAGCTTCGGGTCGTGAGGTTATTTTGGGTAATTGGAGCAATTCTATTGGCTAAGAAGTAAAAAGTAATGTGCCGTGGCCTGCTTCATAAATATTTGTGTTTCTTTGACAAATTTACCCTTCACATAAGGACAATTTACGCATGCCAAACTATTGCCAACTCACTGTTTATTCTATATTAGTGGGACCCATTTTTTATTTATTTGTCACCGCATTAACTGGGCTGCTTCTTTATGGGATAATGAGGTAACTTTTCAATAATGATTTCAAAATTCTAAATATTAAGATTTTTTTAATTAAAGCTACGTGATATTTTTTATTAAAAATAAGTTAAATAATTTTTAAAAAATATTTCATCAGCGAAAATGGTATATTTGCATCATTTGTGTAACGTCGGGAGTATATATGCACCACTTTTTTCACGAGAAGTATATCTGCTATAAAGCGCAAAGTTAAGGGTATATGTATACATGTGTCCTAAAATAAATATATCTATTTACAAATAATATTATATATATTTTTTACTATGATAGAGATTGTATGGGAAAAACGTGCAACTGCACTTTATAGAGAATATTGTATCTAAAAAAGGCTAAAAATCAGAAAATTGAAATATATGAAAGATACCTTTGTAAATAAAAACTTGTATATGTCCACGTGTGAATATTTTTAATATTTGTTCAATAATCTTCAACACATGAAACATAGGATTTGGGAGAGCTTTTCACATGTTCTAATGTTAAAGAATCGAATAAATCCACCATAATCCCTCTCTTCAGCACACTTAAGCAGACATAATCAGGTCCTATTATGTTATTGTTGTATTATTTATTGTGGAATAAGATCATCTCCGAGCAATACATAAGATTGCTAGGATTTATGCAATTATTTTAGCAATAATAGTGTCATTATTAAGAAATATTATTTGATTTGATCTGGCCATCTGGCTGATTGATCTTTGTCACGGATCCTGATAATTAATTTGGAAGACTGGGATATCAGAGTGAAATTACTACAAATAACTAATTGTAATATCCAAAAAAAAATTGTAGTTGGATAAAGGATTTGTAATAATTACATATAATTAAGATATATGATAGTTGGGGATCAGTTGGCATGTTAGTCATAAGACCTCTTGATATGACTAATGAACAAGTTTGTTTTATATTAAAAGCATGAACTCCCGAACTTAAAAGTTAATTTTACTAAAATATCCTTTTAAATAATCTAAATACCCTAACAGTCCTAAATAACCTAAAGCCACGAGCCAACGTTCATATTCCATTAACGGTCGCAATGCTTCACATTCTATGTAACGGCTTACAAAGAATTTTCAAACGAAAAGGTCATTACTAAATGACCATTAGGCACCAGAAGAAAACATTGAAGAGAGAAGACATTAGATTAAGGGAAAAGAAAAGTAGAACAATCCAGATCCTTTTAAACAATAATCATACAAATTTTATTATTTTGTCTTTCATTAGGAAAGTTTATTTTTATACTTTCTTCTTCCGTAAAAATAACTTTTTCAATAAATATTTTGGTGTTCCAACACCAATATATGCAAACTCTTATTGTCATGGCTGCCAGATGATATCTCTTCAAATAAACTCAAGACAACTTGGTTGTCCTTTCCCTTATATATTACAGGTAATCAGTTTACTTAACCATTCAATTCGATATTTAAATTGTTTTTCATTTGATGTATATTTTGTAATCTGACTTTATTCATTTTTCTTTCTAAAGATTCTGTTAATTGGTTCAATAATATACTCCCTCAATTTTAATTTATTTGGCTAGATTCGGAGTACGAGAGGGTCAAATTAACTAATGTTCGGAGTTAATTCGGATATAATTTTTTAAATTATTTTAAAATACATATTTAGAAATTATATTATAAATCACAATAGTTAACAATATTAAGAAGGTAGTATAACACATGGGTACTCTTCATCAATAATGCATCTTTTTTGCGGCTGTTTGTGATGTAGTTTTCATTTTCCCTCACCTATTTTATATATTCTTTTCTTTAATTTTCAAAAACTAGAATGAGATGTTTAGTCAAAAATTTTATGGACACCGAGAGAAATTCCTTTCTTCTCAAACAGAATCGATTCGCTAAAGTTAGATGTTATTACTTGTAGAAGTAGTCAGTTCTCAGTAAAAACAAGCAGAATGGTAGTTTGGTAATTTCACCCTGTTCAAAATATGGTTAGGGTAGTTGCTAACCAACTCCAACGGCTAGTTCCTAAGTATGATTATTTGAAGCTAATTTATATAATTAGTATGTGTATATATCATACATTGTACATGTATTGAACTCAATTGTGAATGAATATGATATCAAAATATTCTCTCTACAATTCTACTCTCTTCATTGTCTTCTTCACATGAACTCTATTTTTAGGATTCTTAGCTTGTTCTTTCAATTCTTCAACTAAGTACATGGTATCAGAGCACTAGTTAATCTAGTGTGCGATTCGATTATGAAATAAATTTCGCATAAATTGAATAAAAAATTGATCAAGGTTATCAATGGTGATCGAAGAAAATCCAGTCAACAATGGCGGAACATTGAACACTTGTTTGAATGCATCTCAAGGTATTGGATCAGGTCAAGGATCTGTAATTGATTACAATCATCCGTTATTTCTTTCACCGACAGATCAAAACAGCATACAAATCATATCATTTCAATTAACATGTATCGAAAACTTTGCTATTTGGTATCGATCCATGATAATCGCTCTATTAGGTAGAAATAAAATGGGCCTAGTAGATGGAACATGCACTAAAGATCAATTTTTTGAATCTATGGAAAATCATTAGGAATGAGTTAATGCAATTGTACTTTCATGAATTATGAACTCACTAGTAAAAGGTCTGTTAGGAGGAATCATGTATGCGTCAAGTGCACAAGTTGTGTGGGAGGATCTGTATGAGAGGTTTAACAAGGTCGATGGCTCAAGAACATTCAATGTTCATAAAGAAATAGTCGTACTTACTCAAGGCACCTCATCTGTTTCAGCATATTTTTCTAGATTGAAAGATTTGTGGGAAGAATCTGAAGCACTAATTTCTACTCCTAGTTGTACTTGTGAGAAGTCAAAGGACTTTGTGATGCATCTACAGAAGTTGAGATTATTTTAGTTTTTTGATGAGACTAAATGAGTCTTATAAAGCAAGAAGTCAGATACTACTAATGTATTCCATGCCTACCATTAACCAGGCTTATGCTATGATTTTGAGTGATGAATGACAAAGGTCTATTGTGACTAATGCTGGAGTTTTAGGCTATAATCCAGAAAATGTAGATGTTGCTATGTACACTAAAAACTTTGATAATGCACCTCAAAAATTTAGGAAAAACTACAATGAAAATATGTTTTGTGAAGTGGGTAAGATTAGAAATCATGTTACTAAAGATTGTTATAGGATCAATGGATATCATCAAAATCTAGATCAGAGAAACAAGAAGAGGCCTTACAATCAGGTTGACAATAATTACAATAATAGAGGAGAATTATATTAGGTATAGGTCACAATACAATCAGCCTGGGAATTCCTCTGTTAACAGTGTGGTGTATGGTGGTAGTGAGATGAATCAAGGAACTCAGATTGCAAATTCAAGTAGTGTGCCTAGTCAGATTTAGACTCAAATGATGAGACAAGAGTATCAAGGCACCGGTTGTAGCTCAAATGTGATGATGGACAATGCTAATTACAATCAAAACTCTCAGATGGGGCCATATGCCTTTTCACAGAATCATTATCAACAAATTGTGGACATGCTGAAGAATAACACCAATAACACAGACATTGCTTTCTCTGCAACAATATGTACTAATAATTTCATATTAATTCCTAGTATTTGTGCAAATGCAGATGATGTTAGTGTTGCTCTATTAGCTTATAAGAAAAGTCAAGAATGGATCATTGACACTGGTGCTACTAATCATATGGTAGCTAATAAAGAGCTTTTGGATAAGCAAAAATTGACACAACCTAGTAATCCTAAGAAGGTCTTCCAAATGGACATTTTTTCATTATTGCAATACAAGTAAGACCTCCACTATACTAGTTATGGAGTGTAACAGAAGTAACACATATTGAATCTAGTGTGTTATTAGAATAGAAGCACTATTCATGGTGTGTTTTTCATACCACAATTCCAATACAGCCTCATGTCAGTTTCTAAGATCACTAGAGAACTTAAATGTTCTGTAAACTTCTTTCTGATTTTTGCTTGTTTCTGGATCTCTTCACTGGGAGGGTGAAGAAGATTGGCAAGGAAGAAGAAGGTTTGTATATTCTGGTGAACCAAACTTATAACAGAAATAAGAAGATTGCTTTGACTATAAGAGAAGTTGAACACGAAGATCTGCATCATTACTGAAGAAGATATACATCTATGGCACATGAGATTTGGCCATGCTTCTACCATAACTCTCTATAAGGTTCTACCAGCCAGCTTAGATAGTATAGTTAGTAAGCTCAATAAATGCACAGTTTGTCCATGTGCTAAATAAACTAGAACTTTATTTCCTATTAGCACTATTAAGTCTACTATTGCTTTTGAACTTGTGCATATGGATCTATGGAGTTCTTATAAGACTACTACATTGATGGTAACAAGTATTTCTTAACCGTGGTAGATAATTTTACTAGAATGACATGGGTATTTTTACTTAAACTGAAGTCACGTGTGTGTGATTATAAAATAGTTTATAGCACATGTTATGACACAATTTATGGAAAAACTATTCGAATAATTAGGTCTGATAATGGAACGGAGTTTGTAAACTCAGTGTAATGAATTATTTAAGCAGATGGGCATCATTCATCAAACAACTTGTGCCTAAACTCCTCAGCAAAATGGAGTGGCTGAGAGAAAGCACATGCACATTTTAGAAGTTATAAGAGCTATAAGATTTCAAGGGAAAATACCTATTAGATTTGGGGAAGGGGTACAAACTGTTGTATACTTGATAAATATGATGCATAGTGCTTTACTTAACAACAAGTCAGCCTATGAAAAACTTTATAATAAACAACCTCTACTTACACATTTAAGGGTTGTTGACTGCTTATGTTATGTGAGGAGTCTTCAAGAAAGTGACAAAATAAAATCAAGATCTAGAATGGCTATTCACATGGGGTATTCTTCTACACAAAAGGCTATATACTCTATGATCTACAAAACAAAGTCTTGTTTGTTAACAGGGATGTTCAATTCAAAGAAAATGTTTTCCTCATGATATGAGAGCTAGTACAGATCAATGATTGTTTCCTAATGTGAACTCTGAGGCACATATTAATAATTGGTACTTAGATTTTAATCCTACACATGTGATCAGCTCACATATTGTACAAGAGAGTATAAGTGCACCTACCTCTACTACAAATACCATTACAGAACCTCAAATATCACTGCAGAACCTCAAGTAAACACCCTACTTCCCATTTCTGCACCTAATCCTGAGCCTATTACAGATCAACCTTCTCAATCTACTATTGTACCAAGATAAAGCCAAACACAAGGGACTTCTAATCTGCCTGAAAGAAGGTCAGGAAGAGGTAAACAACCTCCAATTTGGATGAAGGACTTCATATCATGCACTGCTCATATCAAGAAACATTATGATATATCTAGCTATGTCAACTATGAGATATTGTCTCCAAGTTATCAAGCGTACATTTCAGCTTCATCTACCTATATAAAAACCTACAAGTTATGCAGAAGCTATCAAGGATTCAAGATGGATAGAAGCCATGAAGGCTGAGATTAGAGATGGCAGTAGATCCTGGACCCGGTGGATCCAGATCCGTTTTATAGGATATGAATCTTCAAAATTTGGATCCGACGGATCCAGATCGGACCCGGATCCATTTCTGACGGATCGAATCTGGATCTGGATCTTGTGTTTGAGATCCGTATTCGGTCCAGATCCGACCCGTGGATCCGTTTTTTATTAAATATATGCATAACCTAGAATGTAATTTTATAAGTATTTTCTTAAAAAATTTCATAATTTATGTATTTTACATTCAGGTTTGGAGTAATGAATATTGGAAATTTTAGGAAGAATTGGCTGGAACAATAATTTTATTACTCCACTAATCACCCTTAGCTTCCATTCTCACAGCTCTTAGTTTCCTTGAATAAATAAATTAACAGACATCTTAATTTATTCTATAGATATAAATTAGTGTTGTAATATATTTACTTTCCATGTTTGCTTCAATATGACTTTAATGCCTTTCTACTCCAAAATGGTTAAATGAAACAACTTCTTTAAATACCATACATTCTTTAACATACTCAAATCATATTTCTCAGATTTAATTAGGTCTTTATCATTTTATGAGGCTTCCTGATTTTTTTTTGCTGTTATAGAATCAAGGACACATTCATTTGTCTATAGCAATATAGGGAGGCCAAAGATGTCATCGTCCAATTCTCCATGTGCATCATGCAAATTATTGCGTTGAAAATGCACTCAAGAATGTGGATCTAGATCCGATCAGTGGATCCGAATTTGGATCTAATTTTTATGGACCCGATGGATCTGGATCCAGGTATGAAAACAGATCTGAATCTGGATCTAGTAGGATCCGATCCAGATCCGATCCGTTGCCATCCCTAGCTGAGATAGAAGGATCGAAACAAATTAAGACATGTGAAACAGTTACTTTACCTCAAAGGGAAGGTGCCAATAGGTTGTAAATGGATTTTTAAGATAACGTACAAAGGTTCTGGTGAAATTGAGAGGTTTAAAGCTAGACTAGTAGCCAAAGGCTATAGTAAAAAAAAAGGGTATTAATTATCAGGAGACTTTCTCTCTTGTTGTAAAAATGAAAACAACAAGGATTGTTTTAAGTTTAGCTGCTGTAATTAGATGGCATGTACTACAAAGTGACTTAAATGATGAAATTTATATGAAAATGCCACAAGGATTCAAGATTCAGGAGAATAACAAGGTGTGTAGACTCATTAAATCCTTGTATGGGCTAAAATAAACCTCAAGGCAATGGAATGCTGAACTTACTGAAGCATTGACAAGAGCTCAGTTTCGACAAAGCCAGTTTGATCAGTCTTTTTTTATCAAAAGGACTAAATAAGGTATAACTATTGTATTAGTATATGTTGATGATATGCTTATAACATGTAGCAGTATGCAGTTAGTCAAGAATACCAAAGAAACTCTTCAATAAGCATTCAAAATGAAAGATCTGGGGAACTCAAATATTTTCTTAGTATTGAATTTGCAAGATCAAATGAAGGCTTCCTAATGCATCAAAGAAAGTGCACTTTGGAACTCATTTCATAAGCTGGATTGTCAACAGCTAAAATGCTTCTACTCCTATAGACATAAATGTGAAAGTGACAACAAGGGAATATGATGAACATGTTGAAAAACAACTAAAAGTTGTATATGATCCACCTACAGATCAGGGAGCCTATCAGAGGCTTATTGGAAAATTACTATATGTGATCATGACAAGATCAGATGTGGCTTACAGTGTTCAAACTAAATCAGATCAAGGAGTTCTACTTTCAAGTAAGGCAAATAATGTGATGACAATGTTGTGATGCTGATTGGACATCATGTCCTATTTCTAGAAGATATGTAACATGTTACCTAACTAAATGTGATTCCTTGGTTACTTGAAAATCAAAGAAGCAGGTCTGTGTCAAAAAGCTCTGCTGAATTAGAGTACAGAAGCATAGCTACAAATCTCTCAGAAGTGATTTGGTTACTTGGTTTATTGAAATAATTGGGAACTACATTAGACAGTCATGTAAGCATTTTCAATGATATCAAGGCAGCTATCCAAATTGCTGCTAATCTTGTATATCATGAAAGGACCAAACATATAAAAATCGATTGCCACTTTATAAGAAAAAAAATTATGCAAGGCATGGTAGCTACAAAGAATATATCTACACTTGAACAATCAGTTGATGTTCTTACTAAAGGGTTGACAAAGATGCAGCATGCTTATCTATGTTTCAAGCTAGGTATGTTAGCCATCTTCTCAGTACCTCATACCTAGCTTGAGGAAGAGTGTAGAACAAGTCAGTTCTCAATAAATACAAGCAGAAGGGTAGTTCTCGGTTCCTTCTTCCATAACCAGAGCTCGAAGAAGGAAGATATAAGAGGGCCCTATGGAGAATGTGGTCAGAAATCCATAATAGAGTCCGACCACAATGATTTGGTAATTTTCGCATGTTCAAAATATAGTTAGGGTAGTTGCTAACCAACTCCAACGGCTAGTTCCTAAGTAGGATTAGTTGAAGCTAATCTAGATGATTAGTATGTGTATATATCATACATTATACATGTACTCAATTGTGAATGAATATGATATCAAAAATATCTTCTCTACAATTCTACTCTCTTCATTGTCTTCTTCACATGAACTCCATTTCTAGAGTTCTTAGCTTGTTCCTTCAATTCTTCAACTAATTACATTACTCTCTTTTGTTAGTTTTAGAACATAACACAAACACACACTAGGATGCTACTGTAATTTTTATTTTTGTTTTCTCTAAGATAAAACTTATTATTTACTTAGTTTCTTGTTAGATAAAATTATAATGACCATTTCACAATTAATTGGTATGTAATGTGTAGGAAATTTCTTTTTTTTTTTTAATAAGAAAAACTAATGCACCAGCCAGGAATCGAACCTGGTTCTGTGGTGTGTTGGAAATTAACCATGTTACAAAGGTTGTTTTGCTCTTTAACTGCACCATGTAATTCAAGGTCGAACTATGAGAGGACCTATAATATTACAAAATTAGTAAAAAAAAATTCAATCTATCAACATTTCTTGTCAAAGTACTCTTTTACTACTTATGAGTTAACCTACTCAATATATTTGCTGCAACTTTTAACCTCATCAGTTATTAATAAGTTAAAAAGGGAATCTCTCGATTTAAGATGCTACTTATATTGTATAAATAACTTTATTTTATTTGGTCGTAGATCTTTGATAGTCTTGACTACATGAGCACCACGGTTTAACTTTTTCACCAATTTTTAAACTTAACGTTGACATATTATCCTATGTTTTTTGTTGAGATTTTGGTAATTTATTTTGGGTGATTTTATGAATAAATGACTTGTTTTTTTAGAAGTAGCTAGATGGATAGAGCGGAGTGGTATGTGTGAGTGAACTTTTTGCAATTTTAACTAAGTTGTAGCATTAGTTTTTTTAGTTTTAGGAGGATGTAATGATGAATTCGGTAACAAACTGCAATAAGAATTTATTTGAGGAGATAATATGTTATAACCTCTTTATCCTCTTTCTCGCTCAATAAATACTTTTTGAATCTCAAAAAGTCCAACACTTCAAAAACACACTCTAAATACAATAACAACAACATATTCAGTATAATTTAATAAGTGAGATATGAGGAGGGTCTGATATACACAGACCTTACCCTTATCTTTGTAGCATATATAAAAGAGATCGCTTCCGATAAACCCTCAGCTCAAAAAAAGTGTAATCATAACACACCCTAAGTAAGTAATAATATTTTTTCATTTGAAGTAATTAGGTGGTTCGCATGCAATGCACGTGTTAAGAAAGAGGATAAAGAGGAAGTTGATTAAGAAAATAGTTAAATTACTTAAATACCCTTCTCATCTAAGTACATAATTTATTTGATTAAAATATCCATTTATTTATTTCAATATCCTATTTATTACATAAATTAGACCAGACTTTACGAATAGACAAAAAATAAGTTTACCCTATTTTGAAGAGAAATGGTTCTCTTGGAAAAAGGTGAATTGCCACATTTTTGTGTTAGTTTTCTTTTGAAATCAAATCCCCTAATGTAACTTTATCCTCATTCTATCATTAATCTATGAAATGTTGATAGAGAAGTTTACCCGAAAAAGCAAAATATTGATTAATTTTGACTCTGGAGAAAATGACACCAACAATTACTGTCAAGATGAATACCTGGATACGTTAGCATCAAATGGTCTTCCGGCGCATAAGGAAAACCGACGCATAGAAACATCGTCTAATCCTTTATGGCAACATATACATTTTTTTTGTATTTAAACACACACACACACACACACACACACACACACACACACATATATATATATATATATATATATATATATATATATATATATATATGAATACCTGAATACTTTAGCATCAAATGGTCTTCCGGCGCATAAGGAAAACCGACGCATAGGAACATCGTCTAATCCTTTATGCCATATATATGTTATATATATATATATATATTTTTTATTTAAACACACACATATATATATAATGCATTAACCATGCTACTTAAAAACTTATATTCTCATACAAATATAAATGGTTCGTTGTGGATTTAACAACAACATCATACATTCAGAATTTACAACGGGTCAATCCTCTAACAAGCATGTGTTCGTTTCTAGAATTAGACTTTTTCTCCCTAAAAATGAAGAATATCCTTTTATATTCGTTCAAAAATAATTTCCATCACGTTTATGTTTTGCAACAACAACAACATACTCAGTGAAATCCCATAACGTGGAGTCTGGGGAGGTAGAGTGTACGCAGACCTTACCTCTACTTTGGTAGGTAGAGCGGTTGTTTCCGAGAGACCCTCAGCTCAAGACAGAGCATAAGTACAAGTAAAGCAACAACAAAAGTAAAGCAAGAGAAACGGTCAGACCCGGTCAGAAAAAATTTAAAGCAGTATGAAAATGATGGTATCAAAAGCGAATAAGCCATGGTAACACATTCCGAAAAAGTAAGCAGTAACTAGCGCAGATAAATAAGCTAAACAATGTTTATGTTTTGCAATGACGAAAAAAAAGTACATGATCAAACAGTGCCCAATGTTGGATTTTATCTACATCAACATGTTTTCTCATATGGACAACTTTACGTTGCATTTTCAAGAGGAATATCACTATGTCGACAACAAAAGCTTTGGTCATGACAGAGCAATCGAAACAAATAAAAGATGAACATATATACATTCAGAATACTGTCTATAAGGAAGTATTAGTGAGATACAGTTAATTACATGATTGTACATCATAAAGCAAAATAAATAATATTAATTACATGTTTTAACTAAACTTTGATTGTTCATCTTTATAGGTTCAGACGATATGCAAATATCTTAACATCGACAAATAAGTCACCATTCAACATTAAACATTGATCATTCATAAAACCGCTTATTATCTTTATTCATGTATAATTTTTATGTCAATTGTTTTAACATAATAATATTGATATTACTTACCAAAAAAAATATACACTCCAATGTCAAGCGATATACGATCATGTTGACTATATGAAAGAAATAATTCCTTTATTATTTTCATTAATGAAAGAGAATATATACAATTTACAATTTTCCATAATAGAAAACGTATTCCTATTCTAATCCCAAAATCTTATTCTAGTAGTACAAGACTCTTATAATTATGGTAAGTGTACAATACTAATTAATACAATATTTACCCTAAATTATTACAAAAACCTTACATGACTGATTATGTGCAAACCGAGAACAACCACGTGATATACACTTATTTTGGTAAGTGTATATCACGTGTATATTTAACACACCCCCTCAGTCATAGCGGACATTCTTTGTACGCTGAGACTGTCCCTAAAATCTTCAAAAAGGACCAAGGGAAGACCCTTTTGTAAAGATGTCTGCAATTTGATACCTGGAAGGGACATGGCAGATGCGTACTTGTCCACGAGCTACCTTTTCGCGAACAAAGTGAATATTCATCTCGATGTGTTTAGTGCCCTGGTGTTAAACAGGATTACAAGAACGGTAGATGGCACTCACATAATCACAATAAACCAAGGTAGCTTCATGAATAGGACAATGAAGCTCTAAAAGAAGATTACGTAACCAACATGATTCAGAGTCCACGTTGGCCATCCATCGATACTCGGCCTCTGCACTAGAGCGTGATAATGTAGACTGACGCTTCGCAGACCATGAGACCAAGTTATTACTAAGGAACATACAATAGCCGGACGTGGAACATCTGGTATCCGGACAACCACCCCAATCAGCATTTGTATACGAGACAAGTGTAGATGTCGAGGACGGATATAAATGTAAGCCATAGTCAAGTGTGCCCTGGATGTATCGAATAATGCGTTTAAGCGCATTCATGTGTTTAACCCTGGGATCATGCATAAACAAACGCACCTGTTGTACGACATACGTAATATCGAGTCTCGTGAAAGTAAGATATTGAAGGCCCCCTGCAAGACTGCGATAGCGGGTCGGATCCTCGTAAGGTGAGCCAGCCTCAGCACCCAACTTGGGTTTAGTATCAACTTGAGTGGAAGTAGACTTGCATGAGGACATACCAGCTTGCTCAATGATCTCAGCTGCATACTTTAATTGGGATAAGAACAACGTACCTGCATGACAAGAGACAACAATTCCCAAAAAGTAACTCAAGGGCCCCAAGTCTTTCATTGAAACTCATAACTGAGCATTGTCATAATAGACTGCCGTAATGCATCAGAAGAGGCAGTCAAGATAATATCATCCACATATAAGAGTATATAAGCCATGGAAGAACCACGATGATATATGAACAATGAATTATCAAACCTGCTGTGAGAAAATCCAATAGTCGAAACATAGTCTGCAAACCTCTTATACCAAGCCCGTGGGGACTGCTTAAGCCCATACAAGGACTTCTTCAATAAACAGACATAATGAGGATATTTGGGGTCCCTAAACCCCAAGGGCTGATGCATATAGACTGTCTCCTTAAGATCACCATGTAAGAAAGCATTCTTCACATCTAACTGATGAATGAGCCATGCTTTCGAAAGAGCCAAGCTAAGCACAGTGCGAATGGTATCCAGTTTGACCACCGGACTAAATGTCTCACCACAATCCACACCAACCTGCTGAGTCTTACCATCACCTACAAGACGAGCCTTATGTCTCGCAAAAGAACCGTCACCATTGCCTTTATGAGCAAAAATCCACATAGACCGAATAATATTAACACCAGATGGACGGGGCACCAACTCCCACGTCTCATTATCAATAAGAGCATTATATTCGTCGGTCATAGAAATTTTCTAATTCGGGTCATTTAAAGCAGACACGGATTACGGGGTAGGGGAGATTTAAGAACATTAGAATGTAAAGACAAGAAAAACTAAAATTAATCCCATTATTAGCACAAAACTCCCGAAATACCCCATTATCATATTTTTTGTCATTATCATATTGAATATTTTTTATTTCCCGTTCGAATTGGGTTCTAATGAATGCTCTAAATTTTAAGAAAGTGGAAAAAACTTGAGATTTTTTCTCTATCGGAAAAGTCCATAAAAAATTAGAATAATCATCCAGAAATAGAACATAATAACGATGACGCAAAGAACTGAGAACATGAGATGTCCATAAATCGGTATGAATAATATCAAACGACATTAAAGTATGAGAATTAGAGTCTACAAATGACAATCTAATAATTTTTTCTAAAGAACAAGATTGACAATTCGGAGTACTACGCGTACCCTTACAAGAAATAAAATTGTTTTTATATAAGGAAGACAAAATAGACGACCTCGGATGACCTAGACGAGCATGCCACAAGGAAGGAGCAATGGCGGCAAAAGTTGATGGAAGGCTTGACTCGAGAGACCGGAACTTGGCGTGATAGGATAAAGATCCCCCGTACTATCACACCTCATGAGAGGAATCCCCGTCTTGAAATCCTTCACATAAAACTCAAACTGATCAAATTCATCAGAAATGGAATTATCAGTGGTGAATTTACGAACAAACACTAAAATTGTAATCAATTTAGGGGTATGAATGGTATTTTTCAAGATAAGAGGTGGATGGGGGAGTCAAAGTTTTATGACCATAACCACGAATCGGAATTGAATTACCATTATCAACAATTATGCCACGACTGTTGCTCAAATTGGAATAAGATGAGAGAGTACCTTGATCGGATGTCATGTGAGAGGTTGCACCGCTGTCCATGTACCAATTTTCGTCTGGCGGATTTAATCCAAGAGTGTGCATTGCCGCCTCAATATCGATCAGGATGGGGCCCGCTGCATGATGGGCCTGAGGAGGCCGGGGCCCAAGCACACCGACTTGCTGCCCCGGCCCAGACCTGGGGTGGAATCCACTGGGCCAGAATGAATTGGGCCGAGAAAACTGTTGACTGGACTGCGGGGCAACCTAGTTTCCAAGTGCTGGAACTGTTGGACCGAGGGGCTGTTGGGCCACTGCCCACTGGCAGGAGGCCCAAGGCTGGGACTAGTGGGATGGTGGCCCACTGCTGCCTAGACGGGGCCCACTGCCATTATTTTAGCCACCGCCACCACTGCCGGAACTGCCGCGTTTGCCCCCGCGATTTTTGCCATTATTTTTCCGAGTATTCTTGCTGCCACCGTGAGCACAATTTTGGCCCGAATTATCAACAAAACTTGGAGAATTTGTGGAGTACGTCATCATGACTACGGAACTCGCACCGGTAGCAGCCTTTTTGGCCAAGCCGGCTTCTTCGAGCGTAAGCATAGAATGAGCCTGATATAATTGCGGAAGAGGGCTGCTCTGACAAAGAAGTGTGCCAACACCACTATAGGCCTCAGATAGGCCTGCAACCATTTGTAGGACCAAACGATCATTCGAAACGGGCGAGCCAACGTTGCGGAGTTGGTCCGCCAATTCCTTCAACCTTTTGCTATAAGCTAAAACGTTCGGGAAACCTTCCATATTGACGTGGGAGAATTCTTGCTCAAGGGTAAAAGCTCAAGAATTTTGATTATCTTGGAATATATCACGTATTCTATCCCAAGTAGCCTTCGCCGTAGCGTCAGGCTCAATAATCGTTTGCAAGAGATCGGTAGAAATAGTGGAGTAAATCCACTGAAGAACAGTAGCATCAAGGGTTGTCCATAACTTAGGATCATTCTCGGGTTTGGGCACCTCCGTATCCGTAGGAGCCGCGGGGATAATATGATGGAGGACTTGATGCGAGCGTGCGTAAACTTTGAACAGTTCGGCCCACGTCGTGTATTAGACGTTTTCTATTTCAAGAATGATAGGGATGTGATTCTTGATGTTAGTAACAGTAAGGGCAGGGTGAAACATGTTCTTATCCATAATAACAACGCAAGACGTGATGTAGGGATTAGGAAGAAAAAATTGGGAAGAGAGTAGGAACCGTCGGACATGAATTCCGAGAAAAAAAAGGCTCGGAACTCGAGGCATGTCGACGGAAATTTGGAGGAATTTGGAAAGAGGATTTTAAGACCTAGACTTTTGATACCATGAAAGAAATAATCCCTTTATTATTTTCATTAATGAAAGAAAATATATACAATTTACAATTTTCCATAATAGAAAACATATTCATATTCTAATCCTAAAACTCTATTATAGTAGTACAAGACTCCTATAATTATGATAAGTGTACAATACTAATTAATACAATATTTACCCTAAATTATTACAAAAACCTCACACGTCTGATTATGTGCAAACCGAGAACAACCACGTGAAGTGTATATCACATGTATATTTAACACTATATGATTTAATAATCACGCGCAACGCACGTGTCGAGAGATTATTACAAATAAAAACATAATCCTTATTCATTTCTGAGTATAAGAAAGATTTTAAGTTTCTTCATTAAAGAGGCCATGCAATTAAAAAGCAGATCCAAATTTAGAGTAACACAGTTCAGAATATGTCATCTCTTGCATACTTGTAGATGTGTGCATTCTTTTTTCTTTAATTCCGATTGAACCTTCTGAAGAGCAAGCTCTGCCTCTACAAGCAAAAAAAATTATTTAATTTCTTTATTTACTTTTAGACTTTACCAATTCGTCTTTAACATTATCAACTATTCACAACATGAGACATAAGCCAATACAAACTACAGAAACACCGAATCCTTTTTTATAACCATGCTGTCCGCGTCAACTTATACACACTCGACTAATTGTGTGGGATACGTGCTATTTTCTACCAACATAGATACCAGATAACTCTATCTATCAAAGTTTGGACGGATGAGATGAAATCTCCGACATTAGTGTTTTTGTTTGAAATTTGAACTTGAAACCTCATGATTCTCAATTCACTTCATGATTCTCAATTCACTTCATAGACCATTATACAAATACGAATTGTTTGTACCTCCCTCGAATCTATAACCATCAATTTCAAGCCCTAAGCCGTTTGGACATGATTTGAAATCATGAGATGAAATTACAATGATTTGAAGTTGAAGTTTTATTTGGACATGTAATTTGAATTTCTTAAGTTGTAATTTTTCTTATAGACATAAAAACCCCACAAATTGTGAAAATCATCAAAAGTTTTCCAATTTTTATACAATCTTACAAAATGAGCAAGTCATAGTTCATAACAAAATTAATACGCTACTAGAAGGCCTTTCTAAAAAAATCCAGCATTAATTGATCAAACTTTAGTTTAATAAAAATGAATATTGAACATGAGTTGTAGTGTAACTACTCTTTAATATAATCATCCACATGGTTGGTACGAGTAAATTTATTGTAAATATACTACCAACTTGTAGATCTTTTAATATTTGATATAAATGATTGATAAATATATCTACGAACTTATGGATCCATTTTTACAAAATATAAACTTATGAGTCAATTTTATATTAAATTTTTTTGAAATCATGATTTGGAATCCCAAATCACTCCTTTTTGGATGATTTGGGATTTTATCTCATGAAATGAAATCATGATATGAAATCGCATGTCCAAACGATGATTTTGAGATGAAATCGCATGTACAAACGCCTACTAAATCCCAACAGTAAGTTAAAGAGCCTTGATTGACTACATAAATGTAATGCTTTTATCTGCATCATATAAACTTGTCTTGAATAAACCCCAATAGAAACAAACAAAGACTTTCACGTGAACACTTGCCTCTGAGAAAGCTAATCAGATTGCCCAAGAATATAATACTCCTAGTATGTCAGATCAATTACCAAAAGACAACAAGAATAAAACTTTGTTAAAAGACAGACTCAGTGAACACACCTTACAACTTTGTTGGGGAACATAATCAGAACATATTGACGCATATAAATGGTTCTTACTAGATATGGAAAAAGCATTATTTTGTTAAAAGTGGGATGGCACTATCATGGGAAGATCAATTTTACAACATATATAATGCATTCAATCATGCATTTTGCCAGTAATGGCAATCTAATAATAAGCAACTATCTGATGGATATATTGCGTTTACAATATATACCAATTCATGCAGACAACTCTCCACCGTGGTAAAATTTTGTGAAATTTTCACAAGTCTTGAACAAACATAAAACAAGACATTATATTTATTCAGATCTGATATTTCCAGCTAAACTAGGACATTAATCAAATCTGCAAATTTTGATATCTCATATCTGCAAAGGAAATCTCTGATTCAAAAATCAAAATAGTAGTGTAATGTGTATCCTCCTCTGAGTAATTACCTTTATGCAATTCTTTTTTTAAGCCGCACATCTTTCTTAGTGATTTTTCACCTTAGCTGTAACAGGATGACAATAGCATCACCTTAAATTCAATAGTTAGTTGCATAACAGCCCCTATTGTTGCGACTCATGGAATTGCACTGAGCAACTTGTTGGGCTAAGCCAGCCCAAAGATATTTTAACAAGTGTCATATTGTTCTCTTTGGGTCAAACTCACACAGTTTTCCCAAAAATGACCCACATCTACTACACCTTATATGTAGCTTCTTTTTTTCTCTGTCCCTTCGAACTTTGTTCGGACACCGAACAATCTCCCCTCGAACTAATTTCACGTGCGGTCGTGCCCATCACCAAGATTCAAGTAATTGGAGATTCATGTATGCCACCCACATCATGCCTAGTATTTATGGCCACCAAAGCTCACAGACTTTTTTTTGTAGTGTCTCCAAACTACAGGTTAAGGTATACACCGGCCCAGCATTGAAAATGGATATGACTCGTATCATATCATATCATATCATATCAAGAGCAGCTTCTTTACGTAATACTTCAGAGAAACCGTGTTTCTCAAACCTAGCAAGACATCCCAAACCGTGTTTCTCGGTCTGTTCTTCTTTTCAGGCAACTTCAATAAGGACAATAGACGATTACTAGAATGACATCCCAAAACTTTCGTGTACCAGACATCTTAATTTGGGGACGCTAACTGGAGAATGAAGTTATTGCACCTAGTAACTCGTCTCATGTCAAAACATACTGGTTAAGATTGTTATGTCATTTAGTCAGACTATAGACTACAGTAATAGAACATATTTAACTATTAGCTGCAAACACTTTAACATCTAATTGGGATACCTACAATGCTTGAACTTAGTAAAATCATAGAGAAAATGTCTAAACAAATTTTGCAACAGTGGAAGTTAACAACACACTGGGAAATTTTCTCCACTAGGTTATCAAAATGCACATGTTTGTTTGATCAAAGATGAAGCAATTCTACATCAAGAACATGTTCACTACAACTTCAAGAACACCCTGGAAACATCACTCCAGTGGGACAGTGGAAACCCACTCTGCAAATAAAAGCTGCTGTAGCTAAGTTTGAAAGATAATCAGCTTAACCTCTCGCCTTCCAATGGCAAAACCTTGTTCATGAGACCAAAGTCCAATTGCATTATCAAAGTTAACATCACTCTAAAATGTAGCACTGTACCTTTGGCTGAAACCACTTTGTTCTTTCATAAGGCAGTGATCCCTGTGGACATCTGTAACCCAAACGAGAGAAGTCCTCCTCCTGAAAGCAGCTTTTACACAATTAGGTGATGTATGTTTTACTTGTTTTGCGAAGCAATAGATCAGCATCTTGCAGAAGAAATAAACAAGACAATCAGACTCATTCAGGAGTGGACCATTTCTAATGCAAATCAGTTTTTCAGCTTTCTAGGGCAATGGCACAGGCTTTTTTGGATAAGGTAGGGCAATGACCCAGGCTTAGCAGCTTCATATGAGCAGCAATGCAGAATATGATGCATAATCAGTTTTTCAGCTATCTAGGGCAATGGCACGGGCTTTTTTTGGATAAGGTAGGGCAATGACCCAGGCTTAGCAACTTCATATGAGCAGCAATGCAGAATATGATGCATAATCAATTCCCTTGACAACAACACTTCTCTGACCAGAAATGAAAATGAAAAATGAAGCATACAAGTTAATCTGGTTAAATAATCGGATCACATGGAAGAGTCATTTATAGCCATCAGTACATCAAATGCTGAAAGTTCAAAAACCAAGCAAAATGCTAGCAGTAAGTCTATGTGCACACCTTAGCAGCTAAAGTCACCAGTAGCAACTGATTGTCATGCCAAAAAGAATTTTATCCATATCAGCCAATGCCACAACTTTGCCTCTATCATAAATACAAAGTTTCTAGCTGCATCAACCATCACCATGAGTGAATTAAAGTCCGTGATAGCAGACTGCCTGTATACTTTGGCTCAGTTCCTGCAAGATAAAGTGGATAATTTACTTCATTGCAACATACAACTTACAAAACGATAAAAGAAGATGTTAACGTTTGTGAGAAGGAAAGAAACTTCTAAAAATACAATTGAGCAAGTCACGGCACTGAATAACAAAAAGCAAACAGGACACATGACTACTTATCATCATCTTGTTCATGACATTAGATAATATATAGCACCTTGTCCTCCTAAAAGATCGAGTAGAATGGAATCTACTAATTCACTCCTTACTCCAACTCATCTACAAAGAAAACTAAAGAAAAGGTGAAGTGTTAGGAGTGCATTCCATTCTGTAAAAGAAAAAGGATTTTTAAGAGAGAAAAAATTGCAACATCAGTACATCTATCTCATACGTAGACCCACTAGGTTACCTAAAACATCAATTGGATCTCCCATAGTGATAGATAAGCACATAGAAATGATAACACCATCAAATAATTTCCTAATTATTCTCTATCACGGTCAACAAGTATGCGACAGTAGCTGAAACGCTTGAAATGAACGGAGGCAAGTGTCTTGAGAAGTATCTTTTAAATGACCCATCCTTTGAATGAGATGCGATGAAGAGTTTGCTACAGTTCTGTGGCCACATATACAGTTCAGGGAAGATTTGATAAAATGATATGGAAAGGGTCAGGCAGTCAATGTTTTCAGTGAAGTCATGTTATAAATGCTTGCTTATATAGCTAGATGAAAATTTTGGAGAAAATATTTTGGCCATAGGTACAGTTCAGGGAAAATGCTTGCTTAAATGCTTGTATACCTCGACTGATCCACAATGTACCTGCTACTTCCACCAGTACAGATACCAAATAATTCTAGCCACTAAGCCATTGACAAACCTATGAGGTTGTTGAAGTCCTTTTTCTCTCCGGCAATGGAGAGGGGAGGGAAGATTAAAAGATGCAAAGTATATCTTTGATTGATGTAACAATTCTACTCAAGTAACATATTATACTAGGGACTACTAGGAAATAGTTTATGTTTTATGCAAACTAGGCAAAAAGATATCGACACCAGGCAAAACCGTTCCAACCTTTTTCTTGATACTATTCCATATTGAATCTGCTAGCTAACTCAGCATAGGCAAGCTTTACAATAACTTAAAACTCACTGAACGGAGAAGTGTTAAAGAGAATTTTTGAGCTCCAGTTGGGTTAATGTCTTTAGAATTCATCCTTCATTTCACTACTGGCTATATTATGGCCACTTTCTGTTTCCCCTAACTGCAAATAACCAAGAATCCCTTAGAAAAAATGCTTGTTTAAACCTTGTCTTTTAGGATTATCCACAACTTAGTAAATCTGCCTTTTTAGGCGACAGTAGTTCACCTAGTTGACCATCATAATAATCTTTTAGCTGTATCATCTGAACCTCTGCATTTAAAATTGAATGCAACCCTAGTCACCAATTTACGATACATCAAACCTTAAACATTACCTAAAATGCAGCATTAAGACAACAAAACAATGGACAGTTATAAGCCATTATTGGAGATAGTCACTTGACTTACAGGAAAAATAATTTGGGGGCGGGGGAGAACGGAGATAAGAAAATCAGAATAGAAACTTTCTTTCATGTGTGTATACTATTATTAATTCTTGTACATAAATATTCAAACTTTTGGCATTCATGGTCATCCTAGTAAAAGTTTTCATTCTTACAAAAACTTAACAAATGTGAAATGTTTATCTTACATGAACCTCCAGAAAATCAAGCTTTCAGTGTTTATCGTAGTAGCTAGCACCCTGTACATCGTGCAGGAAGGTTTTCTATTAGGTAGTGACTTTATGTTAGAGATATTAAAAGGAACAAAAAATTCTTCAACTTAGAAAAACAATTCTAATAGAATTAATTGATACAATAGTGAAACATAGTATGAAACTAGATTGAATAAAGTAAAGAAACAAAACAATTACAAGATTTCTATCTATTGATTGGACAGCATAAAGAAGCAGCATGGTGTTTTTGCATCTGAGTTGATTGGATCAATTAAGAAATACATTGTAAGGTCGCAAAATAGGAAAAGAAGACCAATCAAACGTAAAGAATGTATCTTGGGTCTAACTCAATCCCAAAAGCTAGCTTGTAGGGTGAGATTCTCCAAGTCCAGCCCAGACCTTGTTAACCTGGAGCATAGATAATATAATTTGGGGACCCAACATCGGTGAACAAAGAATTGAAATGGGCCTCCGTACGCCCAGACCTTGTTAACTGGAGCGTGGATAATATATTTTGGGGGCCCAACATCGGTGAACAAAGAATTGAAATAGGTCTGGCTCTGATACCATGTAAAGAATGGATCTTGGGCCTAATTCAACCTCAAAAGTTAGCTTGTAGGGTGAAGATTGTTCAAGATAATATAAGGAGTCCATGTTCCAATTCCATATCCGATGTGGGACTCTTAACATCAACATGATCGACTCGTCGGCTAAGTGGCAAAGTTTTTGTGTAGATTTTAACATATTTACATGTAATTTGGATCAATTCTAATGCAATCTCATACTTGTTTATAATCTGGATTAAACCAATTTTCGATCCCTAAAATGCAAATAATGTTCCATGTGTGTACACATAGTAACTTAGTTCTTAATAGACACACAACCACACGGACGCACACTCTATGAAGTGGCATGTAATAGAAACTGAAATAACTCTACAGCCAATAAGGGGAAAAATTTAAACGCATCGGGTGTATACACCCAACTAATAAATTAATGACACTTGTCATATTATTTAATTATAAATATTAATACTTAATCATAGTTAACCAAGTATTTTGCACGTGAAATCTTAATTAAGACTATTACAAAATTATATTAACCAAAATTCTTTTTTTCATTCAAAAAATCACACAAGTTCTAACACTAAAACTCAGGAAGCATTACAATAACAATACCAGTACAAACGTTCAACAACACTAACAATATGGTTATCCCATGCATTTTTCCTACAGTATGGCTTGTCTATCATTTGAAATTGCTTTTGACTATTTAAACACAAGTATGCAGACTCTTTAGAAGCTACAAGAAAATACAAAATTTTTGAAATTCATGGATGAATTCAGTATGTAATCCTACTCAAACCTTTAACTATTAGGTACGGCCAAAAGGATATGGAGAAAAGTGAAAGAACGACAAAACTTCATATGCTTATTCCATACATAGAAGTAAGGGGGAGAAACATTTCACAGAACAGATGAAAAACGACTTATGTTATTGGTTGCTTTAACCGACGAAGCGATCAAAAGTTTTCTAAGCCAATCAAAGAAATCAAGAATCTTTTATGAATGTGTGTAAATATACTAATATCTAAAAGTCAAAGGACTAGCTTCTCCGGCTCAAATGCCTCAAAATCATAGTATCCCATTATTCTTCGCGAAGAATTTTATTTTCTAAATCAATGGTTCCCGCTATCCCTGTAACTGTATGCAAACTGCAAATATCACCAAAGGCAGCAACAAGTGACACTTCAATTGTAGTTTGATCCTGAATTTCACATACTTGCAGAGGATTGCTACACAAATAAAAAATAATTAGAATAAAAAGATATTCAAATAGACTAATCATATTTGTATTACCCCTACATCTCTTATATGTTATTTTTTCATATCTCTTATGTATAAAAATAAAAATCTCTTGTAAATTCGTTCTTCCTATAAAATAAAAAAAAGGCATGTTAGAGTACCTGTGTAGTAGTCTCAACATCTTGTAACAAGGTTAAAAAAGAGACATTGGAGTCATCCAAATCCAAGACAAAAGCAGTATCCTTACAAAAAGACAAATTCAAGATAAATTAATAATATGTAACAACTGTTTAACATATGAAATTTATAAGAAAAAGAATGAAAAAAAAACTTACTTGTAAATTGACTTCTGATAAATATGGTGTTGCTTGACGAGGAGTGTAAACATTGTTCTCAAACAAATGTTTCATGGGTGCTGCTACAGCTTTTTGAGATTTCACTATAATCAAACAAAACTAATTAGATTATTACAAGAGTATATTAACAAATGAACACTTACTAGTTCTCCCGCCAGTTGGTTGAGTAGTTTTTTTCTTGAATTTCTCCCAATGATTTTGAATACGCTCTTTGTGAACGCCTGGTGCTCTTACATAAAGAGGATCCAATACCTTCTCTTCCATATTTTTCTTATCATTTTTTGTTGAAAGATGGACAATAGTTTCGTTCAATTTTTCTAGATACTCATCCAATTCATCTGAACCATTTTTGATATGTCTTTGAAAAAATTCTCGACACTTTACATTAGATTTGCTACGATAAGCAAGATTATAACAAGTCTTCATCACTCTATTAGTGTAAACAATCTCAGACGGTCCTGAATTTTCATTGCTAGAATAACTTTTACTGGCAAATCTTTTATTCTTTTCCTCACATCCTTGGTCTCTCTTCAAAATATATTTCTCGGGAATTTCTCTAACTTTATTATAAGTAAAAACTAGTAGACAATGTGCACATAAAATACCCATAGATTCAAACTTCTTGCAAGTGCATGTCACATGTAAAGTTGTGGAATCCAACTCTTGCTTGAATTATGCATTCTTACTTCATAGTTGGACACCTGACCATCAAAATATACTTGTGCCTCAATAAAATATGCCCCAGCTCCTTTGAGAAACTCTCTCAAATATGTTATAAATCTTGTGAGTGATAGTAGAAACCTGAGCTAAAATTGGACTATCTTTTACCGTAAAAGTAGGTCCACCTTGCTTAGAGTTGAAATCTTCATGTTCTTCACTCAACCGCCACTTATTTACAACATTTTTCTCATAGTTAGTGACAAATATGTGCAAATAAGTGCTCAAGTGACCAAGCCAGTTTAATGCATGATTAGTACTTTCACTTCGAGATATGACTTTCAATCCAACACCAAAGACATCATTATTAAAAGTTGTGGACCACATATGTCGAATATTATAAAGATTCTTCAACCATTTATGTTCTTCTATATTATAAATTGCAAGCATCATCTCCCAGGTTTCTTCAAATTCGGTAATAGAATCACATGTTGACATATACTTATTGAAAAGTTTTAAAAAATCTTTATCATTCTTAAGTGAGCCCAAATGAGATGGGGCATTTTGAGATATATACCACTGACACAATCTATGTCTAGTTTCAGACATCACTTTTCTAATGGCAATTGTCATTCCTTGAGATTGATCAGTTATAATAGTTTGCGGGAACTGTCTCTCATTGACTTTAAAAATGTAGAGAATAACCATTTGAAAGATCCTGTCGACTCATCAGACAAAAAAGCACAATCAAAAAATATATTCTACCAATGATGATTTATTCCAATAAATGGTGCACAAATCATACCATGCTTGTTTGTTCGACATGTGGTATCAAACGAAACGACATCACCAAAAAAATCATAGTCAATTCTAGATTGATCATCTCTTCAGAAAAAGTTAGTTATACGATCTTTAGAATCAAGTTGAACATCCCAATAAAAGAAAGTCTCACTCACTTGTCTATTATTAAATTTATTAACGACACTTTGAGCATCCCCAGCTTTCACCATAGATTTCATCAACTGGCGTATAAAATTAAAACAATCTTTCTTTGAATAGCCTAAAACATCAGCCCATCCGGCTTCTTTTTTCCCATGCTTATAACAAACGACTTCAGTACCTTGAAAATAATATTGTTTATCCTTCCGTACACTGAAAACTTTGGAATGTGCATATTCACAATATAAGGTATAAACTTCTTCCTCGTCTTTAACAATTTGATTTTTCATTTTCCCTTCTAATTCAATTATGGAATCTTCTGAAACTTCCTCTCGTATTTTTTTCTCATCCTTATCCTCCGCTCTAATATTTTCTGATAATTCTTCGTCACTCTTAACATTATTTGCTTTCTCAAAAGTTGACATTCTGATATTTCAAATAAGGAGAAAAGTATTTATAACATATATAACCATAGAAAAGGAGAAAAATACATGCAACAATAATCGAAATTTCCTCAAGTTCATGTAATAAAAAGCAAAAAAAAAAAATTAATTAGGAACTTGTCCAAAAAACAAATAGAAGAAAGAACGTAAATCAAATAAAGCAATAAGTAGCTGATAAACAACGATTTCAGAAAGCAAAAGAGAAAGAGTTGATGATGCAAAGCTAATACAGCAACGGCAACCCTAACCCCTTATGTTATTAACTTAATTTGTTTCTTTTCTAATTTTGTTTTTTTTTTAACTTTGCTTCCCTTTTAAATTTTTTCTTTATTCTTTATTAAAAATAGGACTCTAGACCTTAGTTTACTATCTTTGGTTAACTTAATTGAGTTGGGTTTTTTACATTCGGTGCGTGTATGTTTTTTCCGCCCATAAGTGAGGGATTAAAATTGAATAACTTAAATTTTAATCACAAAAATGAGAACCAATTTCATGTACCTTTACAATTTTATCAAAGTATCCCAAGGAACACGAAAAATGCAAATTAGCAGGCTTCTCTTTAATTACTTTACCACTATTAGTTTTTTTAAATTGCGATTGTTTGGGTTTTATTTTGCTTAAATTGTTGTTCTTTCTCTATACTGTGAAAAAAAAATGCTCCTTCCATACCCTAATTCTTAAGCTTAATGGACCTTTAGCCCCTCTACTTTTGCTCGTAGTAATAAAGCCTCTTTTTTTCCCTCATGTACCAATTAAAAACTTTGCCTTACATAAATTAATGAATATGCAAATTTCACTGTTGGAGATTCCCGATTCAGAGTGGGACTGAGCAAGAAAAAATGAAAATTAACAATTTGGAATCGAGGTTTTGAATCGGTATTTGATTCGGTTTGGTTTGGTTAGTAGAGATAAAAACCCTCAGTTGTCCCTAAATTTCAATTTTAGTTCTCAATTAATTAAAATGTATGCTTTTGATCCCTTTATATTAAGAATATATCATATTTAACTATATTTAGAATTATATTATTCTCAAATATGAAGTAATAGTACATACTCAACATAACACGCTTAATTAAATAATATAATAATTACTAGTTCAATAGATCTGCAAAGATTAACAAACTAACAAAAGTCTCATATTTCAGTTGATTAAAAGTTACATGTAATTAGGCAGAATCACATCGATAAGAAAAAATTATTTATATATGCAGAACTAATCAATAATGTCCTATTACGTTAATTCAAAATACCAATCCACTTGTAGAGGCGTTAAAATGGCCTTGGCCCATGAGCCTAGCCCAACATAGTTTTTGTTACATTGTGAATTCTTTTGGTTAGAAGCTCGTCGTGAATAATATAGGTGATCTTGAACTTTTGACGCCCGCTTGTTCCATGAAATTTTTCAAAATTAAAAAGCCAAAAGTTTTGTCGAAGAATCAAAATTTGTTACTTAAAATTTTCCTCATAAGCCAAACAAAGACAAAAAGTTCAACATCACCCCCCCCCCCCCCCCCCCTCTTAGCTATTCCTATGAATCATCCAAATTTAATAGGAGATGGGTCCAGTTACTGAACCAGGCCCACTTACTTCATAGTTGGGTCGACTGACTTCGGCCTCAAACCCTCAAGAGCTTGAATCGGACAGTCCCAACCTTTGACTCGCAGTTCAAATTCCTTTTTAATCCCTAGCTTTAAGTTTATATTTGTTGGTTCCATATTTGTTTCCTTTCATGACAGCTGATGCAAACTTGATAAACATCAACAAAGCAAGCTTTTAAGGTGCAAAATGGAGGTTCTAATAGTAAATAAGTTAAGAAATTTACCTTAAAGCTCGCCTTTTATGGTCTAGTATTTTATACGCTATTTCCTAAACAACTTGTTAATGTTGGGTTTGGTTTTGTGACATTTGACCCAATATATATTCTGAAGTATTGTTGTTAAATGCATAAAATGTTGGGACAAATGTCACAACATTCAGATCAACATTTTTATATAACAGTTTTGTATTACTTCGCGTTAAACAATAATATTTTTACTGAGAGGGAAAAACGACTTAGGCGTGTGAATTAGGAGCTGTGTAAAACGTGGGAGAAATAGTCAAAGCTTGGAGAAGAAGTCAAGTGAAGAACAAGTCAAAGTTGTTGAGATTTCGACTCTATGATCTTCTCCAACAAACATATCAGCTGCTCACCTTTCCCTCAACCTCCACAACCAATCGATGAGCTTTTCAAGGAAGACTCTCTACTATAAATAGAGAGGCTACTACAGTAAATCGATATCCAGAATTAGACTGCAAAAATACCAAGAGAGCTCTCGGGATTTCAACCCAGAAATCTGGATCACAAGTGTTGCATAAGTATGTCGACAACATTTTGTCCAACATTACAATTGTTGTTTAGATTCTAGATTAGTTTTGTATGGACCGATTGTAATGAGAGGTTGCCTATGTCTATATAATTAGATTTTTCAGGCAGAAGTCATCTGCGATTTCAACTTTTAATTTCTTTCCATTTTATATTGTAAATCTGTAAAGAAATGAATTTGTAATTTTGTATATAATATATATACAATACTTCTGGTCATTGACCATCATAAGTTATATCAATATATAACTTATGAAAATATAAACATTTGTGTTCTTTACTGTTCCGCTGCATTTTACTCTTAAAGGTTTTCTTTTTTATCGAAGTGTTGTCACTTGTGTCAGGCGACATTATCGTTGACATTCGGAAACATGATTGGTATTCGATTTATTTCATCTTTTGTTTTTACTTTCAGTAGCTTTTGACACCCTTCAAATGGTATCAGAGCAAACACTTAACACAATAAGTGTTTGGTCCTATTATTTCAAGCTATTGATCCGGCAAATCCAACTATTAGTAGGCTTCTTATTTTAGATGGTTCAAACTATGCCTATTGAAAGATTCGCCTACGTTCTTATATCAAATCAATTGATGTTAGGGCATGAAGATCTATAACCAATGGGTATGTTGTTCCAATGTTGCCACCAGATGAAGAATGTGACATTTTTGTTAAGCCTGAATCCGAATGGACTGCGGAAGAAACCAATAATGCTAGCTTTAACGAAAAGACCTTAAATGCAATTTTTGAATGAGTTGATCTTTACATGTTCAAACTCATTCAAAAGTGCCCCACGGCTAAAGACGCATGGGATACTTTACAAATTCATTGTGAAGGTAGCTCAAGTGTTCGTCGAACAAAGCTACACATGCTCATGAGTTAATATGAACGTTTAAGGATGGAAGAAGCGGATGATATTAAATCTTACTTTGAAAAGTTGATTGACATCTCAAATGAATGTCAAGTGCTTAGTGAACTGTTAACCAACACTCAACTTGTTGAAAAGGCTCTCTGTTCTCTTCCTGAAAAGTTCAATTTAAAGATTTGTACTATTGAAGAAGTTCACAATCTTGCCACAATGGACATTCATACCCTGATGAGCATACTCAAAACTTATGAGATGAACATTGAGAATCAAAATGAATTATATAAAAGCAAGATTGTGGCACTTCAAGTTCAATCCTCGAAGAGTCAAATTGAAGAAGAGGATGAGAATCTTGAAGAAATTGATAAAGGTGCAAATGTTGCGTTACTCATTCGAAAATACAATTCGATGGTGATAAAGTTCAACAATGAGAGAAATCAATCTAAATCAAAAGATCACCAAAACCAAGTCTTCAATCAAAAGCCCACTAGATTCCTTCCAAATGTACAAAAAGGAAATCAACTAAGAAGAACCAACTCAGATCGTACAAAATTTGATCTCAAACAACTTGAGTCCGTGCAGTGTCATGCATGCTCGAGTTGGGGTCATTATGCTAACGAATTTGCAAATACGCTTAGAAAATTTGGTAAGAGTCTATGGGTTTCTCTTAGTGATGACGAAGGAGATCAAGAAGTCGAATCACAAGCAATGATGACTACTGTTTTCGAACAGTCTCTATCGGACAATGAAGATGTCATCGACAATGTTGTCCCAAATGTCACAACATTTGCCTCAACATTAGCAACGACATCGACATCCCCAGTGACATCCGAGAGGTACAAATTCTTTAACTATTCTGATGTTAATTGCTTTAGTGATTTTATTTCTATTAGTGAGACTGACTGTGTGGATCAAGTTGATTCCAAAGACGATATGATTGAAGAATTACAAATTCTTTGTAAAGCCTTAATCATATAATCCAAGCAACTTGATACAAAGGTAAAATATATAACTCATGAGAATGTAGATTTAAAAGGCACAATAACTCGACTAGAGGTTGCACTTACCAAAAAGGATAGGGAATTTGGTAAGACAATTGCAAAACTGGATTTAGCCGAAGCTACCTTTCATAAGATCAACACGGGGACTTCAAAATTGAATGAGATTCTTAACTTTAGCAAACCTTCACATGCAGGAATTGGGTACAACAACACTCTTAAAACTGGCTACTCTAAATTCTTTGATAATAATAAGAAAATATGTTTTGTAAAATAAAAGGGGATGCATAAGAGCTTCCCATATACGTCAAAGAATAATCTGAAGTTTGTGTGCAGTTCCTGTAACTCCCCTGGACACTTAAAATCATATTGTTTCAAACTTCAATTATCTGAGAGCAAAATGTTGCCTAAAATGTTGTCCAACATTTCAGATAACATTCGAAGCAATATTTATGAGCGAAAAAATAAAAATTATTTTAAGAGAGTTTGGGTTCCTAAAATGGACTTAACTTGTAATGTCTGTATAACTGCATTAAGAACTAACATTTCAGGGTTTTGGTACTTCGATAGTGGATGTTCTCGCCACATGACTGACACTAAAGGTTTTTTGAAGAATTATGAGTCATTCAATTGAGGAAATGTGACTTTTGGAGGTGGCAGTAAAAGCAAGATAATTGAAAAAGAGATCTTGAATGTCCCTGATATTCTAGCCTTAAGAAATGGATTGCACGTTGAGGGCTTAATGTCTAATTTGCTTAGTATCATCCAACTGTATGATGACAATCTTGAGGTAAAATTCAATAAGAGTGCTTGTGTGGTTACGAATGAAGCCAATGTATGTGTCATGACAGGTACTAGAATAGATGACAATTGCTATCATGTTGTAAGACAAGAAACATGCAATAATGCTAAGGTCGATGACACAACACTATGGCATTTAAAGTTGGGGCATGTCAACTACCGCAATTTAGAGAAATTGGTCTCATATGAAGCGGTTAAAGGCTTACCCAAACTTAGCCATAAAGGTAAAATTATCTGTGAAGATTGTCTGAAAGTGGAAAATGTGCAGACTGGTGAAGAATCATATGTTGCTCCAAATGTTGTCACACCCGAAGCAACATCTGAACCTGAATTAGAGATCACATAGGACATGGATGAAGAGTCAAATGTTGAATTGCTAGATCAAGTTCGAAGGGACCCCTCATCAAGGTTAGGAAGAACCATCCCACGGGTCAGGTGATAGGGGGAGTTTTTGAAGGAATTAGAACAAGAAGCAAAGAATCACTCACCTATAGAGAAATGGTAAGGTATGTGTGTATGTCTACCATATACCAAGAGGTTAGTCTTTCTTATTTTATATCTACTTTAGAACCAAAAAATATTTTAGAAGCACTCAAAAATAATTTTTGGATTCAAGCAATGCAAGAAGAGCTTGAACAATTCTATCGAAATGAAGTCTGGTACTTAGTTTTACGTCCAAATAATACAAATGTAATTGAAACTAAATGGATTTTTAAAAATAAATCAGACGAATCGGGAACAGTCGTTAGAAACAAAGCCCGTCTAGTTGCATAAGGCTATACTCAGGTTGAAGGAATCGATTATGACGAAACCTTCGCACAGAATTGAGTCAATTAGACTTTTACTTGCTATTGCTTGTTGTCTGAAAATTACTTTACACAAAATGGATGTGAAAGGTGCATTCTTAAATGGTTATCTAGATAAGGAAGTCTATGTTGAACAACCAAAAAGATTTGAAGATCCGCACCATCCACACTATGTGTACAAGATCAAAAAGGCATTATATGGGTTGAAACAAGCCCCTCCTGCATGGTATGGTCTTTAACTAACTCTCTTCTTGAATTTGATTTTAACCGTGGTGAAGCTGATCGTACTTTATTTATTAAACGACACGGTGTATATATTATAATTGGTCAAATCTACGTGGATTACATAGTTTTTGGGTCGACTTCACAATCGTACCTAAATTCATTTGTTGAAGCTATGTCATCAACATTTGAAATGAGCATGATTGGGGAACTAACTTTTTTCTTAGGCTTGCAGATAAAGTAAAGTGATGATGGAATTTTCATCTCACATAGTAAATATACCAAGAATCTAGTTAAGAGATTTGGTTTGGAAAACGCTAAACAAATGAAGACGGCAACGGGTTCATCGCAGAAGGTATGTAAGGATAATGTTGGTGAAAATGTCGACCAAACATTATATCGATCTATGATAGGTAGCCTTCTTTATCTTACTGCTAGTCGCCCAGATATTATGTTTAGTGTTTGTGTTTGTGCACGTTTACAAGCCTGTCCTAAAATGTCCCACTTAAATGTCGTGAAACGTATTATTCAATATGTTGATGGCACATATGAGTTATGAATTTGGTATTCCAAATACACTAATCCTGACTTACTAGGATTTAGTGACTCAAATTGGGCTGGACATATGGATGATAGAAAAAGTACAAGTGGAAGATGTTTTTATCTTGACAATAATCTTGTTTCATGGTATAGTCGTAAACAAAACTGTGTCTCACTTTCAACTGCTGAATCTAAATATGTAGCAGCTGAAAGTTGTGGCTCTCAATTAATATGCATGAGACACATGTTAGACGACTATGGATTTACTAGCAACATTTTGATTTTGTATTGTGATAACTTGAGTGTTATAAATATTTCCAAAATTCAGTTCAGCACTCACGTACAAAACATATTGTTATAAGACATCATTTTTAAGAGATTTAGTTGAAAACAACTAGTTAAAATTGAACATTTGACAATCTTCATCAACTAGCTGATATTTTTACAAAAGCTTTGGACCATGAGAGATTTTCTAGTTTGAGGAAATCTCTTGGTCTTTGCCAAAAATGTTACATTTCGGGTGACACTTACCTATGTAATATCACTGACTGATTATTGTTGTTGTATACTGCATAACTTTTGGTCACACAAGCATGATCCTTCAATAAGAATATGTTATAAGAGTGATACCGTTCTCTGCGATGATACATATATCATAAAAAAAAGTATCGAAATAAGGCAAAGTCTTTACAAATATTTGGCAACCGTGAAAAATGGGCAAACCCCTTGAAAAGATACAGTTCCTATTCTATAGGAGTATTGAGTACTTCAAACGGAATTGAGAATATCATAAAAAGTATTCTTATTTTTTGACACGAAAAAATTGATTTTCAGATCGTGATATTTGTTGGGATGTTGTTCTTAATTGGTTTCAGAAAAATCAGACTTTTCTCCCTATTTTTATGCCTTGTTTTAATAGGAATTTCAAACTTTAAAATGATAAGATTAAAATTTCTACTGTGATGCTTATCTTTTTATCCCAAAATTTTAGGTGTAAGTTATTTGATAAATCTCAAACTCCTAAAACTAAGGATTTTTTCTTGCTTAGAAAGGTTTGTCATGTATATAAATATTCCTCTTATTTGCTATTTTTTTCATCTCCGATTTTCCCTAAAAAACAATAAATAAATAAAAAAAATGGGGGGGGGGGGGAATCAAATCACACCTCGGGTATAACCCTACCTACCCGATGGATTTATCACCATTCGAAACTCCATTCTCAATCACAAACACTAATTTTTCAAAACCTTCTCCTCAATTCTCACCAATGGAAACTTCTCTTATGTAAACATCAATGTTAGTCAACACACCGACCAATATTCATATGAGTACTAGCCCTCCTTTAAACATTGAATCATCCAAACTACCTGAACCGCAACAACCTTGCCGGTCATCTTCTTCACAATCCATAGAGGACTTATCTAGGGCCATAATATTTAAAGGTTTAGAGGAACCTTTAGATATTAGCTACCCAGGGGATGACAACAATCCAATAGATGTTGATGAAACATCTGATATTTCAGCCATGGGCAAAAGACCAAGCTCCTCCACCTTTTCTACTCGTGTATCGAGTAGAGTGATTGAGAGAACAGTTCATGTAGAACCAAGCAATAAAAGGTCCAGATTTGATACGTCTATACCTGCTTGCTCGAGCAGTGACAATGAGGACACGGACCTTGAGCTCTCAACTGAAGAAAGTGAAGAAGAACAAGTTGCTTCTGTACCACAAAACCTTTGGAAAGGGAATCCCAGATGAAACTCTCTTGAAACAATTCTTTTCAAAGGGAGTTCCCAGGACTACAAGGTCACGTGCTGAACCAAATGTTGCCACAGATGCCATAACATCTCAGACAACATTCCAGCCAACATCCGAAGAGGCACACACCCCAACTTCCTCTAGCAGTTCAACCATGTCTGATTCAGACACTGAGGTATCTGCCTTCTCTAAAAGATTCTATTCTAACTCTAAACATGATAAATGAGATTGGTACAAGAATAGAGTTATTAGACTAGATAAAGTAGTAGATATTTCTTCCCGTACTGAATATGGCTTAATAGAGTTTCTTAAGGATATACAACTTCTGACAACTGTCACAGATAAAGAACCATATGTTGATGAAGTGATTAGGTAGATTTATGCAAATCTAAGTCCTGCTATAGAGGATGCCTCCTCAAAGTAATTTGGGAAGGATTATCTCTATAACAAAATTTATCAGTTTACACCCTCAATCATAAATCAATGTTTGGGAATTGATACAGAAGACAGAGTGAGAAATGCAGCACGAGTAGCTGAAAATAGGAACGAAATGATTGAATACTTTACTGGAGGTATAATGAAGAAATGGACCCCTAGATGCCCAGCTTTAAAACTGTCAGCCCTCCACAAAATTGCTATTCACAATTGGCTTCCCTTTCTTGAATGAGTCAGTTATGACACTGAAAAAGCTTCCCTACTGTTTAAGATTAGGAAGGGAATAAAAGTTAATTTTAGAAAAAATGATCTTTTATCAAGTCGCCAATCTGGCTGAAAAAGAATCAACTTTAATCCTTCCATTTCATTCTTTAATCAACAAACTCTTAACTACCCAAGGATTTAAGCCTAAGAGGGAGGATATTATAGGGAAAACTTCTGAACTATACACAGTGAATAAAACAATTTTAAAGAGCAAAGAGAGAGGCATTGACCTGCCTTGGAAAAAAGAAGCAGAAAGTGCGAATGTTGCCAGAAATGTTCCCAACATTCAGGACAATACTAGTTCAAGACAGCCAACTCTGTCCACAGACTGGCTAGTGGGGAAAATAGCAAGAATCAACCACCAAATTTCAGAGGTTGATGCTGCCAGGGATGCCTTAGTTCAAGCCAGAGACCATTTCTTGCTTCTGTTTTCTTCACAAAAAGATGGAGATGATTCTATACATGGGGAGCAGAGAGAAGAGGCTGGAGAAGCTGATGATAATGCTATGCAGAGAGAAGAAGCAGTTGGAAGGAAAGTCTTCTGAAGAGGCTGAGGTTGAAGGCCGAAGCTGAAGCTACTATGCCGAAATTTGAAGTCGCTAGGCGAGGGAGAGAAGCAAGCTGAAGTTGTTATGCAGAAGTAGAAAGATGTTGGAAGCTGCTACTGCTGCATAATGAGCAAGGGAGAAGTTGCTGATGTTAATGAGTTTTTTTATTGGTTAAATGATTTATGGTTTTTTTGTTTTTTTGTTTGTTTTAGCTATTAGGTGATGTGGATGGTTATCTTGACAATGCTCTGTTCTGAAAATATTTTTTTTTGTGAATGACATTAATGCTGATTTCATTTTTTTAATCATATGTATAACACTGTTATACACAAGTTTGGTTGTATGCCATCACGGGTCAAGGGGGAGCAGGTCTGTAATCACAGGTGTATGACAACATCTGTGACATTTCACTAAGTCAGTTGTACTTTTTTGAAATGTGTTTTGTGAAGAAAGGCAAAAAGAGAGAGATTGTTAATGTTGAGTTTGGTGTTGTGACATTTGACCCAACATATCTTCTGAAGTACTATTGTTGAATGCATAAAATGTTGGGACAAATGTCACAACATTCAGACCAACATTTTTATATAACAGTTTTGCCTTACTTCACGTTAAGAAGTAATATTTTTACTGAGAGGGAAAACGACTTAGGCGTGTGAATTATGAGTTGTGTAAAATGTAGGAGAAAGAGTCAAAGCTTGGGGAAGAAGTCAAGTGAAGAAGGACTCCATGATCTTCTCCAACAAATATACCAGCTGCCCACCTTTCCCTCAACCTCCACAACCAATCGATGAGCTTTTCAAGGAAGACTCTACTATAAATAGAGAGGTTACTACAGTGAATCGATATACAGAATTAGACTGCAAAAATACCAAGAGAGCTCTCGGGATTTCAACCCAGAAATCTGGATCACAAGTGTTGCATGAGTGTGTCGACAACATTCTATCCAACATTAAAATTGTTGTTTAGATTCTAGAATATTTTTTTATGGAGCGATTGTAATGAGAGGTTGTCATGTCTATATAGTTAGATTTTTCATGCAGAAGTCATCTGCGACTTCAACTTTTAATTTATTTCCATTTTATATTGTAAATCTGTAAAGAAATGAATTTGTGATTTTGTATATAATATATATACAATACTTCTGGTCATTGACCATCATAAGTTATATCAACATATAACTTATGAAAATATAAACATTTGTATTCTTTATTTTTCCGCTGCATTTTACTCTTAAAAGTTTTCTGTTTTATCGAAGTGTTATCGCGTGTGTCAGACGACATTATCGCTGACATTCGGAAACAAAATTAACATTGAATTTATTTATCTTTTATTTTTACTTTCAGTAGTTTTTGACCCCTTCACAAGTGAATATTTATTGTAAACAATGTATATGCAAACTTTCTTAGGTACAAAACTGCAATATCATTAAACTTAATTATCCACATAGTTATATGTAAACTTTCTTATGCAAAGTAAACTTGATTATCCACATGATTATATGCAAACTTTCTTAGGTGTAAAAATAAACTTGATCATCCACATGATTAGCAATTTCGCATGATCATTACACTTTTTAGTTCATGGGACTCACGTACTTTTTTCTTCTTTAAGGTAAGAAATTTGCTAATAATAGGAAATTAATAAAAGGGGGTCCCTCAGCAAAAGATCCCAAAATTTCCTAACTATTTACATTTCCCTATAAAAACAATCAATGTCCATGTGTTATGCATCAAGAACAACAACTCGTGCTCCCTCCTAAACCCAGCTACGTCTATACGTGTCACTATCTCATTCGTTAAACCACCTCCCCAGCAAGAAAACAAAAAAATTATACACAGAAAGATTGTGCGCCCCACAAATCACATCTGCTTAGAACTACTAACTATTCGTACAGCTTTGTGTATCTATAATACTCCTTCCGTCGGAAAACTAATAATTCATTTCTTTTAAATTTGTTTCAAAAATAATATTTTCTTATTTATTAATAATTTAATTTTAAATTTTACACACTTTATCTTTTAACAAAATGAATTAATTTAAAAATACACAATTATTTTTTATTTATTTTAAATTATAATTTTAAAAAACTTCTTTATTTTTTAAAATATATATTAAATAAAAATACATCACATAAATTGACGGATGGTACAACTATCCTAACTCTTATAACCTAGAAATGGTGAAGTTGTAGAGAGAGAAAGTGACGTGGGAGAGGTGGTGCGAAAATCGAAGTGAAGATTCCTGTTTTGGCAACTCTAACCCGAGCCCGAACCCGAACCCGGACCCGGATACAAATGCCTACGTCACCTGAACAAAACCCTAACCCTAACAAGGTGAAATCGTCGGCGCCGGCGAGGAAACGGCGGTTGAGCTTATCGGACATATGGTATAACAAGGATACACAGGCATTGAAGCAATTAGTGCTTCAAATGCGAGCTCAATCGGCTTCAAATTCTACTACACCACCATCCGAGTCCGAATTATCTGATATTCAAACCCTAACCCTAGACGACCAGGAACCGACCCGGTTCAGTTCTGCACTGGATTTTATTAGCGTGCTTTCTGATAAGTTGTTGTTGAATGTGCTATCGAAGGTTCCGGAAAAGCAGCATTTTTCGAATTCATTGGTTTGTAAGCGTTGGTGTAAGCTTAGTGGGAAGTTGATTAGGTCTATTAAGCTGTTAGATTGGGAATTTTTGGAATCTGGCAGGCTTAGTTATAGGTTTCCGGGTTTAATTGACATTGACCTAGTTCGAGCTTGTGTGAAATCACGAAGGAATTCGGGGATTGTGATGAGTCATAGGCTCGTTTCGGTGCATTTGGATTCAGGGTTTAACGATGGGGGGTTTGTTAGGAAAGAGGGGTTTTTGGGGAAAGAGGTGGTTGATGGAGGGGTTAAGATTTTAGTTGAGGGTTGTGCTAATTTAAGGAGAATAGTATTGATGAATGCGAGCGAAGAGGGGTTGAGTTGTTTGGGTGAAAAGTGTGAAACTTTGCAGGAGATGGAATTGCATTTCTGTGATGACTTTGCGTTGAAGGGGTTGTTTGGTTGTAGGAATTTGCAGATATTGAAATTGGTTAGTTGCATTGATGGATTGTATAATTCCATGGTTTCGGATATTGGGTTGACCATTTTGGCTCAAGGGTGTAAGCGTTTACTGAAGCTTGAGCTGGTCGGATGTGAGGGAAGTTATGATGGGATCAAAGCAATTGGACAGTGTTGTCAGATGTTAGAGGAATTGATACTTTGTGATCATAGGATGGATGGTGGGTGGTTGTCAGCTTTGTCATATTGCAGCAACTTGAAAACTTTGAAGCTTCAGTGTTGTAAGGTTTTAGATTCAAGTCCTGGCCTTGATGAGCACTTGGGTTCTTGTTCTACTCTCGAGGAGCTACATTTACATCAGTGTCAATTACGGGACAAGGAAGGTGTGAGAGCATTGTTTCTGGTTTGTGGGACTGTCCGAGAGCTTGTTTTTGGGGACTGTTGGGGATTAGACAACACTATATTTTCTGCTGCAAGTGTTTGTCGGTATGAACACATTTTGTTCTGTTTATGTATTGTATATGCCAGTACTATGTTTCTAATTTCAGCAGATGGGCACCTGATGAATTTAAAATCTATGTATTATATTGTTATTGTTGTATATTGTTAATGACTGCATGTAGAAATGGAAAATTTGTTGAATGGATAAGGAAACGTTCATCTTTAACAATTGAATGAAACAGTTTAGCGAGAATCTCTACTGTTTGCAAACACATAAGATACGTGCATATTCTTTAAAAGGATTTGTATCCAGCCTTCAGAAGACTTTTATAGTCCTTTGTTTATTATAATTCTGTGTTACTAATCTCAGAGAAAAAGGTGACTAACCAATGTTGAGATGAGATAAAGTATCATAATTAAGTGCACAAAGTGTTCCTATAATCAGTTTGAGACCTAACATTTCTTTCTATATTATCTTTATTAATATTTTGGCTGCTTTTCTTTAAAGAAAAAACACTCAACTGCAGTCAAGTTCGGCTTTTACGGCTAATTTGATGCAGAGCATTTCTTTTTTAAACAGAAGATTGCATCTAGCTTATCCATGAACTCTATAAGTAGAATGATAACATAATAGATGTGCTGAAACTTCCAAGATTAATGGAAACTTGTTCTTTTCTAGGAGCTTGAGAATTCTCTCTTTGGAAGGATGCTCGTTGCTCACGACGGAAGGATTAGATTTGGTAGTTCAGTCATGGAAAGAGCTTGAAAGGCTTAAGGTAGTCTCATGTAACAATATAAAGGATAGTGAAATAACACCAGAACTAGCAACTTTATTTTCTGTTCTCAAAGAGCTAAAGTGGAGGCCAGATTCTCGGTCTTTTCTATCATCAGGTCTTGAAGGGACTGGAATTGGGCAGAAAGGTGGTAGATCATTGCGGAGGAAGTAGAGTGTGGACAAACTGATGCGAAGAAATTGATTCCTTTGTACACTCTGAGAGGTTTAGCCGTGCAAATATTATGAAAATGCAAGTAATAACATTTAACCGGTTTTGGCATGTGCACTCCGTCAAAACTCCGAAGATGCTTTGGTAGATCGTTTGCTGGTTTATAACCACTCAACCAATTCTCTTTAGGTTTAGAGCACTAATTTTTTCTCAGTTTTGTACATGGGTTAGCCTTTTTGGGTCTTCTCAAGTTCGAAACTATGCTGCAAACGGAGTAGAGCCAGAATGTTTCTACATTGTACTTGACTCTGCCAAATCTGAAGCTGTGGTGATCTGAACCTCGAGATGAAGCGGTGGAGGTGGGACATGAGTGGTATCACTCTGAGCAGGTACATTAAGGCTGTGTCTATCTATGATCTTCTGGCAAATGCTGCAGGTTTCATTGTTTTTCTTGCCATCCGTCTACTTTTTTGCTTCTTCCCAACTATGATGATTCCCCACAATGCAATCCTATGAATAACAAAAAGACGGAAAAAAAGCCACAAGATAATCTTACGAGAAATACCATTGCAGTGATTGTTCCGTATAGGGAGTAGCTACAGAGCTACTTGTTCTTGCCTTGAAGGAAAAAAAGGTATTGGAAGTGCATCTGAAGGCAATTTATGTATTTATTTTTTAAATTCTCTCTCCCAATGCTGCATTAAATCCTCAAGATAAGTTCTTCTTTTGACAGAATTTTCTGCTTCTACATGGAATGGCTCCATGCCTTCTACTAGTAGTTGTCCGCTGAGGAACTGTTTGCCTTACCACTCTGCTGTAACATCTCGGTGCTGCAAGTCTGCTATCTCTTCCAGCAATAATTTGCAATATCATGCAGAATCTTCATATGCAATGAACAATGGTGATTTTGTAGTCTTGCCAGGACTCTTCTTTTCCTCCTTTCCCATATTTTTTTCTATAATCAAGCAACAAAATTTCTATTGTCACCTAAGAGGATCTCCCAGAAGACTAAGAGCAGTATATTTTTGCCTCACCCCTATAATTAACTGGTACCTGGACGAACTAAAGAGCAGTCCTTTTTGTTTCCAGTGATTTACTTCCTCCCCCCCCCCCCCCCCCCCCCCCCCCCCCCCAGGTTTGGATGACTTCACGAAGGGTTTTAGAAATTTATCTCAGTTTGTCCACATAGGATTCTGCCTGCACTTAGGCGGTATGATGGTTCCAATTATAAATGAGCAAATGGTGTCTGAGCAAATATATGGTCATTATCTAAAATAAGAACTAGTTATCCCATTTGAAAGCCCTGGGCGTCAATCATCAGTGATATAGTGTGTATGATGCTTTAGCAAATATGTGGTCATTGACTTAAACAATAAGCTACTTCTATTAACCTTTTAATTCTCTTGTAGAAGAACTATTAAATACAGGTAAAATGACTGTCAATTTGTAATATGTTGACAGAGAATATTAAAATTTGCTGTTAATATCATTCTAGATATCAATAAACCCGTTCTAGGGTGTTGTCCACATATTTGCTGAAGTTATTGTTAGATGTGTTGTAGCACTTTACAACTTTGCGTAACATGAATCCCATCTATATCTTATGTCATTTCTGTTATTGATGCTGCTTTCTTATTTTTTAGTTGCAGGATATGGAAGCTAACAAGTTATCCAGCTGTAATTGAGAGTTAGCTGGTTTTTCAATGCGAACCACTAAGAAACGTTGAAGAGTTGTTTCTTCCTCCTACCTTCAGAAATTCCTATTGATATCCTGAACTTTAATGATGGATTCGGGGAGTCTAAGTAAGTCACTGTTTGAGACGAGCTTGTTTCTTGATTTGGAGTACCCTATGGTCCCACCAAGTTGGCTTCTACGTATTGAAGCTAATTGAGCTTTTATGCTTTTCAATAAATGGTGATATCCTCTTCTTGCCATAACATAGAATTTGCCTTTTAAGGTAATAAGAAGTGTTATTAGGCTCTGCTATGGTTACATTGTTTTTTCATCATCTCTTAGTTTGCTGCCTTTCTGGCAGTTCTGTTTTAGTTGTGGAGAAGACGGACCCAAGTATCATCAAGCAGCAGCTAGTTTTGCGTCTTATAGTGGATTTGGTAGCCTACTATTGAAGGCTGGAAGCAATTGTTAAGCTTGGTTTTCAATTTTTGCAAGTGAAATAGGGCTGGAGCAACTTATTTACATCTATAATTGTTTCATTATTCTCGAGTCTTGGGAACCATTTGGCAGACAATGTTTTGTTTCGTCTCATATACCCTTATAAATTGTCTTATGATTGCTTAATTCCAAGATTCTCAATTCAAGTCAGCCTGTCGAATCGCTGTGAGCTTCTATATTTCTGTTCAACATGAAGCTGTTAAATTTGTTCTAGGCTCACTTAGCTTGTTGGGCTCTACTCACTCTTCAAAGTTCAACCAGCTTCTATAGCTCATCAAACCACTCTTATTTCCTTTTAAAAAAGGAATAAAGTTCAAATTCACGAGTAAAATCTAAAATTCAGGTTACACGTGCGTGAGCCAAGATAGTCTTTGAAATATGTCATGCATCTCTCATCAATTGCGTAATAATTTCTTTAAGAAACTTATGTTATCTACCCATTTATTGCCTTCGGATTCAGACAAAATGTTTAGATTCTCTCAAGATTGGATGTCAACAATTTTCTGCCATCGATCTTCAATGCTATTCGTTTGTATGCGCTTCAGCTAGCTATTCTTGACTTTCCTTCTTTAGCTGCCTGTAGGATTTGGGTAAGTTGTGCGTCCATTTGCCCATAACCATAACTAATCCTCCTAATTATACGTTGGAATAATAACACTTTTGGTCCATAAGTTATGGTAAATTTTGTTTTTTTATATATGGTGATATATGACTCAATATATCTAATCGTCAATTAAGTAAAATGGATATTTTTGATCCATTTGTTTAGAAATGTATTATACTTGACTATTTATGAAAATATATTACCATCAAATGTAAAGCAGCAAAGTAAATTTAATACATCATATGACTAATTAAATAGTGTGAAGATTAATAATTGTAGTAAATTTGAAAATATTCGCAAGCAACAAAATCAAAAGTGCACAATTCAATTACTTAAAAATTTAATATATTTAGTAAAATATATAGGGGTTAAATTCAAAATTCATCAAAAATGCTATTAAGTGCTATATGAAATTAGCGCTATCATTATTTCTCTCACAGAAAAAATGTAGAAGAGAACACTTCACTTGTATTGTTTTCATCTAAGGCTATACTTTTGTCGGGCTTTATTGGTAGTATTCAAAATTTTGATATATTTTTATAAATAGATACTCCCTCCGCTTCAAAAGATTATCTTACTTTTCTTATTAGTTTATCACAAAAGAATTGACACATTATATATTTAGAAACAATTTAACTTTATTAAATAATTTAAAGCCATACAAATATCTAAAGCTTGTTTTGAACCACATATTTCAAAAAAATTCTTTTATTATTAAGCTTCGTGCCAAGTCAAACAAAGAAAATCTTTTTGGAACGAGGAGTATATGTTAACCCATATATGTCGTATAATCTTTATATATATAATACTCCCTCCCTCTGTCCCAATTTATATGACATACTTTTTTTTTAATAAAAAAGAATGACATATTTTCTCATTCGACAACAATTTAGCTTTAAATTTTTCCTTTTACACGTAACGATGTGATTTATAATCATATAAATATTTTTGATTTATTTAAACCAAAAGATTTAAAATCTTTATTTATTTCTTAAACTCCGTGCCCAGTCAAACTACATCATATAAATTGGGACGAGGGGGGGGGGGGGGGGGGGGGAGAATAATTTCGACGAAATATTTTGAAGGGAAAAGAGTAAGATTTAGCATTGTACTCCCAGAAAAAAGTTATATTTTCCATTTGTCATACTTTTTTGATATACTAATTTTAGCGTACGTGCGTTGCACGTGTCAATAATGTCACACTCCAACCTTGGTAGGTGGGGTGGCCGGAACCCAGTGTACTAAAGCCTGAGTGTATCAATCCTGATACGTTTAGCATGCTCAACAACATATGGGCCGACAAGGCCTCTAACGAATTTAGCATTGTACTCCCAGAAAAAAGTTATATTTTCCATTTGTCATACTTTTTTGATATACTAATTTTAGCGTACGTGCGTTGCACGTGTCAATAATGTCACACTCCAACCTTGGTAGGTGGGGTGGCCGGAACCCGGTGTCCTAAAGCCTGAGCGTATCAATCCTGATACGTTTAGCATGCTCAACAACATATGGGCCGACAAGGCCTCAAACGAAAGATTACTGATCAAAACACAATCACATGCACTTAGAAAAGGCGCAACCTATATATATATATATATATATATATATATACACACACAACAAGGTAGACAAGGACGATATGAACACTACGAGTCTATTGAATAGGCCGACAAGGCCACACAAAACCACTATACACAAAACAAATGTCTACAAACCTCTAGAGAGTATATCAACCACATCTGGCCGGGACAGGGCTCCGCCATACCCAACTATATACATATATGAAATCGTCATACCTATCAGCTCGCTAGACAACTCCGAAAGAAAGGAGCGTGATAATCCTCATCTTAGTCGACTCACTTACTGCGAGGTATCGTCTGAATCTCTAGCTATACATGCGGGCGTGAAACGCAGTTCCCCAGAAAGGGACATCAGTATGAAAGATGTACTGAATATGTAAGCCAGAACTGTAAACAAATACAATGTGGTACATGAAGCATAAGTTAAAACTGTAACTGAATACATAAATGTAAGATAGGGCAATATAGAAACAACACGTACTCTGAGTGCCTCTGTGGGTCAGAATATGGATAATGAAATATAATCGCGTATATATAACGTCATAGGCCTCTGTGGCCAGCAATATCAATGTCATATCTGTATAAACGGCGCAATAGCGCTATAGGCCTCTATGGACAATATCATCAATCTCATAGTTGTATAAACTGCGTCATAGGCCTCTGTGGGAAATATAGTCATATATATGCATCTAATGACCTCTTAAGGAATATAGAATACTCTTTTGAAGTGACGTAAGATCGTTACACCTCCGACTCCCTTATGAGGGTTACATATTACCTTTCTTTTTCATGTGAAACAATAAGGACAATATGGCGTACAATCGACTTCACCTTCAAGAATGTCATCAGAGAACTTTGCTATGTCAAATTAAGTATGACTCGATAGGATACAAATAGTAGACTCAAACAAAAGCAACTAAGAGCCATAACCAAGTGACAAAATTACGTCATAAATACACTTTTGGCGATTAGGAGTTGAGTATATATTGGATAGCAACTCACAAGTATAGTTTTCTTGTCAATCATGCCGAACGATAGAAAGGTAAGCATTACATACCTTATTAGCAGGGAAACACAATTCCTATGACGTCTCGCTCGTCGTATAAGCGTCAACCTAGACAATTAAGACAATCCTTGTCAATATCTAATCAATGGTTTCATGATTTTGTCGTTGCAACATTTCATCAAACACTTAGCGTGGATACTCTATTCCATCTTATTTTCATGGTACTTGAGCTATTCTTACCTCCTCTGCAACGACACAATATCAACAACACTACAACAATCATACTCCGTAAAATCTAGCCAAAGTTACTCCAAGAATCTCATTAAAACCATCCAACAATTTACACAACAATCACCATGATCAACTATAGAGTTTGTCCTAATTTTTCCATAGATTTCTTTACCAAAAGATCATTCTAAGCTAGGAGAAAATAAGAATGCTAGTAACAACAAGAATCATACCTTAAACTTCCAAGAGATCCTCCATACAAAAGCTCCTTCCAATTCTACAAAACTTTCGAATTGTTTCCGATAATTCAAAGGAGTTTTTGAGATAATCTAGACTTTTTTGAGGGAGAATTCACCTCCAAATCTTGTGGAATAGCTATTCAATGATGTATATACTTTGGGAAAGGGTTTGAGAGCATGCAGGTTTAATTTGGGGCAAAAATGAAATGAAAATGTGGAGGGTTCGAGATGGAGCTTTATATGGAGCAACCCACCACCTCACATATGTGGCTGCATATACGATGCATATTCCCATATACGGTCGTATATGCCACCGTATATGGTGGAAGTGAGGTGGTGGAAGGGTGGCTTTCATCTGTGGCCGAATGGGTTTCGTGGGGCGAAACGTTTAGCATATCATCCAATTTTAGTTAAATCTTGCCGAGATGTGATTTATTTGATCCCAATGACATATAAATATCCATAAACCTTCTTAACATACATTTATATCATAAATGACCCTCAGAACGGGGCTCGAATATTCGGAACGTAAATCAGTTAATCGGGTTCTCCAACGTGCGTGAAATGACGAGTATAACTCAGAATCTTCTGGATGTACTTCCAACTTTGGCCCAAGGTCTTCCTCACCCCTTTTAATGGTCATTATGCTATTCTCATGTTACATTGGCTTGACACGACGTACTCAACGTGAGAATTGTAAGCACGAAAGACATAACAATGTTTTAACTCTCATGACTTTGATTTCCACTTATTAACTTAGGGTATATTCGATACGAAAATTTACAGGATGTAACAAATAAAATATAATTTTTTTACAAAATGAAAAAAATATTGTAAAATAGCAATGGACGTCAAAATAAATGTTACATTCATTTAAATGACAAAATAATGTTATTACATTACCCCAAATGTGGTGTTTGATGCATCTAACCTAATATATTTTTATAGCTATAATTAAATTAAATTATTTTTAAAGTAAAAAATAACTTTTTAAAAATTCAAAACGTACATAAAATAAGGTTAAAACCATTCCTAATTTATTTGATAAACAAAAAAGTTGTCAAAAAGGTTGTGATAAAAGTAGTTTGAAGACAATTTAATTCCTTTTTGAAAAATTATTTCCCATTTATTTATGATAGGATTAGCAGTGTATTTTCTTACTTTTTTTTTATTGGTTATTGTTACTTTAGAAAAAAATGAATTCGGCAGCTATTTTTTTCAGGTATAAGTTCATTTAAATTAAATTAGACACTTTACACTATATTTACAAATATGAATTTTATAAAATAATATGATATTCATGTGTTATTATTCATAGACAGAAAAAAAGTCTTGCACCTAAAATAAGCGGGAAGTGATCAAAATTTGACCCCGTGCAAAAAAATGTGTTACATATTATCAAAAATAATAATAATATTTTTACAAATACGATATATTACATAGTTCAAATAAGAAAGGATTTAATGCATAAAATTTAGTTGAATTGAAGTCCTAAATAATATTAAGAAAATAATTAATTTTTTAAATTTGTATGCCCAAAGCCTTGCATTTAAAATAAGCTAATATTTCGATACATACTTTTTGTTAGAAAACAAAGATACCCCAATCTTTGTTTCATTTTTTTTTTTGTTGAGAAATACGGATATATATGGACAGAAACTAACAACATTTACTGAAGAAAATGAATTCCATGATTTATTTCATCCCAAGTATACAAATATATACAATTCTACATAATCAATTTATGCTATCTCTAAGGATATGTTAATCAATACAATTGATTTAATCATCCTAATTATATGATCCTAATTACAACTTAATTGATATAATGGGATATGATGGAGATAATTAGGGATTGTGTCCCTAATTATCTAACAGTCCCCCAAAGTCTTAATGGGAGGTTCTCATATGTTGAGACTGTCCCTGAAATCATCAAACAGTACGCACGGAAGACCTTTGGTGAAGATATCGGCAATCTGATAATGGAACGGTACATGGAGAACACGGACTTGTCCACGTGCCACATTTTCTCGGACAAATAAGATATCAATTTCAATGTGTTTTGTACGTTGATGCTGGACGGGGTTACCTGATAAGTAAATCGCACTCACACTATCACAATAAACCAACGTTGCTTTTGCAATTGGACAATGGAGTTCTAATAGTAGATTACGGAGCCAGCATGATTCAGCGACCACATTAGCTACCCCTCGATATTCTGCTTCAGCACTTGACCGAGACATCGTCGGCTGTCGTTTTAAGGACCATAAAATGAGGTTGTCTCCCAAAAACACATAATAACCAGAGGTTGAACGACGTGTGTCCGGGAAGACACCACAATCATCATTTGTATTAAGATGAGAGACTCAAAATAGAGGATTTATACAAATGAAAATCAAAATGAAGAGTACCCTTAACATACTGCAGAATCCGCTTGAGAGCCCCCATATGTTCTTTTTTCGGATCATGCATATGTAAACACACTTGCTGAACCGCATAGGAGATATCAGGTCTCGTGAAAGTAAGATACTGCAAGACACATGCTAGGCTGTGGTAATGTGTTGGGTCAATGTATTGAGTACATGCAGAGTTACTCAATTTGGCCTTAGTATCAACCGGTGTGTGTGATGGTTTGCAGGAGGACATACCGACTTTGTCAATGATCTCCTTGGCATATTTCTTTTGACTGAGAAACATACAACCTACATATTGGGTTACAACAATTCCCAAAAAATAATTTAGAGGATCCAAATTCTTCATTGCAAAATCTGCTGCAAAGAGGGACATAATAGACCGGCGAAGTGATGTAGATGAGGCTGTGAGAATGATGTCATCTACATATAGAAGGATATATGCCATGTCGTTTCCCTTCTTATAAATGAACAAGGACTGATCAGACTTGCTGTGTGAGAAACCCAATGTGGATTAAAACCCTGCAAATTTGTTATACCATGCCTGAGGAGCATGTTTCAAACCATATAAAGATTTTTTCAATAGGCAAACATAATCCGGATGTGTAGAGTCTCGGAAATCCAAAGGCTGGTACATGTAAACTGTCTCTTATACATGGCCATGTAAGAATATATTTTTGACATCCAACTAATGAATGGACCAGTACTTTGACAGTGCCAGGCTAAGAACAGTCTTGATAGTTGCTGGCTTAACCACCAGACTGAATGTTTCACCACAATCCATGCCAACCTGCTGAGACTATCCATCACCAACAAGATAAGCTTTGTATCTAGCAAATGAGCCATCAAAATTCTTTTTATGACAAAAAAACCCATATAGACATGATAGTGTTCACATTAGATGGACGGGGCACTAACTCCCACGTCTTATTTTTAATAAGAGCATCAATTTTGTCTAACATGGCAGCTTTCCAATTTGGGTCTGATAGGGCTACTTTGGGATTTTTTTGGAAGAGGTGATGGTTAGACTGAGGACGTTAGGTTAAAATGACATTTGGGCCAAAAAATCCCATGTATGGCACGAGTTTCAATAGTCTGTGGTGGGGGAGTTGGGTTGTCATGTAGGTTATTGGGCCGAGGAGAGGTTTGAGCCAAAACTGACGGGCCAATTACCGCTTGGTGATTGGGCCGGCTCGGGTCAAGGGTTTGGGTCTAAAGTAAAGGTCCTGGGTGCCGGTTTGTAGACACGGGTGATGGAGCAGTGGGCTCCTTCATTTGGGCCTGCCAAACAGGATATGTGGACTGGGCCGAGGCGGACAGTAAAGAGGCAGTGACCTCCTCACCGCGGACTGGCCCTGTCTCATTTTGTGGTTGGGCCGGTATGGTGTAGGGAGTATTTTGGGCTGGTCCCATCTGAGTTTGGGTATTGAGACGGTGTTGTAAAATTGGATGTATTTCATCATCTAGAAAATCATATGAAGGTGGGGATGCCACATGAGAATTAGCAAATGAGAATATAGACTCATCAAAAACTACATGACGAGAGATAATGATTTTCTCGTTCTTTATATCATAATATTTATATCCCCTATGATTTTGTGAGTATCCTAAAAATACACAAGGGGTGGAACGAGTTTGAAGTTTGTTAATGGTTGTGGAGGGAAACAAAGGATATCACAAACATCTAAAAACTCTTAAATGTGTAAAAGAAGGGAGACGATAGTACAACCTTTGTGTAGGTGACACATTGGAAAGTAGTTTGCTAGGAAGAATATTTAAAAGATATGTGGTCATTTGAAGTGCATGATTCCAAAATATTGGTGGTGTGGATGAATGCAAAAGAAGTGTGCGAATCATATTGTTAATCGTTCAAATTTTTCTTTCGGCTTTTTCATTTTGAGGAGATGTATGTGGACATGAAAGACACAAAGACATCCCATTTTGGTGATAAAAATCATTAAATTGAGCATTTAGGAATTCCATCCCATTGTCACATTGAAAACATTTAATGGATTTGTCAAATTGGGGTTTAATAAAAATACTAAATTGTTTAAAAGCGATGAAGGCTTGTGATTTCTTTCCTAAGGGAAATGTCCACATAAAATTCGAATAATCATCCAAAATAAGCATATAATAACAGCAGAACTCAAAACTGGTGATGTCCACAAATCACAATGCATAAGATCAAATGGCATAAACGCATGTGAAGTAGATGACGAAAAAGGAAGTTTAACATGCTTCCAAACACACAAGTTTGGCAAACAGAAGAGTCCAAAAGTTTGTTACAAATAATAAAATTATTCTTCCTAAGAGTATTGAACACCGGTGCTCCTGGGTGTTCCAACCGATTGTGTCGTACGATAGGGGAAATAGCTGCAAATGTTGATGGTTGTGTCACGTGGTTGTTGTAAATAGTAGTGATGGGATACAAGTCCCCAATGCTATTACATCTCATAAGTTGCATCTCCGTTTGAAAATCATTCACAGAAAACCCAAACGGATCAAAATTCACAGAAAACCCAAACGGATCAAAATTCACAGAAACATTATTGTCAGTTGTAAAACGTCGTACAAATACCAAGTTTTAATCAGTTTTGGTGCATGTAAGACTTTTTGTAAGTATAACGGTGGGTGAGGAGGGGGAAGTTTTACCTGACCAATACCACAAATTTGAATTTCTGCTCATTGCCGACAATAATATTTTTATTACTGCTCATATTAAAATAAGACGAGAGATTATCTTGAGATGTCTTCATGTGTGACGTAACCCCTATGTGCATGTACCACAAATCATTTGAAACGTTCAGATTAATGTTGCTCATGGTTTGTTCAATATCGGTTGGAACATAACTTGAGAAATATGATGCATGGGCTGCAAATGCTTGTTGTGGTCGAGGTCCTAAAGGTCCGACTGTCGGTTTGAAGAGGAGGGTCTGGCCCATGACGCGGTGGGGTATGGGCACGGAGGGCAGCCCATTGTGGGGCCCAAGCCCACAATGGGTACTGCCCCCACCGGTTCCCGCCGGACTGAGCTTGCAGCTGCCACTGCCCCTGCTGCTGGTGGTTGTTGTTGCCACAGGCTGGTTGGCCGCCGCCCCTACCCCGTCCCTTTCCACAATTATTTTTTCCTTTGTTATTGTTACAATTTGACCCCATTTTTACCATTGTTGTTGCGATTTCCAGTTCCACTCAAACCAGAATTTTGGGTCTGAAAATCCATGGAAAATGAATTGGTGGAGACGAGGGTTGTTCCGATAGTGGCTGCCCCCGAGGTTGTTTGTTTTGCCTTGCAGTTTTTTCAAGAATTAATCGCGAACGAGCCTCATAAAATGGAGGCAACAGAATTACTTTGTGGAATGAACGTAGCAACCCCATCATAATGTTCATTCAACCTCGTAATTATGTAAAGAAACAACCGTTGATTTGTCACTGGCGCGCCAACGCTGGATAGTTGGTCGGCGAGCATTTTCAACTCTTCACAATAGGTGGAAACGTTTGAAAAATCATCCAACTTGACGTTGGTGAATTGGTTTTCAAGATATACCGCCCTAGAAAGTTTATTAACCTGAAAAATATTTTGTAATCGTTCCCACGCTTGTTGAGCCCTAGAGTCTGGCTCCAAAATAGTATGTAAGATCATTGGAGATGGTGACGTAAATCCATTGAAGGACCATGACATCTAAGCGAGATCATAACTTTTTGTCAACACTAGTGGTGTCTGATGAAGACTCAAAAGGAATGATATGGTCTATTACTTCATATGCGCATCAATGAATTTTGAATAACTCCGCCCACGAGGAGTATTGCCCTTTTTCCATTTCAAGTGTAATTGAAATAAAATTCTTGACGTTGTTTACGTCAAGAGCGGGATATATTTTTTGTTTGTCGGCCATTGATACCCACAAAAATAGTAGAATAAAGGTAGGAGAAGAATAGAATAAGAAAAATAATATGTGAGTGGAGAAGGAACCTTAACCCGAAATTGGTTATCGGCTAGGAAATAATGGAAGGGAGGGCGGTATTAGGTTTGTTGTTTAGGGTTAGCCGGAGTTGGTGTCAGGGTTAGGTTTAGTTTAGGGCGATTTAGGGTTTTTGAGGAAGGGCGGTTTAGGGTTTTTTGAGGGAAACCCTTAGGGTTCCACTTAAACAAACCGGAAAAGGAAGAGAAAGAAAGAAAAAAAATCGAGAAGGGTAAGGCCGAGTAGGGAGGGGTGGGCTAAATTAATTTGTGGCTCTTGATACCATGAAAAAATGAATTTCATGATTTATTTCATCCCAAGTATATAAATATATACAATTCTACCTAATCAATTTAGGCTATCTCTAAGGATATGCTAATCAATACAATTGATCTAATCATCCTAATTATATGATTCTAACTACAACTTAATTGATATAATGGGATATGATGGAGATAATTAGAGATTATAACATTTACTAATCTATTAATTTTAATGTAATCCTTTTGACCCTAAACGTTTTTTCATTCCTTTGCAAGAATTGTTAGTTATTTTTTCTCTCTAATATTATGTTTTTTTCCCTACAACTTCATTTATGCTTTTTTGAAATATAAACTTGCAATTTCGTTTTCATTATTTTACTTGGTACTATTTTATTTTTTATTTGTATTTCATACTATTTGGTAAATGCATTTTTTTGTTTGGCACAAGATGCCTACGTGAATTGGTATAATGGGTTAATATATAATTTGGGTGATAATTTTGTAAAATGATTATTGTAATTTAGTATGCCTAAGTGAATTGGTATAATGGGTTAATAACTTAGTATCTAGTGTGGTGGTAATTTTTGTAAAATGATTATTGTAATTTTAGTTTGCACTGTAAAAATATCCAAATACAATTAATTTTAAAATATACCCGATTACGATAAAAAAAAAAATAGTAACAAAATTTAGACAAATATCTCTAACGATTATGAAAATAAAAAAGCACCAACCTTTCTTTGTCTTCAACTATGTGATATATGATAGTCAAGGCCTTTGATGTAGCAAGGTAGAAGAAAATCAAAAGGTTTTGCAAGAAAAATTATTATGCCATGAATCAACCAAATCTCTAAAAATAAGAAACACCGAATCATCAATTGCACATCTAGCTACCATGTCCTTAATTAACCTATGTAAATTATATGATAATCTATATTACATTAAAAGTACGAAAGGTCTTATAAATGTTGATTGAATTTTTTGTCCTTCATTAAAAGACTCTACAATAGACAAAATTATCATTTACTATTTTTTTCATTAAATATATGAGTAAATTAATAATTTTTTAATATTTATTTATAAATAGACATTTAATTATTCCCCTAATATTTAGGACTTCAGAACCAACTAAATTTTGGTTATTAAATTCTAAAGTCATTTGCATGTATAAATCTTATAGGATTCCTTCTTATATTCGTTTACATTAGGAACTCTACTACTATTAGTAGTGTACCTTTTGCCTAATAGATAAGACTTTGAGTTCAACTATGAATTTGTCATTTCAAGGACATTTGATCAAAATTAGACTAAACTATGATTTGTATTCAATAAAAAATCTACAATGCACAAACATATGTATTCAATAAAATCTTCAATGCCAAATATTAGATTTTCGTCAAACAGGTTTATAAAGACAGTGTAGAAAATTAGCTCGTAAAAATTCTTATTTAACCTCTTCTTTTTTCTGAAAGAGATGAATTATTATCTAGTTAAGCATATCGGATATTGCTGCGAGGACGGTCACATATTACTGGTCATGATTTTGATGGGCATCACCCAAGAATTAATAAAACGTTTGATAGCTAGCATATTGTATACTCATACTTCACAACTCAATAATTTTATAATACAATTATCATATAATTAGACATAACTTACACTTTACACTATATTTACAACAATGAATTTTACAAAACAATATGATATTCATGTGTTATTATTCGTAGACAGAAAAAGTCTTACACCTAAAATAAGCGGGAAGTGATCAAAATTTGACCCTATGCAAAAAAATGTGTGTTGTATATTATAAAAAAAACAATTTTTACAAATACGTTATATTACATAGTTTAAATAAGAAAGGATTTAATGCATAAATTTTAGTTGAATTGAAGTCCTAAATATTAAGAAATTAATTAATTTTTTAATTTTTATGCCCAGAGCCTTGCATTTAAAATAAGCTAGTATTTGGATACATATTTTTTGTTAAAAAACAAAGATACCCCAATCTTTGTTTCTAGCTTTTTTTGAGAAAATACGGATATATATGGACAGAAACTAACAACATTTACTAATCTACTAAATTTAATGTAACCTTATGACCCTAAACATTTTTTCATTCCTCTGCAAGAATTGTTAGTTATTTTTTCTCTCTAATATTATATTTTTTTCCCTACAACTTCATTTATGCTTTTTTGAAATATAAACTTGCAATTTCTTTTTCATTATTTTACTTGGCACTATTTTATTTTTTATTTGTATTTCATACTATTTGGTAAATGCATTTTTTGTTTGGCACAAGATGCCTAAGTGAATTGGTATAATGGGTTAATATCTAATTTGGGTGATAATTTTGTAAAATGATTATTGTAATTTAGTATGGCTAAGTGAATTGGTATAATGGGTTAATAACTTAATATCTAGTGTGGTGATAATTTTTGTATAATGATTATTGTAATTTTAGTTTGTACTGTAAGAATATCCAAATACAATTAATTTAAAAACGTACCCGATTACGATAAAAAAAAATAGTAACAAAATTTAGACAAATATCTCTAACGGATTATGAAAATAAAAAAGCTCTAACCTTTCTTTGCCTCCAACTATGTGATATATGATAGTCAAGGCCTTTGATGTAGCAAGGTAGAAGAAAATCAAAAGAACATGCAAGAAAAAATATTATGCCATGAATCAACCAAATCTCTTAAAAATAAGAAACAACAATCATCAATTGCACATCTAGCTACCATGTCCTTAATTAACCTTTGTAAATTATATGTTAATTGTATTATAAAAAGAAATAAAATCTAAAAAAAAAAACTATTGATTGTGTATGAGTATACTATATGCTAGCTATCAAACCTTTTATTAATTCTTGGGTGATGCCCATCAAAATTATGACCATTAATATGTGATCGTCCTCGCAGCAATATCCGATTTTCTTCACCAGATTTGAATTTAAAGCTGCCTCAAATAGTTCATTTCTTTCTAAAAAAAGAAGAGGTTAAATAAGAATTTTTGCAAGCTAATTTTCTACACTATCTTTGCAAGCTAATTTTCTACACTATCTTTATGAACCTATTTGACGAAAATCTAATGTTAGTGCATTGAAGATTTTATTGAATACATATGTTTGTAGTTTTTTTTATTGAATACAAATCATTTTTTAGTTTAATTTTGATCAAATGTCCTTAAAATGACAAAATCATAGTTGAACTCAAAGTCTTATCTATTAGGCAAAAGGTACACTACTAATAGTAGTAGAGTTCCTAATGTAAACGAATATAAGAAGGAATCCTATAAGATTTATACATGCAAATGACTTTATAATTTTTTTAAAAGGCAGCTCGGTGCACTAAGCTTCGGGGAAGGGCCGGACCACAAGGATATTGTATGCATGTGATCCGGCCCTTCTCCGAACCCCGCGCATAGCGAGAGCTTAGTGCACCGGATTGCCTTTTTTTAAAAAAAAAATTATAAAGTCATTTGCATGTATAAATCTTACAGGATTCCTTCTTATATTCGTTTACATTAGGAACTCTACTACTATTAGTAGTGTACCTTTTGCCTAATAGATAAGACTTTGAGTTCAACTATGATTTTGTCATTTTAATAACCAAAATAGTTGGTTTTGAAGTCCTAGGGAAATAATTAAATATTTATTAATAGTAAAAATTAATTAAATTATTAATTTATTTAAATATTTAATGAGAAAAATAGTAAATAACAATTTTGTCTATTGTAAAAGCTTTTAACGAATGAGCAAAAAATTCAATCAATATTTCTAAAACTGTTTGTATTTTTAATATAATATAAATATAGATTTACACTTTCCATCCTACTTTGGATTCATATTTACCCTTAAACCGTTAACTCCCTTGTCCCCACCTTTAATATTGTACATGGCGTCTACATGAATATAATTTCTCTCAAATTAAATTGGATCAAAATAAAACCAGACCCATCCGGCCACCGTAAATACTCCAAATCCAAACCGACGATTCCATTCTCTCATCTCTCACTCCAGACAAAACAACTCACCTAAGCGATTCCAAACCAACTATCTTGATAACTTGTTTTGAGTTTACCTTTTTCCCTTTTTTATTTATTTATTTATTTTTAAGTAATTATTTTTTTGTAACTAAAAAAAATAATTGAAATCATTTGAATATATTGCTATTAATATTTTTATTCTTTTACTTTTCAAATCATTATCTTTTTGAGACTAAAATAAATTGTTGGAATTATTTAAATATATTACTATTAAGAAAAGTGTGCGAATGTTCATAGTAATTAGTACGTATTATTCGTTTCAACATGAAAACTATTTTTGTTTTATCACAAAAAAAAATTAAGTACATTATAATATAGTATACGATATATAATAAGTATTAAGATATTGTACTATTGTATACATTTATAATATTAAGTATATTCTATACAACATATAACATTGATATAATATTAAGTATTTTGTGTTATCGTATACATTATTTAATATTAAATATATTATATACAACATATAACATTGATATAATATTAAAGATATTGTACTAGTATATACATTATATAATATTAAGTATACTATATACAATATATTGACTATTTTAATGATATAAAATAACATACACACACACACATACATATTTATATATATATATATATATATACTTTTCTTATACCATATATCATATCTTTTCATGTAGTTTTCTTAGTATTATATATTCAAATAATTTCTTTTATAAAAAAGAATAATTGCATCAGTCATCAAGCGTATTAAAAAAAATAAAGAGTAGGAAACGAAAGAAAAAAATATTTTAAAAACGATAGATGTATGAGATTTAAAGCTGATTTTGTTTTGTTAGAAAAGTATATTCCCTCTCATGCCTTTTTTATACTTTGGGGAAAAATGATTATTGAAAGAAAGAGAAAGTAAATTTGAATATACATTTAAAGGTAATAACTTTTAAAATTATGTGTTATTGATATTTTAGGAAGGTAAGAAGTTATATTTTTGTAATTAAAAAGTTAAAATTTTGAATAAGTTATATTTATATAATTTTTAGAAAATAATTATAATCTTTTTAATTATTATTTTAAAAAGGTATATTTATGTGATTTTTCCAATTTTGTGAAAAATTAATATTCATATAGGCGTCATATATATGACACGTAGAGTTAACAGTCTGAAGGTAAATATAAACTCAAAATAAAATAAGAAGAATAAATATATATAAAAAAAGGTACAACTAATGGCAAATTTAATTTTATCTCCAAGAATACATGGGCAAATGTTATCTTTTTCCCTTGACCATCTAGGATGAAGGGAGTAGAGGTGAAACGTGGATTGCCAACTTCTGGCGTGTCCGCACGAGCTTAAACTCTTAGCTAGGGATGGCAACGGATAGGATCTGGACCGGATCCTATTAGATCCAGATCCAGATCCGTTTTTCATATCTGAATCCAGATTCGGATCCAGATCCATTGGGTTCATAAAAATCATATCCAAATCCGGATCCATCGGATCCACCGGGTCCACGGATCGGATCTGGATCCGCATGTAAAAAAATTTGCCTCGCTAAAAATGTAACCTTGTTAAGAATTTTTTTTTGAACTGACAAACGATTTTTACTTAGCTAACAATTTACTGTGTTTCAATTTTGAAATGTTCATATGAGATATTTTGTTCGTTGTCACGTTTTGATTGTGAGCTATTAATTGAAAATGTTGGACAATGACAATAGTTGTGGAAAATGCTGACTAGTATTTCCACAATACTGAACTTGCATGTGCTTGTGAATATAATTTTAACTACTTGTTTATGGAGATGTTAGTCATTCACTAATATAACATTGATTTTATTATCGAAGTTACCTCTTTATTTTTTGGTTTTTGAGTTAACACGGGGATAAATTAAACTTGTTTTGAGAATAAAACTTGCAAGGATGTGCTTAGCAATTTTAAGAAAATACTTATAAAATTACATTCTAGGTTATGAATATATTTAATAAAAAACGGATCCACGGGTCGGATCTGGACCGGATACGGATTTCAAATACAAGATCCAGATCCAGATCCGATCCGTCAGAAACGGATCCGGGTCCGTCGGGTCCAAATTTTGAAGATCCATATCCTATAAAACGGATCTGGATCCACCGGATCCAGGATCCACTGCCATCTTTACTCTTAGCATGCATTCGCACGTGTCTTTTCCCACGTTATCCGGCCCCACCTTCGTCCACAATTCGAAAAATCTTGCTACCCCACTAGATATTTCCAATAACCAAGTAAATACTTAAATAGCCATCTTTATTTGATTTTATTAATCACAATTATCTAACATGATTTGGCGTAAAGAATAAGAACACATACAAGTATTTTTCCGTGGGCAACCTTTTGTTTCCTCATGTTATATATGCTTATAAAAACTCGTCCAAAATTAATAGTGGTCTGTGTTTTTGATAAATATACACGGTATATGCCCACGGTTTGGGCTATTAATTTAATATTGTTTGTTGTAATATTTTAGTGTAAATATTACATTATTAGAATTGTACACTTACCATAATTGTATAGTTAGTGTCCAAGTAGAATAAGGTTTTAGGAGTAGAATAGAAATAAGATTTTCCTATTATGGAAATTGTAAATTGTATATATACTCTTTCATTAATGAGAATAATCAAGGGGGTTGTAAATTGTTCTATGCTTACACTCGAAGAAGCCGACTTGGCAAAAAAGGCGGCTACTGGTGCTAGTCCCGTAGACATGATGACCGAGTCCAATTTTCTTCCGTTCGAGTCCAACAACTCGGGCCAAAACCGCAACAACGGTGACGGCAAAAAGAGTCAGAATCGGAAAAATAATGAAAAAAATCACGGCGGCACCACAGGTGGCAGCCGGAACAGTGGTAGTGGCGGTGGTGCCCCTCAAGTCAGTCAGCAACAACAATTTTGGGCCTCGCAGTGGCAGTGGACCATCCATTTTGGGCCTAACAGTGACGGGTTTCCAGCTTACTACCCGGGAACTGGGGCCCAAATTTTCAACAACCCAGGCCCAGTTTTTAGGGTCCAGTCTCAGGTTTCAGGCCATCTTATGGGCCGGGGCAACAGGCCAGCGTGCTTGGGCCTCGGCCCCCGCAGGCCCATCATGTAGCGGACCCCACACCAACCGACATTGAAGCTGCCATGCACACACTTGGATTAAAACCACAAGATCCGAACTGGTATATGGACACCGGAGCCACGACCCACATGACGTCCGACTAAGGTACTCTCTCGTCTTATTCCAATTTGAGCTGCCCTCGTGGCATAATTATTGGTAATGATAATTCAATTCCAATTCGTGGTTATGATCATAAAACATTATCGCCCCTCATCCACCACTTATCTTAAAAAAATACTCTTCACGCCCCCAAATTGATTAAAAATTTAGTGTCTGTCTGAAAATTCACCATTGATAATGCTGTGTCTATTGAATTTGATCCATTTGGGTTTTATGTGAATAATCCATCTGGTATTAATATTATTCGGTCTATGTGGATTTTTGCTCATAAAGACAATTCAGACGGTTCATTTGCAAGGCATAAGGTTCGGCTTGTGGGTGATGGTAAGACTCAGCAGGTTGGTGTGGATTGTGGTGAGACGTTTAGTCTGTGGTCAAGCCGGCTACCATTCGCATTGTGCTCAGCTTGGCTCTTTCGAAAGCATGGCACATTCATCAGTTAGATGTGAAAAATGCTTTCTTACACGGTGATCTCAAGGAAACAGTCTATATGCATCAACCCTTGGGGTTTAGGGATCCCAATTATCCTCATCATGTCTGTCTGTTGAAAAAGTTATGGGCTTAAGCAGTCTCCACGGGCCTGGTATAAGAGGTTTGCCGACTATATTTCGACTATTGGATTCACTCACAGCACGTTGGATAATTCATTGTTCATATATCGTCGTAGTTCTTTCTTGGCTTATATATTATTATATGTGGATGATATTATTTTGACTGCCTCTTCCGATGCCTTACACCAGTCTATCATGACAATGCTCAGTTCTGAGTTTGCTATGAAAGACTTGGGGCCATTGAATTATTTTTTGGGGATTGCTGTCTCTCGTCATGCATGTGAATTGTTCTTATCACAAAGGAAGTATGCAGCCGAGATCATTGAGAGGGCTGGGATGTCATCTTGTAAGTCCACTTCTACTCCGGTTGATACTAAACCCAAATTGGGTGCTGCAGTTGACTCCCCTTACGAGGATCTGACTCGATATCGCAGTCTTGCAGGGGTCCTTCATTATCTTACGTTCATGAGACCAGATATTACATATGCCTTACAACATGTGTGTTTGTTTATGCATGATCCCAAGGTTGAGCACATGAATGCGCTCAAACACATTATTCGGTATATCTAGGGGACACTTGACTATGGCTTTCATTTATATCCGTCATCGACGTCTAACTTGTCTCGTATACTGATGTTGATTGGGGTTGCTGTCCGGACTCCAGACGGTCTACGTCTGGCTATTGTATGTTTCTTGGTAACAACTTGGTCTCATGGTCTGCGAAACGTCAGTCGACTTTATCCCGCTCCAGTCCAGAGGCCGAGTATCGAGGGGTAGCCAATGTGGTCTCTGAATCATGTTGGTTACGTACTCTGCTTTTAGAGCTTCATTGTCCTATTCAGAAAGCGACTTTGGTTTATTGCGATAATGTTAGTGCCATCTACCTTTCTGGTAATCCGGTTCAGCACCAGCGCACTAAACATATCGAGATGGACATTCACTTTGTTCGCGAAAAGGTCGCTCGTGGACAAGTACGCGTCTGACATGTCCCTTCCAGGTATCAAAATGCAGACATCTTTACAATGGGTCTTCCCTCGGTCCTTTTTGACGATTTTAGGAATAGTCTCAGCGTATGAAGATCGTCCGCTATGACTGTGGGGGTGTGATAAATATACACGATATATGCCCGCGGTTTGGACTACTAATTTGGTATTGTTTGTTGTAATATTTTAGTGTAAATATTACATTATTAGAATTATACACTTACCATAATTGTATAATTAGTATCTAAGTAGAATAAAATTTTAGGAATATGATTATCCTATTATAGAAATTATAAATTATATATATATTATTTTATTAATAAAAATAATCAAGGAAATTATTTCGTTCAGTTTTAACAATCAAATCTAAGATTCCTTTGATTTTTAAAAGTCAAAAAGTCTGTGGTGTTTGGCATAAATTCCAATTTCAGGGTTTGGTTTATGGTTTTTGAAATTTGTTTTGCATTTTCATTTTGGTTAGGTAACTATAAACGGAATCTTTTTAGTACTGGTTGTTTGGATCTTATAATTAGAGAGTGCTACCTTTTTTTTTAAACTTAAATTCTGTTTTATCTTTACGTTTGACTTCAAAATAAATTAGTAGCAAGTAAAGACATTTAATTGACGCTCTTACTTTTTTTACTTAATAACTGCATCAAAATATTCACAAAGCTTTAGTGTAATTACTGAGGGAGGAAGATAAAAAAATTAAATTTGAAGGATTTGATGTGCGTTTAAGGTTTTTAGTATTTAAATTAACTATACTTTTGAAGTTAAGGCTTTAAATTTAATATTTTCATTAAAAAAATCTAGTAAATCTATTCTCTGCATCAAAATATTAAATTAGGATAAGCTCGCTGCTCAAAAGCTACTTCCGCTACCAATATCCTACAATGGATCAATCAAAAATTCAGAACTGAGACCAAAGTATCTGATTTTTATTGTAGTCATAGAATCTCTTCATCTGTTTATCATTCCAATGTCAGGCTACTTTCTTTTATTTTTTTGGTCCAATGGGGAAACATGTATATATGATGGAGTACTGTATGCCCAAAACATACTTTTGAGAGTAGACGATTCTCCTTGCTTTCCAAGACACATATACAGAGTCCAAATTTATGTGATAAAATGTGTAGCCGTATAAATCCGATCCTTTCTTTTTCTTTATTCAACTATCAAAGCTTTTTATAATGCAAAAGGTCTAAATTTAGTGAAGTGGGCAAAATTGTTCTAGATTAATAGTTGGGTCAAATATACCTTTATTATTACAAGATTCATCCAAATATGTATTTATTCACTAACGATGGTACCTTACCTTTTGATACATGAACCTTTTTTTATAATGAAAAATAATAAAATTAGTTTCCTTGAGAAATGGTCCAATCGAGATAAAATGTGCTTGGGATAATAAGGAATCGAGATGAACTAGTTCGTCAATCTATCCCCAATAATGATAGAACTATGGATTTGATCTACAAATTGACACTTAGGTTTATCCTTTTGGGATATGTAGCTCTATGAATTGTTGATTTGAACAAAGACAAGTTTGATATTTTATCATTGAATTTAGAATTAGCGTAATCTTATAATAAATATATTTTAATTATTTTTATATAACTATATATATAATTCAAGCTGAAAGTAATGAATTTCAGTTGAACAATAAAGCCCGTGCTAGATCACCTTCTGCTTTTGAGTTATTTGTGGTCATTTTTCTAGTCCAAGTAGAAGGTAGCCGTTCTAATCCAAAAAGAGTTGAATTATTCCAATTGTATTATCAGAAGGCAATTAGAGGATTCAAATTAATACTTCTTTTATGAAAATATAGCATTGTTATAGGGGAAAATTTGTATAAAGATAATTGTAGGAATTATAATATGACATGTGGAGCACGATGCTGAGTCAGGACCACGTCAGCTTAATGCACTACCGATTAGGTATGAGTGGTATCGGGAGCGACACAAGAATAACTGGTACCGGTAATACAGAAGACTGAGCCGTTTGAATTGTAACGGGTGACCGTTATCAAACCGGTCATACGTCTTTCAATGGAGCTTTAATGACATTTATTGAGATATTGATTATCCAATTATTATAACATTCATTCTCCTGTATTAATGAGTGCATATTTCATGGGTTTTGTACCCGTGTAGCTCATGTATAAACATGACATGTTATTCCATTGTAACCCATCATATTCTAGTTATTACAAGATACTGGTTGATATTTTCTTGATTTCTGTGCTTTCATACAAGTTATCAAAGCTCTGCCCAGAAGCTGTGTCAAGACTCAGGCTAATCATTACTTTACTTAGTTTTATTGTTATTTGTTTTCAGTATAATTCATCTAGAATTCTTGTATAACGTGTCAAGATCCACATGTCCTTGATCACGTATACAAATGCAATTGTACCGCTTTACGGATAAACAGTTTGGCGCCCACCGTGGGGCCTGGATAATTGTGGTGTCATAAGTGACCCCTTTACTAATCTAATTTTTTCTTTAAGTCTTGTTCTTTGTTCAAATATGACAAATGACATGAATAGGAGAAAATAGTCACAACATTGGGGATAACACAAACAATATTGGGTCGGATGGTTTGCCAATAGGAACCACGATGCCCGAAGACCCAATGCATACAGACGGAGTCACTTTCGGGGATGGCCAAACTCAACATGGAGATGTTCCCACTGACGAAACACCTGAAGAAGCCATATATAATATTAGGGCTTAGAATGTTGTGACGAGTGAACAATTGGAGCGTCTGAATCGATTTCAAGAGGAGTTCATGTCCAAAAATGTCGGCAGTACTCTAACAGAAGAATCGGTGCCTCTACTGAATGCACATGTAGAAACTGGTAATGATCAAGGAAGATCAGGAAACTATGGTTCAAAGAGCGAAGACACCCTGAAAACTCGTTTCAAGAAAAGGTCTTGAAGGACATGACAAGCAAAGTTGATACAAATGCAGAGAAGGTGAAAAAAATTGCCCAGGAGTTCCGACATCAGTTTAGTTAAATACAGAGGGCTCCTCCCATGAAGGCCATAAAGGCCTAATGGGGAGAAAGAATTCATGAGACACCTAACCGAGATTGGTGACAGATCTCGGTGGAGCTCCATTTCATTTCCATTAGGGCGGATGCATTCCCATTGCAATAGCGGCGGAGGGTGACTCATGGTCGCAACGGTTCTTCCATGTCAACTTAGTTGATTGACGGTCCGGATGCAAAAAAATACATTCAATTGGTTTATAAGTCAGAGGTTGCGCCCGAACTGATCCCTAAAAGGTTCAAAATTCCATTTGTAGCCAAATACGACGGAACTACTAATCCACATGAGCATATAATGTCTTATACTACGGTCGTGAAAGGGAATGATATGAGAGAACATGAAATAGAATCGGTTCTGATAAAAAAGTTTGCGAAAATACTTAGTAAGGGAGCTTTGACATGGTATTCACAACTCCCTGAGCATTCAATCAGTTCGTTCACCCAGCTCGCCGACATGTTCATAAAGGCTCATGCAAGGGCTCGAAAGGTGAAAACACGCAAGTCAGACATTTTTCGCATCGCACAAGGAAAAACAAAACTCCTTAGGGACTTCGTTACACGGTTCTAGCAGGAACGGATGTTGTTGCTCGTAATCCCGGATGAATGGGTTGTAGAAGCTTTCACAAAGGGTTTGAACCCTTCAAGTTCATATGTTTCACAAAAGCTCAAGAAACATCTCTTGAAATTTCAGGCTACAACTTGGGAAGGCGTGCACAACTGGTATGCGTTCAAGATCCGAATCGAGGATGATATGCTTGGATCTAAAGCCGGGAGTATCTTTGCAAAGCATGATAAAGGAACCAATCGAAATTCCTCGAAAAACCGCTACCAACCTTATCCTACCCCCGAAAAATATAAAGATGAACAAAGTTTTCGCTCTTTTAAAAAATCAAATAACAAGGGAGGTTCCGGATAAAGCAATCAAAGATTGGTGAATTCTAATAAAGGTAACTCATCTAAGGGTACCGGGTACCCAAAATTATCTGAGTACAACTTCAACATTGATGAAGAGCAAATGGTGGCGGTGTTGAGAACTCATCCAGCATTCCGACCACTAAAATTGCTGCAGTCAGATCCTAATAAAAGAAATCAGTCTAACTGGTGCAATTTTTATGACACTCACGGACACAAAACTACAGATTGCAGACACCTACGAGAAGAGGTGGCATGTATGCTAAGCAGGGGCCACCTTTGGAAATATTTAAGTGAGAGAGTTCGAAATAATTATGAGCGGGGACCACCCGCAAAAGATAAGTCAAATCCGGCTGCACCACCTCATGTTATAAACATGATATATGACAGATCAATGATTGCCGCTACATCTTTCACTGCGGCTAAAAAGACAAAAATCTTTGTGACCCGAGAAAAGAGGTTCCAGGAGATACCTGACAAACATATTATCACGTTCACTGAAGAAGATGCAGTCAGTGTAATTTTTTCTCAAAATGATGCACCGATGGTCATAGTGCCTATCGACTGCTTTCAGATGTAAAGAGTTCTAATTGATCCCGGGAGCTCAGCTAATATAATTAGGCTGAAGGTGGTAAAAGAAATGAATATGTCAGGCAAGATAGTTTTGACTGCCAGAACCCTTTTTAGGTTTAAACATGTTAAGTGAGACCACAAAGGGAGAAGTGGATCTACCGGTGGATGCGGTGTGAGTTATTAAATTAACAAAATTCTATGTACTCGATGTGGACATGAGGTGTAATACAATATTCAGAATATTGTGGATACATGATATGGAGGCGGTCCCATCAACATTACACATGTTGGTTAAATTCCTTATATCATAAGGAATTCAGCAAATCCGAGGTGAACAACCCACGGCCAGGGAAATGTACGTCATAGAGGAATCAGATGTGGTGGTAATCCCAAATAGCAATTACAGAAAGCGAAGCCGGTATCAGAGGATGTTTACCAGGTTCTGCCGAAAGAATCAATAGTAGTCTATCCGCAGGAGGAGTTTTCTTACCGGTACCAAGTACCCAGATACTTTCAGGTACCGAATGATCAGATGCCACTAAGTTCACTATAGAGTAATTGGAGCAGATTGCACTACATCTAGAAATTCTAGAAAGAAATATATACCTGGGCACTAGGCTAACCCCGGAGCTCAGGGATTTAATTCTTAAATATCTTATCTCTAACATTGATTGCTTTGCATGGTCTCATAAAGATATGAAAGACAAATCCAGAAGTCACAACTCATAAGTCGGGCCTGGATCTCAGTTTTCAATCGGTATGGCAGAAAAAGCAGTTGATAGCCAAACTCCATAACAGGTTTATTAAAGAAGAGGTAGCTCGGCTACTCAATATAGGGTCAATCAGAGAGGTTAAATACCCTGAGTAGTTAGCAAACATAGTTGTAGTACCTAAAAAGGGAAACAAATTTAGAATGTGCATTGATTACAAAGATTTAAATAAAGTATGTCCTAAAGACTTGTTCCCGCTATCGAACATAATCGATGCTATGGTCGGGCACAAGATAATGAGTTTTATGTGATGACCCATTTGGCCGTCACCGAGTTTCCTCACCTCGTGACGAACTCATCCTTATCAAATTGTGCCCGACAATCGTATGCAGGGGAAATTTAGCCAAATGGACCCTTAGTTAATTTAAGAAGGGAATTTAAAATTGGATCAGTGCAAATAAAATAAGCCTCGCCTCAGGGGGGATGTGGGTGGACCACGCCTGTGATTCGGCCCTAGCATGTCCTCCATCCTCCATGGTGGATGGATTAAAATTCCTTGTAGTCCGTACTCGCGGAAAGTGGTGCACCGCTGCGGGTTTGCGCCAGCGGACAAGGCGCGCCCCAGCGAGAAAGTGTTGGGCAAACCTTGTATTTAAAGCCTATTTCGGAATTGGCCTCATTTTTCACCTAACATACTTTCCATAGCCGACCATTAGGGCAAAATTTTAGAAGAATCCTATGGAAACTTGGGGAAGGTAAATACCAAACCTCAACATCTTCTTTTTCTCTAATTAATTACTTTATTTAGTAGTGCTTGATTCTAGGGTTTAATAAATGGGAAGTTCTTAGATTGTAAAATCAAATGTGGGTTGATAGGTTAAGTCTTGAGCTTGAAAGTTGGGAGATGAAGGTTGTTAATGACTTATTGTGTTAAAGGACCTTAAGCTTCAGGCGTTCATCAATGGTGAAAACCTAGAAGACTAGTTGTAGGAAGATGGGTTTAAATGATTCTACTTGAGATTTATTGGTTAAAATGGATATTATGGGTAGATTTGATTAATGTAAGCTTGGATTGTCTATAGATAATAACCTAAGGGCTGGAATCTTCCATGTCTAGTTAAGGAGTTGATTATTGAGAGCTAGGGTTTAGGCCTAATATTGGGAGTTTTACATTACACGGCGAAATTGATCGATACCTTAGCTAAATTAGCATTTGGGAAGTAGATGAGAACCTTTAAAACGTTGGATTGCCTATTCGCTAATAAATTACCATTTTATTCTTTTGCCATAGTTGAGTTAGAATCAAAGGATAGTCTAAAGGTTTGGGTATTTCTAGTGTCCATTTTAACTTATATTTTCCATGATTGGCTAGACTTCGAGTACTACCTCGGTCCTCGGAAAGGCAAGGCTCCAGAAGCCTCTACAGCCCGCCCCCCCCCCTTAGGGGAGGCCGACCAAGAGCAAGGAACCCTCGGCGTCGACAGCTTAGGCACTTCTGACGCGCGGACGGGGAAAGATCCCTTAGAAAGTCAACAATCTTTTTCTGCGAGTGAAAACCCTCAAAAACAAATGAGAAGGGATCCTTATGTTCAATTAGTTGAGGACGCACAACAAAAAATTATCAAAATCCATGGTGTAATGGACGAATTGGAAGAAGAAACGTCTTCCATGGACAATGTGGATGAGATCATAAGGAAGTTCTCAAATTAGCGTCGAATCCAAAGTTCCTCTTCCTCCTATAAGGAAGGCGATTTGCCGACAGAACCAGAATGAACCGCCATCGTAAAAGAGGTAAGAAAAGAGTTTGCAATATCGAGAATGAAACTTATGATCTTTTAGTTGAGGGGCCCTTCACTTGAGCTAATTCCGGCTTTCCAGCGGAGGCTGCAAATGTGTTGATATTAACCCAGAGAGCAGTAGGCTAAGAGGGAAAGGGAAAGAGTGGACTTAGATCCGATGCCATTGATTCTGTTGGAGGAAGGGCTACAACAAAAGGAAAGAGAATTGCTTTTGTTGAAGAAGCAACAATAAAATAAGCTCTTGCTCACCGAATCCCTTTCAGGTGCAGATGAATATGATGTTTAGCTTGGGACTAGGGCTTATGATCCTTCTATTAACGGTAGAACAAAAATAACAAAGTTGTGAACTCATGGTCAATTGGCTTTAAAGAGTCGTAGACCATTGCTTTAAAGACGGGATGTAATCTTTCTTTCTGATCCTAAGTTGTGAACTCATGGTCAAATGGCTTCTGAGGTGGGCCTTCCCTTCTCTATGGTGGTACTGTGAAAACGGAGATTGCTTGTCCTGCTCGAGCCATTAAGGAGGGAGCTGGGGGAGAGGAGTGACTCCTTACGCTGGGACCTCTTGGCTCTAGTGATTGGTCGGCAGAGGGTGCTTGGGATGACCGAGATTAGTGGATTCCTTTTTTTTATGCTTTTCTTTAGTTTTGGCTTTCCTGTAGCACTTTTCACTAACTCTTTTTCTTCATTAAAAGGCTTTACAAGCCGCAAACATATAGACAGGGAGTGTTATCCCTAAAAAAGAAAAAAAGATCTATTTTAGAACTATGCCTTACTTAGTTAAATCCTACTAGAAGAGCAGTAAGTGGCCTACATTGAGTAGGAATAAGGCAATATCCCCTCGTTGCCTAGGAGCTCTTGGAGGCATTACCCCCATCACATTGGAGTTGACGGTCCCAGTCTTTTCGGTTTGCGTAGGAGTTCTTCCTTTTGCTCCATCGAATGCACTGAGAAAGGTAGCTGTGAGGAATAAAGAGTGTTTTATGTGGCATTTGATTCCATTCTTGCTAACAGTTGATTCTATAGATTCTCAATCAACGGGCACGCAAAACAACGACACCAACGAATATTGTCACACCGGTTACGAGAACAGCTATAAGAGTATGAGGGAATTCAATACCAATTGCAGTTTTCTAGGACATTTGGGATTTGTCTTGTAAACAAACCTTCCTTCCCTCACATCTGATTCAATAGCACTGGTATTTCCTCCAACACCATCCACCGCGGATACGATAAATGATTCTATGCCATCCTCTTTCCTTCTTATATATCTCCTTCAATAAGATAGTTCTACTTCCGGTGCCGGAGGAAAGGTAGTTTCAGAGTTCGAGATGTCTGAGCTTGGGGGTTGCGCTTCTCTAATGTTAGAATAAAGCTGCCCACATCATGCGTCTTTTTTGATGGCTAGATGCGTAAGTCAAGGTTCACGCTTGGGCCCTTGACGAGTACTTTGATTTTAGTTAGACCATAAGTGCTAAAGGGCATAGAAAGATATTACGGAGGAGTGTCATACACATCCATCGGCAATTGCAGATAGAGTAGCAGATCAAAATCCGGAAGCAGGGGTGGGAGGATAATCTGACCCTAGCATGATCCTCTACCGGACCAAGTTGGTAGAGAGGGTTGGACCAATCGAGGGAGGGAGTGAGGATTTCAACCGGACCGGGGGTGGGTCAGGTTGAGTTGTATTTGCCGAGGCAAGGTTGGACCGGAATCAACAAAGATTGGTGCTGCGAGGGCGAAGCGAAAATCACTCTGTGCCACTTGCTGCGCGAAGTCAAACTTCGCGACGGAAGCAAGAAAAAGAAAGAAATTACGACTTCACCAACCACTTCGGCCTAATCATCCCACTTCTTTCTCCAATCCCAATAAAGGATATCGATTTCCGATAACCACTTTCGCCCTATCCAATTCACCTTCATCGAGGCAGCGAACTAGTAAATCATCTTTTATGAGGAATGGAAGGATGTAGTGGTGTTCGAATTCTCCGGCTACACGATGAGAACAAAACATTAAATTTTTAGATGACACATGGCACTAATCAAGAGGCCTATTGAACAATACGTGACGAAAAGGTACTGGAGGGATCTCAATCCAAATGAATGCTGCGTACTTGTAAAAGTTAGAAGATCAGATATTCCCAATTTTTCATGTTTTTTCTATTCTTTATGATAATGTACAAAAATTATATACGATTAGACTAAATTGACAGGTAGCAAGTATCTACTTTATAACATGTTTTATTTAAAATCTTGAAAATGGAATAAATAATCCGTAAACATATTATAATTTAAAATATTCTAATGTCAGTAGCTTGATGTGACCTACTGAAGTATGTTAGAACCATATATGGTCTCACGTTCATTTTCCAGATGAGATAAAAATAATATTGAGTTATTTCTTTCTGTTTGTACAATTTTTGATGAACCATATATGAAAGTTATCCGATACTTATTATCGTCCGTATTTTTATTTAAGTATCATACGTATTACTTAAATCCGTCGAGGAATCATATGGTTTGGTTTTGACATACATGGCATGCTTACGTACGTCCACTTGTATAGGGCAAGAGAGAATGTGAACAACAAATAAGATAAAGTTGATTAGTTAAGGCACCTAATGATTGTGCAATATTACTTTTTTGTGTGTAGTACTTTTCACTTTTAATCTAAGCTAAAATGCCCTCCGCCCACAAAAAAGACTTTAAAAGATCCTCCTCTATACATATCTTCCAATCAAAATCTCTCTTTCCCTCTCTAGACCATGGACCTCACTCTCTCTCAAATTCACTATCTTCTTATCTCTATAAAATATGCATTAAATTATATACCAACTCTCTCTTTCTTCTTGTATTTCATGTCTGAAAAGTCTCCTTCGTCCTCACCCACATAATATATGTTGAATATGACCTAAAGCTTAGACAACTGTCAACCTATTTAATTTTCTTATATCTACCTTATTCCATCCATTATCTTCTCTCCAAGACCAAAAATATAGTTGAAGCTCTTCAAGACATAAAGAAAAATATACTATTATTTCGGTATCTTACCATCAACAAGAACAACTTTCTTTTATCAACTTCGATATGAATCAGTGCGTACCGAGTTGGGACCTCGACGACTCCCCCAATCCTCGAAAAAATCCTCTTCAAACTCAATCCAATTCGTTAGCTCCTGATGTCCCCTCGTAACTCTCTCTGTTACTCTTTCACAATATATCTTTCAATTTAATTTTATCATTAATTTATGTAGAATATAATATTTTATATTTACTGACTTAAAATCCTGAATTTACAGGTTGGATTATGAAGTGGCGGAGCTAACATGGGAAAATGGTCAATTAGCAATGCATGGATTAGGTCCTCCAAGGGTCCCTAATAAGCCCATATCGAGCTACGGAGGGACCCTTGAATCCATAGTGAACCAAGCCACCCGATGCATCCCCCCTCATCAACACGGGAAATCCGTCGCCGACGGGATCAAACACGGTGGTGATGAGGTTGTTCCTTGGTTCAACAACCACCACGCCGTCCCCTACACTCCTCCAATCACCGGCCTAGTCACCTCGACAAAGGATGCCTTAGTGCCGTGTTCGAGAAACACCTTGAACTCGGACCACCAACGATCCGTCCACGTGCCGGGGGTCGATGGCTCCGCAAACGTGGGGTCATGCAGTGGCGCCACTAACAGCAGAGAGTGGATGGCGGCGCCACGCATGAGAGTGAGGCCCACCCAACATGAGTGGAGCAGCCGAGCGGATATGAGTGTGAGCGGAAGTGCAACGTGTGGGGGAGATAGCCGCCAATTGACGGTCGACACGTTTGATAGAGATTTGGGTACGACGATGTTCACTTCTACGTCGATGGGGTCGCCGGAAAACACCAGCTCTGACAAGCAGTGCACCAATAGGACCGGGGATGACCATGATTCCGTTTGTCACAGCAGAGCTCAGGTAAAACATACTTATAAACTTCTCTTTAATTTGTGCATATTTTCATTGTGTGATTCTGCATGCCTTTTTATAAATATTTTTTTTTTGTTCAACTCAACATGAATCTATTTTATTAATATTATTACGATAGTAGTGTGCATCGGGCTGTCCATTTATTATGATAGTTGTACTAGTACTTTTTTAGTTCGTAGTCCTTGTTCCTTAGATTAGCAAGAAAAGAAAAGGTATCATTAAATTATGTTCTTATTTCAAAATTATAAATTTCACATATTAAGAAGAATTATCTTAAATATCACTTGAATAACCTGAGTGCTAATAATTATTTATATTGACGAGTGTACACAACTTGAAATCATTTGTTTTGCCATTGAGAGTGCTTAGAATTTATTTAAGACAATAGTAACAACTCAAACTGTTTAATAGGGTCATATAATATTAAATGCACATGCTATTTTTAGTTGAGGTATAACTATTTTTTTATAGTTACGTATATAACATTAAGTCATTGTGATTATCTATTTACTGACAGAGGGAGGCACGTGATGAGGAGGATATTGACAACGACAAAAAAGGATCTAAAAACTCTTCATCTTCCACAAAGAGGAAGAGGGCAGCTGCCATCCACAACCAGTCTGAACGAGTAACAAACTCTCTTTTGTCCTTTTTTCTAAAAAACAAATAAATGTGTGATATTTTGAATTGATTTTGTTTTTTTTTATATCCAGAAAAGAAGAGACAAGATTAATCAAAGGATGAAGACACTGCAGAAATTAGTTCCAAATTCGAGTAAGGTAATGGAGACTTATTAATCTTTTCACGTGTGTTATTACTTCTCTTTGTGTAGATAGAATATTCTACTGTAAAAGAAGTTCATTCTTTTCTTTTTCAAATATCTCTTGATAACCAATTGAGCTGCCCAAGCGGACAAGTTCATTCTTTTCTAAATTTAGGAGTGCATGATTTATATTGTTTGGAACTGTAAAAATTGGGAACATACTCATTCTTGATTGTCTCATGCATGACAAAACACACAAAAAAAGAAAACGTTAGAATCCTTTCAATCCCGTCTAATATTATATTGTTAGTGTGTGTAATTTAATAAATAGTGTATATTATTAGCAGAGACAGAATTGAAACTTTATGAATTCGTATTCAGAGTCTACCGCATCTCGTATAATTTAATTATGTACTTTATTTTAAATCTATTTTTTGTATTGATTTAATGAAATTTTTAACACAAATAAATTATCTGAAACAAAATTATTGAATTCGTATGAATACTCCTTCACTAGCTTCGCCCATGGTTATTAGCTTAATGAGCTTGTAGAAATTAAGAATAATATTGAGACAAATGAATATAGTTTTCTGTATGTAGTTCTTCATTGACCCTGTTATAGACGTCTCTAACAAGTTTTGTAGTCCTTGGCACATCTCTTTTTTTTTTGCAAGTTATTCTCCACTTGACTTCTTAACCCAATATCATAATTAGCCGATTTACCATCTTTCTTGTTCTTAAAAGACTACTAAAAAGTAGTACTTGGTACATTATATGTTCTTAAATTTTAAATAAGCCATATTTAGCTATTTCTGTAATTAAAGTGAGTCAATTTCTTACAAGAATTTGCATATATAGGAGTATTACGCACCACAATCAATGGTACGGCAGAAATGTCTTTGATCACCCCTTGGGGGAAAAAAGGGAATTCAAAGCAACCACAAAATCAGCCATTTTAATGAAAGTGTCAGTTAAGATAGGCTATATCTATAAGAGAACAGCTTTAAGAAAGAAAACAACAAGGTACAAGTACAACAATAGAGGTTTTCAATGAGTGGAAATAATAGGACTTGGAGACAATTTAGCGGGAAGTGGTCCTAAACTTTTTGAAAGGGCATTAATTATGAAAGTGAATATCTGGGAGGGAACTAAATTCTAAGGATCTAAGTCCACATATAGACTGTGGTGAAGGAGACAAATCGACAAAGGTTTGTTGGTTGAGAAGATAATCTAGTTCGACCACATAAATCTAAGGTAGGGACCTTAAACAAATACAACCCTCTTTGTGGTTGTCTTGCTTCAATCACTTGTTCTGCTTGACCTCTCTATATTTATTCCTTTAATTTTCCCCCAGATATTTGTTTTGAAACCCGATTAACTCGGAGCTTTTTTGCGAAAATATTCTTTACCAAAATTTTTCTATTTTGAAGATTCAAATCCAAGACCTTTATGTAAGGATGGAAAGATCAATTTGATTCATCCCACCACAACATTTTATAATCTCCTTAATTTTCGAATTATGTGTAGATTGCCATCTCTGTCTCTGAAAACTTTTATAAATACATATATTTTTTAAAAATCTGTTGTTGTCTAACTGTGCAAAATTTATTGAATAAAAATATATATTTTTTGTTGAAAAAGTAGAACAACTATATAAACCGAAAGGTACATATGCCCTTGTATACTTGATTTGGGGTGGATATAAGCACGCTGAATCATAACCGATGTCTATATATCTCATCAATTGTGTTATTTCTCTATGGTTTGTAAGTCTCTTACTACAGTAATATTTTCACTTGTCATAATGTTTGGTAGGAAATATAATTTGTGCCACAATTAAAATGAGAATTCGTGTTAAACATGATATGATGCGAATCGAATTAATTACTCGACCAGTCTATTTCGAATAACTGATAATTAAATTAAAAACAAAGAAGAGAGAATTAATGTCATATTTACTTGTTTTACAGACAGATAAAGCATCAATGCTTGATGAGGTGATAGAATATTTGAAGCAATTGCAAGCTCAAGTGCATATGATGAGCAGGATGAACATGTCACCAGCCATGATGTTACCTTTGGCTATGCAACAACAGTTACAAATGTCTATGATGGGAATGGGTATGGGTATGGGCATGGGCATGGGAGTTGCCGGAGTTTTGGATATTAACAACCTTAGCCGCCCCAATATCCCCGGAATTCCTCCCTTTCTCCACCCTGCCGCCGCCGCCTTCATGCAGCCTATGACCTCCTGGGATACCTCCAGCGCCACTGCTACCCCTCCTTCTGTTGGTGGTGTTATGCCTGATCCTTTAGCTGCCTTACTGGCTTGCCAATCACAGGTAATCAAGGAGTTTACTTTTTTCTTTTATTACCTATCAAATTATCTGAAAAACAACTTGAGGTAATCATCCGTGGCGGATGGACAATATATGTAATTGATTCGTATAAGCCCAACATTTTCGATACGAAATATAAAAATATATTTAAAAATTACCAAAATTTTAATAAATAATATATTTTTAATCCATAATTAATAGATTGAGTGATAATAACTAAAAGTATAAAGATTGAATTCATCAAATTAAAATTCGGAATCGGCCTTTACAAGTAACTTTATATTATTATAGAGTTAGTAATCTATAAAACACTGCAAATACTCCTCTACAATAGGTTAAATTAAATTGATTTTCTAAACCCTCTACCCTAATCATGGGATGTAGAGGGTCAAAAGATAATTTTTGGGACTCAAAAGTGGTCATGATTATTTCTGTTTGAAAGTGTTTTCCTTTTGAAGAATGGATTGTAAAAAATTGGTATCCTGAATTTGCAGCCAATGAACATGGATGCATATAGTAAGATGGCAGCACTGTACCAGCAATTTCAACAGCCACATGCAGGATCTGGCCCTGAAAATTGATACCATATAGTTGTCAATTTTGTAAAGTTTCCAGTTTTCTTGATTAATCCTTTGGAGAAGTTTGTAAATTGAGTTCTTTTTTCATCTTTTTTCTTCATTTTTTTAGTAGTTATTGTAGAGGTTTGAAAGATTGTATCTTTATTTTACACTCCATTTGCTAGTTAACAGGAGAATGTGTAAACAATTAAGTACTTTTTGTATACTTGATTACGTCAAACTTTTTTTTTTTTTGGGTATATGCCAAACTTTTAATTGGAACTTTGGAAGTGTATTTTCCATGCATGGGTACTGATTTTTTTTTTCTACACTAGATGCCTCCAATAAGCAAGTCGCTTCTTACTTTTTTCTCTTTTTAAAAAGTGCAAGAAAAGAAAACCAATATTCTCATTTAAGTCATTATCTTAGGACCCTCTTTTTTCAATTTTATTTTATTCCTTAGGGCCCCTTATTCCCTAGTAAAATTATTTACTTGTTAGTCTTACTAACCTTATTACGCATGATCTTTTGGCTAGACTAGATTAAATTAACGTACCTAGTTTCATGAGAGTATTGATTTGAAAGAAAATGAAATGCAACGAAATAAAGTAACTGACGTTTAGTTGGATTTACTTTCCGTTGTTGTTCAATCAGAATGGATAAAATTTCGTGGAATTAATGTGAATATAAGAGGAACGGAAAGAAAGAAAAGAGGAATAAGACTTAAGATTGGAGTTTTATTTTCTAACTAGTGAATCTAACTGTCGTTCGCGCTGATTAAACTTTCAGAAATAGTAAATCTCGATTAGTTTTTAAAGTCAAATATTTTAAGTTTTAACAAATTATATTATTAACGCTTAGTTTACATATTTTTCTATTGTTTTTCGTCTATTAAGATTTCTTGGTCTTCTACAAATACTTGTGTAATCCATGTATAAGTGAAACAATATCTTTATTTCCTTAAAAAAAAGTAAAGAAAGAAAGAATTTCATAAAAAAATCGACCTGTTTGGCACATAATTAACAAATTTTAGAATATAATTATTTTTAATCCATCTAATATATTTATGTAAGTATTTATATGCATGCATCTCTTTTGTAATTTTTGTCCTTATACTTTTTCCCCTTTTAAACCTTTAACTTTTTTCTTTCTTCATTTTCTTTCTTTTCCTTTCTTACTTCGCTACTTAAGTTTTATTTTTCTTTCTTCTTTAACTTTCTAATAATAAAAATAAGTAATCAAAAATATAATATTCTCAAGTCTCATCATAAAATATAAAATAAGATATAAAAAGTAGTATAAAAAATACTTTATAGAATATGAAAAAGTATGTATATTATTACACAATAATTATTCATTTTACTTAGACAACATAAAGAAAATGAACATAGCTAGGAACAGGAAAAGAGAACAAACAGTTTAGGAGAGCAAATTATTAATAATAAGAAAAGAACAAATAAAATTTCATAAATTAATTTAATACTTTTTAATTAGTGAATATTTAAGTTTAACATTTTCTTTAAACAAATTCTAATATTAATCCGGAGCGCAGTCTTCTTCGTCGTGCTGGTAGCCACTTTCTTCTTTTTCAGTCTCATTTTATTATATGCTTTTGGTTCTTTCAATTGCCACACATTGTTGGAAATTTGCCTTTGGCGGGAGTTGCGACCGACCAACTTTAACGGCTTAAACACTAGTGTAACGTATGTTGGAGAATCCGGTTCTTCACACATGCATGATCTACTAAGTACGTAGATAACCGTAGGGCCAAGAATCGTCAAATTTCATTGAGAAATGAAAGAGATATTGGTTCACGAAGTAAGGTGTTTGAAGCATGGAAAGTGTGGTATTGTGTGTAATTCTCCATCATCGGTAGAGGAAGAAAGAATTGTTGTGTATATAAGATTCGAAATTGGTTTGGGGTTTGGGACCCCAAGGGGTATCCCATGTGTTTAAAGGAGGGAGGACCTAGATGTGCTTCGGTTCGAGGAAAGACCACACGCGCGCCGCCGCCCGCCCGTCCCGTCCGGTTCCGGTTCCGGGCTCACGGGCTCACGGGCTCACGGGCTCACGGGCTCACGGGCTGTGGGCTGTGGGTCTTCTGATATTATCTTTTTGGGCCAGAAAACTTTGCCGTAAGTACGGTTTGATCTCGAAGTTTCGGATATACGATTTGGACCGAATTCTTTCGGATGTGCGCTTTGGTCCCCGAAGTTTCCGGAAAATCGAATTTCGACGGTCAAAAAACAGAAATGCCAAGCACTCAATTCAGCCATTTATTTTGGCTAAATTACTCCTTCTATAATGGCCAAAACAGTTGGTCTTTCTCCCATTTATGTTGGTGACTTTACTACCTCCATAATGGCCATTATTTGGCTATTATGGAGGCGATTTTCAGCGATGCACAGCCCTCCCTCTCCTATATAAACACCCCATTACACCATTGTTGAGCACTAAGACATGCACGAAAATACGAAAACAGATGCGAAAAAAAAGGTGCACGAAAATACACAACCGAAATAGTTTTCTTCCTACAACTTCCAAGCATCATTTCGTTACTCAATATTCTTCACGGTAGCTCTTGAGTTTCCTTTGCTCAAGGGTTCCATTGCTGTTTTATCTTGGGAGACAAATTGTCCAGGACGTATAAAGGATACATACGGGGCAATATTGTCTTAAGGACAGAGTGCTACACTCGACTCAGCAAAAACCAATTTATATTTTTCCGTCTTCTATAAAACTGAAATTTCCAGTTTTTACTTGTGTAACTATTGTAATTTTCAGATTCCATGTTGAATTATTGAATCTTTGTTTATCCTTTCGAATACTTGTAATAGTTAAATACTTCCCGTACTGCTTTATAAAGTACCATAGAGCAAATCTCCGAACACACATATCATATATTATGTTTTGTTGATGAAAAAAAGTTGCGTATGATTGTTAGGTGCAACGATGAAAATACGTCATTTATGAATTTTAACTTCACAGTGCGAATGCTAAGCAAATCATCATTTCTTGTTAAAATTTAGATTTTGACTTCTATTTTCGAATCATTAAGTTTCAAATAGCTTCCAACGCTACACCGTGTCAATTTCTGAATAGATCTAATCGTATTTAACAAATCTAATAGGAAAAAATTGTGCTTTGTCACACAAATTAGAATTAAGTAAGCAGTAGGAAAAAAGTTTATGAATTTAGTGAGTGAATATATTACCTTAGAAGAAATGCATCCAATGTTGAGGTATATACCTCCGCGTGCATCAGACTCGTCAATGCAAATGACAAAATTAAGAAAATACTTTAAAAAATGGAATTCAAAAGTAAAATTTTCAACGAAAAAGTTGGCATACCTTTGCATGGTAAGAAAATGATCCATTTGAATATGCTGGAAAGACTGCACATGAACCTCACAAGACAATTTGTGATTATGTAAAGAAAAAAAAAAGAATAAAATACAGTGACTATGCAAAATAAAAATCAACATTTTTTTTGGATTCTCTATCGAGAATTAACGTGCGATAATACTCTAAAAACAAACCACTTCCTATACATAATCTATAATCTTGTCCTAGTTACACAAAATAGTTGAAATGAAAGTAAACAATCTGCTCGAATTACTACAAATACTCGACTATACATATACATAGACAGAGCGAACAAAAAATTGTGAAACTTAGACTTTCAGGCACAATATAAAACTACATAATTGAGGCATGAGAATGGCACATGAATGGACATTAATATATATTAATTATCCAATTTAATTGGAGATTTAAATAGTTGTTGGCCATGAACAACAAAATGAGCAAAAACAGTCGAATAAGAAGATGAAAAAGCATAATGCATTAATATATATTAATTGCTTAGTTTAATTGGAAATAAAAATGATTATGGAGGGGCAGAGACTTTTAGGCATTTTAATATAAGCTAAATTAATAGAATGGAGGAGGAAAATATTGTCAAAATAATGAGAAAAAAGATAAATGGGTCCTTGGCCAAAGAGAGGACCTCTCCAATATATATATATATATATATATATATATATATATATATATATATATATATATATATATATGATGAAAAGATGTAACTTATGGAAATAATTTTTTAATATAAATTTTTTTAAAAATGAGAAAAAATGAGAAAATAGATAAATATGATTCTTGGCCAAAGAGAGGTGCCACATCACTTTTTCTATTCCTACCTTTATTATTATTATTATTATTATTATTATTAATATTATTATTATTATTATTATTATTATTATTATTATCATTATTATTATTATTATTAGATAGATTTAATACGGGAAGTGATGACAAATATAATGCTATTAAATGGTGAGTGAGTCTTTATTATGGGTGGAGGGATGAAATCTTTAATATTTTATTTTATTTAATAAAATAGAGAAATGAAGAGGAAAATGTCAAAAAATTGAGAAAAAAGATAAATGTCATATATATATATATATATATATATATATATATATATATATATGGCCTCCATTGGCATTTTTATTTTATTTATATTTTTTTTGACATTTCCCTCTTCATTTCATTTCTCTATTTTTATATATATATATATATATATATATGATTGTCTATTCCTAGCTTTATTATATATATTGATTTATTTTTCTTCGCTAAATGGTAAAATAAATTTGACTTTCACTTAATTTCTTTTATCTTTTTTCATGTTAGCTCTAATAATCTTTTACTACTCCGTCCGTTTGTGTGTTACATTTCTTTTTTATCTGTCCCAAAAAGAGTGTTTCTTTCTATGTTTAGTACGTTTTTCAATTCGAATGCAAGTTTAAGACCACAAGATGTAAAAGACCTCACACATCTTTAATTTAAGACAACTAGATTTAACCTCTCTTTGTTTCTTAAACTTTGTGTCAAGTCAAACAAATACACTTAAATTGGGATGAAGGAAGTACTTCCTAATAAAAAAGAGTGTCCACTTAGCCTTTATTGTTTGAGTCAAAAAGAATATCCACTTAGCCTTTATTTTTTTAGTCAAAAAGAGTGTCCACTTAGCTAGGGGTGGGCGTATATCGGTTCGGTTCGATTTTGTATCCGAAAAATATGAACCGAATAAAAATTAATTTTTTTAAAAAAAATCCGAATACAACTTTTTTAAAAAAAAAAAAACCGATATGTTCGGTTTATATCGCCGAACGTATCGGATTATATCATTTTTTCTAGTGGGCCGGGTCGGGTCGGGGATTTTTAAATTTTTTTTAAAAAATTGAATTTCCAAAACTGAAATTGACATTCACACCTACACTACCATGAAATTTCGACGTTGAAATCTATTGTGTATCGTGAGATGCTTACTAAAGAAAAAGGAAAATTAGAAATCGATTTGGGGGAAAACACAAATTGATTGGGAAAATGGACGTTTTCGTAAAAATTGGCTGTGCCAAACCGCCTTGCAGCAATTTGGGCCGGCCCCGTCTCGAAAAAATACCCAAAATAAAAAAAATTGGGTAAAACGGACATCCGAGCGCAGAGTTATGACCATTTAAAGTTTCACTAATTTACAACTACTTTCTCTCCCTACATTTTATGTCAATGCTTCCGTGATATGTTAATCAAGTTCATGCCGCATTCGACTTCCATAAAAGCTTCGTAGATTGACTTCAATTGCTATGATTCAAGAGATAGTAGTAGCCTAAAATAAAAAATAAGAATAATTATATATTTAATTCAGTTTTTTCGGTTCGGTTTTCCAAAAATTCATTTTTTTTCAAAAAAAAAAAAGAGAGAAAAAACCGAACCGAATTTCGGTTCGGTTCGATTTTTTCGGTTATCCGGGTTTTTTGCCCACCCCTACACTTAGCCTTTATTTTTTGAGTCAAAAAGAGTGTCCACTTGCCAAATCAAGAAAAAATTTAACCTTACTATTCAGATTTTCCCTTATTAAGTGTTAGGTGATTAAATCTCAATACCTATTTAACTAGAGGTATTTTAGTCAAATTACCTATTTTTATCTAGAAGTTAATATTTTTCTTAAGAGATAATTACATTGTATATCAATTAGGGTTCAATTACAACGAAATTGGGCTCATATTTGAGGTTCTTTCCTGGAATGGCCCACTTCCTATGTAAACTTAAAATTACTTTGCATCTGTTAACCTGTTAAACGTATCTTTGCTCTCCATAGTCAAACTCCTTTCTCTCTCTACGATTTTAGTTGCTTTATTCTTCTTCTTCTCGATTTCAACTTCTACATGTATATCTCTATTGTTGGAGCTCAAGTTTCTTAGATCTGGAATTTGATTGATTAAGGATTATTAGCGAATATTCTCAATATATTTTGTAATTATGATAGATGTATATTTAAGGTAACTTAGGATTCTTATTATATTCTGAATCAACCATTTAAGGTAAGTTAGGATTCTTATTGCATTAAGAATCAATCTCTATACAATTATATATATTGTGATTAATGAAAGGATTCCCTAAGGGAAATTATTCCAATCTTACAAGCTCAGTGCAAATGAGGGTGCGCCAGTGTCTGATCCCACTCTATATCGGAGTCTTGCAGATGCCCTTTAATATCTTACATTCACTAGGCCTGATATTGCATATGTCGTTCAGCAGGTGTGTCTGTTTATGCACGACCCTCGAGAGTCCCATTTTGCGGCCCTCAAACGTATTATCAGATACGTTAAGGGCACACTGGACTTTGGACTGCATCTCTACCCCTCTGCCCCGATCAAGTTACTCTCCTACACGGATGCAGATTGGGTAGGATGCCCGGACACACGTCGCTCCACCTCAGGCTACTGTGTATTTCTTGGGGATAATCTCATTTCATGGTCCGCCAAGCGGCAGGCCACGCTATCCCGTTCGAGTGCTGAAGCAGAGTATCGCGGAGTTGCTAATGTCGTTGCTGAGCTCTGTTGGCTCCGAAATCTTCTTTTGGAGCTCCAGTGTCCACTACGTAAGGCGTCTATAGTCTACTGTGACAACATATCTGTCATCTATATGTCTCACAATCCGATCCAACATTAGTGAACCAAGCATATCGAGATGGACATTCACTTTGTGCGTGAGAAGGTTGCCCTTGGTCATGTCAAAATATTACACGTGTCTTCCTCCTATCAGTATGCAGATATTTTCACAAAGGGTCTACCGCGATAGCTCTTCACTGACTTCCGATCCAGCCTTAGCGTTCGGCCTCCTCCCGCTCCGACTGAGGGGTAGTATTAGCGAATATTCTCCGAATATTCACAGTATATTTTGTAATTATGATAGATGTATATTTAAGGTAACTTAGGATTCTTATTATATTAGGAATCAACCATTTAAGGTAAGTTAGGATTCTTATTGTATTAAGAATCAACATTTGTACAACTATATATATTGTGATTAATGAAAGGATTCCCTAAGGGAAATTATTCCAATCTTACAAGGATAACTCTATTGAAGAGTTGAAGCTTTAAGTTTGAACTATATCTGAGATTTTGAGTTTGAAAGTCAAACTTAAATCTGAGAAATTGCTTTACTTAATGATGAATTACAACTGAAATTTTGGAGGTTGTAACATGAAGACAACCGGGGCAGCCATTGAATCTCATTGAAGATTCGAAATTTCTATTTTGGGGTTTTAAAATGGTGTTTTATTTGGGTTGGGTGTTACTGTAAAAGATAGAGTATATTTTAGAGAGCTTAAATCTTAAATTTGAGGGAGTTTCAAGGTGTGATTTGTTTGAGCTTAAAGGTACTAATAAAAATGTAGTAGTTTGTATCAACATTTTATAATAATGTATAATCGTGTATATGAATGTATAAATATCTCTTATACACTATTATACATGTTTGTACAAATTGATATATTTATTGTATCTAGTGCAGATATTGTATAACAGGATACACACATACAATATTACATAATTATGTATAAATGTGTATATTTGTGTGTACAACTACAATATTTGCATAGTTATGTTTAATTGTATAATTATGTATTTTTTAAATTTATAAGGGTGTATGTACATTGTCAGTGTATAAGAGACCTCCATTGAACTCTTCTTCGTTTTCTTATTTTACATTCTACTTAAAAGGATCGAAGGAGATCATTAAGATGATGCTTTGATTTAATTGATCATGAAAAAGATATTGTGTGCTGAAAGAATTCTATGATTCTTTTACCAAGTTTTTTTTTTATTTTGTTGGATTGGTCTGTCGAGATGTCTTTATCGTTTTAATTTAGCCGATGCTTTGCAATGTAAACTATGTGCTATATTTTTGCAATGTAAGTTAGCTAATTGTATATTTCTGAAATTTTCTCATTTTCTTAAGAAATGTGCCTGACTAAATAGACATTTTTTTTATAAGGAGGGAATACTGTTTTCAGAATTAAATTGTATTTTCCCTTCACTTCAGAACAATATATCAACCACGGATCCCCCTCATTAAGTCATTATTGTGTTAAAAAATGAAAACAAAACACATCACTGTATTAGCTAGTGTACAAAAAACCCAGCTAAGGTCTTATAAAACTGACAATTGATCCACTTGATGGTTGGATTTTCCCAACTATATATTCTTTTTTTCGACTAGATTCTCCATCAAATTGAGGACCGGTAGATTTTGTCTCAATGATTTTTTTCTAAAATTTAGACGTAAGCATCTTTGAATCTTGTATTTAGTGAAAAGTGCATCAGGAGGTAATCAATGTATTCAGACGCTCAGATGATCCGGGAACACCCTATAGCTGTATCTCAATCCCACCAATTCCTTTCACGTCTGTCAGTCTCGATCAGAGTATCGTTGCGCGTGTGGACATTAGGACATCAGCTAGTTCACGTCATCATAACTCTTGGGGCTAAAATAGTATAGTCTTGACTTATATATGTAAAGCATAGCAAGGAAAAATATCATCTTGTTGCTCACTTTGTAACCCTAGCATTATTTTCTCTCAAAGCAATATATACGGAGATTCATCGGCTATTTACTTATTTTTTGCTTGAATCTTAGCTTGTTTGTTATTTTGCCTTAATAATCAGTCTTGCATATTTACTTTTCTTTACTTAAAATAGACACGTCAAGGAGTTTCTCGGATCGGATACAACTCACTTGTCTTCAAACCCTAGAAAATAAATCTCTAACTAAATTTCTGGTTCGAATCATTTTCACCGGAAAACAGTTTGGCGTTGTATGTGGGGATAGACAATTGTGGTGTTGTCCTGATTCGTCGCCTGAGACTCCCAAACTTACGTCGGTACAAAATTATCCCGCTACATAACTCCCAATCATGGCGGAGCAAACTCACAGCATGATCGAAAGAGCTTTGGCACAAGTAATGGTTATCATTAAACAAGATAGTGCTTTGAGAACTGGTACTTGTTCTCAAACTAATTAAATAGTAGTGCTATAATTTCCTTTAACTCTTTGGATCATATCACTAATATATGTGGACTCTCATATGATGTATGAAAGTGTAATTATAATTTTTAATGAGTGTCAAGTCCTTTTATTTAATTATGACTTTTTAGACAAATATTAGTGATTTAAGTACACTATGATTCCCTTAAACTCTTTGAATAATGTCACTAATGTATGTAGACTCTTATATGATATATTAAAATGTAATTATAATGTTGTATGAGTGTCAAGTTTTATTTTATTTTACTTTATTTTATTTATTTATGTTATTTTTAGATAAATATTAGTGATTTAAGTACACTATGATTCCCTTAAGCTCTTTGGATCATGTCACTAATGTATGTGGACTCTCATATGATGTATTATTGTGTTATTAAAATATTTAAAGAGTGCCAAATTCTTTTATTTTTACTTTTATTTATTTATGACCTTTTAGACAAATATTTATTGTTTGGGTTTGGGTTTGGGTTTGGGTTTGGGTTTGGGTTTGGGTTTGGGTTTGGGTTTGGGTTTGGGGTTTGGAGTTCATTTTTTTTGTGGGTCGTTGGACTTGTGCAAATTCAGCATGCTTCTCATTCCAACAGTCGCATTTATTCCTATGGTTTATACTCGACTATGATGGTCTATAATAGTTTACCGCTCTAAGTTATTATAGATTAATATGATTTATTATAGGTGTGGTTTATGATTACAAAACAGAAGTGAAACACAACACAAGAAATATATATAGCAATTCATTTCATTTCCTTGTAACCCACAAATACAACAAAACAACAAAAGTATTCAAAAGCTTTCGTTCATGAAAGTTCGAAAACTTCCATCTACAACTTTCACAAATGAAAGTTTTGCAAAAACACCTTAAAACGAAAGGGGAATACAAATAAAAACTAAAACTAAAATACTAAACAAGGGGATTGCAAGGGGGTGATGAGGGCATCAGGATCAACCCCATCCATCTCTAAGAGGACCCTCAGAAATCGGATGATCCTGTGGAAAGACCTCTCAAGCCTCTCCATGTCCTCTCCAAGGCCCCTAAAGAGCCTTTGAAAATCATTGCAGAGTAGGAGGATGTCAGGGGATGAATTTTAAAACCTTTGGTTCCTTAGTGCAGGAATCGGTTCTTCTAGTCATTTTAGAGATGAAGTTTTTGAATTTTTGTGGGATTTAAGTTTATTTCAAAAGAACGAAGTATGGAGTAAGATATATAGACTGGTTGCATCAGTTGAGTGAACTGTCGGCCAATGAATGAAAGACGTGTGACTTTGGAAATGGAAGTGGTGTTTAATTTTGTATTTAATCAATCTGATTAGACACGAAACATGCAGCGTTTTCAAACTTAATCATTATGGTTGTCACTTCCGCATGCATAACGATTTTACTTGGGGATTATAAATTAATATTTGAATAGTGGTATATTATAGAACACATATGTGGTATATTATAGAATAAGTATTGGTATATTATAGAACACATGTGTGGTATATAATTAAAGAATATAGTATATTATAGACTAAAACAAAGTTGATTAATAATAAACTAGCATTCATTTTTCAAAATTAATACATAAGCATAAGACAAAAATTCAAAATACACAAAAAATACATTGAAATGGAAAACAATCAAGTAGGATGCTCTCTTAGATATCGACATGTTGTTTTCTTGTGGACACTTTCCTTTCAAATCGAGAACTTGTTTCTCGTTCTTTTTCTACTTTTCTTGGACTTGAAAGATTCTGCAATGCCAAAAATACGCTTCTCTCTTTCTTTCAAGTTTGGGCTCGTAAGGTGGTGGAGGAACGTACATGTTTGCAAACTTTTCCGGCAAATCTCATTCTGACTCTGGTGGGACTACATAAACAATTTCAGCAAATGCAAGAATGTAAGAATTAACTTTATATATATGCGAGAAATAATCATAGATGCTTGAATCATATCCAACTTAGTACTTCAATCTCAAGGTTGTTATCGCATAAGCGCATGGTATTTTCACCAAGTCGTACTCCCTACAAGAACATGTTCTCTTCGGTAGATTGACTTTGGCATTTAGGCCAATGCCGACTACGGTGAACTCGTTGACATCTCCATTTATATTATTAACAAATAAAGAGTCGCTTTCATTCATCTTTTCTCTTATTGTCTTTTCAGCCAAAGGCACAAATATATTGATTGAACCACCGATATTTGCACGCCTCTGCCTGAAAATTTCAGCAAACCCCCTAAAATGGAATTGAATGTGATAGTCACATGGTACTCTCTTTAATCTTTAAACATTAAGTTTAGCGACTCGGCAATGTTTGGGATCATCACATCGTATATGTTTACTGGAAAATGTGCCCTACTCCACTTGTCAAATTCATTATCAAACTCAAGGCAATTAGCTACTTCAGGACATCTAGCCCTTAATTGCTGAAAATGCTCAGCGAACTCCTGGTAACCATATGCCTTTGATGCATCATAAAAATAATGAAGAGAGTCTCCACATTGATAATTTTTTCGAAGGTTATCACCAAGATGCTTCATGCATAGTCCATGATGAGAATGCTCAAAAGTTCTTGAAACACCATTGGATATGCTCTTGTGTCTATCAAAGATGATGCACAAGTATGGTTCATCGGGGATTATATGCTTCAGCTACTCAAAGAAGTAGGTTCAATATTCATCGCACTCCTTGTCCACCACGCAAAATCCAATTGAATAGAGATGATTCTCGGTGTCCTATTCTACGGCAAACAACAACATACCTTCGTACTTGCCATATAAATGTGTGGCATCAACGGCAATAACTTTTCACATGTGGGTATATCCTTGGATGCAAGCTGCGTAAGCTATGAAGTAATATTTAAACATGTTCGCATCATCAAGCCTAATGCAAATTCTGGAACCTAGATTTAGATTTTCAACCATATAAGAATAAGTCGGTAAACAAGAATACTCGTGCTCTGGTGTACCCCTAATCAGGTTCTTAGCCACTACACCTGCCTTCCGACACTTCCAGTAGTTTGGTTTATAAAGGAACTCCCTGAAAACCGTCATTTGGATTTCCTTTGTTGTTGGCCCTTTGTTGTCAATATTATAATTCATTAAGATTGATGCAAGGACAATTGGCGAGGCATACTTATGACTACTCATAGCATGTTCAACCCCGCAATTGTGATCACTGACGTACTTGTAAATGTGAAACCTTTCCGAGTTCTCGTACTTATTGGCCCGTAACATCCAACCACAATTAGTATATGTGCATTCCACCCTATAATATTTATTATTACTCTTCTTCGGTTTAAAACAAAATGGGGTCTTTACCGCAGCTTTCTTCAATAAAATCAATAAATACTCTTTGTTATCAAATGTTAGCCCATGATAAAAATTGGTTCCATCATTAAAGGTGTGGTTGCTTTGTGAACCACTTGGCTGCCCATCACCACCATCACAATCACTTGGTTGCCCATCACCACCATCACAATCACTTGGTTGCCCATCACCACAATTACTATCTTCATCGTCACTATCAATAGCATCCATATCCATTGAATGATCACATATGCCCTCATATTGTATTAAATCGTCATCGGTGAGCGGCTGAGGGGGTGGGGGTGGTGTTGGGGCTGCTAATGTAGAACCAACTTGAGACCTCTCAATAATATTTATTCTTAAAACATGCCTAGAACCGTCAGCAACAACATCAAGTGTGTACAATCCCACCTACCTATCATTCGTTATGAAAGAAGGATGAGTTTTCCCTAATGGGCAGAGCATTAATCATATAACTAATGCACAAGTCGCTAGGCTCACAATTTAACTCATCATTTTTCATTGCGCTCGTAACCAAGTCGTTATACGTATCATTGCGACGCACGACAATTGACATTGTCACCTTGCTCACAGAATTCCGATTCCAACATTTTGTGGTCTCCTCCCATTCACCCATGAAATCACCACCTACTATAGTATATTATGCAATCGACGTCATAATAAACCTATAATAGACTATGAATAAGGTCTATGACTGGTCGATGACTCGATGAACTGTACCACACGAACTGTATCCAATTTAGAATAAAAATGAGCATGGATAAAGCCCTTACCAGTTACGAATTGAGTTAGTTGAATAAAACAAATTAGAATCATGCCAAATTTTTCGCCGAAGAGTAAGCTTTTATAACAATGGAGATAGCTCTTTCTCAATGATTTCTACCAGCATTTACTTACAATGGCTGGAATATGGAACTTTCCGTCATTGGGGACTGATTTTTCGATGAAATGTCAGAATTTTTGCCAAAAATAGTACCTGAGAATTGGAGAGAATCGAAACTTTTGGAGGGAAATATTCTGTTTTTTATTAATTATTTCGGGTAATTAAATGGTTGGAATTGGAAACCAAAGTGTAGTTTTTGAAACTTTAAAATTAGGTTTGGAAGCAGTAAAATCTAATGTTGTTGGTGTCATAAATGGTAGTCATCCCCTAATTTTCAGAAACTTGATGCCTTTCTCCTAAATAAATTTTTGGAGTGGCCTTCTAGAAAAAGCCCCCAAGTTAGAGAGTAGGTGATTATTATATACTCAATCATCACTAGGGATGGCAATTGGACGGGGTGGGTGCGGGTATCCCCTCTCCCGCATCCGCACCCGTACCCGTCAGAAAATTTTCAACATCCATACCCGCCTAGGCGGGTATATTCCTAAATTCACATCCGCTCCACCACCCAAGTGGATATCCGTCACCCGCCAATACCCGCCCGCCATATTTTGTAATCAATTCATTTGTGATCAACAATGATCCCAAAAATTCAAATTCCAAAAATTATCCCAAAAATTTGAGTCAAGAATCAATACTGTCACAGTCTCATTTTCTTTGGGAGAGAGGGAGGAGAATTTCGGATTTTTTCACCATCAGAATTCCCCACCTCTTCCCCCTTACACATCAAAGAATCAAGAAAACAAAATTTCCAATAAAACCCAAAAATTATCCACCCAAATAGCTATATATTACAAATATAGACAAAACCCATATATTATTTCAGCTTATAAGCTAAAGTTTTTCAACTTTTTCAATTGAACTCCACAAACCCAATAGGTAAAACTTAACAAATGCACAAAAATTGACCTCACCAAGACAACCCCAAAGCACAAAGCAAAGACAACAATATTTTTCAATATTTTCCGATAAGCATCTCCTTTAAAGAAAAAGGCAGAGACATCGAGAATGAGAGAGGGAAGAGAGACGGCGTGGAGGGGAACGAGAGAGAGGGAGGCGTGAAGGCGTGAAGGCGTGAAGGACTGAAGAGGCGTAGGGTTATGAGTTTTGTTGGAGAATGAGAGACTTGTCTTGACTTATGAGCTGAAGGCACGACTTATGGGCAGCTAATATTTTGGGCTTGGGGCGGGCGGGTAGGCGGTTGGATGCGGGGCGGGCAGGTAGGCGGTTGGATGCGGGGCAGGAGGGTAGGCGGGCGGATGCGGGACGGGGGAGGCGGGTATGACTGCAAATCCACCACCTACCCGCCTACCCGTGACGGGTACATTTTCAAAATCCATACCCGTCTACTACTCGCCAAAGTTATACTCATACCCTCCCCAACTAGGCGGGTGCGGTGCGGAATCCACAAAATTATACTCACCTGTCATCTCTAATCATCACGCATAGATGATGATAACATCACGTCACAAAAGAAAAGGAAAAAATAAATTAGTAATTTAACACGAGATATACTCCGAAGATTTATTGCTCTTTTAAGATAAATTATGTGGATGGAGAGTTCAAATTTCATAAAAAAAATTGGATCTCTTTTCTACTTCTCCCTAAACGGTCAAAGTATCATTTTTACAGACTGAAATTGTTCTAAAATGGGTTATTTTTATGTCTGTCCAAAAATCACTATTTTGCATACGTCGGAGAAACAATGTATAATTGTTACTACACGTGTAAAATACAATTCTCCATAATTTGTATTTCCTGTGTTATCCCACATTCGCACGTGCCAGATTTTCTTTTTAGATATAATAACAACTACACTCTAATTTTTATTCAAAAGTATTTTTATACGACAAAAATGAAATACGACATCATTTTTGTTTCGTCTACATGTTTGATGATTGCTTTGGAACCACAAAATTTCTGTGAGTGTTCGATTTGACTTGTCGCTTTCTACATAATAATTGATACTATTCCCGTTTTTTTTCTTTTTCTTTTCATTCGAATGATATAGATTCATCACTTCTTTAAACAACTTTAATTTGACGAGTAATTAAAGTTTCTAGTTAGTTACTCCTTTAGTTTCAAAAAAAAAAATTACATGTCACTTATACCATAACTAATTTTTTTATCCATTTTAATAAATTCAGAGTATTTTTTTAATATTCTCCTTATTATTAAATAAATAACTGTGAAACTTAAATTTTCAAAGAATTAATAAAATTAATTTAGTAAAATAAACTTTAAATAAATACTTACTTAAAAAGAGAGTGCTGAGTCAATATGGACCATGTAAAAAAGAACGGATGGAGTATGTGAGTTTAGTCTATTATTATCAAGTGCAAATTAAACACACTAATGATTGTGAGTTTAGGACTACAAGGATGAGGTAAAATCTAATACATTAATTAAGAGAGTACCATCTTAATCGACTATCATAATGATCTATCTAATTTGAGGTAAAGTCGGCTAATGATTTGTAAAGCCCGTTTACCTAATAAGCACTTTCCTAAATCTCAAGAATTTCCTTCAAATTTTTGAAATTGATTGATGAAGTGGTGATTGTGATGTTTCAAAATATAATATATAAAAATCACTAAAATAACGTAATCCTGTACCAAACCAAGATCATCTCTATAACGAAGTGAACTAATACTACTTAATTAATACTCCCTCCGTTTCAAAATATTTTTATCTGTTTTTTACTTGTCACGAAATTTAAGAAAGTAAAGAATAATTTTGAATCATATGGTTATTAACTAAAGAAATGTGGAGTGTACCAAAATATCCAGAGGCGGCTATACCATGAAGTTGGTAAAGCCACGGCTTAAGGCTCCATTTTTTTCTTATATATATATAAATTATGATGTTAAATTTGAAGAGAAATTTTCGAGGTAAAAGTACAATAATTTTTCACTTTTAATGTGAGGATTCTTGTAATTATTGGGGAATGAAATAATTTTTAGCAAATTATTTTCATGGGTAATTGGGTACCTACATTATTGCTTCATTCAATCCTAATAACTAACATGGACCCATATTATTATTCTTTAAATTTGCTTTTTTCATTCTCCATTTCATTATTCTTATTCTCAATATTCTTAATTCTCAAACAACAGAATTACTGTCGCTTACGAGCTACAAAAGATCAAAAATTATTTTTTTGTGTCTTCTTCAAAATTTCAAGCATTGCAACAAGCAATCATTATACTAAAGCAATGCAACACATTTTCGATATTATTATATCAACTTATCTAATTATTGAGTCAAGTTTTATTATTCTAACTTTATTTTTATATTTTTCATTAAAAATTTATTGTTGTTGATATTCTTATTTCATAACTATTTCGATCTTTCCTTTTTTTCAAAAGAAATTTTTTTTAGGGTCTCTCACCGAAGTTTGGTTTTAGGCCACTAATCTTGTTGAGACGGCTTTAAAAATATCATTTAATCTTGTGATCTTCAATATGTCATATGAAAAATTATAATAAAAGAGTTATCAAACAAAGACATTTATTTTAAAATGGATTAAAAAGGTAAAATAAGATAAATATTTTAAAATTGAGAGAGTAATGATTTGGACTTTATTATTGGCCATATAAACGTGTCATACTTGACAAATTATCGAAGATTTTGTACGTTGTGTTCTTCTGAAAACTATATACTGCCTATATACATATTAACTTTTGCCACTGCAAATTAAATGGGCGGAGAATGTAAGGAAACGCTTGGTCTATGGCATTACCACGTATTCCTTATTCAGAATATCTTTATCTAATTGTCTCGTCTTGTTTGTAATGTCATTTCACCATCACTTTTAGCCTATTGGAGTAGTTAATAGTATATCAAACTTATCCACGTTTCCAATTTTATTGCCATGGTCCCTCTTTTTTTTTTTTTTTTTTTTTGATAATCAGATTTCTGAGCTGCCTTTGCCGACTACTTCACTTGGTATTACCCGACGTCCCGGAGGTAATAGCACCGGTCTTTCAACACTATTACCAGGTAAATCGCGGGATGTGCTCCGGTGTGCCGTTTTACGGGAGCGTACAAGTCGATCAATGAGACAAGGTCAAATTCCCCAACATGCGAGTTTCTTCGTGCTTGCGAGGAATCGAACCCACGTTGTCCCATGCCAGAGCGCCTTATAGCGCCCAGGCTTTGCCACTGGACTATGCCTCGGAGGACAAAACTGTGGTAGGATAAACTTTTTAAAGTGACTGGTCCCACCGCATTACGACCCCAACCCTAGAAAACCCCACCTCCGGCCATGGTCCCTCTTTTAGTTCTTCTTTGAATGCACTCCACAACAGTCAACTATTGATAATTGTACTACAATTACTATGCTGAACAAAAAGATACTCCATTTCCTAAAATCTCAAATTATTTATCATGATTTTTAAAATTAATTATCTTAAATTATTTATCATTTTAGAAATTCAAGACGAAATTAATTATTTTTTCTCGTTTTACCTTTAGTATTGTATTTTTTATAATAATGACAGATAAATAAAATAAATATTCAATAAAGAAAGATTATATCTTAAAATACAAATAAGGATAAAATATTTAAAAATCACTCCTAGTTAATTTTTTAAGAGGCCCGTAAAAAAACACGACAAATAATTTGGAAGGAAGGAGTAATAACTTAACAAAAACTAATTAAGAAAGTAGGAGCAACAACAAATTATACCAGTAGATAACTTTTCTTACGAAAAAAAAAACAGAGATAACTTTTCTATCTTTAATTTGATGACTATATCTTTTTGCATTCTGTTGGCCCTTAAATATTTTCACTAACCTACGCCTACTATATAGCAGTCTGATTATTCTCTTTAGGACTTTATGTGTTTGTTCACTAAAAACCCTGTTATAAAGTATTTGCGAATATTCTATATCATATATATTCTTCATTAATATTCGATGTGGAACAATATCAATCTCCACTCTAAAGCTAAGCTCTTGTATGTAGTCCATATATTATCCCTCAACCAGGAATAATGTTTTCATAAGACAATCTCCTGTTCACGAGAGGTGTTCACGATTTGGTTTGGGTCGGGTTTTGATTAAAATCAAACCAATATAATTGATTTTTTAAATATTAAAATCAAATCAAATCAAACTAAATCATATTGAATATATAGTTATCGCCTATCGGTTTGACTGTTATCAATTTGATTCGATTGTTCGATTTTTAACTATAAATAAATATATACTCGTTACTTCTTTTTCTACTATTATTCTTCACACTAAATAAACAAATAAAGTGACAAAAATTTTATTAGGTAAATGTAATATCATTCCGTTAAAAAAATAAACAAGTCAAATATATTTAACTATACAGTGACTTATGATATACTCTATCTAAGCTAGAATACTCAAAAGCTAAAGATTCTTGAAACTTTATCTTCCTATGGCATAATAAATATTGGCTAATCCTTATGGAAGAAAAAAATGTAATTAAACTTCGTGAATTTCATTGTAGTTTCGAATATATATATATATATAAAAATTATGTATATAATTTATCGGTTCAGTTTGATTTTTTCTTCGATTTAATTTTAATAAAACCAAACCAAATAATATGTGTTTTTAAGAATCTAAAACCAAACCAAATCAAACCCAAAAAGTTGTCGATTTATTTAATCGATTTGCTTCGATTTTCAGTTTGGATCGATTTTTAACCAAATCATAAACACCCCTACTTTTCACATAGGGATTAATTTGTCAAAGACCACCTTAAACAATTTTCATTACTTTTTAACCATGTTCTTTTTTTTTATTGAACCATTTTAATTTCACTTTCCACGCATTTTGCCATGAAATTTGATTATATAAAAAAATTGCAGACTAAATTAGATAATTGAATTCCTAATAGATTATGTTATTCACGTAAAAATAAAGAAATGAATCCATGATAATTTTGAAAGCTTTATAATTCATCTCTGTTAGGAATTTTAAGTTGTATGTCTATCCACAGATTTTTGCAACTTCAGTCGAAGTAATAAACTTGCAAAAATTAATGAACTTGTACCGCGATTTAAATAGGAGTTCCTCAATCCGCTATCTGTGCAATTTCACCCTTATCAAGTTTTAAGACTGTGACCAAATTATGGGCCTACAGTATTGGGCTTGAAACAAAATTTCTGATCTAATAGAAGTCCATCTTTGCGGCATAGTTTAGACTTTAGAGTTTAGACTGTTAAGTGTTTGGCATTTGTGTGTATTGAAGTTGGAACAGCTCATATATGGAGGGGAAAAAAAGGTAAATACAAAAAAATGCGGTGAACGTGGATCGAACACGTGACCTTCAGATCTTCAGTCTGACGCTCTCCCAACTGAGCTATCCCCGCTATATTCATGTACATTATAATGTTGTTATTAATAAAATAATTTCAGTTATTAAAGGTAATCAGTTGGGAGTTTCCACCATGTGTCCCTTTTGAGAACTTATATTTAACTTTTTATTTATTTATTTTAAAGTTTTGCAAAAATAAACTATGCAACAGACGATCATTGCTTTTCCAAACTTCTTCTCCTTGAAAGTAATTACTAACTAATTTGATCTTTGCAAGAAATTAAACATTGAGGTCGACAGTTTAGACTTTAGAACATTTGATGAATCACAGGGTTGAAGAAGATAAGAATTTTATTAGAGCTGCTATGAATGACTAACTACATATACAAATTTTGTCAATCCAACAAGACTTGTGAACAATTTACAGATAGGTAAAATAAAGATTATATCAAAGACATTCCGCACAAACAAACTTGTAAACAAGGCAAGTCTTCCAACAAAAATTTAAAGATAACTTATATAAAAATTGTATCAAAGTGACGCTCTGTCGATTTAACTTGATAAATCGTAATTTCTCATCCTTTCGATCTTAGCGGCAAAACTTTTTTTTTTTCGCAAATTCCTTAAATGAGGAAAGTTTGACAGCTTTCTTAAACAATCCTATTTGAGCAAATATCCCGACTTCACCTACGCCCATTACTCGAGGGCCGACCTTCTTTCCTTCAAAAAGTTTGTTCAATTATTTGTAGAATAAATCTAATGACTCAACGTTTCCATTTCAAGTTGTAAGAATGGTCTAAACATTACAGTGATAAGCAATATCAAAACAGGTTAATCCGTAGTTGTACCACAACAAAGGAGGAGAATAGGGCGAGCAGACAAAAGCGAAATTTTCTGGCACCAAATATTAAATATTTTTGAAAAAATAAAATAATCTAAATACAAGTTAGAGGTAAGATTTGCATACAATCTACCCTCCTCAAACCCCACGTTGTGGAATTTCACTGGATATATTTTACTCCACATTGTGAAATTTCACTGGATATATTTTACTCCACGTTGTGGGATTTCACTGGCCTCAAACCCACGTTGTGAAATTTCACTGGGTATATTATAAAAATAATCTAAATAGCATGTTAAAAAACAACTACCTGATGCAATTCCTAATGGCTCCGAAGTATAACATTTAAATTGCTCCCAAACTTAGTCCACTTGGCAAAGATCGAGGGATTTGAAGTTCGTTCACTCTACACCAAGCAAATTAAGCCTAGTATCGAGGGATTTGAAGTTCGTTCACTCTACACCAAGCAAATTAAGCCTAGTAATTAAGCGAAGAAGAGTAGAAAAGCAGGAGCATCTTCCCCAAATATGAAATCTCGGTTGGTTCTACGGGCAGACTCCACACTGATTTATTAATATTTGCTTGAGTAATCCATGCCATACTCTCAGGAAAAGCTCAAACGACTTTGCGTAAGAGGATACATGCACACAAAACGTCACAGGTGTGTATGTAGAAAATACCTAGGGGCACGAGACACTAAGGAACTAGGCAAAATAGCCTCGTAAGCCAGTGACAAGGTATGTTAACCACGTAACAGCCCACCGCCCATTCATCAAACATCTTTTTTATTAAATACTACTTGGAACTTATCGACAGATCAACCGGAAACAACTTCAGCAGTTAGAGGTATACAGTTCAATCAACAGCTTAGCAGAGAAACTTTCTGACAAGCACAAAGCTAAATGAAACGGCAGAATCTAAAGAAGTTATCAGTTCAAAAATCCATTGAGACTAACAGTAGCATCACATTATTTCACTACAACAGCACTAAAATAATTTATGCCCAACATTCTATTAACAGGTCAGAAAAGAGATTCAGCAGATTCCAAATGGTTACAGTATTTACATAGGCAACAAAATTCATCTAATGGATATCAGGTATTCCACCTGACACCACATTCTCATCCACAGGTTTAGGGCCACCACATGATCTTGAGACAGATTCAAACAACTTCTCGATCTCCGGGGCACATCTTGTAAATGGTCGACTCCAAAAATTGTACCTTGGATTCTGTTGACCAAGAAGAAATACTATGTTGAGAAGACGCTAAACAGAATGAAGATTGCATGAGCATAAATATACACAAAATACCTTTATCAGCTCAATGAATGTGATCAGAAGACCCCATGGATGAGGTCGATTTACAATCAGGCGTTCTAATAGGACTCTAGTTATCTGCTCTTGGATCATTTCCTGCCCATTTACAGTAAATTTATGACTTCGAACATTCCAAAATATAACTAAACAAATCAAATGTCTAAGCGGTCTCCATATAGTGCATATAGTGGTCTCAATCTGCTGATAGCTGGGCATATCAAACACACTAAAAAACAAAACCTCGTTTCCAATATACACTAACCCAAGAGAGGAAAATTTTAACAGAGAAAGACCTTGAACCAAAAATCAAGAATCTAAAAAATTGGATTGAAATAGTTTATACTATGAGCCAAACATCCTCATCAGGCCATCTGTGGCATGTGAATTTTAAAGAAAATTCAAACAGTGAAACAGAAAAAATATTTGGTACTTTCCGTGTTCTAATAAATATAATATTATTATAGTAAGTACTCATGCAGCATTGAAGAAAATATTTACTCCTATGTAAAATAAGGATGAGGTCCATAGACAAGGAATGCAACCAAATCAAACACACCATGGGACGCATTCTCTTGGAGTGCAATAATGCAGTGAATGAAGAAAAAGCCAAAACAGGAGGAGCAAGCTTTCCTCCTTTTTGGAAAAGGGGGAGGGATCTCTTTGATATTTGGGGATCTTAAATAAATGAAGTTCTTTCAGTTTTTTGCACCTGTTTTGCTCTGCAGCTATATACAAATGTGTGCGCATGCACAATGTGTGTGTGTGTGTGTGTGTGTGTGTGTGTGTGAGAGAGAGAGAGAGAGAGACATTTTATGTGACACTTTTACTATTTAGGGAATCAAATAGGGTTTTTTAACCAAGATTTTCAGAATATTCTTTTGAATATTTTCATTAATTAACTATTGTAGCCTATTGTCACTTTGCAGTTTTTAAATATGCAAAATGTATTGTCGAAAACATGCAAAATGTATTATCGAAAATCACAAAAAGATGTTGACCCACTTACTTTGGAGCCTCCCATTAGGAAAGGAGGGGGAGAGGAGAGTTTTTTTTTGTGTGTAGTACTTTGACCCTCTTACTCAAACCTTGACGTATAAAATGGGAGAGACTGAGAGAGTATGTTGGCACGGGTGTATAAATAATATGGAGGACCATCTAATCATGATAAATATCATCATTGAAACAACTGAAAGCAAAAAAAAATCAACAAGTAACAACCACAAATATAAATTGGAAAACTAAATGAAAGTACTTGGGTACCTGGTTTGATTCCGCAAATAGGTAGAGCAGAATAAAGGAGAAGTAATGCGTGTGATTATTTGGGTATCGCAATTGGTTAGCGACTGCATTCAAAAACAAGTAACGCCCCTCGGTGTCCAAGTCCATTATCAAAGTCTGGAAAACATCTAGAGCAGCACCAACCAAAAATACTGCAAATGGAACACTACTGGGCATAGACTGTGCATGAGGAGTTTTTGCCTGCAGCTGCTGGATAGCCTATAGCAACACAACAAAGGTAATAAATACAGGGTAATGAAAATGAACCAAAGAAAAACTTGCAATGCAACTACATAAGAGGCAAAGCTTAACAAAAAGCTGATAGGAAAATCATACAAGCCTGGAATAAATTAAAATGTAACTACAAAAAAAAAAAGGGCAGCCCGGTGGCACTAAGCTCCCGCTATGCGCAAGGTCCGGGGAAGGGCCGGACCACAAGGGTCTATTGTACGCAGCCTTACCCTACATTTCTGCAAAAGGTTGTTTCCACGGCTTGAACCCGTGGCCTCTTGGTAAAATGTAATGACAGAGCACCAATTTTGATTTCACTAGCACACAAATTTCCAACAACGAGAATATCTATGGGATACCATCATAACGAGTAAGGACAAGGCAAGAAAGCAAGGGAATCAAGACTTTACCTGCATTCCAACATAGAGTACAAGGGAGTTGATAAGGGGTACATTGTAGCGCGTTCCAGCCTTGGCGGCTTCACTTGTAGAGAGCAGCAACTTCTGCTTCAATTCACTCAAAAATGGAGACCCCTGTTGCCTTGTCTGCAATCATTCAGATCAGTATAAAACAAGATGAGCAGACAGGAAAAGCCATTCCCCTGCTCCTCTCACCCCACACCTATATACATGATGTGTACAGCGAAGAAACAAGGTTCTGATTATGTTAGGATTACCTTCAGGTATTCATCTACATCACCCTTCATCTGCTTTGATTTAAGAGCCGCATCAACTTCAGAAAGAATGCGAGGGGATTGACTAATCTCTGCGAGTAGATCAATCTATAGACACCAAAAAAGAGTTCATTGTCAAACTTAGACAACAGTACGAAAAGTGTGAATAAGATTCACAAGACTAATTACCTTTAAGTTGGGAGTGGATGGATCAGGAAGCCTCATGTTGCGAGGAAATGCACTTAAAATTATATTTCGCATCTGTATGCAGCTTGGAGGGATAACATCACAGAAGCTGAAATGATAGTCACAGAGGAACTCCGGAAAATCATGAAGGAGAACCAACAAAACCCTGAGAGTCCCTTTATACAGAAACTGGACCTACAACATGAAAAGAAATAACATGAATTGATATCCGGGGTTTAAGCAACAACACACGACAGGGAAGAACAAAAAATAGTTTTTTCAAAACCAACCGGTTCTCCGAGCTCAGCATTCCTCAGAAAGGGCTCCATAAACTGGAAGAGATCCACCAATAATCGTTGAAAATAAGGCCACCCTTTCTGAGCATTTCCAGCAAGTAGTTTTGGCATAAAACTTCGGTGACTTACAAGTTCAAGCCATGCAAAGCTGAAAGCAACTCATTAAGTTAGTCACTCAGACAAGCACACAAATGTACCTTATAGTAGATTACAAATCAAAGGAAAAAACCAATAACTCATCCTATTACAACACGCTGTATTTTTTTTTAATGTAACAATTTTATGTCCAAACTAAATTAGATACCTATCATCTCTGGAGAAGATATTTAATACAGTATATACAATTATCTGTTGAATATGCAGCAGTAATTTACCGATCCTTTTACAGAGTCCATTGCTTTTCCTTGAAGAATAATTTACTTTTGAGTGGGTAAAGTTACTCTACCATACTGGAGAACTTGTTACCTGAATCCTGGAATTTTGAGGGGCTGAAGAGCATGGAAAGCATTGGCTAAAGCTGTTAAAACCTGAAAGGCGCCAGTGGAGATCAGCTTTGTAACTGAAGATCTAGGCATGAACATATACAAGGAAAATAGGAATTTACCTGAAAATTTGCACCGTCAAAAACAGGGTCCAGGGAACTGAGATCCACTAGCCAATTAATGAAAAGCCTAAAATATGGTCTAGGATTAAAGGTCATCTTCTTTTCCTCAGCGTCTCTCTGGATGAATTTGACAGTGACTGCAAGAACCTGTCAAAGAAAAGAAAGTGCTATAAGTCTAGAGACCAAATAAGAAACAGTAAGCTATAAGAAATTATAGATTATTTCCGTACCTTTGGCAGCAGCAACAATTTACTAGATCCTTGATCCACAGGATAAAACTAGAAAGAAGACACATAGCAGTCAGGCAACAACTCCTATTCTAATCTACTGGAGGACAATAGAAAGTTCTTCAGGAAAATATACCAACCTTCAAAATTGAGAACACTAATTTGGCATAGATATCAATTGCAAGGAATGATAGAGGCTGTACTTGGTGAGATTGAGAGGTGGAACTAATAACCTCAGACGAAAGGCAATGTGAAACAGAAAGTTCCTGAATAATCAAGTAATTAGCTTGTAATACAAGCTTACACATTAATCAATAGTGCTTGACTAATGGAATAGGTAAAATTCACCGTGAGTCTGCGGAAAAAACAATCTGAAGTTTCATCGCCCTTTAATAGGCCACTCTGGTTTAATTGCAAGATATAATGAGCATGAGTTGCATCATTCGCTCCAGGAATTTCACAAATACGGTACCACTCCGCAAACAGCATAGAGACCTACATATGCCAATGATCCAACAGTAACTTACAAAAGAGACAAAAAGGAAGAGATCACAAAAGGCCAAGATGAAAACTACCTCTTTTTCATTATACTGTGCATGCTGACAGAAAGTTCTTATATCACAGAACAGATTAAGTGACTATTATTAATAGTTCCTCATTTAGAGGCCTCTCTCATATGAAACGAGTGATGAAAGATGTTTGCCAACTTGCAAAACCAAGCTGGACATCATGCAATTCGAACTCGCCGCTAAAAAAACAGACTCTGCTTCTTGATGTCTCTATTCATATTACAGAGAGCAAAGAACAGCATAAAACAAGTGCACCAGCCTTTGCTTAGTAATATTAGATTTTAATAATCTTCTTAAAACAGAGCTAGATGTGATATTGTGATTGTTCAACATCTTATCACTAAAGATATTATGCCTTTGGCTTTCCTCTTCTTTGTACACTAGCTGAAACTATTTTCCTGAGTTCTCTCCAGCAAACTATGGCATCAACATGACTCAAACTAAAACCACTTACTTCCAATTCTTACCCCCAAAACCTTGCAAGGGCACACCCTTTTTGCTGGATTATCAATAAAATTACTTTACTTTCTAAAAGAATAACATCGAGCAGAAAATTAAAGTTGCTGTAACCTATTAACAATTTTTTATTCCGATTGTAACGAAACTGCAGTCTTGACTAGCAGGAGAAAAGCTGCAAACACATTAAATAAAAGGACATACCTGCTCGCGGAAGCCTGCAGGATCTGGTTCAACATATTCAGAAACACCATAATCTTCTCTGGTACCAGTAGCAGACACGGCGATCTGTAGTGTACAAATCATCCAGGTCTAATGGTGAGTTCAAAAGGTTGGTTGCAGCATTTGCTACAATCAGTTAACCGACCTCAACTCAACAGTTTTGCTATGTTAAGTCATAATATTTACTACCCTAGTAATATTCTTAAAAAATACATATTAGTACTTTATATTGTTTATATACAACATATATTTACTTACCAGCGACAACATGATTCCCAATCAGATGGAAAATAAAAAGAGATACATAAATTATATAAAAGGTTAAATGTAGAACCACAATACTGTTTTATTGCTGGGGTTGTTTACAGTTCTCTTCTGGAGAGCTTTTTTTTTCCTTTGCAGATTCAAGTTTAGCAAGATCTCAAACTAGATAGACATAAAAGCAATTTTTACATGTTAAAGACATAATAAAGCAAATAAAATGTTCTATCAATAATTTAAGCCTTTAAATGAAATGATACAAAATTCAACATGGCACATGGCATGCACAGGTCATTGGTTCGAGTCTTGCTACTATTCATCATACTTTTTTTGTGTAACTGAGAAATACCCTAGGGCCAGCTGGCACACGGTTTGAAACTCGGAAGATAATGGGATATCCATCATAAAAAATTATGTGCATGCTTAGGTTGTTCGTTTGAAGACACAAGTAAGAAGAACTGTTCATTTTCTAACAAGTACAAAAGGTGGCCATTTTCCAATCAATTAATCTTCTATGACCAGTTGGTACACACAACTCAATATTGCCCAATCAATATTGTTAAAGGGGGGAATTTTGAGAAACCTTTTTGTCTCTAGATTGTTTGTTGCTATCCTCCTCAAAAGTAACACCAGACAGCGCAGCAGCATTAGCAGCAGGGTTCTTAGCAATCTCCACTAGTTGTTGTAGAGACTCAGGAGAACCTGGTCTAGCTGCAATCTGCACCATGATAAAATATAGGTCATGACCTACCTCTGTATCAGAGCAGAAAAAAGAAAAGAGGTGTAAAAAATATGAGATAAGGAAGTGTACCTTAGCGAGCGCATCAACAAGGTTTTGTAGCTCTGATGTAACTCTAGAATCACTTATCACCAGCGTTTGAATAAGAGATATGGCAAATTCAGTAGCAGACTCTGCATGTCAGACAAAAAAGAATTTAGTGTTTTGTACACTCAACTAAACATCAATTGAAAGACAAGTTACCTACTGTTTCTGCCAGCATCAAGTAATTTAGCCATGTGCACATTATACTCTGCAAGGTTTAGCAGTTCACTGCGTATCAAACCAACTGTAATGTCTTTGTTGAACTTCCGCTCCTCATCAGAGTAAATAACCTGTCAAAAGATAGTAATCAAATGTAGCGATGAAAAAGACAGCTTCCAATCAATTAATTTTCTCTGCATATTCATTTAATGGAAGGGTCAGCAACCTGCACGAGTTAAACTAAAGATAAACATTAACACTACGACATGACAAACAACTACGCCTCAGTCCCAAACAAGTTGGGTCTGCTATATGAATCCCCACTTCTTCATTTAAGCTCATTTCATCATCATGCTAAATAAAATGAAAGTTAAAAGTAAATTAAAAATATATATAATAATAATAATAATAGAAATTTTATAACAAGTCCAAAACATATCCTCAACTAGTGACTATCACGTATATGGATCTTTTCCTTCCATTATGCCCTATCTTTAGCTAAGTCTGAAGTGACACCAAGCATAACACTATGACATCACAAGCTGAGGAAAATGATCCACAGTTATTATTTCCATTATGGACCATGATATTGTGGTAAGGCATTGATCTCATAAATTTATAGCCCATTTCAAAGAGAAGTTCACACATACAGTGTATTAACAAAAACTCAGTTTTAAAGAGTTGCATCCAGCATTTGACATACTGTAGAGACCTCATACTTTTTAGAAATAAAAGTAACTTGCCTAACCATTATGCCATCACTGTGTCCATCGTATTCCAACTTCCAACAAATTTGTAGGGTAATAACGAAATATTTTGATGTCATGCATACCTTCATATTTAATTGTAATGCACTTTCAAACATATACCAGAACTTAATTAATTAAAACGACCCAACTTCCGCACCCACAACGCATAGCAGCAGTTAGAAGCCCCACAAAAAACACTTGAGAGTTGAAACCTCCTACTCTTGGTGTCAAAAAAAGAAGCGTTATGGATCACTATCCAGAACTCATTCGAATATACTTCTCTTTTCCTGGTGAAGCCATTCTACTATACATGGCTACAACTTCTAAAAGGAGATGATTTCTTCCAGAAGAAACAGAACAGTCATCCAAATGCTTTTTTTTTGTATCGGTACAGTCATTCAAATTCTTGAGTTTCCAAATTACTAGGGAGTTGCTTGCAGAAGGGTTTTTTCAAAGTAAAAAAGAACATATTCTAAGACATCATTTTTAAATTACCATTAGATTACAACGACCAAACCTAGAAGGCATTGTTATACCAAGTAAACAAAGCACAGCAGATGAAATTGAACAGTAAATAGAGTGCTGAATAAATAGGAGTATAAATAGAGTGCAAACATTCAAGTTGCATACAAAGACAAGGATATACACTCTGTGATTATTTATCAAACCAAACATACCCAGGAGACTAACAAATAAATAAGAAGAAAAAAAAGAAGTTTGGGGTCAGTTCCGTACCCAACTAGTAAGCTCCTTAACAAAAAGCTTGCTAACATCACGGATTGAAGCCAAAATTGCAAGATGAGCACCAACATGTGCATTATTTGTAGCATTCTCATACAATCCCTTGAAAGCCTGCAGAAAAGAACACTTTAACTTTAGAAATGAAATCATGATGATCTAGAGATTATTTCCATACAATTCAGAAGAAGATTAACCTTCTGGGCCACTGCCAAGGCAGCCTCATCTCTACTAATACATTTGAGGATGATTGCCGGAACTTCAGCAATAAGTGCCTGCAAACAAATATGTGAACATGTGGGATATTTATTTATTTTTTAGAATTGTAACAATATCACATGTGTAGCACAAAGGCTGTGCTAGAACATCTTTACAGTTCACAAAAAAAAATCCCAAGTCCATAGCTCTCTCTCTCTGCTCCAACTACAGGGATTCTATGATGTCTATTGAACATATGGGTTTTTTTATACAGAGAGATGTCTGGAGCCAATCCCTAGGACCAACTGCAGCCTCCGAAACTAAGGCTGATGAACCCGCCCCTCTAACCTTCTCCACTTAGATTCTAGGCTTAGTTTGCTTGGCAAAGGGCTCGAATCAGATGAGCATATGGGAATTTTTCCCACAGTTCTATAAAAACAACTTAAACAACAATTTTTTGCCGAGAATACTTCTAACATACGGAACACAAGGATAATAAGTGCAACATCACCCAATGTAACAGCATCAAGGTTTCTTAACAAAACAATGCCTGAGGAGGATACCTGAATTTCTGCCTCTTTAGCTTCTTCACTCACCAGGCATTCAAGCTGTACAAGTACCAAACAAGATAATATTAGCTACAGTACATTAGCATGAAACAAACAGGAGAAGATATATGCAGGGAACAATCAGATGGAATTATACCAAGTACTGAATGAACCTAAAGTACCACATGATAAGAGAGTAAATAAGAAGGCAACTATAAACCATGACAAAAGAACTCTGATACAAAGTACACTTTGATGAAGTTTTTCAACTCTCATCAGGCTTACACCATATTATACATATTTTGGTATAATCCAGCACCCTCTTAGTACTGGATTCACATTAATAAAATAACTATACCTATCATAAAATATATGAGAATTTTCATCTTTCTGAATTTAGATGTCATGTTGGCTCTCACTACCTCTCCTCTTCCCAATTCCCAAAAGGAAAGAAACGAGCAGCTTTACAGGATATTTTTACAGGATATAGGCAATATTAATTACCATCTTTTAGAAGTAACAAAAAATCTTAAAACCCAAGTTGCCAAAAAGTCGAAAGGAACTATTTCCCCTTTTTGCACGTGCCACAAATCACCACATAGATTCATGCAAACCCTAATTCTTCAATCCCTATGGAGACACCACAAAGCACAGATGCGCATACTATTTTTCTTTCATATGCATCAATCATCATGACTCGAGAAACTTTGGCAGCAGGACGGAAAATGCTTGCATGTAAATATGGATATTTTCAAGTTATGCTAGCTGGCATAGTGTGAATGTTAGACACATGTATATAGGGCCAAACATTAGCAAGTACCCCATTAAGGAGTAGTTACATCCTTTGTAGGGTAAGATGTGGGTTCCTCATGGAAAAATCAAGCTAGAGTAAATCAGTAAACTATGAAGCTTCAGTATCTCTACGCAAGTTTACAAGAATCAATACAAAAAAACATAAATAGCATTGTGCACAACCAAGCTATCAGCGTAAATCCAAAGACAATACATATCCCGACAAAAAATTTCAGGTATTAGTAGGGAAACAAACACGCCTCAGTCATCAAAGCAATGTGTTTGATTTCTAGAAACATGAAACGGATTAAAAACAGAAAGAAGGGTCTCAACCTTTTCAGAGATAATCTGGTACTTATCCAATGCATCACCAGTAGTCAGCAGCGGCTCGGAGATACTATTTCCAACATGTTCAGAGGTAGCTGTTGCATTTGATGGCTGTAAAGAAGCTCCTGACTCCTGCAAGAAATGATTAAAAATTGTTGATCACAGAGGTTGTTTCATCGCCAAAATGCCTACACACAACTATAACCACTAATCCCAATCTAGTGGATTCAGCTATCTGAATCCTCGATATCCATTCCGCTCAACTTGGGTGCTTTTCATTCCAATACACAGGAAAAGAACATTAGCGTACGGCATACAAAGGGAAGAAACCTTAACCAACCTTTGCAACACTTGATGGTTCCACTGGATGCAATTCAGGAGCTGAGACCGATGTGAATGGTTCGACAATAGCCTCAGTTTCAAAACTGCTAGAAGTGACACTATCACCCATCCCAAGATGGGGAGAGGAAGCACTGAGATATAACAGACAGGAGAATAGGAACAAGAAATCCAAAATCACCATGTCAGTTGTGGAAGAGTATCTAAGAGACAAGTAAAGAAAGAGGCCATCAACATGAACAGGGAAAAGACCTATTAAGTTGAGACGAAGTATCTATCTCTGCTGATATTTCCAATGGCTGCGGAACAGCACTTATTCCTGCAGTTACAAGGCCAGACGAGTAAAGGTTGGAGTTCATTTGCCCAGTTCCTTGCACATACACCCTGGAGACACCACCACTGCCTGAAGAAGTTGAAGGAGCAGCAGGAACAGCATTTGAGCTTTGGCTTGATTGATTTTGCCAAGGTAAGCGGACAAAATCCTGTGAGACAAGTCGGAGTTGAGTTTATGTGTCCATGTTAATCGGCCAACTCTCTTACAGAGGAAGCACCAGAAAACAAGTACCTCGTAAACGCGTTGCTGAGAATGGGATAAGCGGCCAGGTTTAGGGCGAAGAGCTTCTGGTAACCCACCTATATGTCCTTGTGTATAAAGGCTTGCATCAAAGAATGTGGGACCGACACCCTCTCTGTGCTTCCTCCTTATGTTAAGCTGTTGAGCTATTTCTCCATCAATAGTCTGTATAGCCTGCAAATGCATTACCCAGATAGAAACAAGACATGGAAAATGGTTCAGAGAGGATTAGTCAACTTAGATCCAGCAGAAGCACAATCAGATATTCATACTCAAGGGAATTACTAGCACCGTAAATACATGGGTAACACAGATTAGACTAGCTGCAGTTTTTCAAATATTTTATCGCTACTTGCATGAGTTCATAACTAAAAGGCCTGTCAAATCTAGATTAATAATTATGATTAGCATTACGTTTAATATAAACAAATACCTTTTCAAGCGCTTAGAAGAATGCAGAAGACAAAGACAATAGCAACAACAACATACACATCGAAAGGTCTGGGGAGGGTACGATGTACGCAGACCTTACCCCTACCCTTGGGAGGTATAGAGGTTGTTTCCGGTAGACCCTCAGCGTAAGGACAAGCAAATTAAAGCAGTATAAAAAGTCATGGCAAAATACGATAAAAGCATAATAAAGCAGTCTGAAAAAAAATGTAGTAACTACCACAAATTAATACAATAACCGAAATACAAGAAGCAACAGCTAGTAGCAGAAATTGAAGGACAAGAAACTACAAGAGTAATACTACGACTGCTAGTAGGAACGGATAAGTAGGATAACGCCCAACTACCTACTAACTTTCTACCCTAATATGTGTCCTCTGTAACCTCCTATCTAAAGTCTCCTCGGTAAGCTAGACATGCGCCATGTCCTGTCTAATCGCCTCTCTTCAATACTTCTTCGGCCTACCTCTACCTCTCCTCTGCACATGGCCAAACCATCTCAGTCTCGCTTCCCGAATCTTATCCTCCACCGAGGCCACTCCCACCTTGTCCCGGATATCTATGTTTAATATATTTTTTTTAATAAGTAAATGATATTTCATAAATGGTATAAAATTCACACCAAAAATTAGATGTGTCAACCCTCGTACTTTGAACATTGTCATTCGTTTAGGAACATTGGAGGTAGTTTCTATACTAAATTTCTAAGCTCCTACTCCTAATCACCAACATATTTATTCATAACGTTTGAGCATCAATTAATCCATCACTTTACAAGTTATACTTGTTTGGCGCCACCATTTTTTATATAGAGCGCATGGACCTACCTATAAAGAAAAAAGAAAAAAGAAAAAAGAAAAAAAGGATCGTGCCTATGGGCCTTATTAATTAATCTAATCTAAAGTTGATTTTTGCTAAGTCGTGGAACTCAATGTCTTGCCATTTTCACTAAAGGCATGCATAAGCTACAAAGTACCAGCGCTCGCCTCAACTCTTAGGCTTAAGAGCGCTTCAAGCGTGCTTTCCAAATCAAAATTTGAGATCCATATTATAGCCTAGTCTTAATAGATCACTACAACTGCCAATTGTGCACCATAAAAATAATTCATGCATAGATATGTGCGGCAAACCAGCCAAGCACTACCCCCCTTACCAGTTTTTCAACCAGCCCCAACCTACCCCCTTAACTTTTTCAACCCTTACTACCCACCCTGCCCCGCTTTTCTTTTTTCCATTTTTTCTTAATTTGCAGCATTCTCTTTTTAACCTTTTTCATTTATTTATTTTGGCAATCTAAACACGCAGTAAAAATTAACATAGGATCCGCAATAGCAAGTAGTAAGTCCAACGACATCCTGTTCTTTCAGGTCTAATTGCAGAAATTTTAATGGGAGAAGAAAATAAACAAAATCACGTAAATGCTTATGATGGGCTTGGAAGCGATTTTTTCCCATCGAAAGTGTTGAATCAATCATGTGGAGCTAATTATCTTTTCTATCAATTCTTCCAGCAACCAGAACCACTAACATACCCTCTTATCTTTCTCAGACATGATTCATACTCGCTCCGTCCCCAATTTCAGTGTCTTTCTTTTTTTATTTGTCCCAAAAAGAGTGCATCTTCTATATTTAGTAAGTTTTTCAATTCCAGGGCAAGTTTAAGACCACAAGATTTAAAAGACCCCACACATCTTTAATTTAAGACCACAAGATTTAAAAGACCCCACACATCTTTAATTTAAGACCACAAGATTTAAAAGTTGCCCTTTATTTCTTAAACTCCGTGCCAAGTCAAACTAAGACACTTAAATTGGGACGGAAGGAGTATTAAAGACAAAGCCGAGAGCCTCGAAAGTCAAAGTAAACTGGTTGACCTGTCATGCTAAACAGAATTGGCTTGAAATTCACTTAATAGCCAACACCCCTGCCCACGCCACACTACATATTTTTTCAAAGATCAGCCCCCCCCCCCCCCCCCCCAAATGAAATTAGAAGGTAAAGGGTAGGTGGAAGAAGTGCTCCCAGGGCTTTGGTCATGTGGTGGGAGTGTAGCACGTGATGTAAGGGTTAGGCATACGTCACAGGTTCAGACACTGGCACTGACAAAAGCCTGATAATTAAGTGGAGAATGATAGTTAACCGCTGAGTTTCGATCCCATGTTTTCCAAAGTAAAGGAACAATCAACAACTAACATCGCCTACCAGCCCAATCTGTGAGACACTGGATCCAGAAAAGCAACTGAAGTCAAATGACATTTACCAAACAATCATTGCACAAGGTCCTGAACTGTTGAATGTTAGAAATGACACAACAAAGATTACCTACCAGAACTTACAACAAGACACAGAATGCAGAGTCCTGGATGCATTTTGACATCAAACTCTTAACATAACACAAGGCAGATTTAGAAACATACCTTCTCTGTTGCTGCTTGTTCAATCATGGCACAGCCAAGATCAAGATTGTCATTAGTAACAAGCTGAACAGCTTGTTCAAGAAGCTCACTTGCAATACCCAATCCCTGAAGTAAAGTACGAAGCTGGCCTGATATTGAACCACGTAAAGGTTCCTGAAACCAAAAGAATTCACAATTGCACTCCAATAATAAAGGAAGAAAATTAGGAGATTACACAGTATCAAGATATCATCAGAAAGATCTGATGTCTAAATCAGACACTGAGAATGGTAAAAATGTATTGATCTACCTTGCACGTCACATGAGCGAGACTTCCTGACAGACTGGCGACCATCAAATGTGCAGCATTACGTATGCGGGTCTCATCCGATTCCATGGCATAGTCCTGCCATATGTGTACTTAATCAGGTGGGAAAACAATTGACCTTTTCCATTTTTTTCCCTTTCTTTTCCAAAGGAGGTGTCAAAATTATGTAAGGGAAGTCTCAGAAGAAAAAACCTTCAAAACAAGTTCCTTTGTCGTCTGAGTTGCTATAGAAACACTGCGCTGCACGATGCTGGACACTATCTCTTTGATAGCTCTATCCATAGCAATTGGAAGTACACTGCGGGAAGGAATCAACATGATAAGAGGATTACAATACAATTGGTAAGTACTGAACCAACCCCTCGGAGGGCAACGACTGCTATTACAGATTCGAACCTCTGAAAATGTAACTGCAGGCCCAGAGCATGAAGCTTAGGATTGACAACAACTTGTTGCTCTATATTAGATGCAGCTGCAGGAAGCTATAAGACAACAATTATAAGTTAGAAGAAGTTATCCAAGAACCATGCCCAAAAGATTTTCAAATAAGTAACAGTACCACTGCCAACAAACCTGACTAACAGAAAATGGTGATTGCCCTTGTAAAAGGCCTTGAGCAGAAGGAAGCTGATCAGACAGCCCAAGCGCTGCAAGCTTCTCATCCTCCGTCATTGGAGCAGATGGAAGATGAAGCGGACCAGCATACTGAATCCACCACATAATCAGTCCATGAAACTTAATTATCATAAAAGCCATTCGGATACGACAAACCAAAAAAGCCCAAACCTGAGTTAGAATTCGTGAAGGACCACTAAGATGAGGACTGGCAACCTCAAGTGGTAGTTCAACCTGGTTTAGTGAAGATATAATGCCAGATTTGACATCAGCCGCCATCTGTGGTTGGGAAGATACGCCAGGATCCTTGTTTGAGAAGTCAGGATTTCCTTCCACTTCTCTCACTCTGTCTTTAAGAAGAGAAGTTGGAACTACCTCTTTTAGATCCACACCGAGATTTTTGAACAGGACCTGGAAAGTGAATAAATAGTTAATACTTCTTCAAGTACAGTATAGAAAGGTCACAAACAGCAACTAAAACACAAACCTCAATGTCAAACTTGAGATTCATTTTAAGATTTGGCATTGCATAAATTTCAGCAAGTAACCCAAGAATACCCATGGTCCATGGGTTCGGTGGTTGGTATGCTAGACTGCTTTGGCATGGTTCCAGAATCTGCAGCTCACAACACAAACTCAATGTCATCAAAAACACAAAAAAGTCATATTAAAAAAGAAGGGGGGTGCAAAAAGAGAAGTCAAGTAAGACCAACCTTTGATGTAAAAGGAATAACAGCTATCATCAAACCTTTTTCATATGCCTGCACAAGAGAGAAAATAAATAATCATGAGATTAAGATACACCAATTCCACAACCTGAACGGGAGGAAAACGATATTCATTAACAAGCAACAACCTCTATAATCAAAGACTTCGGATCGATCTCCCGCGCCCTCAAGACTTGATTCCTTCCAATTGTTATTTTGCCTAGCCAGCTTCCAAGGTTTTTCAGCAAAGAACGCTCTTCTGAACTTGACTTTATCAACTCTGACCCTAAAAGAACCTGAAAGAAAACCGAAACCAGATATGAAGCAAATGAATATTACTTTCAGGCTTCAGCAGCACTGACTCGAGCAACGAGCTGTAGCTATAAGACCTTGCAATTCTCGTAGGTTGCTTGGACAATCTCCTTGTACAGAGCTTTTGAATTTGCTTTATCTAGGAACTTCAGGTACAAGTCATGAAAATTTGGCTCAATGCTTGCTCTGTCAATGAATCAGCAATGACATAAGAAGCAATCAAACTTAAGGGGAAGGAATAGAAAGTGCAAATTCAAAGTAACAAATAAAACCGACCTATAATGATCTTTCTTCATTGAAAAATGAGTACATTAAACACAAGAAATATAGTGTAAACTAACCTTTTCATCACCATATACTGAGCAAACCACGGGTAGTACTGCTCTTTCAAAATTTCAGTAAATTCTTTTGCTTTAGCTTCAATATTTGCCGCAGATAAGTTATTGATAATAAATGAAATCTTATCCTGTATTTCTGATGCAGGAGCCTGTGAAAAAAATGAGACCACTTAAAAATTGACAGATGATATTACAAGGACCTAGCTTAGTCCCTTCAGTTTAATCATGTCATCTGTAATCCAAAAGACTCGCCGATAAATCTAGACACTACTACCAAACTTCATGATGTGTTACAAGGGAAAACTCACTGATTCCATTGAAAAGCCAAGGAAAAAAAGACATCAGGATGTCACGCTTTTCTTAAGCAAAATAGAAAACAAAAAGACAATAGCCTAGAAGAGTGAGTGAAAGTAGAGCGGAAGAGCAAACAAGGCAACGGTTATCAGTAAAACAGATAGACAACTGACAACCGTTTAATAGGGATATGCTCACAAGTCACAACAGAGCAACATATATTTAGATGCAATAAATTGAACATTAACCCATTTAAAACATGTTGGTGCAGGAAATGATAGAAAACATGCAATCTCACTAAACAGATCATAAACAAGAATACCTCAATGGGTGTTTCTCTTCTCTCTGCAGCAGCAACAAGTGTTTCAATATTCAACGCAGAACCAAACCCTATAACAAATCAGTGTCACATCCATCAGCACCTCTGTCTACAGCAGCAGCAGAGAAGAAAAAATAAAATGAGTCTAGGATAAGCCGTATTACTTGCAGAGGTAATGGCTCTAGATGGGCGAAGAAAACCAGGAGAAGATGTGAGTACTGCTGAAGTACTGCTTGGAACCTGTGGCTACAATTCAGTAAGAAAAGAGTCACACTTCATATCCTGCAACAGACTAATCATAATATGTCCAAAGGCGTGTCACACAAGCTCATTGTATACCTTCTGAATGCCAGCATTATCACTTGAAGGAACTGCGGCAAGTTGCACTGCAGGTGATAAAGCTGGCTTCAAATAGCTAGAGAGAGCAGCAGGGGGTTTCCTCTCCTCTAAGGAACTTTGTTGTCTCTGAGGAAGCTGGTTTGAAGAGGGTCCTTGCATACTTTGCTGCAAGCCACCCTGCCCAACCACTGGAAATGTTGGACCCTGAAGAAAATTTAAAAAAAAAAAATTAAAGGCCACCAATTACTTGATTAACCCAGGATGTTCATAAAATTACTCGGTGAAACAACTCCCACAAAACAAAGCAATAAAACTTATCCATTCGGCAAAATGTTTTTTTCTAAATCTTTTTAAAATGAAGAATAATGATCAGACCAGACTAATAACTTACCTCAGTATTCATTGGGGAAGATGGTATAGGACCACGGAATTGATCAGCAGCAGGACTGTGGCCTACCTCTGATTCAGAATGTGCCAGTGATATCCTAGAAAGTGCCCGTTCAATGAATGCAACAAGCTCCGAATGAGTTGCTCGGAGATGAGATATTTGCAAGATATGGTTGCAGTATTGCGGCCATTCAATCAGACGATCAACGAACTGTTCAAGTGCCATAATCCCAAAAACAAACATCTGCATGCAGAGAAGCTATCAATAATATAAACCAGAAATAACATTTAAGGTAAGTGTAAGCACTGAAAATAAACCTTTGAATCAGCAGGCTTGCGCAATGCATCCAAAACGGCTCGCAAGGCAATACCAAGTGCAATATGAGTTACAAGCTGATTCTTAATAAGTGACCCTACAAAAGCAAATTCACACCACATCAAGAATTATAATTCAACTAGGAAGCAAAATTAGAAAAGGGGAAATAAATTCAAACAAGTTTACGAAATAAACTTCTTTTATTTTAAAGTCAACTGATGTTTCAAAATTATTTCTCTCACAATTAAAAGAAATAAGCAAAGTAAGCCTTAGAGTAGGAAAGTTTAGATAGACAAATTTAACTCATGTTCGTTTGCTATTTTCAGTTTCAAAAAAATTAACTTGTGTTTGTTGAAATTAAAGTGGGGAGTTCGGGGAAAATTTGGGACTTCAAACATTATGAAGAGACCAAGAGATGAAGGTAACTCATTAAAAGAGTTGAGGCGGCTTATTAATGGTACAGATAAACTAGTGAAACTGCATCACCATTACCAGCAATGTTTACTAAAAAAGGGCAGCCCGGTGCACACTAAGCTCCCGCAATGTTTACTAGTAATATTTATTTCATTAGTTCACGAGTCTTTAACTAAATTGAAGAAGCTGTTTGTTGGGGCCACTTTGTAATACTAATTCCATCCATTCATAGGTATTATACTAAATTTTAAAAGATGTTTTGTTGGAGACGCCATCTATAATCGCAATTTTTCAATTGGCGTATAAAAGAGAAAAATATCATGTAGTTCTATAAAGAAATTACAACGGATCCTTGGCTTGATCGCCAATAAATCATCTGTTTTAGCTCAATCTCAAGGTTACTGTAGCAAGATAAAAGATTCAACACCATTGCTATTCTCAACGGCATTCAAAGAAGAAAAATACCGTATAGTTCATTATAGATAATCTAGCATGAGAATTTGTTTGTTAGCAGAGAAACCACATTATCAAGTCAAAGTCAAAGCTACTCTATCAAGTTACAATGAGTATTGCCTCCATATTAAGATGTTCCCAACGTTTCATTTGGGATACTATCAGCTCTTTGTTCCATTATGTGATGTCTAGACGACTTAAGACTTAAAAGTGTAACGGCAAATTAGGTTGCCAAAGAAGAGTGGCTACAGACTTTACGTGACATTGACCAGTGGTCTTCTTCTCTTGTGTATATTAATCTATAGAGAACCAAGTCAAACCCAACTGCACTCTGATGAACAAGCCATCAGACACTGACATGTGTTTACCTTCTCTTGATAAGCAATTCCCAGACCTTTGGGCTTTGACTATCAAGGTAGTTAATATGAAGAAATTGACCGTGGATATTGAATTCCAACAGTTAAATAATCCGATTCTTTTTTAATCCTCCTCTTGCATATGCTATTAAAATAGTTCTTATTGCTATTAGCTGCAACAGAGCCCATTGGGCTACAAATGCCTAACACGGCAACACCTTCATATGTCAATACTTGAAAACTGAAGGATGATGATATCCGGTGCAAACTAGAAAACAAAGATAACCCCTCAAAGGACATAAGAGGCACAATTAACATCTTTAAGAAGTTATTAGGGGAATGTAACTATTGATATTTATTTAAACAACCGAAACAGATTTATATTTTTTTTTTAAAAGGAGCAAATTATGTATATGGGACAAGCACACTTGAAAAGTCAAGAAAACACCTTAAAGTCGAGCAGAATTTATTACCACTTGAAAGATTAAACTCTAAGAAACTCACCAAATAGAACAGCTGCAATTTTGAGCTGCCTTTCTGGGTACTTGGAGAGGAATTTGTACTCTTCAAACAGATTACCGATCATGCACTCGAAAATTGCTTGCTCCCTGCAAATTTCAACTATAACTTCAATATCTCTTAAAATGGTAAAGTATTAATGACTCATGACTGTATACTAGAACTCCACATTGGGGGACTAACTTAAGCCATTTCATCAGCATCAAACACCAACTTGAAAAATCTAAATTAATATAACCAAATCTTACTTCTTTTCTGCTAAACATCTATCTATATTAAGATAAGAATTTGCGTTTAGGATGGGAACTCTCAATATTTCGGGCATACCAAACCAAGCTTATAGAGAAAAGAAATATATGACTTATCACTTCACCCAACAAAGATCACATGCAATGAGCTGTCACAACACACTAAGAATGACGACTATTAAGTAACAACCACAAGGATTTTTAGAGCACAATGCCAAATGAAAAGCAACTGCAACTCTGTCAGAACCAAATAAGTGAAAAAAGAAAAGCAATGCATGACCCACTTTACTTGTGCAGGGCATTTAAAAATAATATAAGTGGATTCTTGTAAAATTAACCTCTTTTCAGTTGATTCTTTGAAACGAGCAAGCATTTGAACTGTTGCATCATTAGTCAGCTGACCAGAGAACATTTGATGGAAGTATATGTTTGCTTCCGCTTCAATATCATCAGAGCCACCATCAGAAGTGGATGAATCAACACCACCAACACTCTTAAGCCTTGAATTAGCATCCATGTATGTTATGTGCAACTTGTCCAGCTCCTCAGATAAGTGGCGCGAAGAAACTAGGCCAGAATGAGACTTAAGGACCTGCACAATAAAGATCCAAAGATGAGCGAGAATGAAATTTAAAGTGCATGCTGTCTAAAACAAATCAATCTCAAAAGTGAACCTTTAAAAATGTAGAAGAAGTTTCTGAATAAATAGTCCACAGAGCATTGGGAGGATCAAAGCGGTTGGAAGGAACATCTTGAGTGGCGAGATGTATCTCCCTCAAAAACTTAAGGCATTCCTGCAAATACATATGGAGTTCCAGCACAATGCTTAACATGGGACACGGCAGAGTAAAAATTTCTCCAACATTGAGAACAGTGACAACAAAGACTAAATGCTAAGAACAGCAACAAAGTAGAACCCTTCAAATTTATAATTTGTGGATAAAACAAACCTCATAGAAGATATCTTTATATGTGTTTAAGTTATTGCTCAACCATTTCTCTAAATCCATGAGTTCTTTGCGGGAAGCAAGGGCAGCAAGTCTGATACCGAAAGCAAAAGGAATCCTATCCAGTACAGACGATAGAATCTGCAACACGAAAAAAATCATGAGTTCACATACTGGAAAGATGAGGAAGGTTAGGATATGCAAAACAGGGGAAAATGTACATGAAGAGATCAATGTTTACTTCAATCTACGACTAGGTACAGTACAAGAAAGTCCTCAAATAAGCAAAGAGAACAGAAGGTCTTAATGACATCCATTCCACAAACAACTAATATATAATAACAGAACTAGAAGAATTAACCGTGAAACAAAAACATATTTCTATTTCTTTGAACTACAAACTTACAAATGTCATTCAGCCATTACACCTGGCCGCTAGAACATTTTTTGGGTTAAAGGCCTGGCATACTAGAATCATCTAGAATTTTTTAACTGCAACCAGGGTTTTTTACAGAAAAAGTGCAAAAAAAGTGATAAGACCCACGGGCTTAAAGTGAAAAGCGAGAAACGAACCGCATGTTTCGTGGAAATGAAGCACACAATTTCCTGAAAATAATATACCACTTACATATATGGTTTTGGTACGTATAATAATCAAAGTGCATTAAAATTACTAATTTAGTATCCAATATACAGTAATGGCAATATTAACCCAGCTCCTTGCAGTAAATATTAATATAATTTCAACAAGACCAACAAATGAAAATTTCAATAACAAAACATTTTTCCATTTTCAACTAATCAACCAGAAAAAAGAATTATCTGCAACACCCGATTTCAAATTTGATCATTTTAGTAAGTATACTAAAAAGAACAAGGGAAGCAAAAACGGAGATAAGGAAAAGCATAATAAGAGGACTGTCATAAAAGAAAAAAGACAAACATTTCTTTGAAAGAAAAAGAAGAGAGTATATCAAAAGTAAAAAAGAAATACAGGTGGTTCTAGAATAGGCATTACAAAATCGAGAAGACAGAGAAGATAAGGACAACAAAGAGAAAGTTGAAGCATATATGGAGACAGAATTTAATATTCAAATAACCCAATGTCATTTTTTCCTTCTTTTTCTCTTTTACTTTTTCATCTTATACATTGATAATCAAAGAAATTGACCGCTTCTCGGTGGAATCCCTTTGTGCCTCATTGTCTGTGAAGTGCATCGCTAAGTGATGACAACTCACTTCGCATCTCTTACTCACTGCAACAATAACTATGCAAAAGGACAATCTCTACCATATTACTATTAGCATGCTATATCAATGATGCATGTAACAGCCAAAAATTCACATACTAGAATTCTTCCTATCCACAACTATGACTGGTTACAAATTCAAGCGAAAATGTTCAGAACTGAATACACCGGTGGATCATTTCAAGTAACATACTAATGGTATCAATCTTATGCATCACTGTTAAATACTTAAATTTGGGAAATAATCCAACCTTTAGCTCTTGACAGGCATCCAAAACTTTGTGTGTGTTGTCCAGATCAACGTTCAATGCTTCTACAAGACCCCAACACAAGATGCTAGTATTAACATGCCACAAATGAAGAATCATACCACTAGCAGCAGAATTTTTTAGCATAACAGGAAAAGCAGCAGCGGAAACTTCATGCTGGAGGAGATTATATGCAGTCTGAAAATTATTCAAAGGCATTTTGATTAATAAAAATGAAAAAATAAGAAAAAGGAAAGATTCATAATCAGTGTCCATGCCCAGTACATTGATGTGGGCCATCACAAGAAGCAAGACTTCTGGACAGTGCTTCAAAGGGTGCTCCAGAATGGATCGCACAGAACTTGCGTAACCTCTCTCGGCCAGCTGGCAAAGAACCTCAAGAAGGTCAAGACACAACCATGCATGATTTGCATGTCCAATTTGGATTTTATGGTCATTCACTGCATCAACATACTCCTGCTCCAACATAGTGTCTGTTCAGACCAATCATACAAGATATGAGGTTGTAGATAAGCTGAATGTTAAAAGCATCATACCAGTTGCCTCCCAGAATGCGCGAAGGTAAATACTTCAGGAGGCACCGTAACAGCATACTTGAGTAAGGAAAGCTGACCCTCAGCATTCTTCCAGATAGAACCACAAATAGCTCCAAGAGGAAAAGGATCCTACAGTCCCGGCATGATATACAACAAAAAATATGTCAACAAGTAAAAATTTTATTTTTTGTTGATGATGATACCAATGCACAGTGGTCCATTGAAAGAGCATACTTCAACAAGGAGAGGGAACGAATGAAGTAACACAAACAGAATCATAAGTTTCAAAGAAAAATCTAGCAGAACAAATTATCCTACTTAGAAAGGGGGAAGTGGATAAGTAATCCCGTGTCTCGAGTCTAGAAATGTTTCCTCCAAATTTTTCCCTTCTTCCATGTTCCTTTTCTTCCAAGACACTAAAAAAAGGTGAAAAGTGGGTAACCTCACAGATGCATGCATTGTATAGAGGGAAGAGGTGAGGTACCTGACAGGCATGTTTGTAAATGGACATCAAAATAGAGAAGGCTGCTTCATCGGGAATATAGAAACCCTCATGATCTAGGTTTTCCATAACAGTTACCCAGTTAAGTCCAGGAGCCTGCACACAAAGAGGTGGAAAGTGGTAAATGTGTTCTTTGTCATCAAGCTATAATTGCAATCAAGAAATACTAACTGATAAATATTTATGGTGATGGAACTCACAAGTTGCTTTATTGCATCAACAAGGACGCCGGCATTCCAGGAACTCAATGGTGATGGATCAACTGCAATGCTACTACCAAGAGCAGCACGGAACGTTGAGAACACATCAAGGTTATCCTCGATGCCTGAACGATTACGTACAACCATACCAAGTATCCTAGCAACAGTCGCTTCAGTCAGAGGCAAAAATAAGGATAACATTTCTTTGCATTGCAAGATAGTAGCAGTGCATCCATAACCCAATTCCTTCATTATGTCCGCTATGCTCATTTCTTTCTCCATTTCTGCCACAAGAGCATCAAAATCATCTTCACCGTCGTCATTTAAGAAATCTAAGTTCCTGCAACAAAAAAGACAAGGTAACGCAATGCTTAGGTTAATGCACAAGTTTCTAGATAAAAGAGATAATAAAAGCACAAGTAAATTTAAATAATAATACCTCAAAAAATCAGCTTCACGAAGTTCATCAGATAGCAATGGAGTTAAAATGAACTGGGCTTCTTTTGACTGGACAAGTAATAGCATATGCATAAACAAGTCTACATGCTTAGAGAGCCCCTCAGATTGATCCAGAAACAAAAGAACATTCTGAATTTGCTTGACATCATCTAAAGAAGTGTTGGTGGAACATAATTCCTCAATCTGACCCATGCAATAGTTGGTTCCTGCAAAATACAAGCAACAAAAACACATCTGGATAAAGGAAATACAGCAACTTAACACACATTCTTTTACCTCCGTTCTTCCACCACATGAAAAGTTAAATCAGGACCCAAGTACTATTAACGGCATTTGTAGGAGGATGGCGGGCTTACCACATTTCTTGACATCAAGATTTTCTGAGTCTGACAACGCAAGGCCAACTCCAATCTTTTCAGATATTACCAAGTTGAAAGCATTTGATAGATTCACCAAAAACTCCTCACTGATAGCAGTATCCTTGAGGGATTCAGAAAAAACAGTGCTGAAATTTGGCTTGTCCAGGATGCATCTGAAAATGGAAGCAAATACAGGATCCAGCTGTGTGTTCTTCAAGTCTTCCCCATAAAATTTCAGATGATCAATGCAGGTCCGAAGCAGCAATATGCTCCCTTCAACTTCATATGTCAGATACTGCAAGGAGAAAATGTCAAAGAAAACAAAACGAGAGGACACGTTTTATTTTAATATTTTTCCCTGGAGCTGACAAATGTTGATAACCATATAGTTGCAACATATCAAAAGTCAAAACAGTCTCTGGTTGCAACAATATTACCTAGTATATCCTAAAGAATAAAGGTAATGTTATTTATTCAACTCAAAACTAGCAGAGGGTTGCAATTCCCACGAATAATTTCAATTTTTAGAAAGGAGTTTTATAAGCATTAAAAGCGTGCAGAATTGTCTTAACAAAAAAAAAATTAACACGAACTCAAAAGACACAAGTTCATTAAGAATAACAAGAAGAGGTGGGGCAAGTCGTCCCACACTACCAACAGGAAAATTCTACTACACATACCAAGATGAAACAAGCTTTAGGAAGAGACAGGATACTTAGAGTAGTTGCAACTCCATTTCATGTTAATAAAAACATCTATACAGAGAGCAAACCAACATATCTTACAGAACCATGACCTCAAATATGATGTATCATGAATAAGATCCTTGCAGAATAAGGGAGTTGTCACACACCTCAGAATAAGCTCAGAAAAATTCTAAAAATTACCCACGTCTGGACATACAGAGCAGGGTTATAACTAGGTACCCTAGCAAATTGAAGCAGACCTATCCTGACTTTGAAAAGAAAAAAGAGGAATTATAAATCCTAAAACAAACGCCTCATGGTTTCATCACTGCATGTGAAGAATAATTTTGAGGACGTAGTCTTTTTAGCTTTCTGGTTCCCCAGACACCACGTTGTGGACTTGTGGGATTTCACTGGGTATGTTGTTGGAGTTTTAGCTTTCTGGATTCTTATCAAAAGACCACCTTTTGGATTGAACAGTTCATTTCCAAACCCTAAATGGTGTGGAGCCTGGGACACCAGGTTCACAGATGCTCAATTCCTCCTTTGCTTACTAGATATTGTGTCAGTATGAGAATGATTGGTGGTAGTTTGATACTACTACTAGCACCCTTTGCTTAAGCTTGAGCATATTCTACCACTAGCACCCTTTTTTTAATAGTGTGCTATTTTTTTTTGGATCAAGCAATAGTACAACCCAATAACCAAATTTCATGATTGACAATTCTCTGGCACCAGATGCGTAAAAATGCACGCAACCCCTATAAAAGGTACTTTTTATTTCCCCTAAACAAATTTACATATATTTCCAATTAAAATATTAACAAATATTTGGCGGAAACCCATTACTCAAGAAGGGTCATTTCGCGCAACCACGTAATGGAAATAACCAACAACACAGATTCCTACATCTGGTTACCAATATCGTCCACCGAAGTAAAATTAATTAATAGTATTTGAAGTGTGTAACCTTCTTTAACTATTCAGCCACACATGTGGGTATGAAAGGATCTTATAGACTCGATTATTCTTATTCTTCTATGAAATACTGATTCTATGAATCATTCCTACATCTGGTTACCAATTCTGTTTGACTTGTTTTTTTGAATCTAAACTATGTTGCAAGTCTGGTCCATTAACTGAAAAAACGAACCAAACCGACAACAACCAAATGGATAGTTTTTATTTTATTGGGTTTGGTTTTAGACATTTAAAAACCGACTAAATTGGTTTGGTTTTGGTTTAATCAATAATGGACCCAAACCGAACCATGAACAGCCCTAATTGACACTCGTTGGATTTACTACTTTCTATTTTGAACCCCTTAGTGAAAATTCTGGCTCAGCCACTGCTGTGGATTACAGGTAAAATCCAATTCATTTTTTTGCTAAATCCATTTTTGGGGTATTTGAAGCAGAAGCCCTTACTCAGGAAATTAATAGCCTAGACAATCATTATTTCCAATCACCAATTATTTCCCACTACAAAAGTTACAGCGGTGCCACATAAGTTACAAGAAACGACAGTATATGACCACACATTCAAAGTGAATTGGAACTGTACCTGACGAAGCTCATGCAAAACAGTGTCGGAGTTGGAACCGCTCAAGCTTTGAAGCAGAAACCGTATCTGATTGGAGCCGAATGGAATCATCGCTAATGCTAGGGTTTTTCTAACAGAGAGCAGAGAGTTTGAGAGATTTGTGATTGAACGATCGAATAGAGAGAGAAAATGGAAATAGACGCCCCGGCTAATCGTTATCTAAAAACATGAGTTACCCAAATTGCCCTTTTTGCTCTTTTTTGATTAATTAAATACATAAAAAGGACCTAAAACATTCATTTACGCACCCTCAAATCTTCCAAAAAAAATACTTACCAACTACTACCAATTTTGTTAAAAAAGAAACTTATATAAGCACATAATTTACATTAAAATTGTTTTTTTAGATAACGAGACCGGCGACCAAACCCAACCCAGAAACTACACCCGACCTCGACCCACCCAGATCGACAACCACACCACCAATCGTCATTGTACCGATTAACCAGATCGTCTCCCCCACCCGACACACTATTTTAACCCTTCGATCTGAACCAACCACGAGTTCGACCACCAAAAGTGCACCATATCCGACACCCTTACCCAGCCAGCACCCTCACACCGTATGGAAACCCATGCCCAACACTAGATTTTCAAACCCAAAGTCCAATTTAACCTATCTACCCAAACCATATCCCCAATTCCTAAAATGCAAAATTAGTCAAACAATACCTTAATTGGAATAAGGTCATGTGTGAGGAATTTAATGCTTTGACAAAACAGCATACTTGAGATTTGGTTCCTAGATCGGAGGGGGTGAATGTGATCCGATGCATGTGGTTTTTTCGTCAGAAATCCAGAAACAGTGGTGACCTAAAGAGATATAAGGCGAGACTTGTGGCTAATGGTACTAATCAGCATGAGGGTATTGATTGTGGTGAGACACTAAGTCCGGTTGTTAAACCGACTAACATTCACATTGTTCTGAGTATTGCTATGGGTAAGCATTGGCCCATTCATCAACTTGATGTGAAAAATGCATTTTTACATAGGGACTTGAAAGAAATTGTTTACATGCACCAACCGCCTGGTTTTGTCCATCCAGCAGCACCTCAGTATGTATGTCATCTCCGTAAGTCGTTTTATGGTCTAAAACAGGCCTCTATAGCATGGTATGATCGATTTGCACGGTATTTTATGCGAATTGGATTTGTATGTAGCAAGTGCGATAATTCTCTCTTCGTCTTTCATCAAGGTAACACCATCGCTTATTTATTATTATATGTGGATGACATTGTACTTACTATCATATATGAGCTGTTGAAAAATGAGATAATTGCACTACTCAAAGCCGAATTTGCCATGACCGACTTGGAAAAGTTGAGTTATTTTTGGGGATATCAGTGACTAGATCTACATACTCTATGTTTCTATGTCAGCGTAAGTATGCAGAGGAGATAGTACACAAGGATAAATGGCAAACTGCAAAATTATGTCCACTTCAATTGACACTAAATCAAAGCTTAGGGTTGTTGATGGTAATTCGGTGTCCAATCCCACACTTTACAGTTGTCTTACAGGTGCACTACGGTATCTTACATTCACCAAGCCTGATATTGCTTATGTTGTTCAGCAAGTGTGTCTGTTCATGTATGCCCAGGGAGCCTCACTATATAGCCCCTAAGTGCATCATCAGATACATTAAGGGCACACTTGATCATGGATTACATTTATAGCCCTCTACATCTACCAGGTTACTATCATTTACGGATGCAAATTGGGCAGGTTGTCTGGACACGCGATGCTCCACCTCCGGCTATTGTGTATTCTTAGGGGATAATCTAGTTCCATGGTCTGCCAAGAGATAGGCCACACTATCCCGTTTGAGTGCAGAAACATAGTACAAAAGCGTTGCAAATGTTGTTGTTGAGATCTGTTGGCTCCGAAATCTACTTTTGGAGCTTCAGTATCCTTTGCGTAAGGCGTCTATAGTCTATTGTGATAACATATATGTTGTTTATTTATCTCGCAATCCGGTTCAGCATCAGCGAACCAAACACATTGATATGGATATACAATTTGTTCGTGGTAAGGTTGCTATCATACATGTCAAGGTATTGCATGTGCCCTCTTCATATCAGTGTGCGGATATATTCACTAAATGACTACCTAGACATCTATTCCTCGACTTCAGATTCAGTCTAAGCGTCCGGCCGCCTCCCACTCCGACTGAGGGGGTGTATTAGTAGAATATTCACCATATATTTTATAATTATTAATGTTGTATAATTATGGTAATTATAAGATCCCTTTTGTATTATGATTACACATTGTACACAGTATATATATTGTATTAATGAGAAACGCTCCCCAATGGAGATTAATACATTCTAACACTCGTATTGCCCCTATGCATTTCCTTCTGCCCAACCTCCAAACTCCATCTCTACTACCCAACACCTTCTCCACACTCACCAACACACAAATACACGCACAATACGGTAGATTTTGAATGGCAAGTCATCCGATTTCCTAAGAAAAAAGTTAAAACTAATGTTCATACAATCCAGAGGCCCACAAGAATGGCCCCACAGGTACGCCACCACATACACCCTATGCTAATTCACCGGATGACATATTGGGCTATAGGCCTAATGATTGTGCTAGACACCAGTCCATGCAAACACTATTAGCTGCGTCTAACACCAATATTGTCTTCCCTAATACGCCCAACACCAGCCCACGTGATAAGCATGTAACATATTGTTCCATTGTCTCTGAATTTTTTTCATCACCACAACCCGTCCCCTTCACCTATACAAATAATAATCACCCCCAATTATTTTCTCCAATTTCTAATAACCTTACTACTATTACGGCCAACACCCATGCAAGAGCAATTCCCATTATTCACTCCACCTCAACACCCCCCTCCCTCTACCACACACTTCTCTCCACAATTGTCCGCTATTCCTCCGCCAGTTATCACCCATCAACATGCAGACCACACCTCCACCACCAAACTTTATCCCGATAGTCTACACCACCCAATCTCCAATGAACAACACGACGCCTCAATCGTGGTTGAATCTCAGTCTTTAAAATCACGCACCCACCTTCACCATGATGATATAAGGCCAAGAAACAATCATCCGAGTCTAGAATCCACTAGACTTGATTGAGATAGTCACGAAAGGAATGTGTATCGCCATGGACCTCTATGCTCAATTCCACATGGCGATGGCACCGACGTTCCATTGGAACTATGTTCCTCACACAATCACTTATCCTCGACATTGGGTGAATCCTCAGGCATACCCACCTTACCCGAACTCCAACAACTTTGTTGACCTCCCAATGTATCTGCCATATCAGTCCCCGATCGTATGGATTCATCAGGATTGGAATCTCAATGCACCATATCCTTCTTTGTACCTCATGACCAATATGAAAGCCCATCCAACTATACCAACATCCTCCGTCCTCAAGCTCCATGACCAACAACCCTCTAAATCAAGAAGACCAAAAACTTCTCTGAGGGGAATATGTGGGTAGGTTGGTCGAAGTTGGATTGGGACCGGATGGACATGAAAATGGGGGTCAAGTAGAGGTTGGCGGGTTCTGGGCAGTAGTAAGTGTTTTGGTGGGAAGTGTGTGGGTGTCGTCGGGTGGATTCGAGTTAAAGTGTTTGGAGGGAATGTTCTAGACACGTCGCGGGTTATGTTGGTGGCATGTATTTGGTGGTTGGGTGGTGGAAATGTGGCAGAAATTGACTGGGACAATAAGGTACGATGATGGAACTTGGTAAGCACGGTAGAGTAGTTGGTTGGGATGTTCATGTATTTTTGGGAGGTTTCGGTTAATGGCATTTTGGGTAGAGGTTGGTGAAATGTTGTGGTGTATTGGGGTGAAAGAAATCATGTAATTTGGATAAGGATCGAACATGAGATTGTTAGACAAACTCGGGTACAAACAAGGTGATGAAAGCCTAGAAGACCTTCAATGTATTTGTGACAAGTAACCGGATAGAACTTTGGCTTGGGTATAATTAGATCACAAAGTTCTAACTAGACTTGCACCGAGGGTTTGGACCACAAAAGGACCAAGGGGTGACCCACAAAAGGATCGAGGTTCGGACCACAAAAGGATTGATGGCCCACAAAAAAACCAACTAAGATAAGCAACACAAAAGTTGAACAACTTAGCAAATTGAGTAAAACTCAAATATATTTCATATAACTTCAATATCTACATACATAAACTACATGCCTTATTTATATTAATGCTTAGACCTTTCTAGAAGAGCAACTAGATAGACACATACAAACACTTCAGCCTAATGAGAAAGGGGGAAGGGGTTCGACCCTTTTGAGGGAAGGGAGAAGACCAACTCTTCATATTTTCTAGGCAATCCTTTTGTGTCATCCATGTCGATTAGCGCATGAACTAGCTAGTTCATGAATTATTTTCTTGAGGCACGATGGAAGCTTCTCTTTCTAAATTGTTCTTCGGCCTAGTCACCTTATCCTTTTACATGTATTGCTTAGTCATCTCATTCTATTACAAAGCCTAGTAATTAAGCTAGAAGGAAATTAAGCTAGGAATTTAAAACAAGATAAAAGAAAGTGGTCTCGGCCAAGACCTACATAAAGGCCGAAAATGTTGTCTTCTTGAATCTTCAAGTCCTTTCTTCATTTCCACTCCATACTCCATGCCACAATAAGCATATTATCATAGGAAGGTCGACAATATTTGGTTCTCCGAGCATATCACCTCGCGGCTCACGTTGGAACTTTAAGTTCACGATCTTTTTTTCATCATTCTCACTCCGCAAGAAATAGCGGCAGTGATGGCACAAATGAGAGAAACAAGGTCGATTCCAATTTAGTTGGGCAGCTGTCACATTTTTGTCCTCAAGTAGGAATACGAAAAAAACTACTACTCAACGCACCTCTGGAGATGATAGAATGCACAATCGACCTTCATCCCACTTCAAATCCACAAGCTGAAAAGTTTGTTGTGATGATAACTTCTACACTCCAACCTATTCCGACAATGCAGACACCAGAAGATGAGGAACATAATTCTAATCTTGATAATTCAAAAAAATCAATGAAGTTTGTAGTATGGAACTGTAGGGGTGCTCAATCACCTGACTTTAAACAAAATTTCCGTAATATGCTAAATTACTATAGGCCTGCTATAATTGTGTTACCGAAAACTCATTTGCCTGATCATGCTATTTTGTGTGATGACCTCGATTTTACTAACTATGAGAAAGAACCTGCCGATCGACATTCTGGTGGAATAGTTGTCCTTTGGCAAAATGATAGGGTCAATGTTCATAAGATATGTGTTACTAACCACGACATTCATTGTGAAGTCCAAGTATTGCCCTTTTCTCACACCTTTTTTATTTATGGCAATTTATGCTAGTAATAGTACGCATGCACGTAGTGTATTATGGGATAATATTTTACATGTTGCTAATCAATATCATGGTCCGTGGTTAGTGGGTGGTGGTTTTAACGACGTCACCCATTCACATGACAAATTCAGCAGCATGTCTATTAATACTAATAGGGATAATAATATGCTAATAGTCTTAATAATTGTAGCCTAGTAGACTTAGGTTTTAAGGTAGTCGTAATATTTGGACAAATAAACGTAAAAAGGGTTCAATGGTATTGGAGTGCCTTGATCGTATTGTGGCAAACTATAAATGGATGGCCCTTTATCCCGAGGCTCATGTTAAACACTTGCCACAAACACATTCAGACCATTGTCCACTTTTACTTTCTTTAGCGGTTTTATGCCACCCAAACAAGATATTTTCAAGTTTGAAACAATATAATTATCGAATCCTATTTTTCCTACAGTCGTTCAAGAATGTTGGGATCATTCTGAGCCGCTAAGTGAAACAATTCTCAAATTCATCAAGCATGTTTCCTGCTGGAACCGTACTACCTTTGGCAACATTTTTAAACAAAAAAGGATTTTGTTAGCTAGAATAGCAGGTATACAATCATCTCTACACTACCCAAACAATATCTTTTTGCAAATTTTGAAATATGAACTACTAGTCGTGTTTAATCATATTCTTAGATTAGAGGACGAATTTTGGAAGCTAAAATCTCGTGTCAACTGGTTGAATGACGGGGATGCTAACACACATTTCTTTTATCTCACAACCCTTAAACGTCGTAGGAGAAATATGATTACAAGTCTCAAGGATAGTACGGGTTCTTGGACAACTGTTCCAAATCACATACAAAAGCAAATTTCAACATATTACACAAACCTTTATACCACTGGACACAAGTAACCTGACCACCCATTCCCATGTACTAACTTTCAGTTTTTATCCCATATGGATTCCAAAATTCTTAGCGGCCAGTTCACTGAGGTTAAAATTCAAACTTCTATGAAGTCTTTCTGGGCCACTAAGGCACCAAGCCCATATGGCTTACACCCACTTTCTTTCCAACAACTCTAGCACATTACAAAATACTCAGTTATTCATTTTTGCTTGAAAAGTATTTTAACGGGGAAAATTCCTCAAGGCACAAACGACACAGTTATATGCCTAATTTCCAAATCCCAAAGCCCATCCACACCAACCCATTTTAGGCCTATAAGTCTTTGCAGCATTGTGTATAAAATTTTAACCAAATGCATAGTTAATCGTATTAAACCTCACATGAACAATCTCATCCATCATACCTAATCAGCTTCCCAATCTAATAATTGGGCTTAGAATAACGCTATAATAGTGCAAGAACTTCTCCATCACTTTCAAAATCCAAATGTTCCAGTATCCTCCTAAAACTAGATTTGGAAAAGACTTTCGACAAACTTGAATGGAGTTTTATCAACCAATCATTGCGCTTTTTAAATTTCCCACACAACCTTGTTTGTTTTATCATGTCTTGCGTCACTACATCCCGCACATCAGTCTTTATTAATGGAACACATACACCTTATTTTGAGCCAACAAGAGGTATACGTCAATGTGATCCTCTTTCACCTTATCTTTTCATTCTATGCATGGAAATGCTTCAAAAAGCATTAACATAGTCGTTGGCCATAGGCTTTGGCATGCTATATCGGTGAGCCCTCGTTCTCCGCAAATATCCCACTTATTTTCTGTGGATGATATTATTTTTGCCTCCAAAATTACTTGTCAGAGTTACCACACAATTATTGACCACATTAATCTTTTCATATCCTACTCTGGTCAACAAATCAACTACAACATCTAGGGTTTACTTCTCCAAATATTGTTCTACTCAAGATAAGCAATTTGTTCTATCCTCTTTTCACATCAAGAAAGGCGATAAATTTGAAAAATACATAGGTTTCCCGCTCTTTCAGGGCCCCATAAGACTCAGGATTTTCAATTCATTTTGGATAATTTTAAAACACGACTGGCAGGTTGGAAAACCAACTCCCTCCTTCTGGGTGACAGACTCACACTCATTAAAGCCACTCTTAACGCAATACCAACCCATGTCATGCAGTTCATATCTATTCCTATGTGTGTACTCCAAAAACTTGAAAGATATGAATGTAACTTCCTTTGGGGTTCTTCAACAACTAAGAAAAAACTTCATTTACTAGCCTGAATCAAATAACCAAATCCAAGGATACGGGGGCCTAGACATACAACAATTACATACCAAAAAACCTAGCATTTATCGCTAGTACGACATGAAGATTATTTACAAAGCATGCAACCATTTGGGCATCTCTTCTCATTTCTAATTATATGTCCACTAACGTTTCTACTGCAAGTCCTCTGGAAATCTATTTCAAAGAGATGGGATATATGTCAACACGGTCTAGTATGACAAATTCACTCTGGCAATCATGTTAAATTTTGGAATGACCCGTGGTTAGGGCCTCAGATGGCACCACACATTCTCATTCATGGTCCCCTCACACCCCAGGATATTACACTCACTGTTGCTTCTTATTTAAGAAATGCATCGACCATGGACCCTTTATCATTTGTCCTTTCTTCACAAATCCGTATCCTCATCCATAACTACTACAAGCCTTCTTATGTTTAAGGATATGATCACATCATATGAGGCTTAACACCCACATGAAACTTCATTGTCAAGTCTTGCTACCAGGCATTAACGAAGGAAGACAAATTCTATTATTTCACACACATGGATTTGGAAACTCCATATCCCTCCCAAAATCAAAACTTTCCTTTGGCTACTTAACCATAATAGGCTACCTACTATAGCTACCTACATCACATCAGATTCCTTCCGTCACCATTATGCTCTGCTCCTCCGAGCCAGAATCAATACACCATATTTTCTTTGGTTGTACTAGTGTGCAACATTGTTGGAAGCAACGCACATCCTCTCTGTCATCCTACATCAAACCAATCCCTTGTCTCTGCCTTCAAGTTCGTTGAAACGAATAATATATCGGCCCAAGCCGTCTCTACCACATTCAATACCAACCAACATTTTCATGCCTTTTCTGCTATGACACCTATGGCATATACGTAACAAGTTTACTCTAGACCATAAGGCCACATCTCATAATATCTTACAAGTATGTAACCTCAGCTCCAAATTCCTTCATCTTACATCTCACACCAAGAAATCTGCCAGAAAATACGAGCCTACCGTGTTGAATAATGTAAATCTCCTTGAGGGAGTTTTCTTATTAATATAATATATTGAGAGTATACAATTGTAGTCCTAATAGAATTAAGATCTCTATTTTATATTAATTACCTTAATTACACTAAATATTAATTACATAATATATATGGAATATATTCACTGTCACACCTCCTCAGTCGAAGCGAAAGGAGGTCAGACGCTGAGACTGAATCTGATGTTAAGGAACAGTTGTCGAGGAATCCCCTTTGTGAATATATTTGTGTACTGATATGAAGAAGGAACATGTAACACCATAACGTGACCTATTGCAACCTTCTCATGAACAAAGTGAATATCCATCTCAATATGTTTGGTTTGTTGATGTTGAATCGAGTTCTAAGATAAGTAGATAGGAGTTATGTTATCACAATAAACCTAAGATGCCTTACGTAAGGGACAATGAAGCTCAAGAAGGAGATTTCAGAGCCAGCATAGCTCAGCAACAACGTTCACAACACCTCGATATTCTATTTTTGCGCTCGAACGGGAAAGTGTGGCTTACCGCTTGGCAGACCATGAAATAATAATATCTCCTAAAAATACGCAGTAGCCGGACGTAGAGCGAAGGGTGTCTGAACAACCTGCTCAATCGGCGTCTGTGTAGGAGACCAACATATTCGGTGTGGAGGGATATAAATGGAGTCCATAATCAAGAGTGCCCTTAACATACCGAGTGATACGCTTAAGAGCTGTAAAGTGAGGCTCCCTAGAAGCGTGCATGAACATCATATGCAACATCTGGCCGAGTGAAGGTGAGATACTGAAGAGCACATGCGAGACTCCTAAATAAAGAGGGATCGTTGATCGGATCCTCATCATCCGCACTGAGTTTGGACTTTGAGTCGACATGAGTGGGCATGATCTTGTAGTTACCCATTTTAGCCTTGTAGACAATCTCCTCTGCATACTTACACTGGCACAAGAACATGGCATGTGCGGATCTGGTCATTAACATCCCAAAAAAATAACTCAACTTACCCAAATGGGTCATAGCAAATTTGGACTTGAACATGGCAATGATCTCGTATTTCAGAGTGTCAGAAAAAGCTGTCAGAACAATAACATCCACATATAAAATAAGATAAGTCATGTCAGTACTTCGATGAAATATGAACAGGGAATGATCACTCTTGCTGCACACGAACCCTATATGTGTGATGTATGTAACAAACCTCCCGTACCAAGCCCTATGGGCTTGTTTCAAACCATAGAGTGACTTATAAAATGGCAAACATAATGAGAAACCTCCTGATGCACAAAGTCAGGCGGTTGATGCATATAAATGGTTTATTTCAAATCCTCATGTAAGAAAGCATTTTTGACATCAAGCTGGTGAATATGTCAATTTTCCTCCATAGCTATGCTCAATACTGTGCAAATGGTGGTTGGTTTGAACATCGAACTAAATGTCTCACCACAATCAACACCCTTATGCTGACCAGTACCATTAGTCACAAGTCTTGCCTTATGACGTTCAAGCTATCAACTATCTCGGAATTTATGACGATAAAGCCACATACAATGAATCACATTCACCCCTTGTAGTTTCGAAACAAGATCCCAAGTGTGTCGATTGGTTAATGCATTAAACTCCTCACGCATGACTATATTTCAATTTGGGTCAAGTTTGGCTAATTTTAAGTTTTTAGGAATGGGCGAGATGATTTGAGTGGATAGGTTAAAATGAACTTTTGGTTTGAAAATCCCGTGTTGTGCACAAGTTCCCATGCGGTGTGTGGGGGCGGTCACAGGTGTGTTAGGGAGGCTGGGAGACGCCGGGCTGGACTAAGCAGTGGGATCGGTTCTGGGCAGTAGTGATGGGTTGGGCGGTGGGACAGGCAGGGGTTGTGCAGGTGTTGGTTGTCGGTGGGAATAGATTGTTCGGGATAGTGTGCCTGAAGTATTTTCGGGTAGGAACGGGGTAGGATTCGGGTAGTTGGGTGGGGTCAACGGGACGGTTGGCTGGACGACATGAGGATACAGATTTTGTAGTGCATTTTGGACTAAAGGTGAGGTGTTAGAGTCATCAAGGAATTTGTAATTAATGATTAGAAATTTTTGGATGTTGTCAAATGGGAAAACGTACTCAACAAACGTGACATGACGTGAGATTACGATTTTGTCAGTGGATAACTCATAACACAAGTACCCCCCGTGGTTCGACGGGAAACCTAGGAAAACACATGGAGTGGAGCGGGGTGCTAATTTATGAAGGACCGTTGAGGCAAAATTGGGTAACACAGACAACCGGGAATTCGAAGGTGATCATATGAAGGGATCCGATAGAAGAAAATTTCAGTAGGTGTCCTATTTTGGATTGTACGAGTAGGTAAGATGTTAAGAATGTGTTCTGCCATTTTTAATACATATACCCAAAAGGGAGGGGGGGGGGGATAGACACATGAAAAGAAGGGTACATATCATATTGTTAATGATGCGGAGAATTCTTTCGGCTTTACCATTTTAAGGGGAAGTATGGGGGCATGAGAAATGAAATACCATGCTATTAGCCGCACAAAAATTATGAAAAATGGAGTTATTAAACTCACGACCATTATTACATTGAAAGGTTTTGATGTCTTTTTCAAATTGCGTTTTAACGAAGGTACAAAATTCAAGGAATTTGGAATAAACTTGAGACTTAAGCGGATAGACCCAAATGAAGTGAGAAAAGTCATCTAAAAATTCCAAATATTTATGACCGATGTTGCTAGTTATAGGGGACGTCCATAAATCCGCATAAATAATATCAAAGGGAGAGAAAGTAATACTTAAATAAGACGTAAATAAAAGTCTAACATGTTTTCCTAGATGACAAGATGAGCAACTATGAGAAAGTTTCCTTTTATTATAGTGGATTAAATTGCGGTTTCTAAGAGAATAAAAAACATGAGCTCGTGGATGACCAAGTCTACTATGCCACGTTGATGGAGATATTGCAGCTAAAGCGATGGGTGGAGTGACATGGGCAATGGAAGTGGGTAGGAAAGGATAGAGGTCCCCCACACTATTACATCTCGTAATAAGTCTCCTAGTACGTAGGTCATTTATAGAAAAACCAAACAGGTCGAAATCAATGGAAACATAATTATCAGGAGCAAATTTTCTAACAGAGATTAGATTCTTGATAATGTTAGGGGCATATATGACATTTTAAAGGGTGAAGTGGGATGCAATGGTGGAGTTGGTGTGTGGCCAAACCCTTGAATTGGAATGCGATGACCATTTTCGACCATAATATATTGAGGAGAATTTAAATTGCGTAGTTTAGGAAAATTACCAGAATTGTTGGTGAAGTGAGACGTGGCGCCCCGTATCCATATATCACGCATCATCATGTTGTTGCTGGGCCACTGTGCAGTGGGCCTGGTGACTGGACAGTGGGCCAGTAGTGCTGGGCCGCGATAGTGCGCTGGTCGATGTGTAGTGGGCCTGGAGGCTGGACAGTGGCCCGGTGGTGCTAGGCAGTTGGGCAGTGGGCCTCGGCAGTGCCTATTGTTGCTGCTGGGCTTGGCTTGGAATGGGACTAGCTGATTGGGCCTAGTGCCCGAACGATTGCCAAGGACGTGGGTTGGCCCACTAAGTCGGGTACTGGGCCTGCGGCGGATAATTTATGATGCATGGTGTTGAGGAAGATGAAACAGGGGAAGCTATGTTGGTTGTGTGTGACGTCATGAGGGTATCAGAAATTTATGAGAGAAATATGGTGTATACTGCATGTATAATTGACGTATACATGCTATAAAGAAGGCTGCTTTTGTGATATGTGTCTCGAGTAGTGTATACTTGATGTATACGAGCTATAAAATAGGGAATAAGAGGGTTGGGTGTTGTGTATATCAGTGGTATATAGGCTTGTTTTGAAAATAATGGGAGAGATGAGTGATGTATGTCACAATATATCTAGAGTATATAGGTTTGTGGGTAGAGGAGAGGCAATATATCACTGAGGATCATGGTATATCAGTGGTATACATGTTTGTTTTGAAAAGAAGGGGAGTATATCATGGTATATTTGGAGTATACCGGTTTGTAGGTAGATGAGAGGCAGTATATCACTGAGGAGCAAGGTATACATACTGTATATCACGAAGGAGCAGTGGTATACATGGCGGTATACTACTGTTTTTCCGCTGGAAGAGGGAGACAGATTGGAGGGGTACGATGGCCAAAATAGGGTTTAGGGTAGGGAGGTATTTTTGGCTCTTGATACCATGTTGCATAGTGTAAATCTCCTTGAGGGAGTTCTCTTATTAATGTAATAGATACAGAGTACACAATTGTAGTCCTAATAGAATTATGATATCTATTTTGCATTAATTACACTAAATATTAATTACAACATATATTGTGAATATATATGAAATATATTCATTATCACACCATCTTTGACCAATGTGCCCCTACATGCACTGACTGTATATACTTACATGCTGATGCTTCAGCACCAACAACTAGTTATATTGGGGGTATTGAAGGAGTCTTTCACACCTCCATGGGCCATTGGTTAATGGGTTATGCCTGCAACACCACTGAAACCCATACAATAATGCAAGAATTCATGAGCTTCATGAAAAATGGAGATTATTGACCCAGCATCTACAACAATACATAAGTTGTAGAAATGGTGATGAACTGCAATTTGTAGGCCACAGAGTAAACTCATTATTAATTATTGCAGGTCACTCCTCCACCGGCTCCGTGACCCGCCTATCCAACATGCATACATGGAGTACAATATGGTAGCTGATCGCCTTGCTCATTTTGATGCAGAAATCTCAAAAAGTCCAATCACCTTTTTGACAGAGCCACCCCCGTTTGTGCTTCAACTCATTCGGGATGATAGAGATGACATAGTTTCTCATAGGATAACACATCGACTTAGTTGAGCATGCAATGTCTTTTCTTAGTTATGGAACAACGTATGTCTAGATGTAATTCTATATTTTATTGTAATAGTAAGTACCCTAGTACTAGTACTTGTTCTTGTACTGCCATGAGGCAACATCAACTCCCTGTAATGCCTCAATATTAATAGAAGTAATCGTTTCTTACTGTTGAGAATATAATCAAATATTAAAAGTGTGTTCTATCTAACAAATTAAGCTTTTAGATCAGATGGTCACACATTTCAATATGACATCAAAGCAGGCCAAATGTCCTTGGATCAAACCTCACCGCCATCCATTATCAAAAAAGATTTCCACGTGCTTGGTTCTATCTAACAACTTAAACTTTTAAATCAGATTGTTCAATACTTACCAAAAAAAAAAAAAAACTAAACATGAGAATTTTCACATTATTACACCGAGGTTAGATTCTCCGCCTTGCCGCTCCTTTCATTGTGTATAACTAAAACAACAGGGACGGAATAAGACACTACGATCAACGAGGACAAATTGCAACCAAAGTGAAATTAGGGGACCAATCTGACAATTTCCTTTCCTGCGGGAATAACCTCAAGCTGGATCCTTGCAACAAATTGGGGTCCAACATACGGTCCGACGGAAGATCGTCCTTTTCACGAAACGCTACCACTCGACAATGGCGGCAATCGCCGAATCATTGGAAGCAAATGCAAACTCGCCGTCGTTACCATCAGAAAGAGTTATTAAGCATGAAGACAAGTCATCAAGTACCTTGGCAGAGATTGTCCCATGGATCGATAACGCAGTGCAACAAGCGCAACTCGCCCAAAAGACCGCAGAAATCACATTCGAGAATGCAATTGCGGTGTCGAAATCTCGTATCGATCGTATTTTAACCACTTCCTCTGCGCACTTAAATCAAACACTTGTAAGCTTGATTATTTTCGCTCTAGATGTATGATTTATGTCTCCTCTGCGTCACGTTAGAAAGGCTTAATACATAGGTAGCCCTTAAACATGCCATGATATTTTATTTAGACTCTCGAACTAAGCCATGTTTCAATTGAACATAAGTGTTTCAATTAGACACATTCGGTTCAAATTTTGGAATTTTTCTGAATGTGTTTTCATTCGTCTATTGAGCAGTTAAGTTAATCACATAAAATATGTCAATCTCTTTTAATACGCATCAGCCTCAAGTAAAAAATATATGGGGTTTTACGGCTAGTGTTTATGTATGTCTACAACAACATACCAGTGTAATAGCACGAGTGAGATCTGGTGAGGGTAGAGTATACGCACACCTTAACTCTAACTTGGAAGGTAGGAGGCTGTTTTCGATAGACCCTCCTCCACTCAAAGGAAAGCAAACCAAATCATTTGTGAAAAGAAATAGCAAAAGTAAAGTAGTAATGACAAAATACAATATAAAACATGACAAAGCAATCTAAAAAAATACAATACCGTAACTACCACAAAGTCATACGATAATCGAATTACATGAAACACAGGTAATAACAGAAATCAAAGGATATACTATAAAAAGTAGTAAAGGAGAAGTGTGACAACGCTCATCTATCTATACTAGCCTTCTACCCTAATTCGTGTCTTCCATTAACTTCTATCCAGGGTCATGTCCCTGGTGAGCTGAAACTGCGCCATGTCATGTCGAATCACCTCTTCCCAATACTTCTTCGATCTGCCTCTATCTCTCATAAAACCATCCAAAGCCAATTTCTAACACCTCCGCACTAGGCCTACGTGCATTTCTCTGCACATGCCCGAACCATTTTAGTCTGGCTTCCCTCATCTTGTCCTCCGCCGAGGCCATCCCCACCTTGTTCCGAATCTCTTCATTTTTAATTCTATCTCTTCTCGTATGTCCACACATCCATCGCAACATCCTCATTTCCACCACATTTATCTTCTGAACGTGAGAGTTCTTGACTGATCAACACTCCGCCCCATACAACATAGTTGGTCTAACCACCGCTCTGTAGAACTTGACTTTAAGTTTTGGTGTCACCTTCTTATCACACAGGACTGCGCTAACCTCCATTTCATCTACCCTGCACCAATACGATGCTTGACATCTTCGTCAATCTCCCAATTACCTTGGATAATAGACCCAAGATACTTGAAACTCCCTCTCTTCTCCGCTTCCAAATTAGTTGTTTGATCCCATAGTTCCATATTAACTTATTATTGTTACAATTCACTTCATTGCTGCAAATTTATGTTCGAATGCTTTATGATCCCGAAAATGTTTTACCTAGGGAGATTTATTTTCCATGGGTTCGTCGATATAAAAGTTGATGACATGATAATTGTACAAGGTAGGATAATATTTGATGTTCACAACAATCTCAAGTTTTGATTGAAGTAATATGGGTAAAGATGTGTGATGCTTGTAAAGGAAAATGACTTAGAGCTTGTTTGGATTGTCTTATTTTAAGTGCTTTTAAGCCAAAATAGCTTTAAAGCACTTCTATAGTATTTGGGTAAATTTAAAAAGTGCTTTTAAGCACTTGTTTTTAAGCTAAAATAACAAAAATATGCCAAAAACCATAAGCTAGAGTTCTTAACTTATGGCTTTTGGATTATAAATCAAAAACCATAAGCCCATCCAAACGGGCTCTTAGTCATTTGCTTAACAGAATTGAGCATTTGCTCCTTTTTGGTAGCAATATTTTCCTTGTAGAAAATATCTCCACAATTGAAGTAACAAAAAAGTGGAAGATATATTCCACAAGTTACCAAAACAACCATATCTCAATCCAATTTCAAGAACATTGGACAACCATAGAAGTGCAACTATTTTTGAATGAATTAAGACCTGAGAACTGGATGCACTGTTGCTGAGATTATTGAAGTATGTTGCCTTTATAAATTATAGGAATTATAGTTTTAAACTACCACATCCTAGTTTGGCAATGTCCACCACCACTATGTCCCCTTTTGGCGCATATCCAATAAAATAAGCAGAAAATTGTTTCAAAATAGTTAGAGATGTAGAAGTCATTACAAGATTCCTTTTATTTCACTTGCATTTTAGGCGTAAAGAGAGAATAATATGCTGTGTGGATTGTTGGCATCTTGATAGATGATTGTGGATGACTAGGTTTGAGTCATATAAACAGCTTGTACTTACTTTGAGCACTGACTTGGTATTACTAATAAAAATTTCGGTTTACGGAAAAATAATGGGTTTGTCGAGGAAACCAAAACTGCAATTAAGTATTTGCGGTTTTCAACAATTATTGAATTTGTTAAGCTGTTTTGCTATGATGCTCTCTACGGTGTTGTGGATTTTGGAATGGATTAAGCCTCATCTGCTTGGATGTCGACGACATGTTGCGCTTTTGAATGAGAAGATTATATTATCCCTATCATCTTTGCTCTCGTTTCCCCTCTATCAGATCTCTTCCCACCATGGTGGAGTGTTCGACTTGTATTACATAAATTGGAGCAGATGGGGCATGATGCAACAATTGTGTGTTTTGCGAGACCTATTCCTCTTAGGAGAACCCCTTACTTCTTCCCTCAAATAAGATGGTTTATTTTAAGTAGTGATTATGTGTTGTTCTTTTGGTCATTGCCTGAATAACTTAAATTTGAGGCATGCTGGTTTCAGGATACCTTGCAAGATCTGAAGTCTGAATATAGTGTATACGAGGACATGGTTTTTGGGAAGATCAGAGGTTAGTTCTTACCATTCATCCAATTCTTATATTTTGTTTTAATTTCTCCTCATAGCCTTAGCTTTGATCAATGGAGAATATGCTGCAGAGGGTCTTCTCCTTGCTGCTTCACACCCTCTAACAACTACTGGAGCTGTTCTTGGTGTTGGAGTCCTGGGTCTGAAAAGTAAGTCTATTCAATTCTTTTGGTGCTGAATCATATTTCAGGGGTGGAAACATGTAGTTTGATATAGTCAAAGTGTTGTCTACTTAATGCTTATTCCCTTTGGGTCCCACATGATAAAGGACTCAAAAGGGTGTTTGATTGTGGTACAATTCATAATGCAATTGGCTCATTTTAGCCAAGCTGTTATCAGCTTTCTTGGATTGGACTTTTCTTACTTGAGTATTATAAGCACGCATGCAATAACCTAATTAACATCCCTTGTACTTTGTTAAAACTAGAGAGACCTCTTATTTGGTTTACGTCTTTACGATGACATGCTGCAGCATTGGGCTTTGAAAAGTTGGTACAAACGTCTGCCCTTTTGTTATAGCTTTGTTCTTTACTTTTAATGGTAATTACAGATTTTATTACCAAAGTGAATAACATTACCACTTAAAGCCAGAACAAATGGCTAAAACTTTCATGCACTAATCTGGACATAAGTCCCAGATTAAGACCCTCACTTCTACTAGACTTCATGCAACAGGACTATATTATGTCATCTAGGATAAGTGTCAAACTCTCGAGCATATCCTGTTAGTTTTGGATTCATGTGAGCTCTGAAGAATACATCATGTATGATTCTTCTGGCTATACATTCTACTGACCTTTGCTTCTGCTGAAATATCCTGGAATTCCTCTCCTGCCATACATAATAGACTGCTGTTGATATTCATAACCTATAGAGTTGTGCAGCTTTGCTTCTACCTATGCAATATCTTCCTGCCTATTGTAACTCCTCTTTCCAATTGCAAGCAGCCCTGCGTATCCCCTGCCAACTGAGTAGTTTTCTCCAAATAGTCCCAGATACTTCACAATCAATAAACAGGTGTTGTATAGTTTCATTTTCCACATTGCAAAGAGGGCAAGTCATCTGTGTTTTCACATCCCACATGGCAATCTTGTCTCTGGTATACAGCCTTTCTTGAGCAGTCAGCCACAAAATGGTCCATTTAGGTGAACCTAGGTTGTTACATGTCAATTATAGCTTTGTTCTTTGATGTGTCAAAGTGGTCGATGTATCAGATCTTTTATTGACAGTTGCTATTTATTGTAACAAATTCATTTGGAACATGTGTCAAAAAATAAGGAAAACTTTGGCAAAAAAATTGCGTTGTGTTGATGTCTACCTTCTGTCCTTTATTTTATTTAGCTGTCACATTTTCTAGCATGGGTATATCAGCAAGATAGTGTCAAGCTAATCTTCTTGTTAATACTTAGCCTTTTTTGTAGAAGCTATTGAGAGGCAAGGTAAATGAAATTACTGGAAAAACTGAATGGAGATCTATGTTGTTATGCAGACTAAAAAGGAGGTTAAAGATCTAAGCTATTATGACAAAACTAGAAAGGAGATGTATGTAATTTAGCCTTCAAGATATTGTACGTAAAGACACATACGTGTGTCCAACTGTTTTATCCTTCGTCTTCTCTGTTTGCCTGAGTGATCTTTACTGCGTGCAGGGCCAAGACGTTTCTTGTACTACAGTGCTGTGCGGCTGTTTGTAAGTGAACAGGTAACTACCATTGCTTAATATTGTTCTCCATTTGACAGGAGTATATCTGAAATTCATTTAGGATCTTAGATTCATTATATGCTTAGGAACCAGTGATAAAGGAGGACAAATTGTTTATTCTTTTTATATCAAGTCTGAGATGTTTGATGTGGCTTGTGTATCACTGGAAATCATTGCTCATGGGTATACTGTTTGGTTAGAGTAGCTTGAGTTCCTTTGACAATTACCAGTAGCAGGTTATTTTGCTACAAATGTAGGACATCAATGATGGATTTCTAATTTTTAATTACGGGTGCAGGCCTTGCTTTCTAGGGCAGATGGAAAAGTCAAAGAATTACAGAAATCAATTGACTTACTGAAGGCTGAAAGTGCGAACTTGGAGGTACAGCAATTTCTTTTCCCTGGTTTAAGGTTATGATTCTTTAACTTATTGTTTTTGCTTGATGGATCCATTTTAAGTGGTATGCTTGGGGAGCAAATGTTTGTCAAGCTGGAAAAGTTAGCGATTGCCTATTGATTAGTTTAGTAAAACTATAGTACTTTGTAGAAAAAAGTGAAGTGAATCTTACTCTTACCTTATCATTGCAGAATCGAGCGGTACAAGCTGAAGGAGAGATGATACGAGGAAGAACGAAACTCAGGTTTGCATATCCAGCTGCATTGTTGTGTATACTTCTTGACTAGCATATCTGAACAAGCTGGATTTTCTGTTCAATCTTTAATGCTTTATACAGGCAAGCAGGCAAACAAATCCGTAGTGTCATACAGTCAGCATATAAGATAGAAAGGCAAGCTGCAGGTTTGCAATTAATCTCTCTGGTTATCCATGTTCAAGGAAGTCATTAATCCACTCGTCATATGGACGAGCCATAGCTGTGCAAAATCGTAGTTTTTTTTTATTGGTGATTTATTATGTTGTAGCTTCTCTAATTAATATATGTTTTCTCCAGGCCTGAAAGATGTTCTTAAAGAGCTTCCCCAAAGAGAAGTTTCACGCTTCCGGTCACAAGTAAGTTCCATACACCGCTCCTTTCTAATATATCAAACAGGCTAATCTACTATTTCATTGAATACCTTAAATTTGATATGCAAAAGTAAGAGAAGAAAACATATTTGTACATGTTGAACTATGAACTTGATATTTGACGAGAGCCAGCTCTTACTTCATACTTTTTCCTTATTTTGCTATTATAACCACTTTCTGCCCCATCCCTCTAATATTTAATATGCTTATTGTGTAGACCACATTGCAATGTATATTGATCTTTTTAGAACGGAAATCATACATAATATAATGTATGCGCTCTTTTAATTTGGCTGCTTCACCTATTTACACATCTTAACCACTTTATTGCTATTGTTTTTGTCTTGTCTCTTTGATTGAGAGCAAAGCGAAGTTCGGGAATGCATACTTTGGTACATTTTGAGATGTGGCATGATTAACTAGTTGTAGTTCCCAAACCACAAACGCCCATTAGAGAAGTGAAACCACATCAACAGATGTGAGAAGAAGATTAGAATAAAAAAAGGGCAGCCTGGTGCACTAAGCTCCCGCTATGCGCGGGGTCCGGGGAAAAGTAGAGAAGAAGATTAGGATAAGCAATATATTTCATAGGCATCTTCACGAAGTCCAGTGTCAACATAGGAGACGTATGGTAGTGAGAACCTTTGAAAAAATTGAAAAGAAAAACTTGGAAAAGGTTGTTTGATTGAAGTGTCTTCAAGAAAGTTTTCAAGATATTTTTGGATGAAGAAGTGCTTTGAGGTATTTTTGAACAAAAACATTCTCCATCTCATAGAACTCTGTAGCACTTCAAAAATATTACAGTTTTTTTTATGACAAGGAACCCGTAGCCGCTACTATTTGAGTGTGCACATGGTAAACCATGTTCATGTGAAATAGCCCGCAAACCACACAGGAGAGTTAACCCGCAATAGGCAAGCCCTGTGCGACGAGCTCAACCCAGAACGCAAATTCCCTGCTGTCGTAGGCAGGGGGTTTTGAACCTGAGACCTCCGTTATGAAAGCCCCATGCTCAACCAACTGAGCCACCCTTGTAGGTTAAAATATTACAGTTATTTTAAACACATTGTCCTGTATGAGCTTCTTTCTCCCAAAATAATCCTAGAACAACTTATTACGAAAATTACCCAAAGGTCCCTTGACCTTTTCAGGTTCTTGCCAGCCAAATGGGATCAACTAGGAGGGAAAACACTTTCCCTTCAGAAGATTAATCGGTAGGGAGAAAAATAGTGTATGTGTATTTTATTCATTAATGTGCAACACACAATCTATTAATGGCAGTTAAGGCCTTCTGACTAATGATGATAAAATTTTGACCATGTGGCATCAGGTATGACATTTGGTGTATTTCACTCATCTGATATGTGGTGGGTTTTTAAAATTGTAATAATGTTCAAATGATTAAGATTCAGATGATGTATTTTCAAGTGTTATTTTTAGAATCCAAAATGTGGGCTTCAATTTGGATATTCACTCCTGTTAAATGATCCAAATTCCTAACATGCTATGGGAATGTTTTGAAGTTATGGTGTATGTGGCCATGATCCGATATAACATCTTTTACATTTTCTTTTTAATAAAGAAATGGAAATTATAGCATCTTCTCTTGATGACATTGATTTCTGGTATCAGGTTTCCAACCTTGCTTCAGAGGCAAAGAAGGAAAGGAATGTTCTTACCAAGGAAGTTACAAAGATAAGCAATTATGGCATATCCATCTGACTGAACTGCGCTCTCGTTTTATATGATTCAACACATGCTGGAGTCTGGCCGTCAGGCGCCAAATACTGTTTCTGTCTCTTTTCACGTAGCTCCCTTTTCCTTTTCATTTAAGAAAGATCATTTGGGGGAGCTCTAATTTTGAGCAATTTATAGTTTGGTTATCAACTCTGAACTTTGCTGCATAGCCTTGTGGAGGATTTCTGTACTAGTAGGGGATTCTGCTTGTTTTTTCTATTCCGAATAAGTGATGGTTTGAGTATAGAAGTATTGGGGCATGGCTCTTTCTACTGACTAGAGATCTCTGTTGCTGGAATCTAACCCTTGTTTTGTACAACTTCAGACCCTAATTTACAAGCGAAAAAAAAATCCTTTTGTCACGACTATCATATTCATGCCCTGTACCATTAGTTCTAGCAGTTGGCCAATTTGATCTAGTTGATTCTGTTTGTACTAAACATGGCAGGCCAACGGAAAGCTGTTTTCAAATTCCAGACTTTAGCTGCCATTACGCTAGGCAGAAACCAAAAGGGTTTGGTAGTTAAACTACAAATTGTATATTGTTGCCGAAGTTTGCAGCTAGCTAGCAGTCAACATCTGCACGCCATTGCTTAATTTAGTTTCTAAGGACATCAGATTAGGAGAGTGAACTTTTAAGCAGCGGATATTTTAGCCTATGGCTGTTGGAGCAATTGAATTTACACAAGTACTTTATGACGTCGAAACTTACGTCATTAGATGTGGGAGATGATATAGATATCTCTGTTGTGCTAAAACAAGGCATAAACATTAAAGCACATTGTCAACTATCATACATCATAGTCTTGAAAATTGCTCAAAAACGCGTAATGATGCTAGCAGCCAAGCCAAAAATGCTACGCAATCTGTTGAATCACAGCCGGTGGTTGAATTTGCGAACGGCAGGTCTGGGGCAAATTGCAATCTTCGTTATTCTCATAGTTGCTTTTGCACTTACGCTGAAAATGGAACCATGCCACGAGAATGGTGATTGCAGGATGGATCTTGTTAGAATTTATCATCTTGAAGTTGCTTATGGTGAAGTAGCGTGTGAGAATTATTAAGTACTGACATCCCTGATGCCCTGTAGGTTTGGTTTCAGTCCTTTATCTTGATATTCTTGGGTGTGTGTTTGTAAGAGAAGTAACTTTGTAGAGTTTATGATGGTTCTGAGAAAGAATTGTTGCTCTCTTTAGACTTAGCAATGGATTTATTATAGAAGCAAAACAAGCCATACAAGACGTTTCTGTGGGGAACACCGACACATAGAAAGGTTTCTCAAATCCGTGGTAAATATTTGGGGATATGCATTACACATTTACACGTTTCGTTGTTTACGCTAGTTATGTAACGAGCTAATCTGATAATATGCTATGGTATAAGTTTTTAATAGAGTTTTGTCACGACTTGTACTTTTAACTCGATTGTTTACCAATGTGTCAATTATAACTCGTTTATGAAGATATTCTGGTTGAATAAAGTACTATAATAGAGCTATGCAGTAGGAAATATACAACAAGGAAAAAGATACAGCAAGTCCTATGGAATGGTTGTGGGACGAGTAAATATTGTGTGGAGAAATGTTCTTCTTTAATGTACGAAAAGTTAAACCATATAGTTCTGTTATTTAAAGAGCAGATATTAAGACATAATAAAATGAAAGGGAAGGGTTAAAAACAGAGCATCTTTGATAGGATTGAAATCCTGCAGCAAAGTAATGCAAAATGAAGCTACAATAAGTAGACTTACAACTCCAACCATGACAACCAATTGCTGAAATTCATTCAGTAAATAGGATTAAGACCGAAATCACAACACAAAATGAAAAGAATATTCTGGATTGAATTTAAAAATTAAAAACAGGACGAAATTACGTCACTCTGTTCCCTTCCCTCATTGGCAGTAGCAGAAGATAAAAAGGGCAACTGTGTAGTGGGACTATGAGAAGAGCACTCATTAAAATATTCAAGCATATCCAGTCACCTATCCACACATGTGCAGTGCCAGCTCCCTTCTTCCATCACTCCCCTAGTAAATGTCACCATACTTAGCTTCCTATAAATATAAGATACTTATCTTAATGATTCGATTAATTTAAATTTACATCGCTACAGTCCATTAACGAAAAGCGCTCTCTCTAGTAACTTGACTAATCCAAATTCACAATGCTAGAACTCATTAACATGAAAATATTCTCTATTAGGAATTTATTCATTTTAGTACTTAAATTTGAGAATTCTGCCCATAGGGATTCGATTCCTAAAAAAGAAATGAAGATCATCGAAATTTGTCATAGCTAAGTGCTTACCAATTGCTGAATAAAAGAAGGAAAGACCATTGAAAGAAATAATCCCTTAATTATTCTCATTAATGAAAGAGTATATATACAATTTACAATTTTTCATAATAGAAAACCTATTCCTATTCTAATCTCAAAACCTTATTCTAGTAGTACAAGACTCCTAAAATGATGATAAGTGTACAATACTAATTAATACAATATTTACACTAAAATATTACAAAAAACATTGCCTAAAATATACATGGAAAGACTGCCCAACCCGTGGGCACCATATACACAAATTCGAGACCATATACATAAGGTATACATGTGTATATCGTGTATATTTTATGTATATTTAACACACCCCCGAAGTCATAGCGGACGATCTTCGTACGCTGAGACTGTCCCTAAAATCTTCAAAAAGGACCGAGGGAAGACCATTTGTAAAGATGTCTGCAATTTGATACCTGGAAGGACATGACAGACGCGTACTTGTCCACGAGCTACCTTTTTGCGAACAAAGTGAATATCCATCTCGATGTGTTTGTTGCGCTGGTGTTGAACAAGATTACCAGAAAGGTAGATGACACTCACATTATCATAATAAACCAAGATAGCTTTCTGAATAGGACAATGAAGCTCTAAAAGAAGATTACGTAACCATCATGATTCAGAGACCACATTGGCCACCCCTCGATACTCGGCCTCTGCACTAGAGCGTGGCAATGTAGATTGACGCTTCACAGACCATGAGACCAAGTTATTACCAAGAAACATACAATAGCCGGACGTGGAACGTCTGGTATCCGGACAACCACCCCAATCAGCATATGTATACGAGACAAGTGTAGACGTCGGGGACATATATAAATGTAAGCCAAAGTCAAGTGTCCCCTGGATGTACCTAATAATGTGTTTGAGTGCATTCATATGCTCAACCCTGAGATCATGCATAAACAAACACACATGATGTATGGCATACATAATATCTGATCTTGTGAACGTGAGATACTGAAGGGCCCCTGCAAGACTGCGATAGCGGGTCAGATCCTTATAAGGTGAGCCAACCGCAACACCCAACTTAGATTTAGTATCAACTGGAGTGGAAATGGACTTACAAGATGACATCCCAACCATCTCAATGATCTTAGCTGCATACTTCCTCTGTGATAAGAACAACCCACCTGCATGACGAGTGACAACAATCCCCAAAAAGTAACTCAAGGGCCTCAAGTCTTTCATAGCAAACTCAGAACTGAGCATTGTCATGATTGACTGACGTAATGCATCAGAAGAGGCAATCACGATAATATCATCCACATATAATGTTATATAAGCCAAGAAAGAACCACGATGATAAATGAACAATGAATTATCAGACCTACTGTGAGAGAACCCAATAGTCGAAACATAGTCTGCAAACCTCTTATACCAATCCCGTGGGGACTGCTTAAGCCTATACAAGGACTTCTTCAACAAACATACATGATGAGGATATTTGGGATCCCTAAACCCCAAGGGCTGATGCATATAGACTGTCCCCTTGAGATCACCATGTAATAAAACATTCTTCACATCTAACTGATGAATGAGCCATGCTTTCGAAAGAGCCAAGCTGAGCACAATGCGAATGGTAGCCGGCTTGACCACCAGACTAAATGTCTCACCACAATTCACACTAACCTGCTGAGTTTTACCATCACCTACAAGACGAACCTTATGCCTCGCAAACGAACCGTCAGAATTGTCTTTATGAGCAAAAATCCACATAGACCGAATAATATTAACACCAGATGGATGGGGCACCAACTCCCACGTCTTATTATCAATAAGAGCATTATATTCGTCGGTCATAGCAATTTTCCAATTCGGGTCATTTAAGGCAGACACTTGATTGCGGGGTAGGGGTGATTTAAGACCATTAGAATTTAAATTAAAATGTCTTTTTAGTTTAAAAATACCCCGTTGACTGCGAGTGAATGGTCTATGACTCGGGGGAGAATTGGGTGAATTTTGGGAAATACGGGACCGTGACGACGGACGCCAACAGGGCGGTGGGCTTCTTGGCCCAACACGGAATCGGGCACTATTTCCGTCGTAGAAACAGGAACAAGAATTGGGCCAGCACTGGGCTGGAGAGGCGGCCCAGTTCCTGGACCCACGACGGGAGGCAGTGACGGGACTGTAGAACCAGTGGGCAGTGGGCCCACTGGCGGATTTGGGGTGCGGGACATGTCCGAGAAATGGTGGATAATATACGGGGAGACATCGTCAACCAAAAAATTATACGAACTAGGCACGTGACTACTCCCTTTAGCAAACGAAAATTGGGATTCATAAAAAATAACATGACGACTAATGATAATTTTATTAGACGATAAATCGAAACATTTGTAACCACGAAGATTAGACGGATAACCCAAAAACACACAAGGGGTAGAACGGTCATAAAGTTTGTTAATGGTTGTGGACGGAAACAACGGATAACATAAGCACCCAAAGACCCTAAGATGTGAATACGAATGAGTCTTATTATATAAAATTTGAAGAAGGGACGAATATGTCAAACCTTTAGTAGGAAGAATGTTAAGGAGATATGTGGCCATTTGTAGAGCATGATGCCAAAAAGAAGGGGTACGGAAGCATGAATCAATAAAATTCGGACAATGTTATTAATGGTACGAATTTTGCGTTCGTCTTTCCCATTTTGTGAAGACGTATGAGGACAAGAAAAATGAAAATTGATCTAATTATTAGCATAAAACTCCCGAAACACCCCATTATCATATTCTTTTCCATTATCACACTGAATATTTTTGATTTTTCGTTCGAATTGGGTTCTAATGAATGTTCTAAATTTTAACACTTTCCTTATCTTTCTTTTATTGATCCAGCCTCTACCTCATAGAAAATCATGTTTAGGAAGCTAGCGCCCGCTCTCGCCCCAATATACGTGTAGGGGGAAGCACCATAAGAAAGTCGTGGAGTGCATAAGCCCCTTTAGAGATAGGGGCGCCCCTACTATACCCCTAAACTACAAGCTAGCGCGCAACGGCTGAAAAAGTTCAACCCACTTGAAAGAGAATTCGTTGATAATTAGAATAGATTCGTAGACCAGGTCGACTGATTCATTTTAAATTTAAAATATTTCTATAGGGTCTTTTCTTATTCCTAAGAAAGTGGAAAAAACTTGAGATTTTTCGCTATTGGAAAGTCCATAAAATTAGAATAATCATATAGAAATAAAACATAATAACGCTGACCCAAAGAACTGAGAATGGGAGATGTCCATAAATCACTATGAATAATATCAAATGACATTAAAGTATGAGAATTAGAGTCTACAAATGACAATCTAACAATTTTTCTTAAAGAACAAGATTGACAATTCAGAGTACTATGCGTACCCTTACAAGAAATAAAATTATTTTTTATCTAATGAAGACAAAATAGATGACCCCGGATGACCTAGACGAGCATGCCACAAGAAAGGAGCAAGGGCTGCAAAAGTTGATGGCAATGCTTGACTCGAGAGACTGGAACATGGCGTGATAGGATAAAAATCTCCCCTACTATCACACCTCATGAGAGGACTCCCCGTCTTGAAATCCTTCACAGAAAACCCAAACGGATAAAATTCAACAGAAATGGAATTATCAATGGTGAATTTACGGACGTACACCAAATTGTTAGTCAATTTAGGGGCATGAAAAGTACTTTTTAAGAGAATGTATGGATGTGGGGGGGGGGGGGGGGGGGGAGGGAGGGAGGGGGAGGGGAGACAAAGTTTTATGACCATAATCACGAATTGGAATTGAATTACCATTACCAACAATTATGCCACGATTGTTGCTCAAATTGGAATAAGACGAGAGATTACCTTGATCAGATGTCATGTGGGTAGTGGCTCCGGTGTCCATGTATCAATTCGGGTATGGCGGATTCAATTCAAGTGTGTGCATTGTAGCTTCAATGTTAGTTTGTGTGGGGCCCACTGCATAGCGTGCCTACGAAGGTCGAGGCCCAAGCACCCCGGCTTGCTGCCCCGGCCCATCACTGCGTCGGAAGCTAATGTGCTGTTGCGAATTGGGCTTGAAAGGCTGGCCAGCCCATTGCCCTGGATAAGAAGGTCCAGAAAAATTAGGGTTGTTGGGCCACCGCCCACTGGCCCAGGCCCACTGCCATTGTTACCATTGTCGGAACTACCGCGTTTGTCCCCGTGATTTTTGCCATTATTTTTCTGACTATTTTTGTCACCACCTTGAGAACGGTTCTGGCCCGAATTATCACCAAAATTATGAGAAGTAGTGGAGGAAGTCATCATGACCACGGGACTAGCACTCGTAGCCGCCTTATTAGCCAAGCCAACTTCTTCCAAAGTAAGCATGGAACGGGCTTAATAGAAATTTGGGAGAGGATTACTTTGATGATGGAGAGTTCCAACGCCATTATAGGCCTCGGATAGACCAGAAATCATTTGTAGAATAAGACGATCATGACTAACGGGCGCACCAACGTTGCAGAGTTGGTCTGCCAATTCTTTCAACCTTTTGTAATAAGCTGAAACGTTCAGGAAATTTTCCATATTGACATGGGAAAATTCCTGCTCAAGGGTAACAACTCTAGAATTTTGATTATCTTGGATTATGTCACGCAGCCTATCCCAAGCAGCCATCGCTGTAGCGTCAGGCTTAATAATCATCTGCAATAGGTCGTTAGAGATAGTGAAGTAAATTCACTAAAGGACGGTGGCATCAAGAGTCGTCCACAACTTAGGATCATTCTCGCGTTTTGGCACCTCCCCATACTCAGGAGCCGCAGTGATTATGTGATGGATGACTTGATCCCTTGGATAATAGACCCTAGGTACTTGAAGCTTCCTTTCTTTGGAATGACCTGAGTACTAAGCCTTACCTTCACGCCTGTCTCAAGGTCGCTCCCGTTGCTGAACTTGCACTCTAAATATTCTGTCTTGGTCCTACTCAACCTGAACCCTTTAGACTTCAGAGTCTGTCTCCAAACCTCCAGCTTGGCGTTCACTCCACTGCGAGTCTCATCAATCAGGACTATGTTGTCTGCGAATAACATACACCATGGTACCTTCCATTGGATATGTCGCGTCAGTCCATCCATCACAAAGGCAAATAGGAATGGGCTAAGAGTTGATCCCTGGTGCAGCCCCATCATCACTGGGAAGTGCTCCGAGTCTCCTCCTACTGTTCGTACTCTAGTCTTGGCTCCATCATACATATCCTTGATCGCCCTAGTGTACACCATAGGTACGCCTCTAACCTCCAAACATCTCCATAGAACCTCCTTAGGGACTTTGTCGTATGCTTTCTCGAGGTCGATGAAAACCATATATAAGTCTTTCTTACTCTCTCTATACTGCTCCACGAATATCCTAATAAGATGAATGGCTTTGATAGTCTAACGCCCCGACATGAATCCAAACTGGTTCTCAGAAATAGACACGTCTCTCCTCACTCTCGTCTCCACGACTCTTTCCCAAACTTTCATAGAGTGGCTCAGAAGCTTGATACCCCTATAGTTGTTACAACTCTGGATATCACCTTTATTTTTGTATAAGGGAATCATTGTACTCCACCTCCATTCTTTGGGCATTCTTATCGTCTTAAAAATGACGTTAAACAACTCAGTCAGCCACTCCAAACCAGCCCTGCCCGCGCTCTTCCAAAATTTAACTGGGATCTCATTACGCCCGGTCGATCGTCCCCTGCGCATCCTGCGAATAACACCCGTAACCTTCTCAACCTTAATGCTTATACAATACCTAAAATCCCCGTGCCTACCAGAATGCTTCAGATCTCACAGCACAATGTCTCCATCTCATTTTTCGTTCAAGAGTTTGTGGAAGTAAGACTGCCACATCCGCCTAATATGCGTTTCCTCCATCAGTATTTTGTCGTCCTCGTCCTTGATGCACCTCACTTGATCCAATTCATGGGCCCTCCTCTCCCTTGTCTTGGCTAGTCTGTACAACTTCTTATCCCCGCCTTTCTCCTCTAATTTCACATACAGGCGTTCGAAAGCCATCATTTTTGCCGCCATAACCGCTAGCTTTGCCTCATTCCTCGCTATCTTATACAATTCCCTATTTGTCCACTTCTCCATCTCATCTCTGCTTTCTATCAATTTCACATACGCTGCTTTCTTCGCTTCCACCTTCTCTTGAACTTCACCACTCCACCACCAGTCCCCTCGATGTCCACCACGATAATACCGCGAGAATCCTAGCACTTCTCTAGCTACCTCACGAATGCAACTGGCCATCCTGTCCCACATACCGGTCGCATCCCCACTACTCTTCCAAGCCCTCTTGGCCATCAATCTCCCCCCCATCTCCTTTGCACTAGCCATGATCAAACTCCCCCATTTGATTCTTAACCTGTCATCCACAACCCTCTTCTTCTCCAACTTGATCTCCAAATCCATTACCAAAAGCTTATGCCGGGTTGTAAGATCCTCATTCGGAATAACCTTACAGTATTTACAAAGACCTTTGTCAACCTTCCTAAGGAGCAAAAAGTCTATCTGAGTCTTAGCCACCGATCTACGGAAAGTCACCAAGTGTTCCTCCTTATTCAGGAATCTAGAATTGGCTATCACCATCCCACAAGCTCTAGCGAACTCCAAAAGTGAGACGCCTCCCCCATTTCTGACCCCGAGTCCAAATCCTCCATGCACATCGTCATAACCCCATGGAAGTGACCCGATATGTCCATTGAAATCCCCTCTTACAAATAACTTCTTAGTGGGTGGGATACCTCCCACCACTTCGTCTAAATCCTCCAAAAAACATCTTTTCTCCTCCTTGTCCAAGCCCGATTGTGGCGCATAAGCACTAATAATGTTTATAGTGAACGTTCGAACTACCAACTTAATTGCCATCATCCTGTCATTGACCCTCCTCACCTCTACTACATGATCCATTAGTTCGTTGTCTACCAAAATGCCTACCCCATTCCTATACTTCGACCTACCGGAGAACCATAACTTATACCCGTCTACATCTTTAGCCTTAGGTCCTACCCATTTGGTATCCTGGACACATACTATATTAATCTTCATCTTCTTAAGAATCTTAACTAGCTCTATGACCTTCCCCGTTAAAGTCCCAATATTCCAAGACCCTATTCTCAACCTAGCATCTCCCTTACCCCACTTACCGTCTACCCCTTGCCCCTGTCCCCCCGATCGAGAATATGACCCTAGTCTATCATCATTCACCAAAGCCACTAGAGCAAAGACACAAAGAATACTAATCCAAGGTTAACGCTAACACACACGGAAAGCAATACTAGAGCACAAGTTAGCAAGAATCTAGAGGTAAGTCAGCCTACTACATATACAAATGATAAAACAAAGGCAACAAGAATACATGCAAGAATGTAAAGTCCAGATTCAATAAAACGCAACACGCAAAATTGAACAACACGGATAAGAATAAATATTGAGTATAGACAACTGGAGGTACCAACTCCAGGCTGATAAAAAATGTTCTCACGTCGGCAATTGTTGTTCACGCACTAGAAAATACTATTTACTATCTCAACTCATTGTTCCTACCGGAAACCACTGTTCCCTGGCAGACGACGTTGCAGATCTAGTGATACCTGCAAAAAAAATTTAGAGAGAGACCACTGGAGGCTGCCGGAGACTGCCTGTTGGAGGGTGGCTGGCTGCGGCGTCGATGACGTGGCGACGACGGCAAGCAAGGCTTAAAGTTAATGGGTCGCGGTGGGGAATATTCACAGAATATTCTTACATTAATTCTATATCTCTTAATTTAGGTAAAATTATATTCCTTTTGTAAAATTACTTATCTAGTTTGTAGCAAAATAAATATTTCTGTAAATACTATATATTGTAAATCATCAATGAATGAAATCAAGAAATATATTCCTTTATGGTATTAATAGCCTAACCCTATACAAAAATACCCACCACACCGCCGACCCCTTCTCGGCCGCCATCCCCCCATGATGGAACCCTAGTTTTTTCGGCCACTCCATCTCCCTTCTCCTCATAAATTTCATCTTTCATGGTTGACAAAACCAAATTTTATTCTGCACTTGCAGTCAACAACATTAAAAATTTCATCTATGTGACTCTTGAGATGGAAAAGGGTCAATACTCATCGTGGGCGGAACTCTTCAAAATCCATTGTTGTATCTACGAAGTTATCAACCACATATTCCCTCATAAATCGAAGTCCACAGACCCACCCTCGGCTTCGACTTATGATGATGCACTTTGGTCTCGTTTGGATGCCGCCGTCCTCTAGTGGATATACGACACTATCTCTAATGATCTGTTGCACACAATCATTGAGATCGATACCACTGCCCGCAAAACATGGGAACATTTGGAAAATATTTTTCACAACAAAAAACTCAACATGCATTATACCTTGAAAATTAGCTGAATGACGTTCATCAGGACGATTTCCCAAACGTATCTGCATATTGTCAAGAACTCAAGATGCTTGCCGACCAACTCTCCAACGTTGGCGCACCAGTCACTAATCAACGATTGGTCATGCAACTTATTGCAGCCTTAAACGAATCCTATGATGGCGTTGCTACCATCCTTCAGCAATGCAAGCCGTTACCACCATTTTATGAGGCCCGTTCGAAGCTAATTCTCGAGGAAACCTGGAATATCAAACGTATCACCACTCGGGCCAGCATTGTAGGTGTTGCCCTCACCACCACCATCGACAGGGCCTCCAATTTCGGCAACCAGCACCACTGACCTGAGGACCCGCAGTAGGCCGGATCTACCCGCAACAACCGCCGAGGGTGACAGTCCGGCAAGGGCAGCATCAGATGGAATTCTGGCAGCAACGACGGCGGCAAAGGACAGACCTCGCCTGAAGAGAACACCCAGCAGTGACCGCGACAGTGGCATCAACCTCCGTTGTGGGCTGCGTGTGCCCCACCGTCATGGGCCTCTCATCCTTGCCCATATCCGACATCCTCGTGGACTCCACATCCGACCCGACAGGCCTAACCTGACAAACTCGGCGCACGTCCACAATAGGCCTCCACAACACATCTCTCCCCCCAACTTATGCACAAACTGACATTGAGGCAGCTATGAACACAATGACACTCAACGTTCCAGACAAAAAATGGTATATGGACACAGGCGCTACATCTCACATGACGACATCACAAGGTACTCTCTCGTCTTATTCTAATTTGAGTAATTTAAATCAGAATATTATTGTTGGTAGTGGACAATACATTCCTATTCGTGGTTTTGGTCATTCATCCTTATCCCCACCACATCCACTACTAATTTTTAAAAATATCCTCCATGCCCCTAAACTCATTAAGAATCTAATCTCTGTGCGACGTTTCACAACTGATAATAATGTTCTATTGACTTTAATCCTTTTAGTTTTTCTGTAAAGGATTTTATGATAGGGAGACGAATAATGAGATGTGACAGCACCAAAGATCTCTACCCAATTTCAAATTCCGTCAACAAACCAGCCTCAGTTCCATCAACCTTTGATGCTCTTTCGTCTTCCTTATGACTTTCTAGATTAGGACATCCAGGAGATTATGTTTTGCACTCCCTTAAGAGCAATAATTTTATTCAATGCAACCGTATTTCTAAGACTCCTATATTTGAATCCTATGTTTTTGGGAAACATGTTAAATTACTATTTTATGCCTCCACAAATTGTACTTTAATGCCTTTCGATATAATACATAGTGATTTGTGGACTTCTCCTATTTTAAGTATGGATGACCATCAATATTATGTATTATTTTTGGACGATTATTTCAACTTTCTATGGACTTATCCAATTGGTAATAAATTCGATGTCTACCCCATTTTTTCCTCATTTGAAGCTTTCGTAAAATCACAATTTGAAAAGAGCATTAAATGTTTTCAATGTGACAATGACAAGGAATTCGATAATAACTAATTCAAACAGTTCTGCTCCAAAAACGGTCTTACCTTTCATTTTTCTTGCCCTCACACCTCCTCCCAAAATGGTAAAGCCAAACGGAAAATCCGAACCATAAACAACCTAATTCGTGCCCTACTTGCCCACGCCTCAATTCCCTCCTCAATTCTGGCATTACGCACTCCTCATAGCCACATATCTCTAAATATAATCCCAAACAAGTCTCTAGCTCTACGGTCGCCCACTCAAGTTTTGTTTCGTAGGAACCCCTCCTACTAACACTTGCATATTTTCGGATGTATCTGCATTCCTCTCTATCCAACCACTCACAAACTCCAACCCCGATCTTCTCTGTGTGTGTTTCTGGGTTACCCTACCAATTATCGTGATTACTTTTGCTATGACCTATCGAGCCGTAAAATAATTATTTCACGCCATGTCTTATTTTATGGGTCTCAATTTCCTTTTGCCTCACTAAACTCGCCACCTCGGCATTCCAACGACTTCCTAAATGATGGCCTGAACCCCCTTCTAATTCATCATTTACATAATTGGACGTCCGAGTCCCCGGCACCCGAACCCACCATGGTCAGTCTGGGACACGCTGCCCACCCGATTCCGCTGATGGTGGCTCAAAATAGTTCGTCTCAGGGTGATTCCACAGCCACCTCTCGACAAACCGAGCCTCGGCCAGCCGATCCCGCCACCTTTGCCCTTCCTCCTCTTCCCGACAGTTCCGCGACACCCTCATCCTTCTATCCCGCGTCTTGAGGCACGCTCTCGGACAATGAAAACCCGTGCCATACACGGAATTTCCAAACCTAAACGGCTGGTTAACCTATCCATTTTAGTTGTCCCTTCCCCTGTCCCTCGTAATCTGAAAAATGCCTTGTCCGACCCAAATTAGAAAGCCGCAATGATTGATGAATATAATGCTCTTATTGACAATAAGACGTGGGACCTAGTACCCCGTCAACCTGATGCTAACATTATTCGTTCTATGTGGATTTTTAGACATAAAAAGAAATTTGATGGTTCTTTTGAGAGGTACAAGGCCCGTCTTGTAGGTGATGACATGTCTAAACAGGTGGGAGTAGATTGTGATAAAACGTTCAGCCCGATCGTAAAACCCGCAACCATCCAGACCGTCCTAAGCATTTCCCTATCCAAGTCTTAGCTCATTCTTCATCTTGATGTCAAGAATGCTTTCTTACATGGGAATCTTCATGAAACTGTATATATGCATCAACCTATGGGTTTCAGGGATCTTGTTCATCCGAATTATGTGTGTCTGTTGCAGAAATTGCTCTATGGACTGAAACAGGCTCCTCGAGCATGGTACCAGCGGTTCGCCGATTATGTCTCATCTATCGGTTTTTCACACAACAAGTCCGATCATTCCCTATTCATCTACAACAAGGGTCCAGGCATGGCTTACCTCTTATTATATGTTGATGGCATCATCATCACATCATCTGATGCCCTCCGCCGGTCCATTATGTCTCTCATTTCATCTGTCACTCGCTATTCTGGCAGCCTATTTCCATATCAGAAGAAATACGCCGAAGAGATCTTTGACCGTGCATGCATGACATCTTGCAAGCCATCTCATACGCTAGTAGACACCAATTCCAAGCTCACCGCTGATTCTGGCCTTCCCTATTCAGACCCGACTCACTATCGTAGCTTGGCTGAGGCCCAGCAGTACCTCACATTCACGAGACCAGACATATTCTATGTCGTGCAACAAATCTGTTTGCACATGCACAATACGACTGAAACACACATGCATGCCCTCAAACGTATTTTACGATACGTCCATGGCGCACTTCACTTCGGCTTATATCTATACAGGTCCGCGCTCTCTTGTCTCACTGCTTATTCTGATGCTGACTAGGGTGGATGTCCTGACACCCGACGCTCCATGTCTGGTTACTGCGTTTTCCTCGGAGATAACCTATTATCTTGATCTTCTAAAAGACAACATACACTATCCCGATCCAGTGCCGAAACAGAGTATAGAGGTGTAGCCAACGTCGTCTCTGAGTCTTGTTGGATCAGTAACCTTCTACTTGAGCTTCACTTTCCGATTCAAAAGGCAACATTGGTCTACCGCGACAATATTAGTGCAATATATCTTTCCGGTAATCCAGTCCAACATCAGCGCACAAAACACATTGAGATCGACATTCATTTTGTTCGTGAAAAAGTGGCTCGTGGTCAAGTTCATGTCCTTCATGTTCCTTCTAGATATCATATTGCCGACATCTTCACCAAAGGTCTTTCGCGTATACTATTTGATAATTTTCGAGTCAGTTTCAATGTTCGTGAGCCTCCCGCTTCGACTGCGGGGTGTAATAGAATATTCACCGAATATTCTCACATTAATTGTATATCTCTTAATTTAAGTAAAATTATATTCATTTTATAATTAAATTAATTACTTATCTAATTTGTAGTAAAATAAATATTTATATAAATATTATATATGATAAATTATCAATGAATGAAATAAAAAAAAATATTCCTTTTGTACAGCGATGCATCGAATCTGCTAACCTAATAATCGTAGGATTGATTATATGCTCAGTATCCATGTGAATACTGTTAAATCCAACATGACGTAAATATAAAATATTTCAAAGCCTATCCAGTCACGTGCAATTCCCACCTCCCATCAGGCACCCCTACCAATAATTGATAATTCCCTCAAATTGGTATTTGAGAAATTCAATAAAAATACGTTGCTCAAATTTCCAGAAATTACACCCAAGAGAATAGGTTTCAAAGTATTTATCGTTTTATTCAAATAAAATAAAATAAAATAATTTTTTTTTATTTTATCTTTATATTAATTAGCAACAGTTGATTTTTATTTATTCTTGATGGAGTAAATATTTATTGAGAAGAGATAATATGATGAAATATGTTAAGAGTATAAAAGAGTCAAATGATACACTTATAAATACTTTTTTAAGGACATGTAAATGAAAAATGCAACAATTATTATAATACGGAGGGAGTAATAAAAAGATTATTCTCAATTCTATTTTCTCAACGAAAATCCCCGGAAATAAAACTAAACAAATTAAAACAAAACGAACGTCTATCCCAGATTGTAAAATTAGCATCATGATAATAATATATATAATTAAAAAAAAAAAGGAGTAGTAGTCCACGAGTTAGCTCGGCACTAAACTTCTCTCTTTAAATGACGTCAGCAGACCCGAAAGTGACGTCCATACATTCCCTCCTCCTCCGTCTGCGGCGGCGGCAGCGGCAGTTGTTGATGTATCATTTCCTTCTGTCGACGGAGCTCCATAACTTTCCGGTGAGAATTCGAATGCTGTGTTAACACAAAAGTCGGGCTCTCTGCGGGCCGGTACTCCGGTACTAACCGGCCCGATTTGTACCGAACTCCACAAGCATTGCAAAGTGTTTTTGGGCCTAACGGCCCAGTTCTCCACTGCGGTGTCTTCTCGGACGCGCAATGTGTGCATCTACGTGGCATATCTTCGTCCATTGAAGACAACGACGACGACCTTTCTCTGGTATGTATAACTGAACACTCCTTGTTAGGGTTAGGGTTTTGGAGTGAAGATGTCCAGCTTGAAATTGAACGCGAGCGTTTGCTTCTTGACTTGCCGTGAAACGACGTAGTATTTGAACTGAGATTCATTGTTCCGGTAATGGAGTTAGCTGGAAAGTTACTGAATGAATCTTCTACGAAGTTCGATAGCCATTCTAACTCCGCTGCATCATCACTCTGCAACAAAAAAAATGGTAAAAAACAGTGATTTCTCAATAATTGATGTAAACTAGTCCGTATTAAACACATAATTAAATAAATAAAAATGTATCTATTTTAACCTATTATGTTCGACAGCTTAATCAGTAAATATAAGCTATTCGATTTAACAATTTAGTCCCTTAGGAGACATCCCATAAATTTGAAATGATACAACAACATGTGTAGTGAAATCTCATATCGTGGGGTTTGGGAGGATAGAGTGTACGCAAGCCTTATCTCTACCTTGATAGGTAGAGCGGTTGTTTTCGAGAGATCCTCGGCTCAAGAGGGGGCATATGCATAATCAAACAACAAGATAAAATAGTCAGATCCGGTCAAAAAATTTAAAACAGTATAGAAATGCTGGTATCAAAAGCGAATACGTTGTAATAACGCATTCAGAAAGAAGCAGTAACTAACACATAACAACAGAAATCAAATTGCTAGGAGATTATAAAGCAATACTGCGCCTATTCGTATGATATGCTAAGCGGAACTACAGTAATAATACTACAACTATCTGTTTGTAAGCGTAAGTAGGACGCTCGACTACCTACTACCCTTCTACTCTAATCCGTGTCCTCATAAATTTGAAACGATACAGAGAAGATTAGAATGGTCTGCGCAAGGATGACACACACAAAATAGAAATTTAACAAGTTAAGCTAGCGTTTGATTATAGATTTTGGTTCAGATTTGAAAAACGTTATAGTCACGAAATTTAATCAGGTTTTGAATATTTATCTTCAAAACTGACTCGGACTAATTTTTGCGAGAAATTTCACTTTCACTTGAATACTAAACTTCAAAATTGTTTGGAATAAAATGTATGTCAAAATACAACTTCAAAGTTTTGAAAAATCACTAACTTAGAAAATTAAATTTTTAAGTTTTTACGTTTCAACTCCAAAATCTACGACGACAGGGAAGCTAAAATTATGCTGAATTCGACATGGCACTATAAAAAACGACTACTTAATTTAAGTGTTGTAATTAAGGGGTGGAGATTAAAATGCTTACGGGGACGCAGAGGTTGTCGGTGAAGTCGTGGGAGGAATTAGGAAGAAAAGTGTCGTAGTAATTGGTGGCGGCGGCGGCGGCGGCGGCGGCGGCGGAGGAGGAGTTGTGGGAGTGAGAGTCGGTTGTGGTGGTGGAGGAGTTGGTATTATTAATGGAGAAAATCTCGTCGTTTGAGAAATCGAGAAGATCGTCAATACGAAACAAGTCTTGTGCTGTAACGCCGTAGACATCCATTATTATTGTAGAGCTAGCTTAGTATAACTTAGCTAAGATAACAGAAAATTAGAGACGAAATAGTGTGTGTGTGTGTGGGGAGGGGGGGTGGGGGTGGGGGTAGACTCTCTCTCTCTAATAACAGAATATGTTTAGAGAGAGAGGGGGAAGTGAAGGGTGCCGAGAAGTAGAGAGAGTGTGATAATTAGATATAAGGAGTACAGTGCAAGTGAAGGTAGGCAAGAGGGGAGACAACCCAACGTGACCAGAAAAATCACGAGCTTTCCTCGTGTTATTAGGTACCAAGTTTAGTTGATTTAATTTCAAAGATAAGTACTCCATTAGTTACTATTTTTAACAAATAATAACGTATATGGCCAAGTTTGTGTGTCTGTTTTTGTACTGCTGTTCGAACTTGCTTAATTTTGTCATTTGTTACATTTTTAATCCATTCAAACTTTAGCGGTTAATAAATTATCTCGTATTTGAACCATTCCAACAAATGGGTGGATTCCGCATGTTCAATTTCTTTGAAATAAAGTTTTAATTTTACTCGAGAACTTTTGATTAATTTAAAATTATTTAGGTGGGAGCTCCTTGAGACGTTGTCCAGTGCGTCGAGTCGGCCCGATCCCCCATAATTTTTTTTTTGTCGATGTCGGGGTTTGAACTCGGGACGGGGCCTGGTCCCGCCCCTCTCGATCCTCCCGCCCCACCAGCCCCCTCCCCCTTTGCAAAATAACCGTTGCAACAACGAGCAAATTTCAATTTTAGCCGTTGTGCAACGTCTATAACGACCATTTTTGGCCCCACCCCATAAACCCCATATCCCCATAATATTTATTTTTAACCCCTATGTTAATATATTTACACTTTAACCCTATTTTTCAACTATAAATACCTCATTTTCCTCTTCATTTTTCTCACAAATCTTCCTATAATCTATCAATTTATCTCTCTACAATTCTACATTACCTACTAAATATTATATTTTTTTGCTCATTTATATCAAAGTTAAAAAATTGGAAGTGAAGTTGGTAACTAGCTTGAGGATCATCCATCGAGCAAAGTTTCAATTTTCAACATCTCACACGTCGACGTTACGTCGGCGTTTGGTACCTTCGTTCCTTCTTTAAATTATTATTGTTACTTTATTTTAATTATCGCACTTAATTTAATTATCTTTAATTATTTATTTACATAATTAAAATGGAAGGATTAAGAGGTATATTTAAGGGTAATGATGCTTCTTCTAGTAGGGGTAACAAAGGCAGGTGTACTTCTTCTAGTAATCCTATTCCTAGTCCCGATTATTTCATTGATTTCACTCATATAGATGAAACTGTTTTTTTTAATGATATATCATTAGATGATGAGGTTGATGAACCACATTTTAATTTAGACGATAGTCTAGATGACACACCCACTAGTGCACCTCAACCTCAGGCTCAGACTGAGTCTCAAACTGAAACTGGAATGCCTCCTATTCCCCCTAGTATGGGTCGAGGCCCCACACGACAAAAATTAAAATTAGGTGCATGGCGTTTTTTTTATAGGGACCAAGAGAATCAACTAGCTAGATTTAAATTTTGTAAAAATGTTTATAAATTTAAATCTGGAAAAGATCAAGGTGGGATGAGAGGTTTATTGACACATGTACGAGGCGAGCACACAAATAGGTGGAATCAATACCAGACTAAAAAATCGGGTGTGCCAACTAAGTCGGGAGTACAAGGTCAAATTAACCCAACGACGGGGGGAATTTTTTGTCCTAAATATGATAAAAATAAAGATAGAGAAAATATGACAAAATTAGTTGCGGTGGAGGGTTTGCCATTTTCATTTTCTTCCCCTCCTGGTTTTATTCATTATATTCGAGAAACATATAATCATGCTTTTAATGGATTTCCTAGATCAACTGTTAGAAGGGATGTTTTTAAATTTGCAAGTGAATATAAATAATATTTACGTTACGCATTGTATCATTTTAATGGCAAAGTGACTATCACTTCTGACATAGGCCGTAGTACTAACGGTAATGATTATTTAACGGTAACATGTCATTGGGTAGATCAAAAATGGTCTATGCAAAAACGTATTTTAGCATATAAATATATTGATGATAGGCAAACTGGAATTTTTGTTGCACAAAATATTAATGAAATTTGTGATTATTATGGAATAAATGATAAAATTATAACTATTACATTAGATAATACTACTTCTAATGATTATGCTATAAGACTTTTAAAAGTTCGATTGACTCCATGTTTATTTATCATTTTCATATAAGATGTGCGTGCCATATTTATAATTTATATGTAAAGGATGGCCTAAAACTTTTTGAAACCATTCTTGAAAAAAGACAATTTGCTATAAATTTTATTTTTAAAGGTAATAAAATACAAAGACGCAAAGAGTATAAAAAACTTGTCATGATTGTGGATTACTTTATAGAAAAATCCAGAAGAAGTTTCGACTAGGTGAAATTCTCTGTATGAGCAACTACTTGTTGCTTACGATTATAGACAACCTATAACTTTATTATTTAACGCCCATAATAAAAATTCAAGGGATATGCTTGTAGATAATGATTGGATTTTTTTTTTAGAATTTAGTGAATTTCTAGAGAAATTTTTTCAAGCTACTAAAGAATTTTCCGGTATTTATTATCCCACTATTTTAAATATGTTATTTTATATAGCTCTAATATTTTTATATCTTAATGAATATATGCAAAAACCAACTTATAAGGTATCTATTGAAAAAATGTTTAAAAAATTAAAAAAATACCTTTTTTCTATTCCACTATTTATATTATTGGTGCAATATTAAATCCGACTATTAAAGTAGACGATTGTAAAACACTAATAGAAACGATTTATGATTGTATAGAAGTACTTCCAACAGACCCAACTGAAGAACCAACTCACGAACCAACTAAAGAAGAAGTTACGTCTAGCATACACACTGAATGCAAACAAGTATATATGTATTACCAACAACAAAGTGCAAATAATCAACCGGCTTCTATACCATCTTCTACTACTTCGCTGTAACCTTATAAAAAACATGCGATTTCTGCGGCTAGTATTCAAGGCCTTAGAAATAAAATGCTTAGTGGTTTAACTTCTTCACAAGTTAGCGAATTTGATGTTTATGTTTTGCAGGGTATTGTGCCGTACGAATTAATTGTCAATGATGAAGAACATGAAGACTTGCTGAAATACTGGAGGCAGAATGAGAATACATTTCCTACACTAGCAAAGATGGTCCGAGATGTGTTGAACATTCGAGCGTCATCAACAACGTCTGAAAGCGCTTTTTCTACTGGAAGATTTCAAATAGGAGAGCACAAACATTCATTGGCGGGAGAGACATTGGAGATTGCAGTTCTATTCATAAATTGGATTCGAGCGGAGCGTAGAAGCTGCGGTCATCTGGAGATCAACGAAGAAGAAGACAACAACTACAACGAAATCTTGTTCGAGGAAACATGAAGCGACGTCGAACAATTTGACCTACAAATTCCAATTCCAACAGAAGATCCTCAAGACATTGTGAGAAAATTAGAAAAAATATGGTTAACTATATAATTTTTTTAATTGCAATTTTCTGTGTGATTTGCAACTTTTGAACTTGTATTATAAAAAAACCATATTTCTATTAAATAATATAAGAGGCACAAAAACAACATTGGAATGTTTTTATTACACTATCTTGTTCAATTATTGAAGTGTTTATATATTTTATTATTTTTAAATTAAGGGGCAAAAAAAAACTCCAAATCCCGATCCTGACCCGTCCCCCTAAATCCCGGCCCCTCTACCGGCGGGATGTGGGACGGGACGAGACCTCTTCCCGTCTCGCCTATTCCAGCCCGTTGGAACCCGCGTTCCGACCCTCCCCCGACCCGCCGGGACCTGCCCCGCCCCGCCCCGTTGGACAACCCTACTTTTTCTATCGGTAAGTAAGAGTATATAATACTAGACGAAAAGTTTAACTATGTTGGTTGTAAGAGACGTAAAAACGTATGTCCAAGAGATTTCTTGAGTGTCCGATCTCATCATTTTGATCCTCTTTGATTGTATAAGCATATCGGAAAGCATAATATAACGTTCATTTGTTGATATTATTATCAGTATTTGATATTGGGTCATTCATAACATCACCATACTTTTCCTATTCATTACGGGTTGATTAAGTTCTCACGCATCTATTCGTGTCAAGGGTCTGGACTATAAAATGTTATCTTTCCGCCTTATGTAAAAACGATTGATAATACATACTAATATATAGCTAATCTAATGAAACTAATTGACTTTTATATTAGATTACAAATAGAGAGAAATCATGAATATCTTAGTACATAGTAAGTTTTGATACTTTCTCCATAGATTCATCACAAAGTTTAGTTAATTTAGCTTTTAGAAGCAATTAAGCTGATATTGTAGAGTTACATTTAGTCAATTTTGTTTTAGTTAATATAATTTTAGGAGGAGCACTAATCACAAACTGAAATGAATTAGATTGATATTTTACTCTCTTTTTTCCCGTTCTTTGATCATGAGTCATTAGAACGAATTTTAGAGAACCTCATTGTAATATTTGCGATTTGTTGTTTTTGTACACTTGACACCATTATATTTATGTGGTATATAAAAATTACTAACGTTGCTAAATACATCTTTAATTTATGATGATAAAAAATGAGTAAAAAGTATGACACATTATTGAAATATTGTATTGACATAAACTTCGTTCAAAGTGAAACACATTTTACATTGCAAAACTCTAAGGGAAGTTTCTTAATCACTAAATGACATACGCTTCCACACGATGCAAATCGCAAGATTCTATTATTTAGAAATCATGGAGAAATTTCCTTCTAACGTACAAGCTCTTAATGAAGTGATGAATTGAACCACAAGGATAGTTTCTTTGTGTCATCCACTTACCATGATTTAGTCATTCAATTGAAAATCCAATTAATTACTATTAGTAATGCAAGTTAATTTAGTTTAATCATATGATATTTGAAATTAATTGAACCAGCTAACCACTCGTGCGAAATTAGGCTCTTCCCACGGGAAAAGCATTACCTATCCTCTGTTTCAGAGCTCAAATTCAAATTTTCAAATTTAAAATAGAGGGATTTCGATCATCTCAACGCACTATTTCTAGTATATGAGAGTGTGGTTGCTTTCATGTGCAATTGGGTGAGATTGTGGTCCTTCGTGTTAGTGACGGCACTTTCCTGAGATACACACATATTACCTTTCTTCTATTGCAGTTCTCTCCTATTTTCACTATTAATTAATTAATAATTATTTCTTCAATTCTTATCCACAATCTTTTCTCCCTCTCCTACCGTACTTATCACGACTCAAAATCACTAAGTCGTGTGGGCACCTATCATTTTCATCATCGGTAAGCGAACCTTTCCCTTATTCATCAATTCAACACAATAAAATAAATAAAGCGGGATAAATATAAGTTTAAATCATTTCATGAATATCAAGTGCGGAAGTACGAATGTTAATACACCCCAAGGATAATGGTCTGAAATAGTACAAGAGCTACTACCAATAAACTACAAATCTGAATAATACGTAGTCTCAAAATGGGAATATTGTCTCAGGATAAAAGTAAAGACAAGTGATAAGAAGGAGTCTCTGGGCAGTGGATCCATCCAATAGTGCTCACCCTAGAAGACGCAGCAGGTAGCCTCGAGATCAGTCTCGAGGGGTAGAGGTAGAACCAGTCACATACTCTGCACTCAAAAGAATGTAGCAATGTAGTATCAATACAAACAATATGTACTTGTAGATATCATAGGCCGACAACAGTTAGCTAACATATATATAAGAAAGAAACTGAAGAATAGAAATGCTCGTAATCAAGTACAAAATATCACAGTCCAAGAATAATCAGCCCAAGTATAGAGAATCAAGTCAGAATCCAAGTATATGAATGTAATGATGAGTAAATATGCAATACAATGACTAATGTAATATCCGTACACTCATGCTCCGAGCGAAATATCTCTATGTCCCAGTAGTCATGACCCATGGGGGACTCGCGAAGTTCATGTATTGATCACTCTGTATCACACAACCTAGTTATGACTCTTTCACCGAATACCCCGCTAGCCACTCCATATCACACATCATAGAGATGGCTACACAATCAATATGTCATAAGAATCATTGTTGTTTTCTTCTCATTTATCACCATCACGCCAAACACAAATAATATCAATATATCATGAAAATGAGGATGAATGCAATGCAATGACAATATCAAGTGTATCATATAAATTTCCAACTGTGCCACACATGGACACATATCACAATATCAGTATCAAGTCAAGTCATTTCCTCTATCCATGATAATATCAAAATAAGTGAGAGACAACTATATCACAAGTATGGTATGACAACTACGTACAATTCCAGTAACCACAAAGAGACAACAAGTCACATTCAGTCAACAATAACCAACCTAAGTAATCCATCCCAACTCCGTACCCGAAGGCGTACATGATTTCCCCAACAAAATCTAACTATACATACGCTTCGCTAATCAAAGTCTAACCAGAAGGTAAACCGTAACCTACTTTGAATGTCGAGCGGGAGTCGCAACGTTCACACCTGAGCCTTTCCCTTCCGAGGATCATGATAGTACTCAAAGTCTGGATATTATCAAAATATAAGTTAGAGAATGAAACTATCACCCATAACACTATACTATTCCTTGAATCCGAACCGAATAGGAAAGAAAGGGGAAATGGACCCACAAGGGTAAAACGGTCATTTTGAAAGTGAAATATGAAACTCAACGTTCTAGGAGTCCAATCCCACAAACCAATTGCTAAATTAACTCAAGACTAGGCCAATTTTATCAATTAATACAAAACTCTCAATTTAGGTATGAACCCTAATTTTTCAACCTTTAAATTCATCACATAAATGGAAGATTCAAGCTTAACGATTACTAATTAGCGGAATCCATGCTTAGATTAACAAAATCCATCAATTAATTCTCAGTTTTAAGCTTAAAATCAAATAAACTCTAACTAGGTTGAACTCATCTCTCCCAACTAATTTCTAGGTTGTTTCCACCATTAAATCAACTAAAGAAGGGTAAATAAAAGTAATACTAAACTAAGGAAGCTTATCACAAGAAAAATCTACTTAGAGTTGCTTGAAATTGCCCTAATGGTGCTCTGGAGAACTATTTTCAAAATGGGGAAAGTGTAGGATTTTATCTCACTTAAAAGATTCTGGAAATCTCGTCGTCCCCTGCAACGGACCCGCGCTTGTGATCAACTGTTCACGCCCGCAGTCCTATACAAAAACTCAACCTTTCGCTGCAACAGTTCCTTTCCGCTGGGGCGCACTGAGGCTCGCCCCAGCGAATACACTAGAAATTAGAATATGTAGTCTTACACAATTTTAACCCGAAATCTGATAATCACCGGAGACCTTTCCGACACAAACTAGATATGCACATATATATAAAAATGCGCAACTCACTCGTGGACTCAGAATTTCCATCGGGGGACTAATTCTTCGGGTCAACCTCCAACGGTCTAAACTAACTTTCCAACCAATAGCTAAAAATACTCCCGAGGGCCCCGAGAACCGAACCAACTATCCACCAAGCCATAAACGACCCTCCGGGCCTCACGGAATCGATAAAATTCCAAAAAAGGTCCGTTATACAAAAGTTAATTATTGATCAACACTTTCACTCTTTTAGGTTCTAATTTCTCAACTTCTATTAGAATCGTTCGATAACTTCGGAAATCAAGTCAACAGGGGTAAAATAGTCAAAACACATGTAACGACGGAACGGGTCATTACAGTGCTTTTACCAGTCAACTTATACGATTTTTGTAGGTAGTGAGCAAAAAAATCAAGCAAAATTTAACCTTTTTTCCTCTTGATCACACATAGGAGTAGTTGCTTGATAGCAGTGTTTTAAGAGACGGGAGCGTGAGATGAGGTATTTTATGTAGCACGGGATGAGGCGTAAACCTCGATACATAGGGCGTAAGTCTCATGTATCTACGGGGCGTATATCTTTAGTTTTATAATTTTATTACTAAAAATAAGCAAAGGTAAATTTTTATTAAGATTCTACAAATAATTCAAATACAAAACCCATAATATAAAAAAATATTATAATTATTATTTGAGAAAGGTAACAACACTCAAAATAATAATAGCCTGGATAATCTTTAGAATGAAATCTTCATCCACCTCATCATCAATCTCCACATCTATTAATTATTTACACCCTTAACTAATATTTTCACTTATTTTTATTTTTATATTTCAAAGAAAGACAAGGGTAAAAAGTATAAGAGCAATGACAAATTATGGATAAAGTTGCTTCAGGAACATAATGCTATGAAATAGCTATGCTATCAATTTCAGACATAATCATCTAAAACAACTATTTATGGCAGTGTAATTTTCTACGAGAGTTGCTTTCTTTATTTATTTGTTTTAGGAAAAATCACTACAACATAAAAACATGGTAACATAAAATATAAATATCATTACATCAATAATAAAAATCATAATATTTAGAAAAATACTTTTAAAATAATAAAAATAAAATTTAACGCCATGACGTACACTTTTACGCCCGAGACTTACGCTTTGCGTCTGGGGCTTACGGCCCAAATTTTAACACCCTATGGATCTACGCCTTTCATTTGCGTCCTGGAGCGTTTTTGGTACGCGCCGCTCCAGGGCTCACCCCGAAAATGCCTTTGAAAACGTTGGTTGATAGAAAAACATGGAACCCAATGACAAACTCCAATTACTATAGAACTATCACTATTTTTTTTGATAACTGAGAAATCTTCGTGAGTCAGTAGAGCATAGCTTGAAATTGGATGAATATTGGCTTCTCTCCTCTATTATTGTCTACTTAAATATCAAAATTTTGTTTCCGATAATATTCTACCTCCTGCATAAGTTTAACTCGTACATCATACATTGCGCTTTAGTCACTATACTAAATCACAGGGGCCGGGCCAAAAGCAGGGCTGTCTTTGGGCCCGTGCGAGCTGTGATACCGCACAGGGCCCCCGAAAAATGAAAAATTTTAGGGGCCCTTTTTTCATTTTTTCATTAAGTAGTATTAGCCGGAATTTACTGTAAAGGCCCATAACTCACAGGTCTTAGTCCAATCTAAGTAAAGTGATTCAGTTCCAGTGGCGCGCGCATGTGGAGGCCCAAATCTAAATTTCAAATCAAACCTATTAGGCCTAGACACTTTCTAGTAGAACAGTAGGTGATAATTTGCTTACACACCGCCACAACAAACCTACAGACTGAATTTGAAGTCTTTCAAAATTCTAATTAGAGTTAATCATCCAATAGGTGATCGAATTCCTTTACAATAAGACGACCCTTATACGGATTGAGATTTTGAAATCCAAACCTCTTGCCTCCATGAAAACAGGAAATCTTGTGACTTGTTGATCTACCGTTCCAGGCTATACGGATATACAAGGATTTTTACTAATCATTATTTTTAAATTTTTATTCATTAAATATTATTGTTTATCATATTTCAATTGTTCACTAATTTTTTATTGAATAAAAACAGTGGGTGTCCCGTCCGATATTCAACTTCAATTCATGTTTGGCAAATTGTGAGAGTGGATATTCTAAAAAACTGGAGCATTACATTTTGAAGATAAAATTACCAGGTTTTTTCGGTCCTTTTTGCATTTCATTGATTTCAATTACATATTATGCCTCCTAGAAAATATGAATCTGGATATGAGAAGCGTAAGAAGAAGAAAAAAATTGAGGAATTAACCCAATCTCAAAGAGGAGCTCTTGATAAGTTTGTTATAAAAGAGACACAAGTTCAAGTTGAAGATCAAAATGTTAATAATGTTAATGAGAATATTAATATAGAGAATCAAGCCGTTCTGGAGAATAGAGATAATGTACCCATTGAAAATGATAATGTGGACAATCAAAATGTCGGTGCTGAAAATGGTGATGATAATTTGAATAATTCGTTTCATAATGAAAGTGATGATCTGGATGATAATGGTATTGATAATGTAGAGCAAGAGAAAGAAAACCCATTTGATATATTTGATCCAAGAATGTGGGATGCTCTTGATTCTAAAATGATTGAGTTATTAGTGACGAAAGGTCCTAAAAGAGATTTGTCCATTGTGAATGGTCCTAAAGATAAATTCTCTAGACGATTTACTGCTAATTTGTATACTCGAGTTTTATCAAATGGAGAAAAGTGTGATAGAGATTGACTTGTCTATTCGAATGAGCTTGATAGAGTATTTTGTTTTTGCTGTAAAGTTTTTAAAATAGGGAATATGAGAGGTCAATTAACAAATGAGGGTTTTAGTGATTGGCTACACATTGGTGAAAGACTTAAAGAGCATGAGACAATCATCGAACATGTTAAGAGTATGAGCACTTGGTATGAGTTACGTCAAAGGCTAAAAAAGAATGAAACTATTGATAAAACGTCTCGAAGGCTAATTGAGAAGGAGAAGGAGCACTGGAAAAATGTCTTAAGAAGAATTATTGCTATAGTGAAATTCCTTGCTAAAAAGAATTTGGCCTTTCATGGTTCTAATGGAAGATTGTATCAAAATAGCAATGGAAATTTTTGGGCTTAATTGAAACGTTAGCAAACTTTGACCCATTTGTCCAAGAACATGTTAGACGTATTACAAATAATGAAGTTCATCATCATTATCTTGGGCATAACATCCAAAACGAGCTAATACTTTTGCTTGCTTCTGCAATTAAAAATAAAATCATTAAGAAAATCAAACAAGCAAAGTATTTCTCCGTGATACTTGATTGTACTCCTGATGTTAGTCACCAAGAGAAAATGTCTTTGATAATAAGATATGTGGATGTTTCTTCAAATTTTGTTAGCATTGAGGAATCTTTTTTGGGATTTTTTGAATGTGAATGATACAATTGGCCAAGGACTTTTTGATGTTTTACAAAATGAGTTGAAACATCTCAATCTTGACATATTTGATGTGCGAGGACAAGGTTATGATAATGGATCAAATATGAAAGGAAAACATCAAGGTGTACAAAATAATTTTTTAGACATGAATCCGAGAGCCTTTTATACTCCTTGTGGTTGCCATAGTCTTAATTTGACATTGTGTGATATGACTAACTCTTGCAGTAAAGTTAAAGATCTTTTTGGAATTATTCAACGCATTTATACAATTTTTGCCAATTCTACTAAGAGATGGCAAATTTTGAAAGATAATGTAAAAGTGACACCAAAATCATTGTCATCCACTCGTTGGGAGAGTCGTGTAGATAGTGTCAAAGCTATAAGATCTCAAATGTCGGACTTTAGAGAAGCTTTACTTGAAGTGGCGGAAAAGGATCTTGATTCTAAAATACAAAATGAAGCTAAATCTTTAGCGACAAATGAGCTTGGTGATTTTGAGTTTTTAATGGCAATAATTATTTGCTATTAATGTGGTTAGCAAGCTTTTACAATCAAATGATGTGCTTATTGATGTTGCCATGAAGAAGAAAAAAAAGGGTTGGTATCATTCTTTGAAGGATATAGAGAAACTAGTTTTCATAATACCTTAAATACTGCTAAGGAAATTGCTATTGAATTGGATATTAATCCATTTTTTCCTCAAAGGCGTATAATTCGCAGAAAGAGACAGTTTGATGAGAATTTAAATACTCCATCGGTTGAGTTATCTGAAGAGGAGTCTTTTAGAGTTAATTATTTTCTTTGTCTCGTCGATCAAGCCATCGTTTCTCTTAATAAGATATTTGAGCAATATCAAGAGTATGAAAGTATTTTTGGTTTTTCGTTTTCTTCTCACAAGTTACAATCATTGGACTATGCAAATTTGAAGTCTTGTTGTAGTAATTTTGAAGAGGCATTGAAATATAATGGGCAATCTGATATTGATGGGAATGAGTTATGTGTGGAGCTAAAGTTATTAAGAGAACTCTTGCCCGGAGAAAAAATAGGACCGATGGAAATATTAACATATTTGAAAAGCTTAGATTTTTTTCCTAATACAATTGTTGCATATAGAATTTTATTGACTATTCCCGTGACAGTTGCATCTGCAGAAAAAAAGTTTTTCAAAACTGAAGTTGTTGAAGTCTTACTTACGGTCTACTATGGTACAAGAAAGGCTCAACGGATTAGCACTGGTAGCAATTGATAATGAAATATTAGAGAATATACCATATGAGGACTTGGTTGATGAATTTGCTTCAAAAAGTGTTAGAAGGATAGCTCTTTTTAAGTAAGGGTTGATTAACTTGAAGTTGCATTGGGTTGTTATATATAATTTAAAATAATTTCTAATTATCGAAATCGTATATTTACTTATATTAAGGACCCACTTTTACGAATTAGAACAGACCCCCAAAATGTTTGAGACGGTCCGGCAAAAAGTATTATACTCTACTACTAAAGGGCCTCGAATTAAAAACTTTCTGTTGAGACTTAAGAGATTCAGAGTATTACCCAATGCCATCAAATTGCAAACCATACGCAATGTAAGAAGCTTTATTCATTTTTCTTTCACATTTATTACTTAAGTACTTGTTATGTTTATTTAAGAAGCCTACTTCCTTAGCTTAGCAGTATGTTTGCTCGATTTTGCACCAGCTTTTCTAAAAATTTCTGGTTCTTTTCTTGGAATTACTTTGTATTGTAGTGAACATATGAGAAGAGGAAACATCAATTGTTTAGTTCAAATGGGTATCATTTCCTTTTCTTTATAGTATACTAATTTGTATTCCTATCACTTTGGTGAATAATTTAAAGAAAAGAAGATCTAGGAAATAAAGAGAGAAAATAAGAAAAGAGTGACAGTTGCAGAAGGCGCACTCTGGTTTGCCTCCAGTGTCATGTGGCCATTTAATCAAATCACATGACCAATTAATTGTACTGTACAAACTGCTCTCATCTAATCAATAAATAATCAATCCAGATAGACTAACTTTTTTCTTTTATTTGTCCCTTGTCGGTGCTCACTCTTCTTCTCCCTATCTTCCCTTGAAAAAAAGAACATAGTAGTAGTATTTATACATATAATAAAATCATATTTATTTTAAATTTATTATAATTAAATTCTAAATTCACCTTACTAGTAATCAAATATATGTGATTTTTTTTCTCTTTCTATCTTTTTCTTTCTTTTTGCAAGTTCCCCTTATCGCAACTCTAAAATTTTGATTTCCGAGGGTATGAATCTTCGCATTGAAATCACATTTGCTTGCATATATGTTTTTCTTTAATTTTTCATTCGGTGTTTAATTTTTTTCGGGTTCGAATAATTAAGACTCAAACTAGGAAGTCCCGTTGAAAGGATAAAGTTTTTTCTACCAAAGACGGATTCATTCTCAGAAATCAAATTCAAAACCTCTTACTGATTAAATATTACTCCATATATACTTACCTCCATACCACAATCTTTGATCGTAGTGCATACATTATGTATACGGTGAAAATCGGTACGACATGTGTCATTGTTTGAGAATGGAAGCCGAGGGAAGTAACAATTTGCACAGGTGGTAAGTTTGGTGCTATAGCAAGCCCGAGCGGTGATCGAATCAGGTGACACCGAATGACGATCGGACTTGATAACATCGGGTGAAAGACCGAAGGAGCTCAGCGCCTATCCGTTCCGGATATGGCGTCAACCATTACCATTTGCTCATTAAGTGACCGTTTTTATCATTTAATTGCATTTAATGAGGGAGTGATTCTTAGGCATAAATGCCTTTTGTTGTTAGCTATATAAAGAGCACAACCTTCATATTAGAAGAGCATCCCATTCTCATTACTGAAACTCGTGTAATTACATTTAAAATTGTAGCTTGTTGTTGTTATTGGCTCGGACCCGAAGCAGTTTAGCTAAGAATTGGATCAAACTCTCAATTCAATTACAATCAATATTACAGCATTCAAGGCTAATTACATACTTATTGCTCTCATTTACTTATTTATTGTTAGTTGTTTATCATACTCATCTATAAGCTATTCACATATCCTTAAAACCACTTACAAATTCAACTGTACCTTTTTTGGGGTAAACAGTTTGGCGCCCACAGTGGGGCTAAGGATAATAGTGGTGATTTGGTTCAAACTTAAATTTCACTTATTTTTTTTGAGATTTTTGTGGTTACAGGTCAAAACTAAGTACTAACAATATGGCTAGTGAAATCAACGCAAAGATTAGCAACCACGAGGAAAACAATGGTGACAATGGTGCTCACAACGTCAACAATAACAACAGTGTTCCACCCGGCGCACCGCCCGTTGACAAAAAAAATGGTGTTCTACCCGTTGTTCCACCAAATGGCGTCCCGCCCAATGGTTTTTCGTCGAACATTGATCCAATGAATAATAATCCCATGATTTCACCCCGATCATCCAAAATATCACGTCAGAAGACACCGGACGATGATGAGCATGGTGAAATAAATTTGGCTTGAATCTTTTATATGCTAAAGGAGAAACAGGAGGCTATAACTCAGTTGCAACAGAAAAGTAGCGGAGCCAGCACACCGGATGAAGCTCGTCCCATTCGCAATAATGAGCCAAGTTGGAAAGATGATCGAGTCGATGAGAATGCCAACGATTTGGGGACTAATGAGTCTTCAGAGGTCTTGAAAATGCTTGAAGCTTTAAGTAAATGAATTGATACCAATAAAAAGAAGGTTGAAACCTACACGGGTGGACCAGATTCCTGGTGCACCTCCGATCTTGAAGGGGCCGGACTTGAAGAGATACATCTAGTTGTCGTTCCCACGTAATGCAGCACCAAAATTGATACCGAAGATATTTAAAATGCCTGACCTCCCAAAGTATGATGGGACAACGGATTCACAAGTGCATGTGACGTCATATACTTGCGCAATAAAGGGCAATGACATGCATCCCGATGAGATTGAATCGATGTTGTTGAAAAAATTCAGCGAAACGCTTTTCAAGGGAACAATGATATGGTATTCTATGTTGCCTAAATATTCTATTAATTCATTTGAAATGCTTGCAGATGCTTTTATAAAGGTGTATGCCGGAGCTCGAAAGGTTCAAGCAAGGAAAGAGGATATTTTTAAAATTGCTCAAAAAGATACGGAGTTGCTGTGGGAGTTCATGACCAGGTTTCAAAAGGAGCGCATGCTACTTTCCCGAGTACCGGATGAGTGGGCAGCTGAAGCTTTCACTAAGGGGATGAATCCTAGGAGCTCCAGTGCTTCGTTCTAATTAAAGGAGAACCTGTTGAAATTCCTGTTAGTAACATGGGCAGATATGCATAACAAGTACGAGTCCAAGATCGGGGTGGCTGATGATCAACTTGAACTTCTATCAAGGTCAGCAGTATGGAACAAAAACTTTAATAAGTCAAAAAGGGTAGTCGAGTCGAAGCCGAAATATTCGAAGGATAGGTATCAACCCTACGGTCAACCGGAGAGGTTGAATTTCAAATCGGATCGGAGTCGCAACAATCGTAATTTCTCATCGGATAGAGGAGATAGGCGTAATGATCGAGGGTCTATCAGTAGGGTTTGCAATTCAAAAATGATATTGGTGGATCTTCTTCTAATGTTGTGGAGAATCCAAGGCTGTTCGAATACAATATCAACGTTGATGCGACTTGCTTATTTCAGCCATTGGTCATATAAAGGAGACATAGTGGTCAAGACTGCTTCGGATAGACTCGTCTCAAAGAGATCCAAACTTGATTTGTGGTTATCATGGAACTCATGGTCATCGAACTGAAGATTGTCACCATTTAAGGGATGAAGTGGCCCGGTTATTGAAAAATGGCCATCTAAGTGAGTTCTTAAGTGATCGTGCAAAGGAAATTACAGAAGCAGAGAAGCAAACAAGCAGACAGAATCGGTGGAACCCCAGCATGTCATAAATATGATTATCATGGGGATGGATGTTCCGAAATGAGCTATCATAACCGTAAAGAAGACGAAAGTGTCAATAACTAGAGAGAAAAGACCCAGAAATTATGAACCGGAGGAAATAATATCTTTCAATGATGAAAATGCGGAAGGCATCATTCAACCTCACAATGATGCACTGGTAATTTTATCCTCATTAATAAATTTCAGATTAAGCATATTTTAATTGATCCAGGTAGCTCGACCAACATCATCTGATGGAAGGTGGTGGAGCAGTTAGGGTTGTTGGACCAAATTGTGCCGGTAATTCTAAATCTAAATGGTTTTAATATGGCAAGTGAGACCATGAAATAGGAGATTATTCTTCCAGTAAACGCCACCGAGATAATTCAACAAATGAGGTTTTATGTCATAGAAGACTAAATAAGGTACAATGCTCTATCTGGCAGGCCTTGGATACATAATATGAAGGTTGTACCTTCGACGCTACACATGATGCTGAAATTCCCAACACCAAAGGGAATCAAGACGATTCGAGGGGAGCAACCGGCGGTAAGGGAGATGTTCGCAGTAGAAGAATCGATGCAAATACCAAAAGAAATTAAGGACACAATTAAAGGTAGGGAAGCGAAATAGCAAACACAGAGTTCAGGCTCGCTGAGTCCGAAAAATGAAAAGTAAGAAAAGACAAACTATGAGGATGAAGAAGACTACTTTTACGTTCCGAGGTCCATTGTGCTACCTGATGATTCAGTTGCCACAAAGTCGACTATAGAGTAGAACAAGTTATCCTATTTGTGCATCTGCCAGATAGAAATGTATACTTGGGCACCAGATTGACCCCGAAGCTCAAGCTTAAATTAATTGAATTTCTTAAAGCTAACACCGATTGCTTTGCCTGGCCCCACTTAGTTATGACATGTATCTTACCAGAGATTACAACTGACAAATTGATTTTGGACTCAAGTTTCTCCCCGATAAAGCAAAAAAAGAGGCTCATGGCCGACTTCAAACATAAGTTTGTCAAGGAGGAGGTAACAAAGCTTTTGAATATATGTTTCATCCGGGAGGTAGAGTATTTGGATTGGTTAACAAATATAGTGGTCGTATCTAAAAAAAATAATAAACTGAGAATGTGCATAGATTTTAAAATTTTAAATAAAGTATGTCCAAAAGATTTTTTTCCTTTGTCGCACATCGATCGAATGATTGATGTTACGGCAGGGCATAAGATGTTGAGTTTTGTTGACGCTTACTCCAAAAATAACCAAATTAGGATAAACCCAGAGGATCAAGAGAAAACCAATTTTATAACTAGATACGGGACCTATTGCTATAATATAATGCCATTTGGTTTAATAAACTCCGGTGCAACATATCAACGCCTAGTTAATTGTATGTTCGAGGATCAAATAGGTAACACAATGGAGGTTTATATTGATGATATGTTAGTTAAGTCCCTGGAAGTAAAGGAACATTTAAAGCATTTGCATGAAACATTTGACGTACTCCGAAAATACAATATGAAGCTAAATCTAGAAAAATGTGCTTTTGGAGTTAGCTCGGGCAAGTTCTTGGGTTTTTAGTTTCAAACAGAGGAATAGAGATCAATTCGGATAAGATCAAAGCTATTGAAGAGATACCGGAGGTGCTTGAAGATGTGTAGGTAGTACAAAAACTCAATAGAAAGGTAGTCACTCTAAGCAAATTCATCTCTCGTTCCTCAGAGAAAAGTTATCGGTTCTTCTCTTTGTTAAAAAAGAAGAATGAATTCGAGTGGACACCGGAGTGTCAGCAAGCTTTGAGGTATTTGAAGAAATACTTGTCCAGTCCACCGCTATTGCATAAATCGAAGGCAGACGACCAGTTGTTCCTATATCTAGTGGTGTCCGAGGTAGCTGTAAGTGCAGTTCTGATTCGAGAAAAGAAAGGTACACAATTTCTCATTTATTATATGAGTAGAACATTAGCTAGTGCGGAAACTAGGTACCCTCATTTAGAGAAATTGGCATTAGCGTTAATAACAACTACTAGAAAGTTGAGGCCGTATTTTCAATGTCATCCCATATGTGTAGTAATAACTTATCCACTAAACAATGTGATGCATAAACTGGAACTATCTGGTAGGTTAGCCAAATAGGCAGTAAAAATTAGTGGGTATGACATAGAATATAAACCGAGAATAGCTATAAAGTCTTAGATTTTAGCAAACTTCATAGCAGACTTTACATCCAAAATGATTCCCAATGTAGAAAGAGAACTTTTGCTAACCTCGGGAAAACTTCGGGGGTCTGGACCTTGTACATAGACGGAGCTTCAAATGTGAAAGGGTCCGAGCTCGGGGTAGTGCTTAAGGCACCTGTAGGAGATATTATTAGGCAATCAATATGAACTGTGAGATTAACTAACAATGAAGCCGAGTATGAGGCTATGATTGCAGAATTAGAATTGGCAAGGATCTTGGGAGCCGAGGCCATCGAAGCAAAATGTGACTCGCTTCTGGTCGATAATAAAGTTAACGGCGTGTTCAAAGTAAAGGAGGAAAGGATGCAAAAATACTTAGAGAAAATTTAAGTGATATAGCATTGGTTTAAAGAATGGACCATGGACCATGTGTCTCGTGAACAAAATAATGAGGCAGATGCCTTGGCTAATTTAGGTTCATCTGTAGAAGCGGAGGAGTTCAATTCAGGAACGGTTATGCAACTGCTTAATTTCGCGATAGATGGTGGTCATGCCAAAGTGAACACGGAAATCTTGACTTGGGATTGGCGTAACAAATACATCGATTATCTTCTAGATGGAAAGTTACCAAAGAACCCGAAAGAGTCGAGGGCTCTTCGTACTAAAGCAGTTAGATTTTGTTTGGTTGATGGTCAGTTGTACCGAAGGTCTTTTTATGATCCTTTAGCGAGGTGCTTAATACACGGAAAAACTGATTACGTGATGCGCGAGGTTCACGAGGGACTTGTGGCAATCATTCTAGAGCAGAATTACTAGTCGAAAATTGATTAGGGTCGGGTATTATTGGTCAGTGGTGGAGGAAGATACAAAGAACTTCATCCAAAAATCTAACAAATGGCAAAGACATGCACTCGTGATTCATCGACTGACGGAATTGATGCATCCGGTTTTATCACCATGGCCATTTATAAAATGGGGGATGGATATTGTGGGGCCACTACCATGGCACCCGAAAAGGTACATTTTATCTTGTTTATGACTGATTATATCTCTGAATGGGTTGAAGCCAAAGCTTTCAAGAAAGTTAAAGAAAAATAAGTCATTGACTTTATGTGGGACCACATCATTTATCGGTTTGGCATACCAACGGAGATCACTTACGATAATGGACGACAGTTCATTGGGAAGAAGGTGAATGACTTTCTCAAATGGTTGAAAATTAAGAAGATTGTATCGACTCTGTACCACCCAAGTGCAAATGGGCAAGCATAGTCAACAAATAAAACAATTATTTAGAATCTGAGGAAAAGACTGAAGGAGTCAAAACGCAAATCGAAAGAGATTTTGTCAGAAGTGTTGTGGGCATATAGAACAACGCCAAAATCCAATACCGGTGAAACATAATTTTATTTGGTCTACGGTGTAGAAGCGCTAATTCTGGTGAAAGTTAGTGAGTCAAGCTTAAGGTTTAACCTTGCAACCGAAGAGTCCAACAACGAAGCTATGATTATCAAGCTTGACTTAACGGATGAACACCGTGAGTTAGCATTGCTACGGTTAGTGGCCCAAAAACAAAGGATGGGTCGGTACTACAACCGAAGGGCTAATCTTAGGCACTTTCAAGTAGGGGACTTGGTTCTACGAAAGGTAACACTCAATACTAAAAATCCAATGAAGGGAATTTGAACCCGAATTGGGAAGGACCCTACAAAGTGTCAGGAATAACCGGTGAAGTCTCATGCAAGTTGGAAGCCAAAGATGATCAAAAGTTGTCGAACAATTGGAACGTTGCATATTTGAAATGATATTACTTCTAAGGTATGTGTTTTAATTTCATTTTGTTTCGATGGAACTAACTTTTGCAGGAGCAAAGTCAGAGTAATGGGTTAAAGATCGAGTAGAAGTTAAACTTAGGTCTGAAAACACGTGTTGTACTCTTTTTCTCTTAGCACCATTTTTATCCCGAAAAGGGTTTTTTCGGTAAGGTTTTTAATGAGGCAACAATGTAAAGCATGTTACTAAGAAACTGAAGATCGGACAAACACTAGGGACTATTTGGTATTGAAAAGCAAGTAGTGTTTAAATTCTCGTAACTTCAAATACAAACACTGGGAAACTGTCATACCCTCGTAAAAGAAGTTTGAAGGCAAAGAAGCACATAGTAAGTACAAAGTCTTGAAGCTATTTGAAGTTCAAAGATTTTTAAGTTTTTAGGACTATTGTAAGGGTTAAAAGATCAAATTAATCTTGCCCAAATAGTTTTGATGTTACGGCAAAAATATTGAATGAATCTTGCCAGTTATTTGACCGATGCAAAATTTGAATGAAAACGCTTTTGTCTGAGATTTACCTCGATTGTAATCATTTGCATACTCTTGTCTCTAGTCAATCGATAAAACCTTTGGGCTTACGAGCTAATGAATTTGTTAAGGGCTTACGAGCTAATGAATTTGTTAAAGTTCTTAACTGGGGACTGACGTCCTAAATGCAACCGAAACAAAAATAAGTGAAGTACGCTTCTAAGGCATTAGTTCGAAATGAACCCAGCATGTTCGTAAAGACACTTGAAATTGTTTAAGAAATTAGAAGTAAATGAAATTCCAATATGCATGCCCGAATGAATAGGAGACGTCTTATTCATAAGCATAAAAAAAGGTCCTTATATTTAGTCATTGAATAACTTAAAACCAGAAGAAATTGTCTGGTATAAAGCAAACTAAGAGTAAACGTTTGTATAGCTTACTTAAGATATTTTTAAGACCGAAAAGAACTATCATTCGGCTCGAGGCAAACTAAGTGATGATTTGTTTAAATTAAACTCCGAAATTAGAGACAATTAACCCAAATATGATTAAAAGTTTGTTTAGTGAAGTTGTTGTAAAAAAGAAAGCAATAACGGATGCTAAGAGATAAAAAAATTATGACTAGAAGGGATATTCATTTTATATACAAGGCCAGTAAACGGCCAGAGCAAAACATGTTCAAAAGAAAGGAAAAAAGGGAAATAAGTACAAAGGCATGAAAGCCTAGATCTTAATCGAACTTGGATCCGGAGTCCTCTGGGTCATCTTCAGAACTATCTCCGTTCAGCTTACGATATGCTTGGAGCTCGACCTCTCTGGCCTCATTAATCTTGGCATCAATCTAAGGGATTTCATCTCGAGCCTACTCTAAAATGTACCTTCGGACGATCCATTTTATGTGCTCAATTTTTAGCATCGTCCCGGCCACTTCAACCTCCACGTCAGTCGGAACCTAGTCTCGTTCAGTCAAGACTTGAACAAATTGGGCTGAAATCTCAGCATACCTCTGATTTGAAGCTTCGAGCTCATTTCTCAAGCCTTCGTTGGTTTGAGCTTGTTGGTCAGCCTGATCCTGAGCCATCTTCAGCGCAGCAAGGTCGATGGCCTTATCAGCATATATTGCAGCAAGTTCGGCACCTAGACGACCAAATTTGGTATTAAGAAATTCTACTTGTTGAGCCTGATAATGTTGAACCTCTTCTTGCTCTCCGAGCTGTTGTGTGAGGACTTTGACATCTTGGAAGAGTTTTTCATTCTCTTCCTCAAAAATCTTATTTTCCTCGGTGGAAAGCTTCGAGAGTTGAACGACCCCGTCACAGAAGAATCAGGAAACATATAAACGGATAAAATGATTCAAAGTTAAAGGTTCCTTAACCAAATTGTCCAGAAACCAGTTGCAAGTAACGACCCTCCATACAGAAAGAATAATTTGCACAAGACATAAATTGTAAGTCTGGCACATTTCAAGAATCACGTTGTCAATGGGGGGAACGAACTTGAAGGTGAAATGGTAGGTATATACGTTATAATATCCACATCTAAAGGCAGTGATATCTTCGTTTGGGCCAGATATAATGATCTCGGAGAGAGTAGTCCAACCACAGTCATTTCGGAATATATCAAGGTCGGTGGCTTTAATGGAGGTTGACCAACTTCTAACTTCTTCACCTCAGTCAAATTTCGAAAAGGCAGTGGAAAAAGTGAACTCACTCTCAAAACAAAAAGTGGAAGAGAGCATATTATATGCTCTAGTGTTGGCGGTGGTTTCATCAGAAACTAGCGATGGAGAAGTTACCGAAGACGATTGTCTAGAAGTAGAATGGGAAGGTTTTGTCATGGTGATGATGATTTAAAGTTATAAAGGTATGAAGTTATGAAGGTTTGAAGATATATAGGTTTGAAGATATGAAGATTTGAAGATTTAAAGTGGGTATGAAGATTTGAAGATAAGTGAGTGCTCGCAGGATTAAAGAAAATTTACCAAAACGTAAAATTTGAGAAAAGAGAAAAAAAGGGGTTTTATAGGGACGTGGTCATCATTACGAAATACTTCGATTTGTGAACCGAAGTGACAGTTCAATCAGAGGGTGACACGTGTTTGAAATTGCAGAGTGATAAGACATGAGTCAGACTTTGAGAATTGTAATCGTTTTGTTGTCCTGCCTATTTCGAAGTAATTTGAACGGAAACTTGCAAGAGAAGATATTGAAGACATCATTTCCACTTTCCATCACTTCGGTAAACTTTGATCCGGAAAGTGTGGGTACTATCTATATATGGTGAAAACCGGCACGACACATAACATGTTTTGAGAATGGAAGTAATAGTTTGCATCGGTGATAAGTTCGGGTGCTGTAGCAAGCCCGGACGGTGACCGAACTAGGTGACACCGAATGACGACCGGACTTGATAACATCGGATGAAAGACCAAAGGAGCTCAACTCCTACCCATTCTGGATATGGCGCCAGCCGTCACCATTTGCTCATTAAGTGGCCGTTTTTATCATTTAACTGCATTTAATGAGGGAGTGATTCTTGGGTATAAATATATTGTGTTGTTAGCTATATATAGAGCACAATCTTCATGTTGGAAGAGCATCTCATTCTCACTACCGAAACTCATGTAATTACATTCACAAGTGTTCTAGTTTGCTCTTGTTATTGACTTGGACCCAAAGTAGTTTAGCTACAGTTCAATTACAATCAAGATTACGTTATTCCAGACTAATTACGTACTTATTGCTCTTATTTACTTATTTATTGTTAATTCTTTATCATACTTATATGCAAATCTATTCACATATTTAAATCACTTACAAATTCAATTGTATCTTTTTGGGATAAACACATTATACATGGTAGTAGGGTAAATAGAACTATTTTATTTTTTACAAAAAGAACTAGTTGTCTACAATAATTTAAACATGGCTGGCTAGTGGTGCGAAGTATCTGCCTAGCTAAGCTGCTAGAGCATGGACTCTCTGTATTGCCTAGAATGAACTAGTATTTTATTACTCTTTCCGTCATAAAGAATAGGTTCAATTATTATTCTATCAAATTTATTTATATTAATTTACTATAGTTAAGTGTTTAAATGAGGCAAAAATATATACCGTTAAGATTTGTCCTGAATTTCCTATCTTTTTGGATTTTATTATAATTGTGTTTTATTTCAAAAATAATTTCTTGGTGGAAAAAATTTTCTTTGTAGAACATGACTCTACCATATTTATCTTTTTTGGAGAAAAAGTTTTGGACATCTATAAATTGAAGGCCTCCTTCCACAACTAGAAGATACAGAAAAATATTCACAATGTAGTCATTTAAAAAGTCTTGTTTAGTGGGAGATTATTTTCTCAATAGGTTTTATATTTTTCACATTAGTTTTCTCAATATGTAGGTCATTTGACCAAACCATTAATATTATGCTTCTTTTAGTATAGTTTTTGTGTCGTCTAATTTATCGTCATCTAAGATTTGCAATTATTAGCTTCCGCATGACGCCCTGATTATTTCGATCTCAACAAGTGGTATCAGAGCCAATGGTTCAGTGAGATTCAAACCATGTTTAAAGCGGGTTCAAATCAAGCTGCATTCAATTTCACGATATTGAAGATTTTATCCAGGAGTACTACATATGAAGATGGATTTTCAACCGTATTTTCTACATTCCTGCCGCTGCATCTTTAAAAATAAAATCAAAATATTTTTTAAACAATTTTTAACCCATAATATATTAAACTTTATTTTTAACCATGACAAACAACAGTGATGAATATTATATGAAGATGGAGAATCAAAATTATTTTGTCAGAAAATTCAGGACAGAAAGGGATTTGTTAGGATTTACCCTGATTTTTCTACCTTTTTGAAATCTACCATAATTGTGTTTTACTTCAAAAGGTATTTCTTGGTGGAAAAAGTTTTTTTTTTGTAGAACAGGACTACCATATTTATCCTTTTTGGAAGAAAAGTTTTGTATATCTATAAATTGAAGCTTCCATAACTAAAAGATACAGAGAATATCCATAATGTAGTCGTTTAAAGAGTCTTGTTTATGAGAGATTATTCTCTTAATAAGTTTTATGCTTTTCACATTAGTTTTCTCAATATATAGGCCACTTGACCAAATCATATTAATATTATGTTTCTTTTAGTATAGTTTTTGTGTCGTCTAATTTATTGTCATTTTAACATTTATAATTATTAGCTTTTGCATGATGATCTGATCATTTAAATCCCAACAGTATTGTCGTACATAACTAATCACGATAAAGAATTGTGTATAACCATGTTATATACTTATTGACTTGAAGTAAATATTGGTTGAATATAAGTTAACTTTTACTACTGGTATTATGGATTGAGTGGGGGCTAATATGGCTGACAGTTGGCTCCAGCTAGGTGGTTCTGACTTTACAGTTCACACTATGATCCAGACAGTGAGGTAATACAATTAATGATGATTTGGAGATGAAATTTCTTAACTACTCTCTCTTTCTCTAACAAATGAAGTTACAGTATAACAATGAAACTGTATACTGCAGGTGGTACTGAAATTGAGGAAATCAGATGTACGGTCCGTACCTGCAGAGGGAGCAAGGAAAAAAGGTCTCTTCTTTGTGTAGTTATGTACAAGGAAAAGGGAAAAAGATCTATTAGACAAGGGACGATGCATCCAACTTGTGATTGTTTTGCCATACATGGCAATGCTTTTTTTAGGCCATTTATTTAGATTACCTTATCCCTCGTGACAGGGACGGAGCTAGTATTTTACTTACGGATTCGATAGAATTTTAATAATTTTGGTACACATCATGTATTTGGGGGTAAGAATTCACATATATAAATAAATTATCAAAAATTCATTAATTTTCTTTTTCTAGAATTTAAAACTCATACTCAAAATTCTAGCTCTCCTCCAAAGAAAATGAGGAATAAGGATTTCTCGAGTTCAGCAAAAATCAAGTCAAAACTTTATATGTACATGCCAAAAATGAATATAGATAAATTAATTAAATATATATTTCAAAATTCACTCTCCCAATTTAAAATTTACACCGTCTAAAACTTCTTACAGTATTTATTACGAATCCTTAAAGAGAAAAAGAAAATATATACTCCTTCATCTCAATTTAAGTGTCTTATTTTATTTTTTAATCGGTCTAAAAAGAGTACTTCTTTCTATTTTTAATAAATCTTTCAATTTCAAGCTAAATTTACGACCACGAGATTTTAAAAACTCGACGCATTTTTAATTTAAGACTGTAGAATTTAAAATTTTCTTTTTATTTTTAAAATTTCGTATCAAGATAAATTAAGATAATTAAATTGGAAAAGAGGGTATCGATGACAGGGGAGTGTCAGTAACACATTGGGAGAGAGATGGATGGGACAGTACTGAAGCACGTGACTTGCACGGAAGAAAGGATACAACAATTTATTTATTTTTCGGGAAAAGGGGTGGGGGGGTGTGCTGATCCCTAAGCAAAATGCTAGGCACGTGCATCCCCCATGTGCATTCTTTTCTTTTAAATTAAAATATCCTTTTTAAATCAATTTTGCGACTTTGGATACTGTATAATATTCCGTCCTTGAAGGGCGGATTCGTGCATTTTACATTTTCTCTGTGAAAAAAATTATTGTAAGATATTAATTATCTACCTAATCTATGTTACCAAGTACCAGCCAATGAGTTCAATGCTACCCTATCCCTACTAATTTAATTATTGAAATTCTATATATTTTAATAATATTAAGAAATAAAATACAATTTTGCATAATTATTTGGTCTGATATACCATGTAAAAATCTCAATTTAGTTCACAAAGAATTCGTAGGAAGCATCTGTATTCAATAATTCAACGCCCATATAATGTGCACGAGGTGCTAAGCTTTTACGAAATTCAAAAAAAAATTCTATTGCTTTCATTCTTATAAAATAAACTTTAATTTTTCTAAAAGAAAATATTCACCAAATATGCTTCCCTTACACCCTTAGCGAATAGTATTGTTATTGTCACTGTAAAATCATTTATCTTGGTACAAAGGTAGCTGAATGAGCAACAATTAGAAAACTATAGCCCTCTTTTTTCTTCATTATACGAACCACAACATACGAGTTCGAATACCGAAGATTTCATGCTCACCTTCGCTACTTTCGGTTGACTATATATATATATATATATAATAAGAAAAAAAATCAGTGGTAATTTGGTGAAGCTCATTGGGTGAAAAAAGAAACGAATATTCCGCCTTCGGTTTGAAAAACATTACGGAACTAACAATCACATCACTTAAAATACAATTACAAATGCTTTTTTAACTAGTATGGATCAATAATTTGAGAAATGGGAACTAATATGTTATAATATGTTAACACTACAGTATATATATAATGTTAATTTTATAAGTTATATCCATTCATAAAACTCTTTGTGGTCTTTTCTCTGACCAAATGGTTTTGAGATCCAAGTGGGTAAAAAAAAAAAGTACCAGGTTTATTCTTCTCGGTAAACTATAATGTTCGCAACATTTGATGCCATTATACCAAAAATAACAACTAAATCAGTGTTCGATTCAGGTCAAGATTTGGTTAAATTAAATAAATCCCTTACACATTGGCTTCCAGATAATTAAACTGCTACGACTATGAGATTTAGACGTCGTTAATTTCTAACTACACCAACATGACACGGATTAAACTTGCATACGCTTGCAAAAAAAAAAAATAGCACTATAAGTATATTTAAACTTTAGTAAATACTTAACAAGTTTCTAATTCTACATAGAAATGTTATTTGTGCTCAAGTATAAGCGGAGAATATACACACACACACAGATGCATGTGAGAAACCATACGTTAATAAGGCAGGCAAATTCACGTGTGCCCATATGGAGAAACCACTATTTTCTACATTTCAAGTTGACTTTCTATTATTTCAATTAATGCTCTAAAACACAAAACAATGGCCTCAGCACAAACCCCAACCCCTCGTAAAAGAAAAAACTAAGTGCCTCTCCCTTTTTTATATTTTTATTTATGCAGATGGAAATTACAAGCAACACAAAGGTCAAACGAACTCTTAGTTTCTCTCAACTTGGCAACGAAGATTCACTAACGAAAGCATTTTTTTTCAAGAGCATATCTTTGCTTTAAACTAGAGAGCTTTATTTTTACAGCAGTCATTACCAGATGATCCATCCAACTCCAAGTATGCATCTTGAAAATAACTTGAATTTAACTGCAGAATAAATAGAAATAGGAATGGCAAGAAAGAAAAATTTCAAAGTACACTAGGAAAAAACAAAGTCTTCCTAGCTGTACACATTTAATAACAGCCGAGGCATCAATTCTAGGGACTTCTACCGTTCCACAAACAGTTTATGCCGCTTACTGATAGTGTTCGCTACTTGTAAAGGTTAATCTCAATATTGAGGAATTTTTTTGAAAGAGCTACTACAAGCTTCAATACCATAACCTATGTAATATCTATCTTTTCATCAATGTCATTGGCACACTAGATTTGAATAAGAAAAATAGCAATAAAGTTCTTGTAGAATATGGAACCAGTCTACCAATTTAAACAGAAGGATATACCAGCTGAAAACAAAAACTTCAAATTTACCTATTCAGTATTCTAAGAAGATTTTACTTTAAATATTCCTACAAAGTGTTAACAACTCTTCAATATTAAACTCAACAAAATCACAAGATCAAGGAATAGTTTCATGGGAAATACAAAAACCCCATTCTGAATCGACAGAGATGGTGGGATCAATACTCAAAAGGGCAGTGAAAAATGCAACACAGCTATTGTAAGTCCATCAAACAATCGCATTGGCTCCATTAGAACAAGTCCAGATCTATATCTGCCGCCTAATCCTCACCCTGGCTCTCATCTTTGACAAGCCTTATCATGTCGTCGATTCTCAGAATAGTAATAGCTGCTTCCGTAGCAAACTGGAACAAAATTGCACCGTATTAGAAAGGACAAAACCTAAGCCTCAGCAGAGCAGCATTCTAGTGTAGATTTACCTGAATTATTTTTACTTTGCTCATCGCAGGCTCAATAACTCCAGCTTCCAAGTTATTTCGCACAGTGCCCTTTGCTAGGTCCAGTCCCATGCTGTGTAACACAACAAAACCTGATTATGATAGCTCATGGGAAGGATGGCAGCTACATTGATTAATAGCACTCATTCAGTTCAGCAGTGCTCAGCATCCATCAAAAAGAAAACCAAGATGTATAGACCCCATAACAATGTTAAGAAAATCAAAAGGCACAAGTGAGACATTTTCGTTCTGGTGAGGTGATGGCATGACACGAATAAATGCCTCAAGGGCAAGCTGGTCGTTTTTCAGGTCCCTTTTATTAAATGCCATTTTGAACATTTGGGCCACTAATCTAGAAACTTAAAATTGGTCCAAACTGTAGATAGCACCAAAATTTTGGGTCAAATAGTTGGCTCACACCTATAAGCTGGTTAGTAAAGAAAATGGTCAACCCATTAGTAACCCGACCTTACCCTAGGATCAGCTAAGAACTCTCTCACTCTGTCCATCAACCTTGAGAAACTGAAGAGCGGGGAGCTAAAGGGAGTTCGAGAAAGAGATGGCCAAGACCGACCAGCCAACCAACCAGAGGCATGCCTTGTGTAGTAAGAAATAATACATCTCATAGAAGTCGTGTCTGTCGAATCCTACTCGAGGCAATCATCCATCCCTTCACTAAAGGCCTTGGGAATGTTAAAAACTGTGACCCACAAGGATTTCCAAACAAACCCAACTATCAGATTCTTACGAAACTAAAAACTTGAAATCCTAGTAACACCAAAAGCAAATAGTTGAAAAGTAGTGCATTAACGTTGGTGTAGAAGCTTTGACCAAACGACACAGATATACGGATTCCAAAGGATACCTTGACAAATGCTTCTTATCTGCTTTGGTTTGTGCAAGGTAGTGACATGAACGTAGTTTAGATACCAAATCGCTGGAATCTTTTGCAGCATTATTTGCAAGAACCTGCACCAGAAGAAATTCACCAAAATTGATCATGTATAACATATAAATGGGTACAAGAGCATCAACCATTTTTATTATATACAACTAGTAAGGACCTTTGGTATGACAAGTAAGGATTCAGCAAATTGTGCAATAGCCAGCTGCTCCCTTGACCCAAGAGTAGTAGCTAGGTACTCCAAGTAGACACATAAAGCAGCCTCAACAGCTCCCCCACCAGCAACAACCTGTTTTACCACGGTGACCAACTGATCAGGCATTTACATTCCACATAATTTCACTGCTTCTTTCTATAGCCAAGAGTAAATGGAGATTATGGCAGTACATGGCAAAATCAAAATATTGCACTGGAAGATATCCACAAGCAACTAGCAGTAAAATTCAGGATGCACGGTTCTTATCAAAGTATAAGGTCATTGAAGTACCAGAGACTGTTATATTATTTTTAATATATGGAGTTACACCCCTTAATCACGCCCATGTAATGACACTAATGCATTAGTTCAACAAACAAGTTAAACTGATAATCTCAAACCTATTATAGATGTAAACATAAGTCTAGCAAGTATAGGAGAAAAAACTTTCCTTAAGCATGCCTATAAATTTTGATGCCCCAAACATAACCTATTATCTGTATAATTTACATCAAAATAAACACTGACAATTGCATTTAGTAGTAGTTTGTGGATACAGGGACTTACAGTTGTTGACTCTAGTGTCCTCTTCACAATGCATAAAGCATCATGAAGGGCCCTCTCCATCTCATCAAGCATAAAGTCATTTGCACCTCTAAGTATTAACGAAACCTGATAAAGCACCAGATCAATCCATATTCAGAAACCTTTGAGCCACAACATTTTGTATCAAAGACAACAAATAAGAGTCGCAGGAAAAAACTGCAAGAATAGGCTCAAACTATTGTGCAGATTTAAAAAGTTATCAGCACATCTAAAACATACTCAAAATACAGTGGACATACCGAGCTTGAGGTTTTGGTTCCTTTTACCATAATCACATCATCATCAGCAATCCGCTCCTCCACTACCTCATCAGCATGTCCAAGAAATGATGGTTCAAAAGTTTCTTCTCCTTCCATATCCGCAAATGTTGAGACCTGTATAGCACAATACATGAGCATCATGCCATGTTCACAGAAATCAGTATGCTAATAATTACTAGAGATCAATGTCGTTACATGCCTAAAGTTATCACCACTATCCTACTCATATATTGCTTCTCTTTGATCCTGCAACCACCTGCTGGGGGCGAGCAGCTGTTTAAAGAAGAGACAGTTTATCATATACTTTGCTTTCACGAGGCAACAGATTCCATGTCCTCCCCAATTGCAATCCAGTTACTCCAACTATAGATAAACCAAGTACGAACTCACTCAGAGTTGGTTCAATCCATTCTTCTGGATCCTAACTCCATTCAAATAGAAATCTCTAACCTTTTTGTCCTTCATAAGACACTCCACTTGTTCATCTTAAATTATCGAAGCTAAAACAGAGTTCCATAAAGCGGGAGTCTATTGCAGATTACAGGGTCTTTTTTTGGGTTATGATATCCCTTTGTACATAATTCTCAGCACTTTCTTAGAGCTGTGTTAATAGTATATTACCTTTCTCAAAAACAAAAAAGTGTATTGTGGATTACATGATAGAACTCTCCACACAAATTGTATCTTTTTTGACACTCATGATCATGAAAAAGTGCATGCTAAAACTAGGTATCACGAAGTACTTTTCCTCTGATTAGTACAACCTTAACTTCATAGAAAGATTACCACTTCAAACCAAGACGTTAGGCATTTAAGACAGAGCAAAGTGGGAAAGCTCTAATTTTGATACGAATTGCCACCCCCCCCCCCCCCCCCCCCCCCAAAAAAAAGTAGAAGAAGATTCCCAAACCAGTGAACATACCAGAGTAGCGCCGGTTGCCTTGGCAACATGGCGCAAATCCTCCTTGCGTACACGTCTAACCGCAATGGCACCAGCTTCCACAAAGTACTGAAACAGGAAAACAAGAAATTAGATCATAACTGCACCAGCTTCTGCAATCACACTTTAGACAGAAGCACAAGAAACAAACAAAAAAATCAAGATGGAACTTGTTAGCAGAGATAAGTTATGATGAATATCGACGTTGCTAGCTGAACAACCTTTCAGAACAAACACTACCATAACCGCCACATGTACATCCACAATACGAGCTAATTATTTTTTTAAGAAAATAGTTTTTTGTAAGGTAAGTAATTTATTAAAGGAATGGCTAAAAAGTTTATATCAGCACCAGAAGAGTAAATTGTTTGCAAGGATACTGACATCAGACCAAAAGCCACCAGTTATTTGACATTTCAATGCAGTTAGTTTTTTATTGACTATGGTGTCCGGGCCACCTTGTGCACACCTTAGACTATTCCACCAGGTACCCTGCTACCTATGTACCTCGCACCCGCACAGGTACCGAGTAACTCTGCCCACCAAGGCTTCGGCGGATGGAAAGATATCACCGCTTCTGCTAAATTTGAACTTGAGACCTTGTGGTTCTAATCCGACTTCATTGACCACACCCTTGGGTGCATGCATCTAAGTTGATTGTAACGATACTGGCACAAGAAGGGTACCAGTTATCAAGAATGTGCCCGCAAAGATTAAGCAGAGTTCATTAACAAGACCTTTGTTGCCCTTCCAATTTAATTCTAGTATGAGCCTAGGTATACGAACTCATTCTCAACAGAGTATAGAGCATTTGAAAGAGACACCAAACCATGAAAAGAAACAACTAAAGTTAGCAGCTTGCCTTCAGTGCCATGTCATCAATTCCTTTTGAAGTCAAGACGACATTGGCTCCCGCACTCAAAAGTTTCTGAATCCGTTCTTTTGTCATATCAGCTTCTCTGTAAACATAAATCTATATTAGGGCTGAATTACAACATTCTGCTGTCGTTAAACAAATATGTTATAAATCATAGCTACAGAATATCACTGGTTATCCGAGGTGATATCAACAAAAACAGCCTTGTGCAATCATTAGAGACATCATGGTTATGTCAAAAAATGACACATCATCTTCTAAATAGAATGCATCACGTTTGGTACCAGCAATAATACCCAATTACTCTGTGGTGAGCAGTAATATACCCAGCGTACTTAAACTGTCAGACACATGTTCGATATCCACATCAATCATGAAGTAAATATTCTAAAAGGCCCCCGATAACCTTTTCTGAATTAAATTTTCCAGCACCAATCATGGCCAGATGTAACAAACATCAGCTAGTTATTTCTTTGGTTTCAGTTGTGAGAAATTGACAAGTACAAAGATGTTTTGATGCTAACACATTGATAGCAACAGAATAGACTGAATGGTCCATTGAAAATCACCTTTGGCGAATCCTCTCAAGCTCTCGAGGATCAGTTACCAACACTTGAACACCCATCTGCATTTTTGTCTTTTGAAGATTGAAGTCAAGACAAGCAATATGTGCAGGCGCAACTCTCAGAGGCATTCCTTGGGCAGCACGGCCAGTATTCAGAGCATAACCCTTCAATAGATAGCTATCTTTTGCACTTTTCCCATGTGCTTTAAGTAAATTAATACCCTGGATAGAAATGAAGTTTGATTTACATTAGTGCTTGATTTAGATGTCAAAACAATCTAGGGAATCTACAGAATCAAACTGCACAAACTATACTGAATGGTCCATTAAAAATCATCTTTGGCGATTAGTTTACCAAACCAAAATAGTTCTAATGTGCTGGATTAACAAAATTATAGAGAAGACCTTCCTAATAAAATTCACTAACTACCAGAACTTCTCAACGAAGAACTCACCTTGATAGGATATTTAACTTCACCCCTCACATTAGTCATCTTGACTGCCTGTACTGCTTCAACGACCTACAAATGCACCAATGGCTAAGGCATTATGGTACCTGGGAATGATGTTTCACAAAAGATATAGATACAAAAGACCCTTCGAGAACAAAAGGCATTTGGTTATATAATTTAGTTGCATTTGCACATATATGATAAAAGTTGACATTAGAAGAGGAATGGCAACGAGAAAAGATCTTCAAACGCTGACATCACATGACTCATAAGTATGAAAAATTATGCAGGGAGCAAACATAAAATTGTTAAGCAAGCATAGTTATGGCCCTTTTAGCCAAACAAAGGCGGAGTCATAATAGGGATTTAAATAGAAGTTAACTAAAAGGTCAAGATTGCTAACCACATAATTACAGTATTTTAAGTGATGAGAGACATACTTGAGAAATTTTATGTGAAAAGGAAAGGGAAAAAGGAAGCAGTTTTTTTCCAATAATCATGTTCTTAAACATGCTGAGATCAAACGGGACTAGAAGTGACAATTATGTAGCTACGACATTTCAAAACACTATACACAAAACCGCAGGAAGTTTTTGCAGTGTTAGGACCACTCTTTCCCCACTTACAAGGTATCACAAACAATCGGAAAAATGAACTTCCCCTGAGTGTTCCTTTTCACATCAATACCACACTAATTGTGTGTAAGCAAAGTATGAGAATTTATTAACCAGAAAGCATACATATCATGAGTTTAGGAATTAATTGCCTAAAGGCAGCAATATCAAAGAGAAAATAACCAGTGGTTCAGACGAAAGCAGGTAATAAAACCAAACCATTACATAAATACTCCATGGTATAAATGTTCTGCATTGAAGATGGCACAAGATTCCGTCATATTAAACAGGTCTCACAAAAGCTAGAGATTTTTCTTGTGAGTGCAGCAAGATGAGATTTTTCTTAGGTTGTTTGATGTACTCTCCCGTTGTACAGTGACAAGGCTCGGATAATTTTAATAAACTTCATTTGAATAATCCAAAAAATTATCCTTCAGTTTTTCCATGATGGGCAAAGTTGATTTAATCAAGATAATCCAATTTCAACGACCACCATACCATATTAGCAAAGAAGTCACTATCATCTGCTATCAACTTTGATGACATGCTTGTCTTGGCACAGTTTACAAGAGAATCTTTTCCAAGCTTATCGACCTGAAAAAACAGTGGACAAACTGGTAAGACCATCAATTGCATAAACTTAGTTGTCAAAGGTGAAAAGAGTTGAAACGCACCAAGATCTGCTAGGGTCAAGCGCAACGCAGAATAAAAATGTAAGTTTTATATCAATGAAAGACTGCTCGGGTTTCAAGCGCAAAGCAGAATAAAAATGTAAGTTTTATATCAATGAAAGGATTTAATAAAGAATAAAAACAGAACATATACACGTAATAACACAATACACAAAATATAATTATAAACACAATAAATAACTATAAGAAATACAAATTGAAAAAACTATAATTGATCAAAATTTAAGAAGTAAAAACACATAAACCAAGTTAAAATCTATTTAGATTTCTGATTTAGATGTAAAGGTGTAGTTACAAGTGTCAAGGGACAAGTTTCCTTATGCTAAAATCTAATTGCCAAAGATTTATTTATACCATTTCCTCAACAACTAATATATCGCTCTGCCAACGGTATTTATTGTCTAATGCTATGCTCTTTATGACAGAGTCCATGGGGGATGAGAGACGTGTGTTAACCTTGGCGCTTGCACTAAAGCATCACGTAAGTGGGGTAAAACGTTAAGCCTAAGGTTCATAATGCAGTAGATTGAAAACCTTCTCCGTGCTTTCAACCTGATAGGATAAAGGATAAAACTGGTTCTTACACCTTAGCAGTGACATGAATCACGAGACACTTGAAATTGCAAGTGCACCCTGTATTTACAGTTCCCCTACCTATGGATGAGATTCTACCTTAATATCCATTAATTTCAGAAAATGTCCTTTTCTTATAAGGGCAAGGTATATTCTACAGTTCAAAGATGATGAAAGCTAGATTAGTATTTGAACGAACTACTTCACATGTGGCAGAGACATCAGCATCATACACGTGAAGGCCAAATACCAGGAATCAATACCTTAACGGCCAATTTTTCTTCGACATATTTGCATGCTTCCCTCATTGCTAGCTGCCAGAACAAGTGCAATCTAATATTAGAAAGGCTTTGCATTTTTTTGGAATCACAAAAAATAGAATTGTCGTTATCATTTTATGTTGCATGTGAAATGAATGCAGATAGTTACCCTGTATCCACTGATTATCGAGGTTGGGTGAATTTTGTGCCTCACCAACTCATTTGCCCCCTGCAAATATTAACACAGAATATCAACTAAAACTGTGAGCACTATAACTGCTTGAATTGAAAGTACTTAGAGAAGTTTTTGCATTGCAATACATCAGCAAGAATACCTTAAGCAATTCTGCAGCTATAATAACGACTGAGGTTGTTCCATCACCAACTTCTCGATCTTGGAGTTCAGCCAACTCAACAAGAACCTGTGAGATAGTGCATCACAATGGTCCATAACTTTTTTCAAATAGTTCATACATTATGCCCGAGTGAGAAAATAGAAGGTTCACGTGGTTACCTTGGCAGCTGGATGCTCAACTTCTAACATCCTCAGAATTGTAGCACCATCATTAGTAATTGTTACGTCGCCAATATCATCAACAAGCATCTGAAATTCATAGCAAGACAAGTGAGTCAACAATCAATTGACCATTCAAACACCAAACATATGGAAAAAAAATCACTTAAAATGTTGAACTCAAAACCAATTTATTCCTTTTCTGTAATAAGCCAAATCCAATTGTTCTTTATAATATCTACAAAACCGTTTAAGCTGATGGATATGTGCGTCACAAACTCTATGAGTTTTTGTAACAGGCAGAAGTGAGAAATTTTTTAGATGGTGACTGACTCCAGCTCCTAGATAACAGGAGAACTAGCATTGAAATGGGCGTTAAGATAAGTAATTCGATGAACTTAAGTAATAAGTATAATCTCATCCATATTTTAAGATATTACAAAAGTTTTAAGCGCATATGAATATATCCAGCTTGCACCAGCCTTGGTACTTTAAACTAAAATCCATCTCCAGATTACAAAACTAAGCTTACTCCTGATGTCCAAGGTCAAGATGAGCACAGAGCAGACTGTTCTGTTAAGAATTCATGCCACTTCACCGAAGTGTGGTACGTGATACTTTTGGTAATAAATGTTTAGGAGTGTCATTCTACATCTATTATGACTATCATAAATCAGTACATTAAGCTTCAGCTTTGATTCTGAACTAATTGTTAGCCCGCCAACTAACTTGTTAACCTAGTGCTGTAGCTTATAAACTGAACATGCGCCTGAACAGAAGCCTTACTCATACTATACTGCGCCTGTCTGACTGATTAATTGATAAATACAGGCAAACATGCTCTCAGTATAGGCAAGCTTGGTAGATATGCTCACTTACCTTTTTGCTATTTCCATCCTTAAATCATTCACGTAAAGACAAACAAATTTGCAACAAAATAACAGTCACTCAAGAGCCTGTCCAGACAGCTCAAGCTTTCACATTAACTTTTCTAAAATTGACCTGCAGATTTATCTGTAATGAATATGCTAGTTAGCTCTCACTTTTTTTTTTTATATAAAGTGCTAGTTAGCTCTCACTTTTTTTTTTTATATAAAGTGCTAGTTAGCTCTCACTTTAGCATCTATAGATTCTATAGATTTCACTGAAACACTTGCAGAGCAAAATGGAGAGTGCTAGCAGTAGAGAAAACAACACCATAATGCAGCATATCAGACAAGGTACAAATTACACCCACAAGACCAGTTTCCACCGCCCCAAACTAGTCGGCTTGGCTATATGAATCATTAATATTCCATTCCACTATATTTGAACCTGTTTCATTCCAATACTCAATAATTTATCTTTTAAATTATAAATCTTACATAATAAAGATCTTGAAACCCTAACTAAGAACATCCTCCTTAAAACAGGCAACCAGATAAATAACCACAAGAGAAAAAATTCGTAACTTTGACAAGTACGAACTCTTCAACAACAATTACTAGCAGTGTAGAATACAATACGAGTACACAAACACATACAAAAAGTAGGAAAAGTCGAAACGAACCTTATCAAGGCCAACAGGTCCAAGCGAAGTTTTGACAACGTTAGCTACTGCTTGACATGCAGTCACTGAAAAGATCACAAAATACAACACACAATCATTCACTACTACACTAAGTAGAAAAACACACAATCATTCACTACTACACTAAGTAGAAAAAACAAAACTAATACATATCTCGAGATTAGTCGGTACCGTTTATGGTGCGAACATCCTGACCGGACTGGCGGTCGCCGGAAATATCAAGAGTTTGTCCTGAATACGCCATTGGAAAAGTGATGAGAATGTTCGAAATGTGATGAGATCAGCAACGAGAGAAAAAAACCCTAGATCGGGTTATGGAGTGAAGAGGAGCGAAGATTCTAGAAGCATACAAAAGGCTTTTGTAGTGTGGGAATGTTTTTTTGAGTACAAAATGTGGAGAAGCAAAGTGGGACTACTACTGCGAGTTCATGAGGGTTTTAGGTTTGTGCCCTTGAGAATAATATTTGGACCTAAAAGTTTTTTTCTTTTTAAATTTTCTAAGAAGATAAATAGTAGTACTAGTACATTGTTACTCTCAATAATTCACAAACAAAATTGAACTTTTAAATATTTATAAAAAGAAATAAGCAATGTGTAGGCATCTAGTAATTTAGTTGATTTTCTATCTGAACTTTTAACTCGTTGATAAGAATTTGAATCCTTACATTGTAATCCCCTCTCAATTTCTCCTTCCCCTACCCTTATATAAAAAATAAAAAAAATAGCGATGTTCTTTTTCTTTCAGCTTCCCATCCAAGAAAATTAAGGGGTGGTTTGGTTTGAGTATAAGCCAAGATAATTTTAGTATATCAATTGGTATTTTTATATCATAGTTGATTTTCGATATTAAAAATCGCATGAGTTATACGTCTTCACCAATAAAGAGGTAAGAGAGGTTGACTATAATATGAATTAGAAGAGGTAGAGATAGCCCAAAAAAATTAGGGGAGGTAATTAAACATGATATGACACAACTTCAGCTCACCGAAGACATGACCAACAGGAAGGTGTGTAGGTTGAGTATTATGCTAGAGTGTTAGTAGGTAGCCAAGGTCCCCCTATTGGTAGAATCTAGTTAGTAGCGACATAGTTGTTTTTCTTCAATGTGTATTATTATTTGTTGTTTCATTTACCTTGTATCTTGATATTGTGTCATCATATCTTGCTTCAAATTCTTCTCTTTTCTTTCGAGCCGAGGGTCTATAGGATTCAACCTATCTACCCCACAAAGATAAGAGTAAGATCTACAAACATCTTACTCTCCCTAGACCCTGTTATGTGGGATTACACTAAGTATGTTGTTGTTGTAATTAATACGGGTATAAATTATATGTGAATTTATATATTATTTATATGGGATAAAAGATGAAATAAATAACATGTATTAGAAATACATTGATGAGAAGCCTAATGTATCAGTAACACAAAAGTTTCAGCATATTAACTATCATGGCTTTGATAGCGGGCTCATTAGAACTTAAATTTTTTCACGCAGAATATAAATTTATGTATCAATATATAGTATTTGTCAATCCATAACAAAAAAAAAATCAAGTTAAGGACCTTAAATGTAGAACTCGTTAAATTAAAATTCTGGATCACTATGTGTATTATATATTCTCCGCATAATAATCTCATATTATTAATCTTCGTACAATAACTATATATTACAATCTTCGTATGACTAATTAATCAAACGAGTTTGGAACCAAAATGAGGTCTTAAAAAAACATATCTAGCTATAGTTAATTTTGAAAGAAATAATCCCTTGTTTATTTTCATTAATTGAAAGAGTATATATACAATTTACATATTAGGAAAATCTTATTCCTATTCTACTCCTAAAACCTTATTCTACTTGGATACTAACTATACAATTATGGTAATACAATTATGGTAAGTATATAATATTAATTACACCCAAATATTACCTAAACTAAATATACACTATGTACTGTATACACCATGTACCGTATGATATACATATGACATATGGTATATCATATGTATATCTAACACACACCCGCAGTCAAAGCGGGCGGTCTTCGAACGCTGAGACAGTCCCTAAAATCTTCAAAAAGGACCGAGGGAAGACCCTTTGTAAAGATGTCGATTATTTGATACCGGGACGGGACATGGCAGACTCGTACCTGACCACGAGCAAACTTTTCGCAAACAAAGTGAATGTCCATCTCGATATGTTTAGTGCGCTAGTGCTGAACCGAATTACCCGACAGATAGATGACACTAATATTATCACAATAAAACCAAGATCGCTTTTTGGATAGGACAATGAAGCTCTAACAACAAATTACGTAACCAACATGATTCAGAGACCACATTAGCTACCCCTCGATACTCAGCCTCGGCACTGGAGCGGGACAAAGTCGACTGACGTTTCGCAGACCAGGAGACCAAGTTATTACCAAGAAACATGCAATAGCCAGACGTAGACCGTCTGGTGTCCGGACAGCCACCCAAATCAGCATCGGTATACGAGACAAGTATGAACGCCGATGAAGGATATATATGCAAGCCATAGTCAAGTGTACCCTGAATATACCGAATGATGCGTTTAAGCGCATTTATGTGCTCAACCATGGGATCATTCATAAACAAACACACCTGTTGTATGGCATACGTAATATCTAGTCTCGTGAATGTGAGATACTGAAGGGCCTCTGCAAGGCTGCGATAGCGGGTCGGGTCCTCGTATGGTGCGCCGACCGCAACACCCAATTTGGGTTTAGTATCAACCGGAGTGGAAGTGGACTTACAAGATGACATCTCAACCCTCTCAATGATCTCGGTTGCATACTTCCTCTGGGACAAGAATAAGCCACCGGCATGACGAGTGATTGCAATTCCCAAAAATAACTCAAGGGGCCCAAGTCTTTCATAGCAAACTCATAGCTGAGCATTGTCATGATAGACTGGCGTAAGGTATCGGAAGAGGCAGTCAAAATAATATCATCCACATATAACAGTATATAGGCTAAGGACGAACCATGACGATAGAAATGAATTATCCGACCTACTGTATGTGAACCCAATAGCCGAAACATAGTCGGCAAACCTCTTATACCCGGCCCGAGGAGACTACTTAAGCCCATATAAGGACTTCTTCAATAAACAACACATGATGAGGATGTTTGGGATCCCTAAACCCCAAGGTTTGATGCATATAAACTGTTTTCTTGAGATCACCGTGTAAGAAAGCATTTTTCACATCTAACTGATGAATGTGTCATGCTTTCGAAAGAGCCAAGCTGAGCACAGTACGAATAGTAGCCGGTTTGACCACTGGACTAAACGTCTCACCACAATCCACACCAACCTGTTGAGTCTTACCATCACCCACAAGCTGAGCCTTATGGCGTGCAAACGAACCGTCTGAATTGTCCTTATGAGCAAAAATCCACATAGACCTAATAATATTAATACCTTATGGACGGGACACCAACTCCCACGTCTTATTATCAATAAGAGCATTATATTCATCGGTCATAGCAATTTTCCAATTCGGGTCATTTAATGCAGACACAGGATTACGGGGTAAGGGTGATTTAAGAGCATTAAAATGTAAATTAAAATGCCTATTAGGTTTAAAAATACCCCATTGACTACGAGTGACTGGTCTATGACTCGGGGAAGGATTGGGCAAAATTTAGGAAGTTTATGGACTCGGTATGGACTGGCCAACAGGCAATGGGCCTGTTGGCCCATTTCGGGAAGCAGAAACATTGGGGAATGTAGGAACTGGACCAGTTTCGGTATTGGGCTGGACTGACCCCCAATTGCTGAAACTGGCCCAATGACAAAACTGGGCAGAGAGGGTTGTGACCGACCAATGGGACCAGCGAGCCCACTGCCCGCTGGAGAATTTTGGGTGCCGAAAAATGGTGAATAATATACGGAGGATATACCATCATCCAAAAAATTATACGAACTAGGCACGGTATTACTCACTTTAGCAAACGGAAATTGGGATTCATAAAAAATGACATGACGACTAATGATAATTTTATTAGAGGATAAATCAAAGCATTTGTAACCATGATTAGTAGACGGAAAACCCAAAAATACACATGGAGTAGACCGGGCATGAAGTTTGTTAATTGTGGTGGACGGAAATAGCTGATAACACAAACACCCAAAGACCCTAAGATGTGAATACGAAGGGGTTTTATTATATAGAATGTGAAGCGGGGGAGAATATGTCAAACCTTTGGAAGGAATTATATTAAGGAGATATGTAGCCATTTGTAGAGCATGATGCCAAAAAGATGGGGGTACGGAAGCATGAATCAATAAAGTTCGGACAATGTTATTAATGGTACGAATTTTGCGTCCGGCTTTCCCATTTTGTGAAGAAGTATGAGGACAAGAAAAATGAAAATTGATTTCATTATTAGCACAGAATTCCCGAAACACCCCATTGTCATACTCTTTGCCATTATCTCATTGAATATTTTTTATTTCTCGTTCGAATTGAGTTCTAATGAATGCTCTAAATTTTAAGAAGATGGAAAAATCTTGGGATTTTTTAGCTATCGGAAAAGTCCATAAAAACTTAGAATAATCATCCAAAAAGAGAACATAATACCGATGACCCAAAGAACTAAGAACATGAGACGTCCATAAATCACTATGAATAATATCAAATGACATTAAAGTATGAGAATTGGAGTCTACAAATGGCAACTTAACTATTTTCCCTAAAGAACAAGATTGACAATTCGGAGTACTACGCACACTCTTACCAGAAATAAAATTGTTTTTATCTAAGGAAGACAAAATAGATGATCCCGGATGACCTAAACGAGCATGCCACAAGGAAGGAGCCAGAGCGGCAAAAGTGGATGGCATTGCGTGACTCGAGACACCGGAATGTGAAGTGATAGGATACAGATCACCCCTACTATCACACCTCTTGAGAGGACTCCCCGTTTAGAAATTCTTCACCGAAAAACCAAATGGATCAAATTCTATGGACACAGAATTATCAGTGGTGAATTTTCGGACAGACACCCAATTTTTAATCAATTTTGGAGCGTGAAGGGTATTTTTCAAAATAAGGGGTGGATGGGGGGGGGGGGGACATTGTTTTCTTACCATAACCACGAATTGGAATTGAATTACCATTATCAACAATTATACCACGATTGTTGCTCAAATTGGAATAAGACGAGAGAGTACATGAGTCGGACGTCATGTGAGTAGTGGCGCCAGTGTCCATGTACCAATTTGGGTCCGAAGGATTTATTCTAAGCGTGTGCATCGCGGCTTCAATATTGGAAGGAGTGGGGCCCGCTGCATGATTGGCATGAGGGGGCTGGGGCCCAAGTACATCGGGTTGCTGTACCGACCCAAAACTGAGGCGAGAACTACAGGGCCAAACTGGATTGGGCCTGAAAAAACTCTGCTGGGCAGTCCAGTGGCCAGAATTCGAAACTGTTAGGCCGTAGGGACTGTTGGACCACTGCTCACGGCCAGGGGGCCCAAGGCTGGGACCAGTTGGGTTATGTCCCACTGCCAGTATTTCGAGACCTACTGCCATTGTGACCATCTCCGGAACCACCGCGTTTACCCCCGCGATTTTTGGTATTATTTTTCCGATTATTTTTGCCGCCACCATGAGTATGGTTTTGGCCAGAATTATCAACACCACCCGGAGGTTTTGTAGAGGACGTCGTAATGACTACGGGACTAGCACCGACAACCGCCTTTTTGGCCAAGCCAACTTCTTCGAGGGTAAGCATAGAACAAACATGATAAAATTGCGGAAGATGGCTGCTCTGACGAAGAAGCATGCCAACACCACTATATGCCTTTGAAAGGCCTGTAACCATTTGTAGGATCAAACGATCATTCGAAACAAGCGCGCCAACGTTGCGGAGTTGGTCCGCCAATTCCTTTAACCTTTTGCAATATGCTGAAACGTTTGGGAATTTTTTCATATGGATGTGGAAAAATTCATGTTCAAGGGTAACAACATGAGAATTCTGATTATCTTGGAATATATCATGTACTCTATTCCATGCCTCCATCGCCGTAGCGCCGGGTTCGATAATCGTTTGCAAGAGGTCGCTAGAAATAGTGGAGTAAATTCACTGAAGAATAGTAGCATCAAAGGTCGTCCATAACGTAGGATCATCCTCTGGTTTGGGCACCTCTGTATCTGTAGGAGCCGCGGGGGTAATATGATGGGGAACTTTATGCGAGCGTGCATGTACTTTGAACAGTTCGGCCCACGTCGCGTATTGGACGTTTTCTATTTCAAGAATGACAGGGATGTGATTCTTGATATTAGAAACAGTAAGGGCAAGGTGAAACATGTTCCTAGCCATAATAGCAACGCAAGACGTGAAGTAGGGATTGGGGAGAAAAAATTAGGAAGAGAAAAGTAATTTCCAGGCACGTAAACTGAGGAAGGGGGCTCGGATTCGGTGGGTTGGACGGAAATATTAGGGAGAAAGTGGGAGAAAATATTAACCTAGACTCTTGATACCATGAAAGAAATAATCCCTTGATTATTTTCATTAATTGAACGAGTATATATACAATTTACATATTTCCATAATAGGAGAATCCTATTCCTATTCTACTCCTAAAATCTTATTCTACTTGGATACTAACTATACAATTATGGTAATACAATTATGGTAAGTATACAATATTAATTACACCCAAATATTACCTAAACTAAATATACACTATGTACCTTATACAATATGTACCGTATGATATACATATGATATATGGTATATCATATGTATATCTAACAAATTTCATGCGCTATATGAGCTTGGCGAACGTCTTAGTTTAACAGATGTTTGTTCAGCATGTATTAGCTTATGAAATACAGACTCTATACTGGTCCAAGTTCGCACACTATTTTCCTGCATTTTTACGCCATATAGTATTTTTTTTTCGTCCAACTTCTTGTCTAAACGTCCGTGCAGCTGTTATTTGAATCAGATTTCGTATGAGGTAAAGATTCATCTTTTACAGTTTAGAACAATTTTACATTTATTCTTCATATTCATCTTTCATATTTTTCTGATTTTTTCATCAATGGCGAATGATGATACCGTTAGGATTTCATTGTTTGGGGTGGTAAGGTTATTTACAATATAATTCAATGTGATATTGTTATACTCCTTAATCTGGTGTTAAACTATCAATTTCATTATAGTACAAAATTAGTCTCGTTGATATATAAAATAACTGAGATTGGTGAGCGATTAAATTTTCTGTAACTAGAAGACCCTCATATTTATTTCCCACAAGGTATTGCAAACTATGTCGATGTCAACATTATTTATAATGAAATTTTGTGTGATTCTCTATGATCACCAAATGATCTTAGAGGTAAAGTCATTCTAAACATGCTTGAAATGTATGTTAGCACGAAAACTATCACTCGTAATGGAGTCCCACTACCTCCGGCTAAATCATTCTTTGGTATGAGTGTTTATGAAGACATTCTTATGGGACAAATACCAGCAAAAAGTTTGAGGCCTGATTTGAACCTTTATCTATTGGATATCAAGGCAAATTATGGTGGCACTATAAATCAACAAACTTATTCTTCTTAGTAGTACATGTTTATTCATGTTTCCTATTTGTGGTATCATATTTTTTTATTATTCACATAATAATGTTGTGTGTAATTTTTTCAAGGGTTAATGATTTGATATGAACTTTGCAAACGAGGCAACATAAAACTATGAATAAGAGCATAATGTCGAACCATCATCAATGTTAGATGGACAAATCATGTCAGGACATTCACGAGTTGTCAAACAGCGCACAATATCGGATCATCCTCATATTTAGGATGGACGAATCATGTCGCGAGATCCACTAAGTCATCAACAAACACACAATATCGGGACATCTACAGGGTCTTACAAATTAATAAATTAAATAATTTTAGTTTATTGTTATTCATGAGATTAAATATTTTATGGCTTGTGTAGGGGATATGAACAACAAAGTATCGATGATGTTAATTTTTTAGATGCACAAAGTCAAGAGGATGACAACAACGTCCCCAACAATATCGATGAGTCGGGCGATGAAGTCCCTTTTACAGGATTCGAAAGCCAGAATAAATAGATGTCACTGTGATCACACAGCACTGCATTAGCTATCACTATACACCACATTCATTAGCTATCACGAGCAACAAAAGAAGAAAGTACAATTCCATAATTATTATGTAGTTCCCAAATAAAATACTACTAACAACTAAGGGTGTCCATAGTTACCGGGGAGGGGGGGGGGGGAGGTTGTTGGGGAAAACCTATGTGAGGTCACTTTTTGGGGGTGGGTTGCCGTTTGACCTCATACTTTGGTAGATATTGAATTATCATATTAAAATTGAAATTTTTGATATTGTGATTTCAATATTACGGTATTTTGTATGCATTTCAAAAGAATTTGATATTTGACAAAAATACCAATATCGTACAGAAGTATTTAATTATATATATATATATATATATATATATTAGTATTAGTGGTATCATATCTCGTTTAATACCATTTTGTATCTAACATAGGAATGGCTAATGTTATTAAGACTTGAAAACTTTTGCTATATATATATTAGTATTAGTGGTATCGTATCTCATTTAATACCATTTTGTATCTAACATAGGAATGACTAATGTTATTAAGACTTGAAAACTTTTGCTATCTTTATAGGAGTATTGATTGAAATTGCCACACCCCACCTAGGTGAGGTGGACATGCACTTAGTGCCTTACTTAAGTGAGCGATCCATTCTGTACAATTGACAACTTACTGCATTCGAAGCATCTGCAACTAGAAAATCCTAAACATATATGTATACATGGATGGACCTACAAGGCCTCAATCTGTACGAACTCTCTGTTGACATAATATAACAGATCATAGGTGTACAACGTCTACAAAAGCCTCTAAGAGTGACTGACATCATAATATAATTGGGGCAGGGCCCCGACCTACCCATGAAGTCTACAAACATTATCTAATTACATGACAACTAGACTCTACTGCACTCCAGATGAAATTGAGTCTTATCGATCCTTCACTGAATATCGACACTGTCTACTGTGATGACTCATCGAACTAGCTACCAAAATATGTAGGTATAAAATACAGCGCCCAAACAATGGGATGTCAGTATAAAGAACTGCCTAACTGAAACTGAATAGAACTGATATACATGATATACTTAATATAAACTAAGGAGTTAATGATAATCTGGAAAGATATCTACATGTCTCTATCTCATATCATGAATGTATTACTGAAAATAAACTATCCAGCCTCATGTAGGGTCCGGTATGTAAGTGCATAGCCCTAAAGGCAAATGTAAATAGCCCCGAAGGCAAACTGTATCTCTTTATAGCCCCAAATGCAATGCACATATCTATATAGCCTCGAAGGAAAATGTATATGATGATGAATACATAGCCCCGAAGGAAAATGTATACGATGATGTTGTAAATGATATGTATACCTAACTCTGGAGCTCATGAGTATAAATAATGTATAAGTAAAACTTTGTTGGAGGGATATGAATGAACACACGAGAATACTCTAGCTCGTCTTACTGTATCACGAGACTTCTGAGCTCACATGCATACACTGTCTATATTGTGGAACGGTTATGTTGTAGGGCTCTTATATGTAATACTATTTTGACTATCATATATTGTATCTAATTACTTACCTCTCCTAGATCATATGCCCTAAGGCTAAACTGAAACATAAGAGTGACACTTACGCATTGTAGAGCAGACCGTCTATAAGGCTCACTTACAAACATGAATAACCGGTGGCTCGTACGCGTATCAAGATAGACCGTCTATACGAATCACAATAATTGAGCTATACTATGCATGCAACTGAGACTGTCTATAACCAACCCTCATTATGCACTTATGCGTTCACTAGTGACCGTCCATATGGCTAACTTTTACTTAGGCTGAACTGTGTGTTTCATCTTCAGACCGTCTATAGGGCTCGTGTCTTATGCATATGCAACTTCATAACAGTCATACAAGTATCAATCAACAAACAATAAGCTAAAGCTTATATCTGTAAGCTTATAAACTCGTTAAGTAACTCGCTATGGTTAGTAATTTACAATCTTATTAAGTAATTGGCTACATTTCTTACTCGTATTCTACTCGCCTTAACATTAAGGAGTTTTCTAACTACCTTAGGAAGCGTATAAATATCTTCATTTGAACATTACAATCTGTTTCTAGAAATTATACGTTCCTATCTTCTATAAACTATGTAATACTTCTAGCTCGTTAGACTGATCATACGAAACCATCATTTAATAAGTAATAAGTTGCGGGCTCATATTCTATCGACTGATAACCTCATTAGGGAACTTGTTGTCATCTGTAGCTTACAACTCATAACTATTATTCTCATTTGGCAGCATATTCTGCTTCTTAACTCTTTCTTAACTCGCATACTGTTTTACGTAGAGTGGTATAACAATCTTTATAACCATATAATTATCTTGTAATCATATAGCTGTAACTATTGAACGTCATGATACTTGTTAAATCATACTCTTCTCTTGTTCTGCAAATCGTGTACTGTCTTTAGCTCAGTAACTTATTCGTGTGACTATCAAATTCACTTTTTAATATATACAATGCACTATATTTCCCGAAGACCCTACTTACTTCTAAGGGATGCTGAGGAGATTGCAAACGTTGCTACTCATTTCATCTTAAATAACTACTCGCATGGACATAATCCGTACTAAGCTGCTCGAAGGCTTTATCTACTCGTAGGAATACTTTGAGGGAATTACATCTAGAGACACTTTTTATACTCGTATATAACTATCTGCAAACTCACGACGAATCTCAAACGTCGGAAGGGAAACATATATGATAACTCGTCCCTTTGAACTTCTTATAAGGGCGACGTGACTTACGGAATCATGCCTAAAGAAATAAAGGAAGACCTTACATACATTTAAGTCGATCCTTCGACGAAGATGGTGGGACAGTCTCCTCTTCAAGATAATCTACACCAATGAAAACAATATTACTATCAGTAAGAGTAACACATCAATTAGCTATCGAGCGACAAACTAGTTATACGGCAACTCGAACAACATATCCCCTGTTTCTTTCACCTCCATCAAGGTCACAACATCAACAATAACCTGTCACCATTAATCCATATACCCAGCACCTCAACAACACAAGAACAATCCTACAATACAATATAACAACAATAATAGGGCCAATGTCAAGTTAAGAAATAACTAGCATACGATACATCGAGTGACAAGCTCAGTCCTTAACTAGCAACACAACACTCTTCTATACTTCTTCTTCTCTTTTAAGTTACATAACACACGTATATATATAATATATATATATATATATATATATCCAATACCTAAGTTGACTCATAAGTTATAGCTTCAAACAACTTAGCCAATACTTAGATATACCCTAACACATGAAAGAGGTGGAAGATCTTACCTTAAAACAATAGGGACATCACCAATTCAAAGCTTTCTTCACGTTGAAGCAATCCTCAAATCAACCAAAACAAGAGAACTTATGTTCTACAAGCACCACAAGCTTTTTGACGTAAGTTTACGTAATCTATCATTGAATTTACTAAAATACTTATGAGAGATGAGAAATCCTACCTCAACCAGCAAGAATGACATCTAATATGAGATTACTTCACATCAAGGAAATGTCCAACTCAATAATAAAGAAGAAGAACTTGATCTAATTAACATCACGAGATTCACGACGTTGGATTTGAGTGTTTTACCTTTTGTTTTCACTCTTGAATCATGGAGAGGACTTTGAGAGCATTTTGGGAGTGTATAGGGTCTGGTTGGGTTGAAAAATAAGCGCAAATGAACCCTGCACCACTTTTAAATAGGTGGATTAACATCCACCGTCTATGTGGGTCCCAAAGGGAGCTGCTTTGCAGCGTTTTATTAAAAACTTACATAATTTTTTGTATAGAGTTCTGATTGATGAACGATTTGTTGTGTTTGGAAAGTAGGCTCGTTGAACTTGAATTTAGATATGTTATGCACCCCATAACTCGTTATACATTAGAAAATATACCCCCAGAAAGTTGAACCAAAATCCTGTCCAGAATTCTGCCTATCTTTCCCCGAGTTTCGATGAACTTAATTTCTTCAATTCGTTTAGCCCCGAATTCTTACGATACTACTTAACACTTGTTTATAACCTTCCTTACCTTGTAGATGTATCTTAACCTCTCCGAGCTTACGTTGGGTACTAACGACACACTTTAACGTATGGAAATGTGGGACATAACAAAAGTATCCTTTTTGTCTACTTGGGTAATGAAGGAAGTTGCTGTTAAAGCTAGTTAATGAATAAAACTAGCCAAGTTGGTGTGAATGAGAAATGGAAGGCAACCTTTCCGAACAGTCACCAACCTATTCCGAAGAGGCACCTTCAAGGCTATATAAACTAAGGCAATGCCTCATTTTAAAGATACAAAAAAAACCAAAAATTTCTGCATCTGAAATTCTGCATTCTTTTTTCACAAATAAAACTATCGAGTCTTACTGTGTTCGTCGCCAACTTTGAGTTCGTTGAAGTCGAAGGCGTTTGACGTACCGCTACTCCTGCGACAGGTATATCCGTTTTATCCTAGGAGGAAGTAATCCATAACCTCGGGTACAGTGAGGGGATTAAATTCCTTAAGGACACACAGTGAATTCTGTGGTCTCGGATATTTTCTTACTTCTGTATTATTTTTCCAATTTCTGTTTTTTCTGGTTTTTGTCTTTCCGTTTGGTTTCTGTTTTTCCTGATTTTTGAACACAGGCACAACAACAAGCTTAAGGAATTTATTCATTATTTCTGTGTTCATTTGTTCTTGTTTAACAATTACAGAACGTTGTCGGAAAAAAAAAAGTGTATGTTGTTTGGAGACTAAAATCTTCGGATTTTCTACTCCGGTTGAGATTAAAGTTTCCATAACTTTCTACTCCGTTGGGTACTTGATTTGAAGATATAAAAACTTCATCAAGTATACAACATACAATTTACTGGAAAAAAAAAAGGTGTATGTTTGTTGTTTCGATGTAACGAACTTGTATGTTGTTTGGAGACTAAAATCTTCGGATTTTCTACTCCGGTTGAGATTAAAGTTTCCATAACTTTCTACTCCGTTGGGTACTTGATTTGAAGATATAAAAACTTCATCAAGTATACAACATACAATTTTGGGAAAAAAAAGGTGTATGTTTGTTGTTTCGATGTAACGAACTTGTATGTTGTTTGGAGACTAAAATCTTCGGATTTTCTACTCCGGTTGAGATTAAAGTTTCCATAACTTTCTACTCCGTTGGGTACTTGATTTGAAGATATAAAAACTTCATCAAGTATACAACATACAATTTACTGGAAAAAAAAAAAGAAAAAAAGAAGGTGTTTGTTGTTTCGGTGTAACGAACTTATATGTTGTTTGGAGACTAAAATCTTCGGATTTTCTACTCCGGTTGAGATTAAAGTTTTCATAACTTTCTACTCATTTGGGTACTTGATTTGAAGATATAAAAACTTCATCAAGTATACAACATACAATTTACTGGCTTTCGTTTCAAGTATTTTAAATCTGTTTGTGTAACCTTGATTCGGTTTGAAGAAATAAAATCTTCACCGTTGTGTATTATAATTGTTGCTGTCAAAACTGATTCAATTCAAATAATTTATGGCATTCACGTTTAGGACATGTCAATTACAGAACCTTGCGAAAAATGATTAGTTTGGAAGTATTGCCTAAGTTTGAATGCAATCAATCAAAATGTCAAATATGTGTTGAGTCTAAGTATGTTAAACATCCTTATAAGTCAGTTGAAAGGAATTCAAGTCCTTTAGACTTAATCCATACAGATATTTGTGACATGAAGTCAATCCCATCTCGTGGTGGAAAGAAGTATTTCATAACTTTTATCGACGATAGTACGCGGTATTGCTACGTTTATTTACTTAATAGTAAAGATGAAGCAATTGAAGCATTCGAGCAATACAAAACTGAAGTTGAGACTCAACTTAACAAAAAGATTAAAATGATAAGGAGTGATAGGGGCGGTGAATATGAATCTCCTTTTGAACAAATATGTTTGGAATATGACATTATTCATCAAACAATCGCCCCTTACTCGCCACAATCAAACGGAATTGCGGAAAGGAAAAATAGAACCATGAAAGAAATGATGAATGCCACTGTTAATAAGTTCCGGTTTACCCCGAACTTGTGGGGGAAGCCATTCTAACAACTAGCCGAATACTCAATCGAGTGCCCCATAGCAAAACAAAATCTATTCCATACGAAAAGTGGAAAGGAAGGAAGCCCAATTTGGGATACTTCAAAGTGTGGGGGTGTTTGGCCAAGGTGCAAATTCCTAAACCCAAAAGGGTAAAAATAGGACCTAAAACCATTGATTGTGTTTTCATAGGATATGCCACAAATAGTAAGGCATATCGATTTCGGTTCACAAATCGAAAATCCCGACATTCGGTAAATACGGTAATTGAATCGGATAATGCCGACTTCTTTGAAACCATATATCCGTATAAAAAGGAATGTGAGTCGTCTAGCAAAGAATCTAAACGACCTCGGGAAGAAACAAAGGAAAATATTCCGATGAGGAAAAAACCGAGACGCACAAACGTCAAAGGACGTCTACTTCATTTGGACCAAATTTCAAACATTTTTGTTGGAGAATGAGCCTCGAACCTTCAACGAAGCTATGTCTTCATCGGAAGCTCAATTTTGGAAAGAGGCAATCAATAGTGAGATAGAATCCATCTTAAACAACCATACTTGGGAATTGGTTGACCTTCCTCCAGGGAATAAACCTTTAGGTTCCAAATGGATTTTCAAGCGAGAAAATGAAAGTGATGGTACTATTGATAAATATAAGGCAAGACTAGTTGTTAAAGGGTTTAGACAACGAGAAGGTCTTGATTACTTTGATACATACTCGCCGGTAACGAGGATTACATCTATTCGGGTGTTAGTAGCGTTAGCCGCCGTGTACGGTCTTGAAATCCATCAAATGGATGTGAAAACAGCCTTCTTAAATGGAGAGTTAGAGGAAGAAATTTACATGGAACAACCCGAGGGGTTTGTAGTTCCAGGAAAGAGAAGAAGGTGTGTCGACTTGTTAAGTCTCTTTACGGACTAAAACAAGCACCCAAACAAGGCATGCAAAATTTGACCATACAATGCTTTGTCAAATGGATTCAAGATAAATGAGTGTGATAAATGTGTCTACATTAAGAACACTCCACACCACGTAGTCATTGTTTGTTTGTACGTGGATGATAAGTTGATAATGAGTAACGACATTGCTAACATAAATGCTACTAAGCGCATGCTTGCTAGTAAGTTTGATATGAAAGACTTAGGAGTTGCCGATTTAATTCTCGGGAATTAAAATCCATAAGACTCCTCAAGGTCTAGCATTGTCTCAATCTCATTATATTGAAACGGTACTTGAAAAGTTCAAGTATTTGGACTTTAAAGTTGCAAAGACGCCAATTGATATGAACCTTGCTCTTGCAAAGAATAAAGGTGAAAGTCATTCTCAATTGGATTATGCCAGAGTGTTGGGAAGTTTGATGTATATCATGAACTGTACGCGACACGATATTGCATGTGCTATAAGTAAACTAAGTCGCTACACTAGTAATCCCGACCAAAAACATTGGTCGGCGATGAAACGAGTTTTGGGGTATTTAAAACATACTCAAAACTTTGCTTTGCATTATAACGGGTATCCTGCAGCTTATTGAAGGATACATGATGCAAATTGGATCACCGGTTCAATCGAAACTAAATCCACAAGTGGATATGTTTTTACCATAGGTGGAGGAGCGAGTGTCTTGGAAGTCATCCAAATGGACATGTATCGCCCGCTCTACAATGGAATCGAGTTCATAGCTTTAGACAAAGCCGGTGAAGAAGGCTTTGAATGGCTCCGAATTTCTTAGAAGATATTCCATTTTGGCCCAAACCGTTGGCTCCTATATGTATACATTGCGATAGCCAAGCGGCAATAGGAAGAGCCGGGAGCCTTATGTACAACGGAAAGTCTCGTCACATACGACGAAGACATAATACCGTTAGACAACTACTCTCTAGTGGAATTATCACAATTGACTATGTTAATTCAAGAGATAATGTGTCGGATCCACTAACTAAAGGCCTAACTAGAGAGGTAGTTGAAAGATCATCAAGGGGAATGGGACTATGGCCGAGGACAAGTCATCGTGACGGTAACTCTACCTAGAAGACTGGAGATCCCAAGATCTAGGTTCAAAGAGATCAAACAAAGTCATTAATGACGGTTCAACATTGTCACAATAACTCTTTGGTCCATTCTCGTGATGAGACAATGTTCGATACAGGATAAAGCATTGCGGCTTTTTAATGGTTCCTAAGTTTGGTACGGGGTATATCAAATAGTGTATCTACGGGATGACACATTTAGGAATCACCTATGTAAGTGTGAAGTGTAAGCCGCTTCAAGGAGAATTATGTAAGGCCAATTCTCTACGCACTTATGAACCGAGCGGTGTTCATGGTCAAACGAACAAAACAATGAGAACCAAAGACGGTTAAAGGGTTAATTGTGTGACATGTGGTTGTCTAGGTATACACCAAAGCTCGACGGTTCAAGGATATCACATCTACCGATTGACCGAGTATATCCGACATATGTTCACTACGGAAAGTTCAAAGAGAAATCTACTTATCCGGATGCGATTAATCCTTGCTTACGAATCACACGAGTTTTTTGTCATGCATGTTTTTCATCATATAGCCATTCCCCATTCATGTGGGGGATTGTTAAAGCTAGTTAATGAATAAAACTAGCCAAGTTGGTGTGAATGAGAAATGGAAGGCAACCTTTCCGAACAGTCACCAACCTATTCCGAAGAGGCACCTTCAAGGCTATATAAACTAAGGCAATGCCTCATTTTAAAGATACAAAAAAAAACCAAAAATTTCGCATCCGAAATTCTCGCATTCTTTTTCACAAATAAAACTATCGAGTCTTACCGTGTTTCGTTGCCAACTTTGAGTTCGTCGAAGTCGAAGGCGTTTGACGTACCGCTACTCCTGCGACATGTATATCCGTTTTATCTTGGGAGGAAGTAATCCATAACCTCGGGTACAGTGAGAGGATTAAATTCCTTAAGGACACACAGTGAATTCTGTGGTCTCGGATATTTTCTTACTTCTGTATTATTTTTCCAATTTCTGTTTTTTCTGGTTTTTGTCTTTCCGTTTGGTTTCTGTTTTTCCTGATTTTTGAACACAGGCACAACAACAGTTGCTTGTACTTTTTTTTTTTTGAATATTTCTACATGGGCAAGGTGTTAGTATGATATAGTAACTGATACATTTCTTGAAAAACCGAGTTATAATTTTTTATAATATGAGTATATATATGTCGAAGTCGAACAAACTACGGTTATCGATTTGCCGTATCACAAAATATCAAAATCGAATTTAAAACTACTGAATTTTAATATAATAACATAATATTTTAAAAAATAGAAAACCACAATCACCGAACCGAAATTTTCAATACCATATCATACCGTACCATATCCACGCCTATGTCAACATTTCACACGCTAAATTTACCTAGTACTTTTCTTAAACTATCAAACGATATTTTACATTATCTCAGAACCATACACTTAGCGAAATCGTAAATAAAAAAAGTATAATTAAATTATTTGTAACTCAATTCATTTCTTGACATAGCTTAATAACATTAAAAAAAAATCATTTTAGACTGGGAAACTACTAGGTCCAAACTCATAAAACGACCACGAAAGTCAATCACTAAAATATACTTGCGTAATACTTTTAAATTTTTTATATAGAAGATCGATAAAAGCAATACAAGAGATTATTAGCTACTCCACATTAATGAAGAGATTGATGAATAAAACACAAAATCTTGTCATACAGGATTATTAAAATAAAAATAAAAATTACCCTAAACATCTAATGATCCCAATGTGGCCTGTCATGCGGTTGGCGGCAGGATTATTACTAATCGAGTCCTTTTTATTTGATTAAGTATTGAATTGCACATATTGAACGTTTGAATTTGAATTTCAGGTGCCTAGATATGCTGAATACACACGATTGTATTATATTTACATTTCAATTCTTCTAGTGATCAATGAAGTAGTACAGAATAGCATCATAGCTAGCATTTTTAGTTAATGGGTTTTGGTGGATAGTCTTTTTTGCTTACTAAATTTTGGATAGATTAATCATACATATAAATGTTTTTTTAACACAATACAAGATTTGAACCAACGATGTCGGGTTCTAGCGGACACATAGCTAAACCGGTGGCTCCTCCCCTAGTTGATAACCATGAGGTCTCAGGTTACACTAGGTAAATTCTTCTCATCTTGATTGACGGTGTCATCCATTACCTGCACTGCTGGAAGGTAGCGTGTACCCCACTAGCTTGCCCTAACACCAGGGTTATAATTAAAAATATTACATGTAAATCTTTTTGTTCATATTAGATACTTGGATGTCTGATTTTGTGTTTGATTATGATTTTGATTACCTTCTGCCTGGTGTGTACATTGATAATGAGATTCGGGTTATCAATGATATCAGGCTCCACTCGGTATTGGCCTAATGTGCAGCATCTTGTACGTCGCCAAGTTGTCCAGAATATTAAGCCTAATTTGTTCTGATAGGAGTCTGCTACCTAGTTGAAGCAAACTTGTACCTTCATTTATGTGCAATATGCATATAAGTTTGTTTAGTTTTACCTCTATATCAGTGATCTGTGACTTATGCAGTGCATCCTGCTTTTATTTTGCACGTGCAACTTTAGTCTCCATTGTCATTATTTGAATTTTCTAGGTTTCCTAGTAGCACAGAATCTTTTGAGGCCTATCATATTTATATCAAAAGAAACTATTCCTTACTCCAATCTTCATCTTTTGTTCCAGCTACTAAATGGGGGAGAACATAAACTAATCCTTCTTTTAGTCCCTCGTTATCATCAGAGTACATTATGGTATGGAGAATTACCTTGACATTAACTTACTCAACATAGACAAGCATCGATTGTGAGAGCTGTTAATCGATGGTTTTCACATGTCAAAGGTCAATTTATTGGCACCTAGCACCTAATGTACATCTAGCTTTTTCTGAATTTACCCTGTTAGGAATAGGTAGGTATATTAAGAAACTAGCTACGCTGTACATAATTGAAAGTAAATCAATACTCCTATATTATAAGGTCTTCATATGCATACCTACTTCTTACTGCTTGTCAAGTTAATTAGTGGGAGAGCTTTTCCATTTATGGCATAGTGATCTTACAGCCATGAAGTGTTCTTTTGGTGGTTGCATGACCAACTTGGGGTCCAGACGATTATCTTTTTCAATTTAAGCAATTCATTAACTAGGGTGAGCGGGTCCGGATACCCTAACTTTTTTGAACTACCCGAACCCTACCCAGTAAACGATCGGTTCCTAAATTTACTACCCGAAACCTACCCGTAACAATCATTACCCGGAACCTACCCGGACCCTGCGGCTCCGGGTAGGTTCCTGGGTACCCGGAATCGGTGTTTTTTTGTGCAAAATAATGCCTTCGAATAACATGTTTGGTTTATGAATAAACTCGTCTGCTTATCCTCCGAAAGCCAGTGCTACAAAACCCATAAAGAATCATTTCAGAGCAAATATCCCAAGAATGTTTCAAAGATTTGCTTTGGTTTTCGTTTCAACTTTCTTTTTCAATAACTTAAATGATAGTTTAAAAAATCCATTTTTTCAGTTTTCTACCGCTTTTGGCTTTTTCTCTGCTTATGTTTGTCATTTTGTATTATTTGATTTATTTTTTGATAGTGAAAGTGATTGTTATGCATTTGGTTTTCCCCCCTTAAATGGTATACTATGACTTTTTTATTATTTTTTATTAACTAAAAAATAATGGAATTAAAAAAGTAAAAATATTTTATATTTCATAAGTTTCGAATATCGATTCCGGATCCGGGTACCCTATCTCTATTTGGCGGAACCGGAACCTGTGCCCGTGCTCACCCGTGCTCACCCCTATCATTAACTACTAATAGTTGTGTTTTCTCCTCATTTCTTTTTTCAATTTTTGTTCTGGGCTTATTGCTCTCTGCCTCTCCTCTCCCTCCTCTCCCCCATCCAAAGAGAAAAAAAAGAAGGAACAAGAAATCCATTTTAGGAACTTTTCCTCTCTTAAGAATCGCAAGCTGATGTGAAATAAATATCAAATGCTTTCTCTCCTCCAATCATTAACTCCATTTTCTTAACGCAAGAAGATAAGTATTCTCATCCTTTTCATTTACATACAAAAAGATGGAAGCAGTTGATCTCCCGATTGAACTTTACACAAGCATAGCAAGGAAAGATTAGTATAAGACTTATTAGTATTTGAACTTGACTCTCTTCCTGTCAACTTATCTTCGATATGTGAGGTTCTGGTATCCTTTGACATTTTTTTTTGTTTCAAGGAGCCCGTTATGATGAAATTATGAGAAATTACTGCTAGGCGAAATTTGTACACAATACATAAGTGTTTAGCTGAAGTGCTTCACAATCAACTTGACAGAAGAGCCTAGACTTCTAGCTTACTGATGTACATTTCTCCTCGATCAGGGAAGTCCTAGTCACTTTTCTATTTTCTATAAAAAGTTTGGGAAATCACACCTAGACGAGATAAGTTGGAAATACAAGTTTTGAGCTCAGTCCTTCATATCAACTTTATCTAATAACCCCTACTTAAATAAGCCAATCTACATGCATTACTTATGGATTAAGAACTTCTACACATTAGTCATTTGTAACCAAATGATAGGCAAGTCGAATGTAAGATCGACAGCTGATCTTTGTCTCTTACAATAACAGTTTTTGGTTAATAGTTTGAAGATCCAAAGATGAATTTTCTTGTCTCATCCAAGTGTGATTAGTGTTTACACAACATGTATGAGCTGTGGTATTTGCTCTTTATTGAGGATTCACTATCAGAAAAAGTTTGGTGTGTATTTCAATATGCAACCTCATTTTAAAGCAGGTCATATTCTTTCCTTTTTAATGCTTCAATAAGTAGAGGGGAGATTCATAAAAATGTGATGAAAAAAAAGAAAAGGTAGACAGGAGAGGATATACTGTTAACATGTGGTTTCTCAAGTATTTTGGGGAATCTTGTGCATTTGGGATTTTTGCATATGTTTTTCCGTTTGGAAGTGCTATGTCAATGCTTGGCTATCTTTATCTGTAGCCGTGTTGCTTGTTCTGTTGTGTTTTGATATTCAATATCTGCTTGTCAATCTAGGAAAGAGAGAAAATACTTCTGGTTCGGCAGGTCTCACTGATATAGCTACTAGAGTCTGGTGTGGGAACTTATAAAAGATTCAAAGACTTATTGGCAAGTTCTTCCAAGCTGTTGTCTAATGTTTGTTATCTAAGATGCGGTTAGCAGTTTACAATATGGACAGACTGGTTCATATCTTGCAAGTAGTACTGACATTGATGAAGAGGCTTGTTTATATCGTTAAATTAATGATGCTTATTTGTGAAAAAAAAACTATAAAAATAATAAGGACTTCCATGATGGTTTTCTGGGCTAAGCATCAATGTTGGTAATCTTAAATAGGTCTGTTTGACTCCAGGAATCAGCATGCCCTGTCGATTTGCTATTCAGTTTCCCACGGTTCCAGCTGTTCTCCTGATTTTTTTTAACTGGAGTGAATTGCCTATAGTTGGGCCATTTCTTGATACAGCTTTTACAAGCCCTTTTTTTATACTTGGTTTATCATGCAGTAGCATATAAAACAGGTCTTTAACTTTTCTGTTTTCTATTCAAATGCTTAAGAAGAGAAATTTCTTTACAAGAAGTTTGCAGCTGTGGGTGATTAGTCTATATGAAAGAATGTCAGCATGTTGGATTCCCTTGGGGAGATTCTTGACTGGGTTTTAGCTTGTGGATTGGTAATTTTAAAGTGATAAATTTGATATTAGAGAAGACAGCAGGCAGCACAGCATACATGGGATTTTTTCTTCTAAGAACCATAAAAATCTTTAATTATGTCATTTAGAAGTTAATGGGAAAAGGAGATAACAAATAAGTGTTTGGTTTGCATGTTATTTGACGTCATTTATATTGTTTGGTTTATATGGATGGTTCTTTCAAATATTGCTGCTTCTCCTATATCCTAATGTTTCATAGTTGGATCAGCAAAATGGTTTTCGAAATGGCACTTTACCTTGCATCGAGTTATGTTCTTATTGCAGCTATGTTCTTCATTTAGGTTTGCTAATTGTCTCTATTTAGGCTAATTCTGAATTGCATGTGCAATCCAGTTCATCACTGATGTATCGAAGGTTTACAGAAGAAGAAGGAGAAGAGAAGTTGTGGAAGCTTTTTTGTCTTTTTTACTCACTAACACAATGCACAATGTGCACTTATTTATACAAGTGGGAAACAAAAAGGAGAAGGAAAATGTGATCTAACAACTAACAACTTTAACAACTTTCTAACAACCTCCTAACTACTTTCTAACTACCAACTAACCAACTCTTAGCACTAATGACTTATATGTGATACATCATGTTGTGCAGCTGATTTTCTCACTTCAACACCCCGCAAGCTAGGTGCTAAGAATAGATTCTTCATCCCTAGCTTGGATAATAGATAAGTATGATGGCGACCCTTAGTCAACACATATGCAGGCTGTTCTGCAGTAGCAACGTATGAAGTAGACATTAGTCCTTGTAGCACCTTTTCCCGGATAAAATGACAATCAATGTCTATATGCTTTGTTCGCTCACGAAAAACTGGATTAGCAGCAATCTGGATGGCATATCTGCTATCACAATATGTAGAAATAGATAGTCTCAGACACACACTAAGCTCTGCAAATAAACCAGAAATCCAAACTATCTCGGCTACAACAGATGCCAAACTTCTGTACTCAGCTTTTGCTGAACTTTTGGAAATTGTCTGCTGCTTCTTGGACTTCCATGAGATAAGAGAAGACCCAAAGAACACAAGGTAACCTGTAATTGATCTTCTAGTATTGAGACATGAAGCTCAATCAGAATCATAGTAGGCAATCAACATATTAGAATCTCCTACAACCATGAATATGCCTAAACCTGGTGCTTGTTTCACATACCTCACTACCCTTTCTGCTGCCACCATGTGTGAGACCTTTGGTGCTTGCATAAATTGACTTAAGCATTGAACTGCAAAAGCTATGTCTGGTCTGGTGTTAGTCAAATACAACAGTCTCCCAATAAGCCTCTGATAGGTGGTAGAATTCTCCCAGTACCATCCTTAACAGTTGCTACACTTTACAGATGTTGATCCAACGCAGCAGAGGTTAATTTTACATTTAGTTCTATTGGTGAACTAGCAGTTTTGGCTCATGTCAATCCCATATATGCAATTAACTCCAGTGAATACTTCCTCTGGTGCATCACAATACCACTCTTGTTTCTAGCAAATTCAAATCCCAATAATACCTCAGCTCCCCCAAGTCTTTAATCTTAAAGTAATGTTGCAGAATGGCTTTTGTTTCTCCAATAAATTCCTCATCATTTCCAGTTATGAGCAAATCATCTACATAGATCAACACTATTACTATCTTGTCCTTATCCCTCTTTGTGAGCAGTGAATAATCCAAATGGCTTTGTGTGAATCCAGAAGACATCAAAGCAATGGTTAATTTGATGTTCCACTGTCTTGAAGTCTGCTTAAGTCCATACAGTGGCTTGAGCAACCTACAAACCTTCAATTATTTGTGTGTGAATCCCAGTGGCAAACTCATGTATACTTCCTCATTAAGATCTCCATGCAAAAATGCATTAAACACCTCCATTTGATGCACAATCCACCCCTTTGCAACAACAACAGAGATGACTGATCTTACCGTCACCATCTTCACCACAAGAGAAAATGTTACTTGATAATCAATTCCTTCCTTCTGATTATACCTTTTTGCTACTAGCCTTGCTTTAAACCTTTCCACTTCTCATGTGGCCTTATACTTGATCTTATACACCAATTTACAGCCTATGGCTCTTTTATTGCTTGGCAAGTCAACCACCTCCCAAGTCTTATTATCTTCTAAGGCTTAAATTTCTGCCTTCATGGCTTCTATCCATCTACGATCTTTGGCTGCTTCATAATATGATTGTGACTCATATTCTTCTGACATTTTAGCTATAAAACTCTGATAAGATGCAAACATACCAACATAATTAACAAAAATGACAAAGGATATGGGCAAGCCTTGACACACCTTGATTCTGCCATAGGATGTATAAAATCCTTCATCCAGGTGGGGGTTCTTCTGTCTCTGGTTGATCTCCTAGTCTCTGGTTGTGCCTGAGTGTCAGCCAAATCGTGTGTCTTGGCCTCAGAATGATTATGTGGTGATGATACTCCTCTTTCATGTATAAGGATCTCCATATCTTTCCTCACCATCAGGAGCCATTTCCAATACATCTTCATTGTGCATTTCCAGTACTTCAGAATCAACAACATTTCTTGAAGCAACCTGCTCATCATCAATATGTATATTAGAAACAAGATGATGAGTATCATATGAACTTCCACTTTCCTTAATCTGTTTAAATGGAAATATTTCTTCATAGAAAGTCACATCTCTTCTCACAAAAACAGTCCTGTTGGATAAGTCAAGCAGCTTATACCCCTTTTTGTTGACTGCATAACCAAGCAATGCTACCTTGATAGCTCTAGTGTCAAATTTGTCTCTCTTGACCAAATTAGTTGCATAACACAAACACCCCATGACCTTCATATGAGACAAATAGTGTACCTTCTTAAACAACTTTTCATAAGGTGATATATTCCCTATGACAACAGAAGGTATTATGTTAATCACATAGACTGCTGTTTCTACACAGTCTCCCAAAAATCTTGATGGTAGATGTCCTTGGAATTTGATGGCTCTGGAAATCTCCAAGATGTGTCTATGACTCCTTTGCACCACCCAATTCTGATGTGGAGTGTATGGACATGAGCTCTGGTGTATGATCCCTAGTTTTCTAAAGAGATCAGAGCAAGCATTAATGAAGAACTCTGTACCATTGTCTGTTCTAACGCATTTAACATTCACACTAAACTGTGTTCTGATTTCTACAAGCAAGTTTTTAAGAGTAGTTATCACATCAGATTTAACATGTAATAGAAATACCCAAGTCCATCTGGTGCAGTCATCCACAACTGTGAGAAAATACCTCATGCCATTATAAGTGGGTACCTTATAAGGTCCCCATACATCAAGATGCAACAACTGAAAAGCACAATTTGTCTTACTGACACTATCAGGGAATGATTTTCTAGTTTGCCTAGCTAGAGGACAAACATCACAATGCCTTGTTATAAAACTGGATTTATTTCCAAAAACATATATTTTCCTAAGCATACTCATTGGAACATGTCCCAACCTCCTATGCTAGAGCTTTACTTCCAGCTCAGCCTTTGTGAATGCAGTTGATAAATGTGCTTGTGCTTTTATTATCTCAAAGTAGTTCTTCCTTGACTCCAGCATGTATAGACCATCCACTTCTTTACCGGTCTCCTTCACCTTCCCAGTAAAGAGATCCTGTAGGACAAAGAAGTCCGGGAAAATTTTTGCACAACAGTTTAATTCCCTGGTTAGCTTTGAAACTGAGAGAAGGTTAAACTTAAAACTTGGCACACACAACACATGTTCAATAAGATCACCTCCTCCTAATCTGTACCTGCATGTATGTGTAATTGCTGCTGTATCACCAATGGGCAATTGCACATGACCTGCATTGTCTAAATCACCTTTTTCAATCATAATATTTTCATTTACCGTATGGTTAGTTGCCCCTGAATCAAATATCCAATTTGAACTAGTCTTCTTATTCCTATGAAACACATGATTACCTGCCATATGAACTTTGGGCACTGATAAGAGGCACACCAGCATCATTTTGCTGGTTAAGAACTACAAGTACTTTTTCATATTTGTCTGGAGTACATGACTTCATCATGAAGTTAAGCTGCTCATGTTGCTCCTGGGACAACTGACTCAATCCCCCATGTATCTCTAGTTAGGATGACCAACACTATGCAGTTGTGCATTCTCTCCAGGTTGAGAACCTGTCATAACCATATTGACTTTCTTATTTTTGTAACAATTATCCCTCACATGTCCCTTATTTTTGCAGTAGTCGCAATACATCAGCTTATACAAAATGCATATTGAGGATATGGCTTCTTTTGTTTGTTTTGAGATGATCTTCTAAATACAGCTACAGACTCACTAGATTCTACCCATGTGTACCTTCCAGTGATCAATTTTTGACTCTCATCCTGTGCAATCATTGCATATGCTTGGTTCACACTAGGAGTAATTAGAAGAATATGACTTCTAGCCCGATTGTAACCATCATTTAATCCCATCAAAAACTCTAGCAATTTCTGATTCGCTAGATGTTCTATATATTCTATAGGACTATCACAGTCACATGTAGGTGGAGGGATGATTGAATCAATCTCATCCCATAAATCCTTCATCCTTGAGTAATAGCTGGATACTGGTGAAACTCCTTGATGCAGCATATCAACTTCCTTTTTAAGTTGATATACTCTAGACAAATTGATTTTATCAAACCGTTCCTTCAAATCCTTCCATAATGCATATGCAGTAGATCTATACAATATACCATTGAGCAGATTTTTATTTACATTCCTCATAATCCACGAAATTACCATCGCATTACATCGATCCCACTGTTTCATTTGATTAGCACCATAAGTGTCTCGTTTAACTGTTCCATCGATAAAACCAATTTTATTTTTTGTTAACAAAGTTAATCTCATAGCTCTACTCCAAAGAGTATAGTTTTTCATACCTACTAACTGTATTTCCACCTGTACTGCTCCAAGTGTGTCTGAAGCACTCAGAAACAATGGGAGATTATGATCGACTATGTTCGAGGTTGAATTAGAACTTTAATCAGCAATTATTGAAGCAATTGGTGATGTGTTCTCCATGTTCCTCACAATAGTTGTTATATCACGATTATGTAGAAGGAAAGCTATGTAGAAGGAAAGCTAGGTACGCAACTTACAAATTTGAAGAAAATTTTTAAGAAAATAGCTCAGACCTTCACACAATGAATCCCTCGATTTTCTGCTCTAATTTCACCAGAAAATCCCTCGATTCACCTTGCAGTAGCTCTGATATCATGTTAATTGTCTCGATTTAGGCTAATTCTGGATTGCATCTGCAATCCAGTTCATCAATGATGTATCGAAGGTTTACTGAAGAAGAAGGAGAAGAGAAGTTGTGGAAGCTTTTCTGTCTTTTTTACTCACTAACACAATGCACAATGTGCACTTATTTATACAAGTGGGAAAGAGAAAGGAGAAGGAAAATGTGATCTAACAACTAACAACTTTCTAACAACCTCCTAACTACCTTCTAACTACCAACTAACCAACTCTTAGCACTAATGACTTATATGTGATACATCATGTTGTGCAGCTGATTTCCTCACTTCAACAAGGTTTAGAGAAGAAGACTGCTGTAACTCAACTGATACTCGCGGTATAGACAAAAGTGACCAATTTGGCAATCTGTTAAGGTCTTTGCTGTTTCCCTAAGCTCCTTTGGCATGAGTTCTTTAATCTTGTCCTGTTTTTCCTGGTTATGGTTCTTTAGTTGGTTTCATGAAAGTACACGGACGAGCTTTGTAATTAGTATCTAAATTGCGATCAAGTGTTTTTCAAATGAGTAGATGCTTAAAATGCTGTTATGTTCATAAATTCATGTCACTCCGATAGTAACTTAATTTCCTTAGTGAAGGGTGAACTGTGGACTCATGTGCACGTGGTAGCTTTTTGTGTCGTAATTACCAAATCAATTGCTGCTATATCTGCAACTTCTTGCTTATCTTTCATAAATTATTCTTTCCATTGCTATTCTTTCCTCGATCCTTGAAAGTTGATTTATATGCTACAACCTTCATGAGAAAAGTTGAAAGAGAATACAATGAATAGTCTTGAGAAAGTTGACATGATAGACATCCCGTTAGCTCAAATGATGTGATATGCTAGTTAGAGGATATGATGGATCACATTCCTATCTCCAATTTAATGTTCTGACAAAAAATTGAACAGAAGAAAGCTATCACCAACTGCCTTCTTATATTTAGTTGCTCAGGAAGTGGTGAAAATAGAAGAGAGTTAGTACATTGGAATACATTATAGTTTGGGTTGCTTGCTTTGTGCTCGTGTCAACTAAACCCTAAAGTGCCGTAAATTTTCCCTGGGAACATTTGTTTTGTTGTCATTATGGGCAATTTGGTGGCGAAACAGTTATTAATAATTTCGAAACGATTAATAATAATTTCTACCATCTTCCTTGTCGATGGAAGTTTTTGGAGTGGGCAGTGCGCTAGTCAGCTACTGCATGTTGCATGAAGAAGACATTCAACAAAACTTAACCCAAAATCTGGAATTTCTATGCATATCATGGCCACATACCCTGCTTTGAACATTTTCAGTGACACAAAAATATATAAACATCTATGCTCTATGCCAACATTCCTTCTAAGTGGATGTATACTTCTTTTATTTACTCTCAACTATTGCTGAGATGAGTAAATGCTCAAAAGTTTTCATAGCAGCTAAAAGAAGTGGTGTATAGCCTAGTCACTCTTGTTTTCATAGTAATTTGTAGTCGCAAAAAAAGCATTTGGGAAGATGCATTAATGATATCTAGCGATTTCTTCTTTTGATAAGTTATACCTAGTGATATTATTCTGGTATTGGAGGTTCATCACTCACTGTGTCGCTAGGGATGTGACAGTAAAATATTCCCAGAGAGCTGCCTATTTGAAGTTGAAACCTGTGAAGCTAAAGTTCTGGTGATGTTGGGTAAGACTGACGAATGGCGATATTATAAGAATTTCTTTGCCCTGCTAATGAACAGGTTCCCTAGCCTTTGGCCATCAAGATATATGGCATCTGTGACTGAATGGTTATTGGGAAAGAGTTACATTTGCAGGTTGTATAAGATGTATGTCTTCAAGCGTGCAACCTTGTAAACGGAAGTCCATTTTCTCTGTGATCTTACTTTTTGTCTATTCGTATGTAATTATGTCCATGAATTATTGAGGAAGAATCCAATAACCAAATTACAGATTTATATCATTGTTTGTGTCTTCTGTCTAGCAAAAAAGAAAGACATCCTTGGATAGTTTCTGTTCTGTCAACGGTATTATCCATTTGTCTTGGGGTTTTCATGTCTGTCACAAACTCTGAAGGCAGTCAGCACCCTCTAATTGCCTTGTTCCTTGTCTCCACCTCTCCGTTTTAACACATTCAAAGAAATCACAGATTACGTTACGCTGCCTGAGAGATGGGACAAAAAACTCAACCTTGTACATGGGTGGTCTCCAATTCTGCACAATTGAGCCATGACTTGCTCCCTGCCTAGTCAACTAGTCATGTGCTTATTGGACTTTGGAGTACCATTTTAGTAAAACAGTGATACTCTGTACTGTATTACTGTAAAATTTTGATAACATAAACTGAATATGACTTTAACACGAATGTCATAAACCTAGATTTTATATTTGTCCCTTAGGTCCATCCTTAATCAAAGAAAAACTTTAAAAAGAAAAAGGGACTTGGTTGATCTAATTATATGTTTGGTTCATCTTTTCTTTCATAATTAAGTTCTATTTGAATGAAGGCAACAATTTCTGGTATACCATTACTGATTGGCCAACTTTCTACGGTAACATATGTCATGCATTTATTGTTTTGTTGTTAACCATAAACATCCGGCGCGAGTACGTTTTTAGGCCAATGTCACTATAGGTTCTTTTGCTGCAGAACACAGCCAAAGTTTGGAAAGGTCCATGGCAACAAAAGTGTGAAGCACATGCTTTGCAGGTGATGGTCCCTCATTGATGATGAAATTGCATCAATGGCATAAACTTTAGGTCAAAGTAAATGGAACCCACCCGCTGTTCACCTTTTACATCCAAAAAGGTCCCTACCACTTTTCCCATAAATATGGTGGGTGGTAATATAACATATAAGGCAAAATGAAAAAGAGAGCTGCCATTTGTGTGGCTTTCGTGGGAGTCACGGAGGGTGAAAATTACATAAGAGAACAAGTGAAAACAGAGGAGGAAGAAGCATCTGCTGGAAATGATTTATGATTGAGATTTTTTCATCCTTATCCTAAACTCTCGGGTTTGAACATTGAACCATGCCATTGGAGAACTATTTGAAAAGTATTACTCTTACCATGTCTTGAGAGTTAGAGATAATGACTACCTAAAACTGCAAACAAATAATGAAAGAAGGGTGTGTAATGTGATATTTTGAAATGATAAATATCTTATTCAGAAAATAACGTGTAACTAAAGTACTTACTAAATTGCTTTATTTGATCATTGGAGGAAAATACTGCGGCCTACTACAACTAATGTAAATGATAACATTATTATTATGGTACATTTCACATCAATCTTTCGTTGTCCTTGATCCAAGACCTGACATTTTACATGTCTTATCTCCTAAATGCTCAAGCATTTGTTCTTGTTAGTCTCTTCATTTCCCTTTAAATAAAAATTTGGTTGTCATTTTCAAGTTGTGGATGGTTAAAATCATCTTTCAGGCATCCTGAGTCATTAAATTACTACCGAATGTTTGCTTAGCATGGCTTTTGATTCAACATGCATGGCAATAGTTTTTTTCCCATATGAATAAGTGTAAAAGAACAAAATTGTAACACCTTCTTTCTTTCACACCTATTCAAGTCTTAACGAATAGAGTTACCAGCAACCATACCAGCAACCCAGTGACTGTGCTAATGGATGCTGATGGGAGGAATTAGTCGATATACGCACAAATTGACTCAGACAACATAATAATAGAAAGACATAACGAATTAACATATGTAGGAGTAGATGATTATTTAATAGACATTCTTCAAAAATGGAGTATTTTTAGAGAGCTATTATTTGTCTCTAATAATGTTTGTTGGGGGGTGTTGCAAATATTAAAGAGAAAAGAAGGGATAAAGTGGGAATAGAAAAGAAGGCACGTGGATGGACATGAAGGTTTGGTTTGGGAGTAGTACAAAAGCCGTAGGAGGGGGGGAGAGAGAAAATCATACGGAAAATCTTAGGGAGTTTAATGTGGGTTTGTGTTCCTGGTGGTGGGCCCAATGAGGCTTTTTAAGGGTTAGGAAGGACGAAACCAAACAAAAGAATAGTTGGGCCTGTACTTCTTTTAGGAAACACTTCAGTATGGTAATGGTTCGTACTTCTTAAGACCCCCAAAAAGTTGAAATAGGACCATATGGAATTAGGGCCCAGTTGGTGTGTTTGGGTGTGGGGGGTGGGGGTGTGGGGGTGTGGGTAGGGCTTGAAGTCATCTTCTTTGTGTGTGTAATTCATATACACATTTATTACTTAGCTATAATATAATCTTTCCGTTCTATTTTATGTGGCTTTATTGATTAGACACAAAGTTTAAAAATTTACATAAGATTTTGCTTTTTGTGGTTTTCAGCTAAATGTGAGTATAACATCGCAAAAATCTTCTTTGAATTTTGTAATTTTAAATATGTCATGTCATTCCTACATGAAAGTGCTATTAAGGGTAAAATGAGTTAACGTTGGAAATAAAAAACTTACTAAATATAGAAAGAGATATACTTTTGAAATATGTTAATAAATTACTAAAATGTAGTGAATATGTGTTCTTACAATTGGAACGACTATGATTAAATTGCTTAGTATGTCAGTAGTTAGACTAAAAAAAGGCAGTCTGGTGCACTAAGCTTCCGCTATGTACAAGATCCTGAGAAGGGCTGAACCACAAAAGTCTATTATACGCAACCTTATCTTGAATTTCTCCATACTAAATATAAGTTTTTTTCTCTGCAAATCATCTCTATTTGTTTCTTTTGAAAATTGTCAACAGGTAGGAAGCTCTACAAGGTATTGTGTGTGATATTAGGGCCTTTTCCTGTAAGTACATTTTCCTCAAGAACTCCTTTTCGATCACACAGTTTAAAATTGGTTAAATTCATATCATTTTTCTCGTTTTCCTTTCTTCTAGTACTCAACATTACAATAACTTTACAGTGTCTGAGGCTTACACTTTTTGTTATAACAGAAATTGGAATTTTTGCATTGAAGTATTTACTATGGTCACTTAACAATGCTTGAGGCTAGAGTTTGAAGTTTAATTTACTTCCCATCAAGATTACTAGATAATACTCGCAATATATGACCTGAGCTAGCGTAGAATCTTATTTATATTTGGGGTCAAGGGCAATACATATGATGTAGTTGCTTCGTAGACTGGTATGCAGTGGCGGCTGGAGACTACTTATTTTAGGGTGTCATCGGACATTACTTCGCAAAAAAATACTCCCCCCGTCTCAAATTATTTGTTATTTTTTTGATTTACACGTCCCTTAATAAATAATATTAATTAAGAGGGGGTATTTGACATATTTTACCCCTATTTAAGTCTAAAACAATAAATAATTTGAGACAACTATTTTTAGTAATCACGATAAATAATTTGAGATGGAGGGAGTATATGTTATAGTATATGGTGAGAGTACTTGTATATGGAGAGCCTAAATAACATAGATGCTACATACAATTAATCACATCAGTAGTGGCGGAACTTGTCCAAAATATTAAGGGAAGCGGTAACTACTAGCTAAAATATTATAATTGAAATTTATAAGAACAAAATATAATTTTATCAAAGATTCAAAATAACATCAACATAATAAAAATATAATATATAAAAGGAAAGACGTACTTAGAATTAAAGTGTTGCCCTTCGTTCTTTTAAAGACTTGAAATCATTAATGTGATGTGCATAGACTGATTGAACAAGTCTTGAGAAGATTTCAATGCATTATTGTGAGACAAACACGGACTCTCACCAATATGATTAAGCAAAGCACAATTCTTCCTAGCATTGACCTTTTTCCATGCTTTAAATCCTTTTCTAGTAAAGACATCAGCTCCAGGATGTCCACTTGGCTTTTTACTGAACAAGTAACAAAGCAAACAATAAGCAACAACATTAGTCGGTGAGTACTCTAGCCATGAAGGGAAAATTTTGAACCAAGATGCTTGAAATCGCCTTGGATGCTTATCTCTATTGAGGGGATACTTTTCAACTTGACATTGATAGGGACCCCAATTGAGATAAGCTCTTCGAACTTCATCTCTTCGATTCACTGGATATTCCCAAATTTGGGGATGCTTTCCGGGGTCACGTTCTAAACAATTGACATCAAATTCATCCATGGTAACTTTTTGAATCTTGCAAGGTTGCTCATCTAGTTGAACCGTTTGATCATCGGAATAGTGCTTTTCAAGTGTCGATGTTGAAGTTATACAATTTTCATCTTTGTTGAAAGCTTTCCTCTTGAAAAATGCACCAATTTTCTTAAGTTTGACCATCGTACCACTCCTAAAAAATACATAAATCAATTATCAAAGATAATATCTAAATCAGAAAACAGAACTAAGTCAGAGTAATTCGGCTTTTACAGCCTTAATCTGTTAATTCCACTCCCATAAGCCCAAAATAGCCTCGTATATGATGAAACAAACATAAAGTTGTAATCTTTTACTGATTTAAAAGAAACTCATATCAAGAATTACCCATTAAAACTCATATCATGTATATTGGAAACAACCTGTAATTGCTTATGATGCAACTATGCATTTAAGGCATACTACATTTACGTTTTGTAGAAGAAAAAGAGACCCAAATAAATAAATCTTCTGCAGTTAAGTATTACTAGAGATGGAGAGACGAGTTGAGAGAAATAGATTGTGAGAGTGGAGCCATGTTGCGAGTGTGAGTTCGTGAGTCACTAATGCCGCCAAAAAAGTGACGGGATTTAGAGTTTTTAAATCGTGAGTAGTATATATATAAAAAAAAAAAAAATTAAGCTTTCTGAGGAGGGTCATAGCTCCCTCCGCTCCTACCATAATCCGCCACATCAGAAACCAAATACAATGGTGACAGTACTCCTAACATAGGATTTCTCCGAAGAAAATATGTATAGTGACAGATGATGAGGTGTGTCTTTATTTAAGCTAGCAAAATCCTAGCTAGCGTTGATTGTAATAGAGACTAGCACCATTTAATATATATATGAGTTCCAGCTGGATCCGATCGAGTACCAAAGGAGATTGGATAGCTATGTAATTAATTAAGTAGGGTTTGAAGTTTGAAACTTAGGAAGCATTAGCAAAATGGAGAAAAGAATCCATATATGCAATTCATGAAGCAAAAGTTGATGGAATCCAATTTCAATGGTATATATGGAGCTCCACACGCCATTCTTTTTTGATCTTTCTCGAGGACAATCTGCATGAAGTGTCTCATCTACTACTCGCCCTTTTGCCCATAAATCATGAGTTAAAGCTATTGATGCTCCTTCTAGGTACTAAAGACTGTCCTTTGATTTCTTTATACTTATTCTAGCTTTAACTAACATTAATCCTCATTGGATTAACATCTAATCCTTGTCCCTAATCTAGCCCACGAAGCTATGTGTGGAGCCTGAAAAATGATAAGAACACATTCGGTTGTCTTGCAATTAATTCAGCATAAGCCTATTTTTGACAAATTGATCCAAAGTGAAGGAAAATTCAACAATCTACAATAACACATAGTTTTCCTAAGATTCATAAATTTGTTTCACTAGTCGATAATGTAATTACATACAAAGACAAACTATACCGTATAAAGTCACGATTTAAATCGTACCTAAATTACAAAGAATGATGCTCCAACGAACAACGGTAGAAGAGAGCTTTCACTTTTCTACAGGAATCTTCCTAAAAAGTTCTTCCGAAGAAGAAGAGAGTTGAGAGATATTTTTCTGATGGTTGGGAAAATAACTAGCGTTAGTTTTAACTGCACAAAACCCCTTTTGTAATTCTTAAGCGGTGCAACTATTCGGGAAGAGTCCCAATAGTTATGTCTTTTCCCAATTGTTTTCCTTTTTTAATATAATAATATATATAACGCATTATATATTTACTTGGATATGGGTTGGGATTGACCCACATGGGTGGTCCAAATTGAATTTCCAACACAAAGCTAAATCATTCTCTTTCATTAATTTGTCTGGGACTCGACCAACACGCAAAATAGAGACTTTACCAAAGTAGAGCGGTTCTGGAAAATAATGAGAGAGAAACTCAATAAGACGTTGGAGAATTGAAATATACGTTATCAATACAGTAAGTAGCTAGCATGAGTGTTCGTTTTGACTTCCGAGCGAGAATGATGCGATACACCATTCTTGCTGCTAGTGAATTTTACTATTTAAAGGAGCTTAGCTTCTTAAAGACGAGTTTGTGACTTTCTAGTCATACAACGATAATGCTTACCGTTATGATCAAAACTCTTCTAATTTGAGTGATCCTCTTCCTTAAAAAGAAAAAAAGAAATGCTAAAATCAGTCTCAAGTCATTTTCAACTAAAAAGATGATATTGATACTTGGAAAATACAGGTGGATTAGGATATAATTGATTCCGATCTACATTGATGTGTTCATGTGAAGGACCTATTAAGTATAAATTAAGAAAATGAAACAACCTTTAAAACAATCTATATTAGGTACGATCTCTAGTGGAGGGGCGACTTTGTTTTATTCTCATTACAAATCTTTTTACAACAAGTTAATATAATACCACGTTAATTATAGGATGAAAACTTTTGATGGATGGGACAATTTAGAGGCATTTCTTAAATATGTATTCTTAAAAGACCTTTTCATGGCAATTTTGGCAATGCCCAAAAATATTAGATACAGTAAGGAGAAATATTAGCGAATATTCTCCGAATATTCACCGTATATTTTGTAATTATAATAGATGTATAATTAAGGTAACTTAGGATTCTAATTGTATTAGGAATCAACCATTTAAGGTAACTTAGGATTCGTACTGTATTAGGAATCAACCTTTGTACAACGATATATATTGTGAATAATGAAAGGAATCCCAAGGGAAATTATTCTATCTTACATGGTATCAAGAGCCTAAACCTAAAACCCTACTCTTCTATTTTTTTTCGGCCGACACCCCACCCACCCTCCCTTCCTCTCGGCCGGCGGCTACCCAATTGCCACCATGTCTTCTCCCACCAATTCCGGTTCATCCACTGGCATATTTGACAACCCCTCTCAACGTTCAATATCTTCTTTTCATCCGGCATTCGCCGTTAACAATATCAAGAATTTTATCCCTATAATTCTTGACCAAGAAGACTGTCAATATTCCATGTGGATGGAACTATTCTACATTCATGCATGTGCATACAACGTGCTCGATCATATTGACAAATTTGTTCCTCGTCCCACCGATGTTACAGACTCAATCTAGCGTCGCCTTGACGCCATCGTCAAACAATGGATCTATGACACCATCTCCAAAGACTTGTTGTGCACTATCATGAAAACAAGTGCTACGACACGTGAGCTTTGGGTCCGGCTAGAAGAAAATGTTCAGGACAATAAAAATACTCGGCCGTGTATTTGGAAGAGCAATTCAACAATACCCGTCTCGAGAATTTTAACAACACGTCCGAATATTGTAAGCAACTAAAACTTATAACCGATCAACTATCCAACGTCGGGACTTCTATTTCAGAAACCAAGATGGTGCTTCAACTTGTTGCTGGTTTACCGAAAGGTGAATATGACACACTCGCAACAATGATTCAACAAGCCGACCCTCTCCCAAGTTTCAACAAGGCACGTTCACAACTATTGTTGGAAAAAACTCGACGTGCTAAACAAAAGGAGCATAATCAAAAGGCGTTAGCCGTTGACGGGATGGCAACACCGGCGGCCAACACCAACACCCCACTACCGCAAGACCACCAACAGTAGTAGTCCCGCGACGGAGGCCGCGGCGGTAGAGGCCGCGGCAATAATAACAAAGGCAAAGGCCGCGGCAAGGGCCAACACAACCAGTGGGGCCGGACGGCGGCCGGCCCAATTCTGCACGCACATTCCGGTGGGGTGGACAACGACCCGACGATGGCCCAACCAAAGAATCGGGCCTCGCCTCGCAAGCCCATACCCGACCGCAGGGCTCCGGTTCCGGCGGCCTTGGTCGATCGGCCTATTGGGCCCCGCCCGGCCACCGGCGAGCCCACCGCGCAAGCGGCGGCGATGCCCACTGATGGCGGTCCAAAGAAGAATAGCAGCCGACCCAACAGCATGGCACCCACGACTTGGGCCAGGCCTACATCACCGTCAACCTTCAACAGCCCGATGAAAATTGGTACATGGACACCGGAGCCACATCTCACCTCACCCGGTCATCAGGTAACTTATCTCAACTACGTCGGCTAAAGTGTTCTCAATTTATTACTGTCGGCAATGGTCATCGTTGTTGCGCCCGTTTTTGACCCGCGGGTCGATGCGGAGCACATGTATAGGTGATTCCTGGATTGGATTAAGGAGTCGCCACCTAATTATTTTTACGGTGAATTAGGACACCTAAATGTTAACTATAAATGCTGCAAATTAACTCCAATTTTATGGTCTGCGAAACTAATGAGATTTTAGGTAAGGGTTCTTTATTATCCTAAAGGGAAGGGGTTAGGGTTTGTTAGGGCCGATTAGGGTTGGGCTTTGGTGGGTTTGGGTTGTCCGATTGGGCTGCGGAAATGGGGGTTCGTTTGGGCTGTGATTTTGTGGTGGGTTGATATTGTTTTGGGTGAGGGGAATAAAATGGGGGAGTTGGTTAAAAATATAAAAGGATTTATTATGAGAAATGCTTTGAAGAGATGTAAATTATTTAAAATAAGGTATAACGATGTGATAATAATAAAACATATTATTTGCGAAATGTTTAAAATGCTCAAAAAGGAAAATGCGATGTCGTTTTGCGAAAAATAAAATAGCATAGAATAATAGGGTGAAATTATGATCATGATTTAAAAAGGCAAATGGTTGTAGAAAAAATATGAATAATAATAATAGTAATAATATAATAATATTGAGAATAATAATATATGTGTATATATATGCCTATATGTATATATATAAAAAATATTTTTTGAGGTGTCAAAAAATATCCAAAATTGCAAATAAATAAAAAAGGATGGGACAAAATTGGGTGTCAACAGATGTCCCTCTTTGGCTGGAAACGATGAAGGAATTTTCGGACAAAGAAGTTGACTGAGTAGCCAATTTTGTCCTGATCAACGGGACTTGAAGGAAGATTAGGTACACATGGGAAGAAATAGAATCCCGAGGGGAGAGAAGTTGCAAAATATGATGCACATTCGAGAAATATTGCCCCAGTGTCGGGTTATGATGACACTGGTTGAAGGTGTGGCAACATATTGGAAAAGAGCGGAACAACGTTCGAAGTAGGCCGCTGACCAAAGTTGCCTCGGTTCGTCGTAAGAGATAGTTCCACGTTGTGCTGAAAGCTACCGCCGATTCAAAGTCCTGCGGACTAGAGCTAAGACAAAAGTTAGTGCATAACTGTTGCATACAATGGGTATGTGAGAATACTAAAATGATGTCGTTGCTTAAACGTTGTGCAGATGACGCCGTTGATGGGCGCCTGTTTAAAATAAAATACACGCATTAGAAGGTGGGCGCCTGACTTAAAATAAAATACATGTATTAGAAGGTGGGCGCCTGATTTAAAATAGAATACCCGCATTAGAAGGTGGGCGCCAGATTTAAAATAGAATACCCGCATTCGGAGGTGGGCGCCTGACTTAAAATAAAATACCCGCATTAGAAGGTGGGCGCCTGACTTAAAATAAAATACCCGCATTAAAAGGTGGGCGCTTGATTTAAAACAAAATACCCGCATTAGAAGGTGGACGCATGATTTAAAATAAAATACCCGCATTAGAAGGTGGGCGCCTGACTTAAAATAAAATACCCGCATTAGGAGGTGGGCGCCTGACTTAAAATAAAATACCCGCATTAGGAGGTGGGCGCCTGATTTAAAATAAAATACCCGCATTATGAGGTGGGCGCCTGATTTAAAATAAAATACCTGCATTAGATGGTGGGCGCCTGATTTAAAATAAAATACCCGCATTAGGAGGTGGGCGCCTGACTTAAAATAAAATACCCGCATTAGAAGGTGGGCGCCTGACTTAAAATAAAATACCCGCATTAGGAGGTGGGCGCCTGACTTAAAATAAGATACCCGCATTAGGAGGTGGGCGCCTGACTTAAAACAAAATACCCGCATTAGGAGGTGGGCACCTGACTTAAAATAAAATACCCGCATTAGGAGGTGGGCGCCTGATTTAAAATAAAATACTCGCATTAGAAGGTGGGTGCCTGACTTAAAATAAAGGTGGGCGCCTGATTTAAAATAAAATACTCGCATTAGGAGGTGGGCGCCTGATTTAAAATAAAATACCCGCATTAGGAGGTGGGCGCCTGATTTAAAATAAAATACCCGCATTAGATGGTGGGCGCCTGATTTAAAATAAAATACCCGCATTAGGAGGTGGGCGCCTGACTTAAAATAAAATACCCGCATTAGAAGGTGGGCGCCTGATTTAAAATAAAATACCCGCATTAGAAGGTGGGCGCCTGATTTATGTCGTTGTATTGACGTAATGCAGAGTGTGACCCTATGGTCGAACTGCTATGCCATGATAGTTAATGTGTGGACATAAGCGATGCAAAAGTTGAGTAGATGAGACTGCGACCATGTAAGTCGAAATACCGTTCTTTGCATGGACACAACGCGGTTGGGAACCTGTAGGTCAGCATGACGTCTTTGTACAGTCTCCAAACAGGAAAGTGATCCTTGTGGTGAGTTGCGATACGGAGGTCCCTTGCGAATTTGCACATAAATGTTGCAGATTCCCGACTTCTTTCAACTTAAAGAACCTGTACTCAAATAAATTTATGAGTTTGGGGAGAGGGAGTCGATTCGCGTTGACTTTGTAGCTTTGGCCTTGATACTTGCATGTCCTGCTGATTCGGACCTGTAGCCCTCTCTGGTTCCCAGTCTTGGCTAGCAGTTAATGAAAACATTTGAAAACAATTTGTTTATAAAAAAGTATGCCTATCTGTCGAATTCTAATGAAAATGTTTGTTGAAAATAATTTGCTTATAAGAATTAATGTCGAACTCTCGAATAGTGACATGCAGTGAAACAGAGCAAACGTCTTGTCCAAAGTCCTTCTGATGACTAGAGATTTGGTTGGTCAACACTTTCCATATCTATTGGCGTCTTCTCACAGTGATCCCTTAAAATTTTGCCCCAGCTTCTGATATGTGAGGATGCCGACTTTCAACTGGACCAAGCCAAGTCTTGTGTGGGTTGCCTGCTTGTTCTATTAAGGCGACCGGACGGATGCGCTTTGTTATATGCAATATAAAAATGGGGGGATTCTAATGGTGTGACCGAAGCCAGTATAGGCCGCCTACGTATCCCAACAAGGGAATCAGGTCATAACGTAGTTCGTTACAAGCAAAAGGGAATTGTAAGGATTTTCTAAAGATGGGACCGAAGCCGATGTGGCCGCCTGCGTATCCCGCTGAGGGAATCAGGTCATAACGTAGTTCATATAAACAAAGGAAATTGTAAGGTTTTCTAAAAAATGGGACCGAAGCCGATGTGGCCGCCTACGTATCCCTCCGAGAGAATCAGGTCATAACGTAGTTCATGTTACAAGCAAAGAGGGATTGTATGGATTTTCTAAAAATGGGACCGAAGCCGATGTGGCCGTCTACGTATCCCGCCGAGGGAATCAGGTCATAACGTAGTTCATATAAACAAAATGGGATTTTTCGGGAAATTTCTGTCTTAAATAGACGAAACCCTATGTGGGTTCTATGTGTATCCCGCCGAGGGAGCGCAACTTTTACAACATCGAAAAAGTATTACATAGAGAATAACAATTCCTAAATATAGTATCTCTTCACTGCATCTGCATTGATAGTTTTTGACCATTCTATTCTGATAAAGTTGCCTCGGACAAACTGCGTCCATCTGCTCTTCATCAATCAGTCTCTTCGTACATGATTCTGTATCCACTTGGCTTCGAAAGATATAGTGTTGCCCAGTAGAAAATCTGATTGTAGTGCGATAGCCAAAAGTGCAAAGGGAAAATGCTCATGCCAATGCTTGTAATTATCAATCATCTTGATGTTTCATCCAAAACTGGCTTTGGCTTATTCTAAAAAAAATGCCCCAATTCTTCCGGTTGTGAGTCTTCCTCATATTCTTCGAAGTCTTGCTTGCTTGTTTCAAATGTGTCACACATTATCGACAAATTTATTAGTTTGCTTGATGAGAGAGAAAATAAAATTATTAAACAACGGATTTTAAAATAGCAAAAGCAATGCGGATTCGTCATTTTGAGCTTTCGAAAGGTGGAGGCAAAATACATTTAAAATGCAAAAAAAATGATTCAGGCCTCAATTTAAATCGTATTGTTTCATTAAGTTAGCGCTAATACAATTTGGGTAGGCATGATTGGAAAATAAAAGATGGGGTGCTCCGCCAGTTTTAGTCAACACGAATCAACTTTTGGGGAAATAAATAAGGCAAAATGAACCTCCTGAAAAATGAAGAAAACCAAATTAGTATAAGGTGAGTAATTATTGATTCAAATAATATGCACAGAGTGGAAAGCGGTAGAAAATAGCAAGCAAATTGTATGAAAATTATATGTGCGTCCTAATATACATGGGGCCTCTCTTATGCCAGAGGTGGGCTTAAACGCCAAATACGCAAGATTATGATAGATTGATCCAAGCAACTAAATTGAAATGCTTTTGTTGGAAATGAAGACAAAATGAACGTGCATTTTCCAATTTCGGCATGTCATGATTAGGCTTGGATTCGTCTATCATTATCACGCTACATATAATATGCTGAATGGTCGTAGGGTCGCAAGACCCGTCGACAATTTGGTGGATTTCTTAATTGTGGAATCGATGCCTAGGATCGACCCACCTATGGTGTATGCATGCATGACTTAAAATAAAGGGTGGTATAGCTCTATCTTAAATTTTCTAGGATTTGGCTGACTAGACTCAAGGTTCCCGAGCGGACTACTCGAGTGAGAAGGCTACGCGGCCACCGGATGTTCCGGACACTCCGCGCATATGCCAACTCTCCTAAAATTTGAAAATTTGAAAGAAAGTTTGCGGGTGCGCAAAACACACCTCGTGTGTGAGGTGTGTAATGTGTGATAGTGTCAATTTTCCAGAGTGGAAGAAATATGAGCGAAATGCCAATTTAAGGAAAGCGGTAAGGGAAATAGCAATTAAAGCAGTTATGCAAAATTTCACAAATGAAACATATCAAAGCATTAAATCAAATAATGAGCAAAAAGTAAAGCGCAATAATAATTAACTTGATTTTGCAATGGTTAAGAACCTGAATTCCTCAGTGGAGTCGCTATGCTGTCGCGCCCATTTTTGACCCGCGGGTCGATGCGGAGCACAACGTATAGGTGATTCCTGGATTGGATTAAGGAGTCGCTACCTAATTATTTTTACGGTGAATTAGGACACCTAAATGTTAACTATAAATGCTGCAAATTAACTCCAATTTTATGGTCTGCAAAACTAATGAGATTTTAGGTAAGAGTTCTTTATTATCCTAAAGGGAAGGGGTTAGGGTTTGTTAGGGCCGATTAGGGTTGGGCTTTGGTGGGTTTGGGTTGTCCGATTGGGCTGCGGAAATGGGGGTTCGTTTGGGCTGTGATTTTGTGGTGGGTTGATATTGTTTTGGGTGAGGGGAATAAAATGGGGGAGTTGGTTAAAAATATAAAAGGATTTATTATGAGAAATGCTTTGAAGAGATGTAAATTATTTAAAATAAGGTATAACGATGTGATAATAATAAAATATAATATTTGCGAAATGTTTAAAATGCTCAAAACGGAAAATGCGATGTCGTTTTGCGAAAAATAGAATAGCATAGAATAATAGGGTGAAATTATGATCATGATTTAAAAAGGCAAATGGTTGTAGAAAAAATACGAATAATAATAATAGTAATAATATAATAATATTGAGAATAATAATATATGTGTATATATATGCCTATATGTATATATATAAAAAATATTTTTTGAGGTGTCAAAAAATATCCAAAATTGCAAATAAATAAAAAAGGATGGGACAAAATTGGGTGTCAACAATCACATTCCAATTGAAGATTACGGTAACACATACACCAAACATCCACACCCGTCTTTCTCCCTAAATCACGTCCTATACACCGCTAACATCATTAAAAACTTAATCTCCGTTAGAAAATTCACTAGCAATAATTCTGTGTCTGTCGAATTTGACCCTTTTGGTTTTTCTGTGAAGGAACTCAATACGGGAAAAATTCTTACACGCTGCAATAGTGTGGGAAATCTCTACCCATTCACTCAATCTTCCGCTGTCAGACCGCAAGCACCTATATCCCTTGCAGCGATCTCTCCCTCAACTTGGCACAACAGACTCGAACACTCCGGAGACCCAGTTTTTACGTTTCTTAGGAATTCTAAGCATATTAAATGTTATAATGGGAAAATTTCCCACCACTGTTTTTCTTGCCCACTTGGCAAGCATACTCGTCTTCCATTTATGTCATCAAACAATGTTACTTTTTCTCCTTTTGATATTGTTATGCTGATCTGTGGACATCTCCGATTGTTAGCTCTTTGGGTCACAAATTTTATCTAGTATTCTTAGATGATTTTTCACATTTTGTCTGGATTTACCCACTGAAATTCAAATCTGAAGTTTTTGCCAAATTCCTTGAGTTTCAAAAATTCATTAAAACACAGTTTGAAAAATCTATCAAATCATTCTAATGTGATAATGGACGTGAATTTAATAACTCGGCATTTCACAATTTCTATTCTAAACAAGGCATGGTTTTCCATTTTTCTTGTCCCTATACTTCCTCCCAAAATGGAAAGGCTGAACGAATTATACGTACCATCAATAACATGGTTCACACTCTTCTGTTTCATGCATGTCTACCACCGCCTTTTTGGGTCTATGCTGTTAAAATGGTAGAATCCCTCCTTAATATTTTACCAACTAGCACTCTCCAAAACAAGACCCCTACTTAAATCTTATACCGTAGGCTACCATCATATGATCACCTACATATTTTTGGATGTTTATGCTACCCCAACATAGCCTCCACTACACCTCACAAACTTGCCCCCCGCACTCTGCCGTGTGTCTTCCTTAGTCTATCTCCTAATCATCGGGGCTACATGTGCTATGACATTGCCACTCGCAAAATCATCGTCTCCCGTCACATCACCTTTGACGAGACAACCTTTCATTTTTCAAATCTCCAGAAATTTTAGACCGCCGACTACATCTTTCTCGATGAACCGAGTCTGTCCCCGATCATCCAAAATCTATACCAATAGCAGCCCACTATTCCAACAGTCTCATCCCCGCCACTGTCCGACACCACCCCAACAACTCCCTACTCTCGGTCACATACCCAAACACCACCCCTGTTGCATCCAGTCGAGTCTCCTGCACCACCCCTACTGCATCCAGTCGAGTCTCCTACAACACCAGCAACACTGCTGCCCCTCGGTCCAGCAATAAGTCCCGTAGCCCTGCTGCCTGCCTCCCAGTCCCGACCTCCCACTGCTGCCCTCTCACCGCATGGAAACTCGTGCACAACACGGAATCTTCAAACCCAAGGTCACTTCAATCTCTCCACACATACCTTATCAACAGTTTCAAATAATCCAAAACTAGCTAAACTGGACTCTAATTGGAATGCGGCCATGTGCGAGGAGTTTAACGCTTTAACCAAGCAGAACACTTGAGATTTGGTACCTAGACCTGATGGTGTGAATGTTATCCGATGTATGTGGCTATTTCGTCACAAGTTCAGAGACAGTGGTGACTTAGAAAGGTATAAGGCAAGACTAGTTGTCAATGACACTAATCAGCAAGAGGGTATTGATTGTGGGGAGACATTCAGTCCGGTTGTTAAACCAGCCACTATTCGGATTGTTCTCAGTATTGCTATGGGCATGCATTGGCTGATTCATCAGCTAGATGTCAAGAATCCATTTCTTCATGGGTATTTGAAAGAAACAGTATACATGCATCTGCCCCCTGGTTTTGTTCATCCGGCAGTTCCACAGTTTGTATGTCGTCTGAGGAAATTATTGTATGGATTGAAACAGGCACCCCGCGCTTGGTATGATCGTTTTGCCAGGTATCTTCTGCAGATTGGTTTTATATGTAGCAGGTGTGATAACTCTTTCTTCACTTTTCACCGAGGTAGCAACACTGCATATTCGCTATTATATGTTGATGACATTGTTCTTACTGCCTCATCTGACGGTTTGAAGAGTGAAATCATTGCTCTACTCAAAACTGAATTCGCTATGACTGACTTGGGCAAACTGAGTTATTTTTTGGGTATATCGATGACCAGATCTGCAGCCACTATGTTCCTCTGTCAGCGTAAGTATGCAGAAGAGATAGTGTACAGGGCCAAGATGGCAAATTGTAAAATTATGCCAACTCCGGTGGACTCAAAATCCAAACTTAGTGCCAATGACGGTGCGCCAGTTTCTGATCCCACTCTATATCGGAGTCTTGCAGGTGCTCTTCGGTATTTTACATTCACTAGGCATGATATTGCATATGTCGTTCAGCAGATGTGTCTGTTTATGCATGACCCCCGAGAGTCCCATTTTGCCGCCCTCAAACGTATTATCAGATACGTTAAGGGCACACTAGACTTTGGACTACATCTATACCCCTCTGCCCCAACTAAGTTGCTAGCCTACACGGATGCAGATTGGGCAGGATGCCCCGACACACGTCGCTCCACCTCAGTGTACTGTGTGTTTCTTGGGGATAATCTTATCTCATGGTCCGCCAAGCGGCAGGCCACACTATCCCGTTCGAGTGCTGAAGCAGAATATCGCGGAGTTGCTAATGTCGTTACTGAGATCTGTTGGCTCCGAAATCTACTTTTGGAGCTCCAGTGTCCATTATGCAAGGCGTCTATAGTCTATTGTGACAACATATCTATCATCTATATGTCTCATAATTCGGTCCAACATCAGCGGACTAAGCATATTGAGATGGATATCCACTTTGTGCGAGAGAAGGTTGCCCGTGGTCAGGTCAAAATTTTACACGTGCCTTCCTCTTATCAGTATGCAGACATTTTCACAAAGGGACTACCGCGACAGCTCTTCACCGACTTCCGATCCAGACTTAGCGGCCCTCCTCCCGCTCCGTCTGAGGGGGAGTATTAGCGAATATTCTCTTAATATTCACCGTATATTTTGTAATTATGATAGATGTATATTTAAGGTAACTTAGGATTCTAATTCTATTAGGAATCAACCATTTAAGGTAACTTAGGATTCGTACTGTATTAGGAATCAACCTTTGTACAACTATATATATTGTGAATAATGTAAGGAATTCGTAAGGGAAATTATTCTATCTTACAAGAAACAATGATTAATGGTGGAAATAAAGAACAAGTAAAGAAAAAATCAAGAAGTAAAGCGACTACCTTTCTGAAGGTGCCAACTTAAAATATTCACACGAAGATTTGATTGATCATACTCTTTCTACAAATATAAAAAGAAATCCTATCAATTCAAGTGTGCTTATTTATTGATTTCGATTTTGTGCGCCCTTTTATTGATCAAGTATGCCGAGTTTAAGTTTTTTAAACGGACAATATAGATAATTTTGATATTCTTACTTTAAGTTGATCTATAATAATTATAGTAACTTTTCGTATCAAATCTGATGTGATAATTTAAAATAAATCTAATAATCTAATAATCTGATAAAATTAAATAGCAATATAAAAATTCTTTACACAATAAGTGTATGTAACTTAAACTGTACGGTTAAAATTCGATTATTTTTTTTAAATCAAAGAAAAGATGCAAATCCATATATTGAGCATACTAAAACCTCTATTTCTATCAACATGTCCACCAACAAAGCATTCAATTAAATCTCTATCCCTATAAGAAGAATCTTCCATAAAAGGAAAGACATGACCTTTCTGCCTCCATGTTGCCACACCAACCGAGTTGATAATGCCCAATTCTAGTCCTAAAAGGATAATCGGTCGTTGCAAATATAATTCGGTGTAAAAATTCGGAATTAAATTTCAAAGAAGAACTAACGTTAGCTATAAATGTTCAATATTACTAAAAAAAATAAGTTCGAACAATATTCTAAATTATAAAGATTGAGAATTTTATTTTAAACTACTTCACTAATAAATAGTAAAATAATAATATTATCAACTAAAGAGGATGAAGTAGGAAACAATATTAAGGAGGTATAGGGTTATGATTTCCTCAATTATCGGAATTCTTCTCGCTATGTTATCCATAATCTCGCCGATTTATTCTCTACGGATCGTGAGCAGTGAACTTACTGCAATTATCTCTCGACCAATTGTAGTAATTTTCTAGAGTTATTCTCTCGAACTGACCCTAGTTAGCAATTTGTCACCGCTTACTATGACCACTCAAAGCTTCATTATCTCTAAACCCGCTTTTAAACCCACAATATTGATCTCTCATATACCTAGGGAGTGACGTTGTTCAACAACTACCTAAATATGAATTATATCTCGAGCAACACATAATAAATAGGCACAACTAATAGATGGACATTCAATCAACTGAAATAAGCACGTAGTTGAACAAATAGAAAAATCCAGTGGCTCAATTATATAAAAACGTAACAAGATTTCATCCTATAAAAGGTTCCATCAAAATCCTAGATAGAGAATTAGCTACTCGTAAAAGTATATGAAAACACAAACTAAAATTCATAACCAACAATAGAAAATAGGAAGAAGGAAGAACTCGTTGCCGAATCTTTCCCCTTGCTCTCCTTAGGTCGAATTCCCCCAAAATAATGTGTCTTAGGGGTTTATTAATGACCTAGAATGTGTAGGGAATCAAATAAACTAATTACAGCTTGTTTGGAAAACTTTTCTTGGCTCGTCTGAACTCTCGCTTCGCGAGGATCACAGGCGAGCCAAGCCAGCTATAAATTTTCTCTTGTTTCTTGGCTCGTCTATGGGCTCGCCTGGCGAGGATGTTGACGAGCCCTCTCAGGCATGTTTTTGGTCTGGCTCATCAACTTTCTTGCCTTTTCCTTCGCTTCGATGTTTTGTGCAAGGGATTAAACTTCTTGGCTCGTCAAGCTGCTCACAAGGTGCGAGCTCGATCATTCTCCGATCTTTATTTTCTTATCTAAACTTGCATCAAATAACTTTTCCAATTTCTTTCGTCCAAAGATCTTCCTACACATACAAAACACGTAATAAGCTTAAAGCAATATAATTTGTACTCAAACGACGATAAAAATACTAAGAAGTGAGGCAAAATATTGACTAAATATATGCATTTTTGATTGAACATCAGGAGTATATATACAATCATTTTCTTTTTCCACCATAATTAACTACTCGTAATTGACATATTCTTAACAAGGGCGGAGCCACCTTAGGCGAAGAACGAAGGTGGTCAGATGCACACAATTCGTCCGAAAATTACACAGTGTACATAGATTAAATGTTAACTATTATGAGTATATATTAATTTTACAACCGTTAATACAAGTGATAAAATTTTTTACACCCTTCGCTTAATTCATGACTCCGCCATTCATTCTCAAGCTAATAATTGTTTTGGAGTATCTGTTCCCTAATCTTCTATAGAATCAGTACTTAAAATCCACTGATTCAGTGCACTACATAAAGGAAAAAGAAAAAAATAAAAGAAAAAAATGTGGTGATATTCTCTAGGGTTGTTCCCTATGTGACAAGTAAATCACCTTTTTTAATTCCCCCAAGGGCAGAGGAAAGCTACCAATCAGAAAAAAAGAAACTGACAGAACATGTTCTTTGCTCCCCATTATTTTGTCTCCTTCACTAACTAGCTAGCTAGGGTAATTTTCTCTCACCTACTTATTTAATTACTTCCATGCCCGATATTTATATTAGTTTGTGGATAAACTATAGTATATAAGAGGATTTTTATTCTCTATATTGTCTTTAGGTAATTTTCATTCCAATCATGTTATAGGTGTTTTCAATGGTCTAATCAAACACAAGGAGAAGATTTAAAAAGTACAACAGTTACAAAGTGATGGAACCCGGTAATCAAATAAAGAAAAAAAGATTAAAAACATCAAATTGTTACTAGTGTTGGAAACTTGGAACTCGATATGTACTCCGATTTTCATTTTATTAATTGAGCACAAATTATAAGAAATAAAAAAAATTAAACCTTGTAATTTTAAACCTGTACGTGTGACTGTAAAAGCATATCAACAACAATAATAACATACTCAGTGAGTTGTACGTAGTTCTTATCCTTCTTTGTTAAATTATTTTAAATAACATAAAAATAATAATATTCTTTTTAAATAAATTTTAAAAATATATCCTATATAATATAACAGACGAAGTAATAGTTAATCAAGTCCGGAGAGTATATGTTACCTTATCATGTTAATTATTAAAAATGAAGCAAAATATAAAAGGTGCATCATGCTTGCACAAGTAGTAGATCACTTCTACCATCATCTGATATGTTGAAATTTCTTAGTGAAAAAGAAAGAAAAAGATATGTTGAAATTTCCAGTCACGTGAAATATATAAATTAAAGTGGAAACACTATTAATCCTTTTTGTAATGACATAAAGGGTAATAAGATTTTTTTTTTGTCTAAAGTACCCTAGAGCTAGATGCATCAAATTTCTAACACGACAATGGGTTTAAGGTACATTTCAAGAATCGATTTAAATTATATAAGTTATCAGCTTAAAAAATATCTTACACTATTAGATTACCTAAATGATATCTATAAGCTTCTTTAAAATGTGAAATATATAATTATAATACTAAAAATAAGACATGTCACATGTTACAATAGGTAAAGTTGGCTCTATGATATACATTTTTCTTACCCCAAATGCGTCAAATTATGTCTTGGGCCTAACTCACACCCCAAAAGTTAGCTCAAATGGAGGAGGATAAGGAATCTAGATCCGAACATTCTTTATTCGGGGTTTTGTTGTCTGATCTGGAGAGTGCACAATCACTGACCCAAGGCATTTTCACCCTTTTCAATTGGTCCAGGGAAATTCCACCCCCTCCTCCGGAGGCCCACATCGGATGGGCGTGAATCTGATGCATGTCAAATTAGAATTTGAGCCTAACTCACACCCCAAAAACTAACTCAAAAAGAGCAGGATTGTCTAAACATGATAAGGAATTCAGGGATCTCATCCCGTACCGATGTGATATATATGTCTCTACAAATGTGTATTTAACTTAAAGTTTGGTAGGACCTAACCAGCTATCCGATAGTTTTCCACCCGCCATTGCAATTGCATTGTTTGGTAAAAGAAAGATATCGAAATGTGAAAATTAATAAAAATGGTTGTTAATTAGTTCATCAGTTTGTGAGCAACCATTGTTGAGTTAGTTTTGTAAGATACTACAATAATGTTTGCCTAAACCAATGCTCGTCCGATCACATGTAGAGGTGGATTCAAAATTAAATTTTATGAGTTTAACTTTTAAATTTTCTCATAAAACCCATTGTACTTTTAAGATTATCAATTCACATATAATATTAGTTGAGTTTAATTTTATTAGATATTTATATATATAGAATTAAAGTTGCCTCCGTCTCATCAAACCTATGATCAAAAGTTTCTATCACCACCCTCTCTCTATGAGTCAATGACCTAATTTTTTTTCTTGATAATTTTAACCCAAACAACGAAAAAGAAAATAAAGAATATTGTATCTTAGACTGGTAAAGAAACTAAACAACATTTATAGTCGTACGTGACATGAACTTTGTTAGGTGTGAGAGCTCCTGATGAAACACATACACATCATGGAGGTTGCTAAAATGGTGCAAAAATGAAAGGGAATGCAAAATATATTTGGGTTTTAAAAGAGTTCCTAATCAGAGATGGGTGCAGTCTGTTAATGTTATTGCGTTTAATTAAACAATATAGTCCCTCCGTATATGACGGTCGATCAGTTTTGAGAGTCAAACAATTCTTTTTTTGATTCAATTTCAAACATAGATTCTTGAGTATTTTATAATAAAATTTTCATATTTAAAAACTACATAAAAAATACTATAAGTCTGAATAATTAATAATTCACAATAAATGAAAAGAGTTGGAGAAAATCATAATAAAAAAAACTGTTTGACTCCTCAAACTGATCAACTCTCGTATAAATTGAGACGGGGGAGTAACATAGTATAAAATAATAGTAATATATTGACAAAATTAATTAAGAAGCTCATAAGTATAAATTCGATGATTGAAATTCAAAGATTAAATTCATCGATTTTAAATTTTGAATCTTTCTAATATAGTAATGGGTAATGAATATATTCTCGGTTAGCAGCTCTTTTTCTTTGTTTTATTTTTTGGAATGAGCAACTTGGTGAAAATATTGCTGCATAACTCGCATTAAACGGAATTCATTTTGTGCACGGAAACACACCTTTCACAATTTTGTCTCTTTGCATCTAATTCCTCACATTAAAGTAATGTTTATGGCTTCTATGAAATGATTTGATATTCTGCAAAATTGACGGAGTACCTTTTAGTGGTTGGATATCTTCTAATATGCCAAAAATAGAAATGATATTTCTAAGTAAAGACACTATCTTTCCTTTAATAGAAAATCAAACAACAACAATAATATTTTCGATGTGATTTCACTAGTAGAGTCTCGAGAGAATGAGGTGTATGCAAACCTTACTCTATCTTGTGTGAGTTAGAAAAGTTATTTCCGATAGAAAAAATTTAATGCTAAAAATCAGAAGCTAAATTAACATTTGACGCTATGCCGTTGTTAGAGAGGTAAGCGACTAACATATGCAAACTGAGAAAATAAATAACTAAAAAAGTTAGTGGATTGACGAGAATAGTTGTTTCACACAAATAACTTAATTTTGTCAATACTTATAAAGTAGTCTACTATAAGTATTATAATGTTTGATAAAAATATTATAAAACATAAAATTTTCAACTTATTTTAACTGTTCATGTGTCTCATTTGTGTGAATACTTTCTCCCTAGGCGACGTGATTAGAGTAGTTTTAACGCAATTACATGGGATACTAGGTTCTTCCCAAGGTCTAAATATGTGACTGAATTCATTTTTTTTATGAAGAAATTTATATATTAGTCCTTTAACTTTTTTTAAAATATAATGTTTTTTACAAGATTTTGAAGTTTCATTTAGGTGACAACACATCTCACCTATGTGACGACAGTTGGAAGTACGAAGTTGACCACAATTTTACTTAGTGAGGACCATGCTATAGTTATAACTTATATACAACTTACAAGTACTGTTTTTCCACTTTGCTAATCTCGAGGTCTTGTATTGCACTTTCTTTCACTCTCCTTTCAAGCACGTTTGTCTCACCCTTTTACCTACTTTTATTTACAGTCGTTTTTAGGAATTTTTACCCGGTTTACATTTCGATTAATTTAGAATCACATCGTATAAGTACGTTAAAGGAGATGTATAGAACAAAATTTGTATAAGATAACTGTACGAATTATGATATAACACGTGGAGCATGAGGCTGAGTCAAACCCCAAACATCCAAACCCTTAAAGTGCAAGCATACTGACAGAGTCACTTCAGAAGAAGGTCAATATGATGATGTTCCCACATATGAAACACCCGAAGAAGCCATACAAAATATTCGGGGCGCAGAAAGCTGCAATGAACGAATAGTTGGAGCATTTGAAATGGTTTCAAGAGGAGTTCATATCCAAAAATATGGGCAGTACTCCAACAGGAGGATCGGTCCCCCCCCCCCCCCCACCAAATACACATGGAGAAACCGATCATGGACAGGGCAGAACCGATGATGATCAAGGCAGATCTGCAAATGATGGCTCAGAGAGAGAAATCCCTGAAAACTCATTCTAGGAAAAGGTTTTGAAATTCATGAAGGACATGACTAGCAAAGTCGATACTAATGCAGAGAAGGCATAAAAAATTGCCCAGGAGTTCCGGCTCCATTTCAATCAGATACCCGAGGCTCCTCCCGTGGTTGACGGTTCGGATGCAAAGAAGTATATTCAATTGACGTATAAGCCAGATGTTGTGTCAGAATTGATCCCAAAAAGATTTTAAATGCATTTTGTGGCCAAGTATGACGGAACTACTAATTCACATGAGCATATCATAGACTATGCTATGTCCATGAAAGGAAATGATCTAAGAGAATACGAAATAAAATCTGTTCTGATCAAGAAGTTTGCTGAAACACTCGCTAAGGGAGCTCTGACATGGTATTCACAACTCCATGAGCATTATATAGGGTTTTTCTCCCAACTCGCCGACATGTTCTTGAAGGCTCATACGGGGGCTCGGAAGGTGAAGACACGCAAGGCAGATATCTTGCGCATTGCACAAGATGAGACAAATCTCCTTAGATACTTTGTTACCCGGTTCCAGAAGAAACGGATGGTACTACCCGCAGTCCCGAATGAATGAGTTGTAGAGGCCTTCACTAAGGGTTTGAATCCTTCAAGTTCAAATGCTTCACGAAAGCTCAAAGAACATTTTTTAGAATTCTAGGCTACGACTTGGGAAGACGTGCGCAACTGGTAGGAGTCCAAGATCCGGATTGAGGATGATATGCTCGAAACTAAAAGCCGAAAGTATCTTCACAAAGTCAGAGAAAGGGAATTTCTCGAAAAATCGTTATCAACCTTATCCTCCCACCGAAAAGTAAGGAGGGGGATAAAATTCCCGCTCCTTTGATAAATCAAATAACAAAGGAGACTTCGGGCGAAATAATCAAGGATTGGTGAATTCCGAGAAATGTAATTCATCTAAGGGTGCCGGATATCTGAAATTATCCGAATATAATTTCAATATCGATGAAGAACAGATGGTGGCGGTGTTAAGAATTCATCTGGCATCTTGACTACCAAAACCACTGCAGTCTGATTCGAGTAAAAGAGATCAATCCATCTAGTGCGATTTCCTTGACATTCACAGGCATAAAACTGCAGATTGCAAACATCTACGAGAAGATGTGACAGGAATGCTAAGTAGGGGCCATCAACGAAAATATTTGAGCGAGAGAGTTCAGAACAGTTATGAGCGGGGACCACCCACAAAATGTAAACTTCGTCCGGCTGCTCCACCCCATGTTATAAATATGATATATGTTGGGTCAATGATTGCCACCACACCTTTTACGATGGCTAAAAAGATGAAAATTTCTGTGAATTGGGAAAAGAGGTTCCGAGAGATACTTGACGAATATACTATCACGTTCACTAACGCAGATGCAGCCGGTGTAACCTTTGGCCACAATGATGCACTGGTGATCGCGATGCCTATCGACTGTTTCTAGGTGAAAAAAGTCCTAATTGATCCTGAAAGCTCAGCTAATATAATCAGGCTGAAGGTTGTAGAAGAAATGAATATGGCAGACAAGATAGTTCCGGCTGCCAAAACCCTTTCAGGATTCAACATGTCAAGTGAGACCACAAATGGTGAAGTGGACCTACCAGTTGACGCAATGTGGGTTATTAAAATTACAAAGTTCTACGTCCTCGATGGGGACATGAGGTACAATGAAATATTTGGAAGACCGTGGATACATGACATGAAGGCGGTCCTATCAACATTGCAATAGTTGGTGAAATTTCCTATATCGGAAGGGATTCAATAAATTCAAGGTGAACAACCTGCTGCTAGAGAAATGTACGCCATAGAAGAACCAAATATGGAAGTAGACCCCAAATAGCAATTATAGGAAGCAGAGCCGGTACCGGAAAAGGATCGCCAGGTACTGCTAATAGAAACAATGTCAGCCTATCCGGAAGAGGAGTTTTCAGATCGGTATCAAGTACCCATATAGTTTCAGGTGTCGGATGAATTAGATGCCATCAAGTCCATTTTAAGGGAAATGGAGCAAATCGCACTATATTCAGAAACTCCTAATATGAAGGTATACCTGGGCACCAGATTGACCCCGGAGCTTAGAGATTTAATTCTTAAGTATTTTATATCTAACATTGATTGATTTGCATGGTCTCATGAAGATATGATAGACATTCTTCCAAAAGGCACAACTCATAAGTTGAGTCTGGATATCAGTTTCCCTCCAGCAAGAACGAAAAAATGGCCGATTGTTGAACTTCGTAATAGGAAACCTTTGAGGTGCTAAGGAAGTACACTATGATGCTGAATCTCGAGAAGTGTGCCTTCGGGGTTAGTTCCGGTAAATTCTTGGGTTTTTCTATTTTCCAGAAGGGCATCAAGATAAATTCTGATAAAACAAAGTCTATTGAAGATATATCGAACGTACTGGAGGATGTCAAAGCAGTACAATGGTTGACCGGTCATGTGGCCGACTTAAGCAGATTTATATCCCGGACGTCGGAAAAATGCCATATGTTCTTTTCGTTTATAAAGAAGAATAACGACTTTGTATGGACACCTGAATGCTAGAAGGCCTTAAGGTATCTGAAGATTTACCTGTCTGGTCATCCGCTCATGTCAAAGCCAAAGGACGGAGAACAACTACTTATATACTTAGCAGTCTCTGAGGTAGCGGTAAGTGCAATGCTGGTACGGGAGGAAAAAATACACAATTTCCTATTTATTATGTAATTAGGGTAATATCAGGGGCTGAGACCTGGTACCCACTACTTGAAAGATTGGCTTTTGCCTTAGTAATGTCATCACGAAAGCTTGACCTTATTTTCAATGCCATCCAATTGTCGTAGTACCAACTTTTCCTTTAAAAAATGTGTTGCATAAGCCCGAACTATCCGGGCGCTTGGCTAAATGGGTGGTAGAAGTAAGTGAATTTGACATTGAGTAGACCCCGGACCACAATAAAGTCACAAGTCCTTGCAGACTTTGTGGCCTATTTTAGTTCGGAAGTAACCCCACAGGCGGAAGGCTATCCTAGTCTCGGGGAGTGCCTTTGGGATCTGGATGCTTTACACAGAGAGTGCCTTCAATGTCAAGGGGACCAGTTTGGGTGTTGTATTGCGAACTCCCACCGGTGAAGTTTTAAGGTAAAAAATACATAGTGTACCGTTGACTAACAACGAAGCGGGGTATGAGGCTTTAATTGCAGGTTTAGAACTAGCTAGGGGACTAGGTTCACAAATCATTGAAGTAAAATGCGACTCGTTGCTGGTAGTAAACCAAGTCCATGGAGTGTTCGAGGCCAAACAAGAGCAGATGTCGAGATACATTGAAAATGCTTTGAAGTTGTTGTCTCGTTTCTAAGAATGGACGGTGGTGCATATACCCCGGGAGGAAAGCATAGAGGCAGATGCACTTGAAAACTTAATCTCCAACACGGAGGCCTAGTGTTATAAAATTGAGTTGGTTGTTCAGTTGTTGCATTCGGCGTTGGATTCCGTTGGTATGACAAAATAATTCAACCAGCCTAACTTAGGGCTGAAGAAATGAATTCTTGGATTATCTAATGAACGAAAATTTCCCGGAGGACCCGAAGGCGTCCAGAGTTCTAAGGACCAAGGTTATACGGTCCTGTGTCGTAGACGGAAAGCTTTATTGTAGATACTTTTATGGTCCCCTAGCCCAGTTCATAGGCCCCAATGAAGCAGATTACATGATGATAGAAGTTAATGAAGGCATTGTGGAAATCATTCAGGAGCAGAATCCCTAATGAGGAAACTAATGAGGGCTGATTACTATTGGTCCCGGATCGAGGAAGATACTAAGCCATTTGTGCAAAAATATGATAAGAGTTAGCGCCACGCACAACAGTTACACCGATCGGGAGAAGAGCTGCATTCGATAGTATCCCCGTGGCCATTTATGAAGTAGGGGATGAACATCTCGGACTCTTACCAGCGGCACCAGGAAAAGTATCACAAATTATTTCTATGACTGACTATTTTTTTTAAATGGATTGAAGATGCAGCTTATGTAAAAATGCGGGAGAAAGAGGTGAAGGATTTCATTTGGCAACATATTATTTGTTGTTTGGGCATCCCTAAGGAGATAACTTGCGACAATGGCTGAAGTTTCATCGATGCCAAGGTCACAAATTTCCTTCATGAATTGAATATCAAACGGATCACCTCTACTCCCTATCATCCCAGTGCAAATCGACAAACAGAGTAAATAAATAAGAATATAATCCAGAATTTGAAGAAGAAATTGGAGGCTGCAAAAGGAAACTGGTCGTCCAAGTTACCTGAGATTTTATGGACATATAGAACCACGACAAAAACGAGTACCGAAGAAACTCATTTTTCTTAGTTTATGGTGCAGAAGCGCTGGTTCTAGTAGAAGTTGGAACTCACAACTTGAGATATCTCCGGGCTGAGGAATAATCAAATGTAGAGTCAATGTCCTTACACCCGGATTTGCTTGAGGAACATCGATATTTAGCATACGTCCGGATGGTAGACCAAAAGTAAAGAATGGAGTGTTACTACAACCGGCGCACAAATCTCCGATACTTCAAACTCGGGGACTTGGTGCTCCGGAGAGTCAATCAAAGTAACCGAAAGCGTAATGCCGGAAATCTGGGAGAAAACTGGGAAAGACCATACACTGTAATCGGTATTCCGGTAAAGGAGCTTATCAGCTAGATGACCCGCAAGGAAATATACTTCTTAGTAATTGGAATATAAGTCACTTGAAGAAGTACTATGTGTAGTAGGTCTTAGCATGTACTCCTTTTTTCTTCGACCGGTTTTTGTCCCAATTAGTTTTTTTCGGTAAGATTTTTAATGAGGCGGTATTTTGATATAAGCATGTTCATGATCTTACTACCGAGGGAGAGTTGTCCAGTAACCAAGTCTTCATAACATGAAGTCTCAAATACTGGGGGGCCATACACACCCGAAATGAAGTGAATATTTTGAAATTTTAATACTTCTAAGGAGCACCGACATTGGAGACTTCTCAGATGCTGGGGACTGCCCATATATTCAAACTATATATAATCGAATTGACCACATTAGATGGCAGCCAGATTATTCTTACAATTGTCTTCACATTTGTAAGTCAAAGGAATCAATAAAAATTTCCTTTTATGATTAATAATTTTTTGCCATCACGAGCATGAAACGTATGTTATTATATTAACATATCAAAAATCCCGTGCCATAATGAACATGAGACATCCTTTTCTATGACATCATTAAAAATAAGGACCCTCTCTTATTAAAACCTTAACAAAAAGATAAGGCTTTGGGTACCAGAGGTACCAGAGTTTTAAGTTGTTCGGAGACAAGTTAAGTCCGGAACTAACTTTAAAGGCCATAAGTGGCCCCAGTTAAATGATTAAAAGAAAAATACATCTTTGAAATTTAATTGAGGTCATTGAAAAGTCTGGAAACTTCAAATCTTAACCAATTATGATAATGAAAATCTCGAAGGTAGGTTTCGGGTCAAAAAGCAAAGTAATAAAGTCTGAACTAATGCTTGCTTGTAAAAATAAATAAAGAGTGTAAACTTGAAGCAGAAATGCGGAAGGGAAATTCATTCATTCATGTTTTTTCGAGCTGAAACCAGAATGGATACAAAAGATACTAACCGAGACCAAAAGTGACGCGATAAAAAAATTGAAAGAAAATCCGTACAAAAGGTTACAGCCTGCTCGCTCCATGGTCCGTTGGGGTGTTTCGGGTGTTGCTAACAAAAACAAAACTTGTAAAAAGATCAGTTTGGGGGAGGTGGTTCATCATCATCTCCAGCCGCCTCTCCATCAGCCTTTAACATTCGAATCCTCTATGTCTCTATGAAAAACCTCTAAGGATACTCAACATCAGTCAGATCAATTATTGCGTCTAGAATTTCTGAAGCAATATCGAAGCCCGATTTGCTTGTCTTCAAAATGGCCAAGTCTCGTCGGAGTTTCCACCTCTGACATTTGTCTTGGAGCTCAGTGATGGTATGCTTGGAAGCATGGAGTTGTCCCTGGGCACCGACCAAGTTGGCTGCTAGCTAGGCTATTCGTCCCTGAAGGATTGTGTAGGTGGTGATCAGTACTTGAAGAGCATTCTCTCGGTCCTTCAGAGATTCGACCGCATCTTGTAAACGTAACTGCAGTGAACATTGGAGAGAGCTAAAATCCCTAAGATCAGCACATAAGATTTCAACTTCAGCCATGAGGTGTTGAATCTCATCCTTCAGCTTCTTTTCCTCATCAGAAGAGCCAATTGCTTTTGCCAACTCCGCAGTGGATAGACCATAGGCATGGCCCTGAATGAAGGGATTGCGATCAGTAAATAAGAGCAAGATTGTGAAAATGAAAGGAAAATAAGGGATATTATACTTGTAGGAACAAGTTTGCAAGAAGATTGATAGAAGCCTCAAGGGTAGCATGTGGAGAATTCCATAGGGAAACAACATATGTCCCAGCCTCGGTTCCAGTTGTAAGGATTGAGCTGCGCTTGGAATGGCCATCCGCAGGAACGAGAGTCTCTGATTCTGGAGCTTTCTGACGTGGGCTATCCAAGTAGGGGTCTCTTCGTTCACATGTTCTTCCTCATCAATGTGGATGACTCCCTTCTTATCTTTCGCTTGCAGCTCCTTCCGGTACTCTGTGAGTTGGCGATGACTTCTCACCCGAGAACCAAGTTCCACCGAGGGCTCGATAGCCTCATTTTGAGCTTTTTGCTTCGGTCTGCCAGAAGCAAACTTATTATTCGATAAGGCAACAGCGCGGGAGGGCACTCTTTGGGATGCTGAGTTTCGAATCGGGAGTCCTGACAATATATGAAAAATATTAAAAAGGGGGTTTCGAGAAATTCGGGATAAAATATGAATAGGAGAGGGTGTTGAAGTCAAAAAGCTTACCATGGTATTTCCCCTTCCACCACGATGAGCCGATACTTTTCCATGTTTTGGTGATATTGGGGAGGCATGGAGAAGACTTACTACCCACTCAAAAATCCCTTCGATCAATTGCGGCTCGACAAGAACGGGTGAGAAAGTTATAAAACTTTGAGTTAGAAATTATTATCTTTTATTTGGATAGCCATGCAAATAAGACTGTAAGAAAAAAACATTAAAATGCTCATGGGTGGGATTCCACTCTTCGGGGAAAGGGTTTGAAGAAGCCTGGTGAATTAGGTCAATCCTGATCAGAATATATTGAGCCTGCCAACAACGGTCGTAATTATCCTCTGTATTGATAAGGTTGCGCATTCCTTGGGGGCACAAGGCAATAATTCCGCCTCATAAAACCCTAGAGTAATACAAGGGAAGGAGGTGGTTGATAGTAAATGGAACATCAGTAACGTTGGCTAACATCTGTATGCAGAAAATAAGTTTCCAAATCAGTGGTGAAATTTGGCCTAAACAAACTCTATACCGATGACAAAAATCCTCAATAATATTTGGGATGGGGAGTTTGAAATAGACGGTGAATGGATATGTGTACGTCATAAAAAATCCTTCAACATAGTAATGTACACGGTCAACAAAATCAACCTTTTTGACAACTATGTCATGAGAAAAACCATATTCCTTCATAACAATAGGAAGAAGCTTGACTGTTATTTTGGACTCAAAGTTTTCAACATGTTCGTAGTTGGTTTGAATATGAAGGTTTCTAGAAAAATCAAAGTCTGAAGGGAGGATTTCGGCAGCAGTAGAGTTTAAATCCACTTTCTGGGTTGTAGGTGAAACAAGTTCCTTCCCATGGCGGTGGCTGGGAGGATTATTGTTATACTCAGATGAGCGGGAAGGAGAAGAGTTAGTAGAAGACATTATTGAGGAAGTTGTGAAGAACGTAAGAAAACAAAGTTATAATAAGAAATTTGTAGATGGTGTGGTTGCCTTATGTGAAAGATATGGCCTCCTATTTATGGTAAAAATATATAATGTTTTTGGAGGTGAAAAGAGTGAACTATCATAACGACAGTTCATGTCGATCTGAGAGATGGTTCGATGGCTGCCGTTTCAGAAGCAGTAAATGGATGTGACAGTTGACAGCATCTGTAATCATTATGGTTCAAGTTTTCCGCCAGAACACAGAGTGTCGATTGGTGTGTAGTTCAAATCCACCTCCCGGTTGCACAAGAGTTGCGACTGAAAAGTGCGGGGACTATCTGTATAGGGCAAAATTTATATAAGACAGATGTACGAATTATGATATGGCACTTGGAGCATAAGGATGAGTCAGACCCACGTCAGATTACAGCGTTACTAGTTTGGTATGCACAGTAGCGGGAGCGACACGAAGAGGATCGATATCGATAATAAAGAAGGCTAAGAACCGTTTGTATCATAACAGACGACCATTATCAAAACCTATGCGACTTCTTTAAACCTTTTAATGGAATTTATTGAAAGAATGATTGTCCAATTATTACAATATTTATTCTCCTGCATTTATGGGGGCATATTTCGTGGGCTATGTACCCGTGTAGCTCATATATAAATAGGACACTTCATTTCATTGTAATCCGTCAGATTCTAGCTATTACAAAATATTTATTATTGTTCTCTTGATTTCTATGCTTTCATACAAGTTACAATCACTTTGTCCAGAAGCTGTCAGAAGGCTCAGGCTAAGCTTTACTTTGTCTTGTTCCGTTATTATTTATTTATATCATAATTCATTCAAAATTCATATCTAACGTGTCACTTGAGATTCATGTGTCCTTGACCACGTATACAAATTCAACTGTACCGTTTTACGGGTAAACATGAGAAAACACTCTATTTTCTATTTCAGGGTGGATAAAAATCCTATCCGTCTCATTTTTATCTTTTCTATATTTTTATTTTTCACCCATGTCTGTTACTTGCAGTAGAGCTTGACTAAATCGAAATTCGTGTTGAAAAGTCTTACATTTAGGGTAAATGCTCCCAACCAAATGTAATTTCATGCCTAGAATTCAAACCCGTAAACTCTAGCTAGCTAAAAATAGATAAATACTCCATCCGTCTCAATTTAAGTGTGTTACTTTTTATTTTGATTTATTCCAAAAAGAGTCTCTTTTTATATTTTGTAAGTTGACAATTCAAACATCCTAAATGACAAGTTTAAAACCCCAAAATTATTCAAAGAACATTTTATTACATTACACCATAAAATTCAAAAATCTTTTTTACTTTTAAAATTTTATGATTAGTCAAACTAAGACATTCTAATTAGGACTTGGGACCGAGGGAGTACTTAACATTTTCCTACAACCCTCGATGGTTATGTCGTCTTTCACTTAGCTGCAACCTCACCCCATCTTCTTTTCCAAGAATGGGAACTGCATAATTTTTTTCTTTTGAAGCTTGCCCACCACTAATTAGTGTAATTTTTAAAGGGAAGTGACGCTTTAGAAAAGAGAGAGACGATCATCATCAAGTACTTATTAGTCTAAAAACTTTGATTTTGTGAATGCAATTGGCCGGTTGGTGCAAAAAATGGAATCACACCGAAAAAGCCATGCTATATAAAGTATGTAACATATTTTTGGTGTAATTTTATGGACAGTAACTCAACTTTTATTTTATTACACTAAATTATAGTAATCAATTATTATTTATAATATAATAGTCAGTTAACATTACTAAGTATTATGAAAGTTACTAATTAATTTTTTATAACAAAAGAAAAACTCAATATTGCATAAATTCATATAAAATGCATCGTGTGTTTCATCCTTATATGCAGCAACACTTGGGCAAAGTCATTACAAATAAATAGTTTACTGATTTTTGGATACTTTGATAAAATTGAATATTTTTTTATTACAAACAATAGTTTTATAACTTTAGTACAATAAAATAAAATTTTAATGACTATTAGATGAAATTAACCCCATACTTTCTCTTTTTCCTGATTGGTACCTTCTAAAATTACTTTGGCAGAATACTGCACAGCTGAATAAGCTCATATAGCTAGTTATATTTGTCATTCTTTAACTACTACTCCACTATTAATTATGTTAAAAGGAAAAAAAATAATCCCCTTGATTATTTTCATTAATTGAAAGGCTATATATACAAGTTACATATTTCCATAATAGGAGAATCCTATTCCTATTCTATTTCTAAAACCTTATTCTACCATAATTCTAACTATACAATTATGGTAAGTGTATAACACTAATTAAGATAACCTTTATACTACAATATACTACAAATATATATACCATATATACAAGATTGTGTTGTCCTCAATCTGTCCGAAATGGGCCACCGCCGAGAGCCCATTTCGGGCCGATCGAAAGCCCACCGCCGGCCAATCACCCAAATCCATCGCTTTGCACTGTGATATACACCGCTTGTATATTGGGTGTATATCACAGGTATATTATTCTGTTTAACACACCTCCGCAGTCATAGCGGGTGGTTTTCGAACGCTGAGACTGTCCCTAAAATCTTCAAAGAGAACTACTGGTAGACCCTTTGTAAAGATGTCTGCAATTTGATAACGAGACGGGACATGGAATACGCGAACGTGACCCTTTACAACCTTTTCACGGACAAAGTGAATGTCCATTTCGATATGCTTGGTGCGTTGGTGTTGAACTGGGTTACCTGAAAAGTAGATGGCACTAATGTTATCGCAATATACCAAGGTTGCCTTCTGAATGGGACAATGAAGCTCCAAAAGCAAATTATATAGCCAACATGATTCGGAGACTACATTCGCTACCCCTCGATATTCTGCCTCTGCACTTGAGCGTGATAGAGTTTCCTGACGCTTTGCCGACCATGAGACCAAGTTGTTGCCAAGGAACATACAGTAGCGAGACGTCGACCGTCTGGTGTCGGGACAACCACGCCAATCAACATCCGTGTAAGAGACAAGTGTGGATGTAGATGAAGGATACAAGTGCAACCCATAGTCCAGTGTCCCATGAATATACTGAATGATGCGTTTGATTGCATTCATGTGCTCAACTCTGGGATCATGCATGAATAAACACACCTGCTGAACCGCATACGTAATATCCGATCTGGTAAAGGTAAGATACTGGAGGGCCCCTACAAGACTGCGATAGCGGGTCGGGTCCTCGTATGGTGCACCTGTTGCGGCACTCAGCTTGGGGTTTGCATCAACTGGCGTGGAAGTGGACTTACAGGATGACATCCCAGCCCTTTCTATGATCTCAACAGCATACTTCCGTTGAGACAAAAACAAGCCACTTGAATGACGCTTGACGGCAATCCCCAAAAAATAACTCAAAGGCCCTAAGTCTTTCATAGCAAACTCAAAACTGAGCATGGTCATGATAGACTGGCGCAAGGCATCGGAAGAGGCAGTCAAGATGATATCATCCACATACAACAGAATGTAGGCCAAGGACGAATCACAGCGGTAGATGAACAAGGAATTATCTGACTTGCTGTAAGTGAACCCAATAGTTGAAACAAAGTCAGCAAACCTCGTATACCAGGCCCTTGGAGACTGCTTAATCCCATATAAGGACTTTTGCAACAAACATACATGATGAGGACGGTTTGGATCCCTGAAACCCAACGGCTGATGCATATAGACTGTTTCCTTGAGATCACCATGTAGGAAAGCATTCTTGACATCCAACTGATGAATTGGCCAAGTCTTGGAAAGAGCCAAGCTAAGCACGGTGCAAATGGTAGCCGGTTTGACCACCAGACTAAACGTCTCACCACAATCTATCCCAACCTGCTGAGTCTTACCATCACCAACAAGTCGCGCCTTATGCTGAGCAAATGACGCATCTGAATTCTCCTTATGAGCAAAAATCCACATAGACCTGATAACATTAATACCATATGGACGGGGCACCAACTCCCACGTCTTATTATCAATAAGAGCATTATATTCATCAGTCATAACAATTTTCCAATTAGGGTCATTTAATGCGGACACAGGATTGCGGGGCAAGGGGGATTTAGAGACATCAGAATGTAAATTAAAATGTCTTTTAGCTGTAAAAATACCCCACTGACTACGAGTGACCGGTCTATGACTCGAGGAAGAATTGAGGGAATTTTCTGGGGTCGGGACGGACTGGCCAGCAGGCAGTGGGCCTGCTGGCCTAAATCGGAAAACTGCATCATCAACTGGACCAGTTCCGACCTAGGACCGGCCCAATTGCTGGGACCGATCCAAGAATCGGAGCTATTTCTCGCGGCGGTATCTTGTGGGTCCAGCGGGCAGTGGGCCCGCTGGCAGATTTTGGGTGCGGGAGATGTCCGAAAAATTCTGAATAATATACGGGGATATTTTTTCATCCAAAAAATTATACGACCGAGGCTCGGGAGTCTGAACTTTCGCAAAAGGAAATTGGGTTTCATCAAAAAGGACGTGGCGATTAATTATGATTTTATTTAAGGATAAATCAAAGCATTTATAACCACGATGATTAGACGGATAACCCAAAAATACACACGGGGTAGACCGAGCATGAAGTTTGTTAATTGTGGTGGCTGGGAATAACGGAAAACACAAGCACCCAAACACCCGAAGATGAGAATAAGGAGGGTTCTTATTATACAGTATTTGGATGGGGGAAGAATATGTCAGTCCTTTAGACGGAATTATGGTAAGAAGATATGTGGCCATTTGTAGAGCATGGTGCCAAAAATATGGAGGTACGGAGGCATGGATTAAGAGAGTTCGGACAATGTTATTGATGGAGCAAATTTTGCGTTCGGCCTTCCCATTTTGTGAAGATGTATGAGGATACGAAAACCGGAAATTGATCCCATTATTAGCACAGAATTCCCGAAACTCCCTATTGTCATACTCTTTCCCATTATCACATTGAATATTTTTTATTTCTCTCTCGAATTGAGTACGAATGAACGCTCTAAATTTGATGAAGACGGAAAACACTTGTGATTTATTCGCAATTGGAAACGTCCACAAAAATCTAGAATAATCATCTAAAAAGAGAACATAATATCGATGACCCAATGAACTAAGAACAGGAAACATCCATAGGTCGCTATGAATAATATCAAATGACATTGACGTATGAGAATTGGAGTCTACAAAAGGCAAATTAACAATTTTTCCTAATGAACAAGACTGACAAAGTGGAGTACGACTCGTACCCTTACAAGAAATAAAGCTATTTTTAGCTAAAACTGATAAAATAGAAGATCCCGGATGACCCAGGCGAGCATTCCACACGGAAGGAGAGATGGCTGCAAAAACTGACGGCAAGGCTGGACTCGATGGACTGAAACCGGGCATGATAGGATACAAATCCCCCCTACTATCACACCTCATGAGATGGCTCCCCGTCTTGAAATCCTTCACAGAGAAACCAAAAGGATCAAATTCAACGGAAACCGAATTGTCAGTTGTGAACTTTCGGACATACACTAAATTTTTAATCAATTTAGGAGCATGTAAAGTATTTTTCAAGAGAAGGGGTGGATTGGGGGGAGACAATTTTTTCTGATCATACCCTAGGATTGGAATAGAACTGTCATTACCAATAATTATCCCCCGAGGGGTGCTCAAATTGGAATAAGATGAGAGAGTACCTGATTCGGAAGTCATGTGAGTTGTGGCACCGGTGTCCATATACCAATTTAGGTCCGGTTGAGTTAACCCCAACGTGTGCATTGCGGCCTCGATATCGGTATGAGTGGGGCCTGCTGCATGATGGGCTTGCGGAGGTCGGGGCCTAAGAATTCCTGTCAGTGATGGAGCTGGACCATAGCCGCCATCGCCGCCTGCCGGGCCACCGGCCGCCGGGCCGCCACCGCCGGGTGTTGGGCTCCGAACTGTTGGACTAGCCGCCGGAATTTCCCCGCCGACCGATATAAGGGCTGCTGGGTCCACGGCCCACTGCCCCAGCCCCACTGCCATGGGCCCCACTGCTGGGACCAGGGGGGTGGTGGGCTAATGTTCCCTGGATGGGGCCCACTGCCTGCTTGCTGACCACCGGAACCGCCCCCAGAACTGCCGCGTTTGCCCCCGTGGTTTTTGTTATTATTCTTACGATTATTTTTGCCGCCACCATGATTATGGTTTTGGCCCGAATTATTAACAAAACCCGAAGAACTAGGAGAGGACGCCACCATGACGACGAGGCTTGCTCCGGTAGCCGCCCTTTTAGCCAAACCGGCTTCTTCCAACATAAGCATGGAGCGGGCTTAATAGAAGTCAGGAAGAGGGTTGCTTTGGCGAAGGAGAGTTCCAACACCATTATAGGCCTCCGAAAGACCGGCAACCAACTGTAGAACTAGACGATCATTTGTTATCGGTGCGCCAACATTACGGAGTTGATCTGCCAACTCCTTGAGTTTCTTGCAATATGCAGAAACGTTTGGAAATTCGTCCATTCGAACTAGAGAGAAGTCCTGCTCGAGTGTGACGACACGTGAATGTTGGTTGTCTTGGAATATGTCACGCAATCTATTCCATGCAGCCATAGCCGTGGTATCCGGCTCAATAATTGTCTGTAGATTGTCCATTGAAATAGTGGCGTAGATCCACCGGAGAACGGTAGCATCAAGAGTAATCCATAACTCAGGGTCCTCCGTAGGAAGAGGTCTAGCGGGAGGAATGATGTGATGAAGAACTTGATAGGAGATAGCGTGAATTTTAAACAACTCCGCCCACGTCGCATATTGGACGTTTTCCATCTCAAGGACAATAGGGATACAGTTCTTGATGTTGGAAACCATGAGGGCAGGATGATAATTGTTCTTAGACATATTGAAAGAACAAAGAAGGAAGGGAAATTTAAGAGAGGTGTTTCTGAGAGCGGAAGACGAATTTTGGAAGAGAAACCCGAGGGGGGGTGGGGTGTCTCGGCCGAAAATCAAAGAGAGGACAAAAGTTGAAAGAAAAACTTTTGTTTAGACCTAGTCTCTTGATACCATGAAAGAAATAATCCCCTTGATTATTTTCATTAATTGAAAGGCTATATATACAAGTTACATATTTCCATAATAGGAGAATCCTATTCCTATTCTATTTCTAAAACCTTATTCTACCATAATTCTAACTATACAATTATGGTAAGTGTATAACACTAATTAAGGTAACATTTATACTACAATATACTACAAATATATATACCATATATACAAGATTGTGTTGTCCTCAATCTGTCCGAAATGGGCCACTGCCGAGAGCTCATTTCGGGCCGGTCTTAAAGCTCTCACTTCTTGGCCAATCACCAACATCGCTTTGCCTGTGATATACACTGCTGTATAATGGGTGTATATCACATGTATATTGCTCGGTTTAAAGAAACATTTGAAGTCTAATTGTTTGCTGATCAGATTGTTTTCTTGTATGGAGAGTCATTTGATTTATTAGACTGCAAAGTAAGAAATGTCGCATATAATGATTAGAAAAAGGATATGTTCATTGATTTGAAGGACTATATAAGGATTACACCTATTATTACACTGAATTAAAGAATGACACAGAACATGCAAGTTGCATGTTTATATTCTCGTGTACCTCGTTTAAAAGATAATGAAACAATATAATTAGTTGTAACTAATTACTAATTGATATGAAAACTTGACACTTTACTAGAGTACTATTGATTTTATGCATTAAAGATATATATTACTTCCTTCGGATAAAAAAAATGTCTACTTCACTTATCAAATTAAAAAAGAATTAACTTATTTTTTCAGGTTTGTTTCTATTAAGTATTATGTGATTAAATTCAAATACATATTTAATTAGGGATAATTTAGTTAAATTATTTCTTTTTATTTAGAAATTTATATTTTTAAAATAAATATAAATAGTTAAGTGGACACTCTTTTTTATTCGGAGGGAGTAATCAGATTCCGGGATGGATTGTTTTTCACGCTCCTTGAAAGAGTTGCAACAAAAGGAGTAAACCAAAACTCTTTATTTCTGAAAAGCTACCAGACAGAAAATGACAAAACATGTGAAAGAAATGTAAAAAAATTGGATAAAATAATGAGATGAAAGAAAAATAAAGAAACCATTAATTTCTTTCTTAGCCACATATAATTTTTACACTAATTCAATAAATTCATATGTATATTTTTTGATAAAATATTATCACCCATAATTTATTAATTTAAAATTACTCCTTCGATTTTAATTTATGTGATTTATTATATTAAAAATATTTAAAATTTATTGTCTAAATATATCATATATACGGCAATACTATAAATTATTTCATTCATGATATTAAATTATATTTAAATACAAATATATTATTATAAAATTAAATTAAAAATTAATAAACATAAATTAAAACATAAGAATAATTTAATTCGATGTTAACTAGAGGGCAAATAAAAATTTAACCTCAACCAAACCTCTATTGTCGCCCGTCCACACTCAAGCATGGGGCATGGAAGTCATTCTAGATAGAGTTTTAAGGTTCACATCTACTATCCCTTTAACTGAAAACAATTGCAAGCAACGTGTGGTCCACCAGTATATATATCTCTCTCAACATTAATATTTACATATATCTAATTAATCAAATAGCTTACTATAGTATATTTGAATAAATATATATAGCTAATAATTTTCTTAATATAAAATTACTAGATTCTATCCCAAAATTAAAACTGTAGCACTATATAATAAAGTTTTATTATAATATAAAACCATGTCTGCCCCTCTATATAAATGAGATATGACGCGCAAACACCGACTCAGGAGCACTTTTGGTTTTGTTTTTTTTAGGCATTTGGTTCTCTTTCTCTACATTTTCCCTTTTTTTTTTGTCTTCAAAGAAAGAAAATAGCTTAAGAAAAATGGTGGATCTTCAAAAAGTATGCTCCATGTGCGGCGATGTTGGCTTTCCTGAAAAACTCTTCCGATGCTCCCAGTGCCACCACCGCTACCAACACTCGTAAGTTAAGCGGAGTTAAAATTTTTAGTTTATGAATTATGAATCATATATATTTATATTTACTTAATGGATTTTGATGAACCCATAGCTACCATTATGGCTCCACCCCTGCACATTCATGTCGATGATGACTTTTTCACAATTGACCCATCATTCAAACTTTGTTTTTGGTTGAGATGTAGTCTTCTTTTTCTTAAGATGAAGTGCTTTTCTTGGAAAACTTTAGTCCACAGTTTGGCTTGGTCTTCAGTCATGCTTTTAATTAGAGACTTTTTGACTGATTTTCTGTCCGTATTACTCCGTCTATCTTTTTGTTTTGCCTTTTTTACATGTTTGTGGCAAACCAAACATGACACTCGTCCACCCACCGCCACCATACACTATCAGGAGGAAACACACATTGATCCTACCAACACTTTCATGCTTATTACTTATCATCCAATTTTTTTTAATTATGTTAAGCACGTTTATGTTAGGTCATGTATATGTTTTCTATGAATCGTTTAGTCATGTCAGAAACTTGCATATTACCAGAAAAGAAACAGAAGTACGACTAGAGTTCTAGTACTACTTTTTTTTATTTTAGTGTTAATTTTGTATGATAATAGTACGAGACGAACTTAAATGGAGTAAAATAAGGTCTTTCTAGAATCACCTTTAACGTGTCTTTATGACTTTCCGAATCGACATCTATCTAAGGTCGGTAGCTTGGCTCCAAGGTATGACTATCATAGTGAAAATTAGTATAGTCGATCTTGTTTGCTTGAAATTGAGTGATCAAAACATTATTGTTGTTTTATGGAGTATCATGATTAGGACTTAATTGTGTTAGACCATGCATGTGTTATATGTTGTAGACTTTTCTTTAATCTTGTGTACTAGTTAATATGATACTTTTACAGGTATTGTAGCAACTACTACAGTGAAATGTCAGTGGGAATAGAGGTGTGCGACTGGTGTCAAAGTGAAGAAAGAAGCAGCAGTTCTAGGCGTGGAAGCTCCTCCAAGAAATCATCAACCGAAGGCATCATCATGAGCAGCAGATCAGAATATCCAGGTGGTGATCACAAAATCAAACAACACCATGATCATAGAGATGAAGGAACTCATCATGATCAAAAGCCAAAGAATAATCATGGTGGAGCACCATCTCCTCGTACCTCCACTCGGAGGTACAAGCTTCTTAAGGATGTCATGTGTTAGAGGACATGAATGAATTGAAGCTGAAAAGGAAAAAAGAAACATCTTCTCAAGTGGTTGATTATCATGTTAATATTATCTTCCTTATGGATAATTGTAAGTGTTTTCTTGTTTTCTCTTTTGACCGGTAGAGTACTTTTCTGGCCTATGCTAGCTACCTAGATGAATAAGTTCAATGTGAACTCTCTCTCTATATATATATATATATATGTACAAATTACTAGTAGATCATAATTATGGCGTTTTCCATATGCCTTCTCTATCTTTCTCTTGACTTAATTTCTTGATGGTTAATTTATGATCACTCGGGTCAAGTCATGCATGACATAATCGTAGGGTGGGGAGATGCACGCTAACTATGGATATATGGGTAGGGAAGTAAGAATTATAATCTATTCTAACAAAATGAACAATACTACAATTATTATAATGTAGTTCATGCAAGAAAATGGTCACTTTGGTGTTCATAATAAATCTAGTTACAACTTACGGTCATTAGAGGATTCAATTAGGCGACGTGTATGTTTCAAACGTATGTTTAACATTACCCTTGTTGGATTCAAGTTATATACGGTGAGAGTATAAAAAACATCAGTTCAATTTAATTAATCAACTATAGCACACTATTATCCTATTATTTTATAGGTCACTACCAGGTTTGCTAAGAAAAATTATCTGTTATTTTAAGTCAAGTTAACTCGATAACGTAAAAAGCTTATACATGTTAGTCTTGAAATTTCAACTCATTTTTTTTTATCTGTTATACATATACACGAAGTTGGAGTAAAAAATTAGTACTTAGTGAGTTTTACCAAGTCCACAAAAACCTTATCTATCCACCGGCGTTATAGAGTAGGGATTACTTTCTTGATATATATAGTAGGGTTTCAATTTTAGGGGCTGGGGATTTTATCTCTGTCCATTCACAACTTGATAGGTGTCTTTGATTTTTTTTTTGGGGGAGGGGGGGTAAGTAAGGGGTAGGGGTGGGGATAAAGTTGCACTTGCACAATTGGTGCACTCTATTAGTTGAGTCTCTTAAGGAGAATTGAATGCGCCTTTGATTCCTTCTTGCATAAGAATTCATAGTACCTAAGGCTGCTAACTTTTTCCAGGTTCATTGAAGGTATTTATGAGACCTAGCTCTCTTCTCCCCTATCTATATATATTTATTGAAAACATTTAATCGAAATAAAAACTATATCCACGTAAAAGGTAAATAAACTTGGTAATTAATTGCTACAATCGTAATCCAGTGGAATTGCTTTAATATGGGATCTTAAGAAGATTGGTATGAATTAAAGTGACATTTATCTTCTAGCTAATCAAGACTATCTGCTAATTAAGTTTATGTCTCGAATAAAAAGATATATTGGAGATAAAACTTTGTCAACTGTTCAGATTTGTTGTCTACTTGTGTTGTGTCAACAAAAAGATCCCTCGAAGTGAAAGATTGAAGTGTCAATCAATCCCCGGTCATTACTTCAAACGAACAAAATCAAGTAATATTCGTTGTCTCAAATCTCTCTTCTTTCCACTACTAAACAAAACAGTCATTTTCGATCAAATATTTCTACCACACCCGGTCAAAAAGGTCATTATTTTGATTAATTTTTCGATCTCATGATCGTTATAAGCTTGGTCGAAATTATTTTTCAACCTCATGCGGTCGAAATTTTTTGACCACAAGAGGTTGAAAAATATTTTCTACCTAAATTAAACAGAAACACTTTTCTATCATACGGGGTCAAAAAATTATTTTTTATTTAATTTTCATTTAAATTTTTTGACCACATATGGTCGAAAATATTATTTATATTTAAATATATTTTAAATTTTTGACCACATGAATAGGATTGGTCAAATTCTATTGAGTCTGACTCATAATGATCATTTATCAAAGAATGATGTGGTCGAAATCTGGAAACATTTATACATATAAAAAAATTATTTTTACAATTGCTACCGCGTGTGGTTGAAATTTTGCAATATTGTTGCTTGATTTCGATCACGTGTGGTCGAAACTGTAAATGATGCTCATAATTTTGACCTCATGTGGTCGAAATCTGGCAAGATTATTGCTAAATCCGATCACATACGGGCGATTTTTTGTTTTTCTGGGCTAATTTTCGATCACATGCGGTCGAAAAATCTAGAAAAAATTTCACGACATTTGGCTGCTTTTAGAGCAACCCATCTGCCAAATCAACAATGCAACAAATCTAATTCAACATATCCAATTCATCAACAATCACAACATTCTACAATTAAATTCCACCTTAAAGTACTTCAAAATCGAATTAAAAGTACAACCAAACACTTAAACATCATAAACTTAAACATCCACTACATTCTACAATCAAATTCACCTTCAAAGTACTTCTAATTCGAAATAAAACTATATTCAAACACTTTAGTATCATAAAAATATACAACAAAATATAGCAAGATTAAAATCCAAAAGTATACGAATCAAGTTAGACACATGATATGTATCCTCCCCACTAGACTCGTCGACAAGAACATGTTGTACGTTATTAGGTGACCTACTACCTTAGGAAGGTTGGGGGTGGGATGGTTGTGAATTACGAGCATCCCCGGACATGGGGAATCGGAAACGCCCCCGAATTTAGTAAGTTGTTTATTTGGGCCTGCGTACCCAACATCCTAACCTCTGAGGCATTAAGTGTGGTTGTCAGTTAGAGAAATTTGTTGTTTCATCGCTTGGTATTCCTTAGGATCCATTGCCCCCTCATTAGTAGCACCTATATCTTGAAGGGAAGATGTGAATTGACGAAAGGCTTGATTAGTCATTCCATAAATCGTGTCATACCTTGTCGGGGGATAAAACTTCTCCATCCACTACTGCTCTACTATCTCTGGGGTCATCGGCGTGCCGGTTCGCTAAGTGGCACGAAACTCCTCGATGTGTTTTTGAAATGCGTTATGAAGTTGAAGGATACAATGTTAGTAGCTAAATTTAGTAAAAGAAACTAGTTATTATTGTTAATTAGTGACTTACAAAGATTCGCTCAGCCCTTGGCTCAACCCATCGGTCTGTACCATCGGCGTTCTTCGTCTTCCTCGTGTGAATAATCTTAAAGATCTCATCTTGAGGTACTAAATGATCCCCCATGAGCTCCTTCAAACCAATCAATATTAACAACTAAAAAAGTAAACAAAAAGAAAAGACCAACTTAATTATCAAAAAAAACTTCTAAGAACAGATAAAGCATAAAAAAGAATTCAACATACCAGTTTCGTCTTCACATCCACTTGGCTTGTGGCCCTACTAGTGTGTAGTGATCCACCATTTTTTGAGGCTCTGGCGGCTTTCAAAAACTTATGATCAATCACCCAGTAGTGCAGTAGCTCCTGCCAGAAGTTATCACGGATCCACTTAGGTTGAATGTTACTGACACGAGCTCTACGTAATGTATGCTTAAGTATATTCTCTACATTTTTCTCAAAATTCTGCGCTACCAATGCCTTATATTCCGGCTTCCACCAACACTTTATCTCCAAAGAAATTAACATGATATTATTAATATATAAGAAATATTTCAAAAACAATCAAGAAATAGTTAAATTATTTTACAAGTAATAAATATCTGAACTCTAAAAACATTTGTCTCTTCAGATCCACTGACACCTTGCCCCAAGACACAATGGCGCCTCTATATAGTCCTTTGATTATCTTTAAAATCCTTTTAGTTGTTTTGCCTGGAAAGAAGCTGCATCAACACAATAAAATAATTAGATGTTTTAAAAGAAAGTAAATAACTTATGTAAATTGAATATACTTACGTGAATCCAACTGGCTCGATTATGAGACGATCATACTCATCATAAGTCTCAAGTTGTGAAGGGTCTCCTCGTCGGGGAGGTTCTTCGTCAGAATCAAAGATACTTTCTTCACATCTTGAAATCTCAACTAGTGGAGCAAATGATGTTGATGAATGTGACATAGTCAGGCTGGGAGTGGTTGTAGGATTACCGCTCATAGTAGCCTATATGATCAAATTCAGGAAGACCATGTGGAATCCTACTAAGAGTGCCGGGGAATGATATGACTGAGAGAGGTGATGCACCTCTGTTTGGCCGTGGGGCCAAAGAAAAGGCTGAGACTGAACATGGCTAGTCGGCGGACTAAAAGCCAATCCATCTACGAGAGAATCATGCGGTAATGAAGGGCCACACGGTGGGAAATATGGCAAAGTGTCTCTCTCTAATCCGTAATGGTCCTGACACTACACCCTCTGACAGTATCAATAAACTCTTCCTCTATGACTTTTTTGTTTCTTTAGCAACAGTCTTACTCCCCCCCCCCCTATCGTGTAATGGCGATATTGGAGTAAATTTTCATTTAATTCAACTATTCTACCAAATATATGCATGTTATCTTTAATCAGCACAAATATTCGGTGCCTCTGGCCATCAGATCTTAAAATCCCGATTAATCACTATATGCATGTCCCAAACCCTTTTTTTCTTTCTATCCATCTTTTTCAGACTTTCTCTTTTGCCTATTCAAGCTTCATGTGAACCTATTTTCATTACCAAGGCAACTTAATAAATCACTATATGTATTTATACATTGAGTTTAAGAAAATAATAAATACTTTTAAAATTTGTAATTTAAAGTAAGTTATTAGTTGCGAAGTAGTAAAAGGTATCAATTATATAGGGGGGGGGACATCTCTTCGTATGATAAGATAGTAAGTAGTTGTGCGTGTCCAAGTGTCTTTTTTCACTTTTCTTGGTTTGTAAACAATGAAAAAGGAGAAGCCACATGGTGGGCTTGCTTGGCTTCAGAAATCACAACTTTTGATTATTACAAGCTTGCAAGCAACACTTTTAGGATGGAGTATATATAGCGCCAACGCTGATTAGCATGCAGTATTCTAGATACTTCTTCACTTCGTATCATATGGAGTATACTATATATTCTTAGAAGTACTTCTTCCGTCCCAAAATACTTGTACTATTTTTTTTTAAAAAAGTCAATTTGACTAAACGTTAAAGTTAAATTAGATTAAATTAATTCAATATTTTAAAATTAAAATTTAGATATTCAAAAATTATATGAAAAATACTATATTCTTCTCATATTAATATGATGAAAAAAAAACTTAAATTGTTAGTTAAAATTCATATAGTTTGACTCTTAAAAAACGTAATGTTTGGGAAGAAAGGAGTATTATTTAAGCAAGAAAAATCGTACTTGTGTAGCTCTTATATTTATAATTCTATTTAGTAAGCTAAATTATGTGGTTGTTTACGCTTTTTTTTCCGCAGACAATTCTTTTTCTATCCATGCAACGTTGTCTGCTAACGTGGTATATCTTCTCTCTTTTCAAGCAATGATTTTCGTTTGTTGTTCCTAATTTTAGTTTTTTGCAAGTACGTGCCTTTTTGTAACGTTTACTCGACTTTTCGTTTATTTGGGAAACCTAATATGCAAATACTTGAATAGTTTAATTATGGACACTAATAAGCACATCGATATTGACAAACAGGTATTAGGCACATCAAGTAGTATGGAGTCATACTGTCCCCATTTTTCGTTCATTATTTAATCCATTGCTTTGGTAAATTAGAACAAATATATACAGGGGTTGTAAGATGTTAAGCATCTTTCATTAATTCGAAGGTTGCGAATTTGAGTTACCAAGGATAGGAGTGGGCCTTCGGTTGGTTCGGTACGGTTTGAGAAATTCGATTCGATTTTTCGGTTTGGTAAAAGTAATAACTGAACCAAGCCTAAAATTAATTCGGTTTGGTTCAATTTTTTGAAATTCGGTTTCAGTTTAATTCGATTTGATTTTTTGGTTTGGGTATTATCACTTTGAACTTTTCAGATATGTGATTTGGAAGTCAGTATTTTCTGAAAAGACATATTTTAAAAATCACATTATCATAATCCTACTCAATTTATCATTTGATTCATGTTCATGTTCATGTACAAACAAATTTAAAAGTAAATATTATATTGAAGTGCCATCGTTGAAAAAATTGGATTGGAAACTCATTATTGGGCGGATGCTCAAAATGTTGTCCATTCACGCTAGTATTTACTCTCTATCATGCAGAAAACCTTATTACTCTCGTTGCATGTTTCAGTGTGTATGGATAATACTTAAGTTTTCTTCTATAAGCATGTTGAATTAAGTGGAGTAATAGTTTTAAAACTTATAGTATTGCAGCTATAACCTCGACTTTCTTGTTTTGCAAAAAGTTGTTTATTCTGTATTTTAAAAAACACTTCAAATATTAACAATTTTGATTTTTCGATTTAATCAGTTTTTTTTTATATAAATCGAAAACCGAATCGAATAATCGAATTTCTAAAAATAAACTTAAATCGACCGAACAAATGAAAAACCGAAATCAAAAATTAATTCGATTTAGTTCGGTCAGTTTTTTGGATTTTTGTGTACGCCATAATGATTAGAGATGGCTCTATCGAATGATCATTTGGAATTGATTAGAGAAAGATTAGAATATAGGTTTAGAGTGAGTCGACGGACTGAGTTAGAGAGACTAAACCAATGTGCTAGTAAAATTAGGTAGAAACAATATGCAATTTTTGTTAGAAATAGAGAGAGATGACACTAAAAATACGAACATTCAATCCACAATTTACGACAACTAGTAAAGTAGCAAAAGCTTTTATAAACCCTTACTCCTATACATTAATAATACATTTAAGAAAAAAAAATAAAAATTGACCAAGAAATGAAACTGCTACTTTTTTATAGAGCTTAATAGTACTTCTCTTGAAGTTTTCCCTATCCATACAAAAAGTTGTTGCTGAGTTCAACAGCTTTTTTTATCATTGGTATCATCAACTCACCATCTTGTGGCCCTCACCCCACTCCTTAGTGAAAAGTGTTTTTAACTCTTTAACCACAAGATTTTGTGGTGGATAACGATAAATGTTTTTTTCATTTTTTTTTTTAAAAATCCGATCACGTTGTATCGCGTATCTAAATTAATTTTATGAGATAGCTGTTGTTTACCACTAGGTATTGATGATATTGTTTATCAAGATGTGAATAAATTAAAAGATTAAGATAAAAATAGTCATTTAATATTTTATCTTCAATTAAATTTAAATTTAATATTAATCAGTTAGGTCACGTCTTTCAACATATTCATTTTGGCCGTATGAATTCTTTACATAATTATGTAATTTATATAATAATTATAGACTAATTAGTAATAGGATAAAATGATAAAATGTACAAGTTATATATTCTGTTAATGCTTACTTCCGATTTTAAGTACGAGCAATGACATCAATGAATTTTTGGAGTCGTATTATTCTGACACTTGAAATTCAGTACCCCAAAATGTCAACTTTGAAGATATTGATATTCTTAATTATTAATGGCAGTGTCTACGGCATCATCATGAGAGTAATTGTTGAGGCTTGAGGGCAACGATGATAGTGACCCTTTTACTATTTTAGTGAAGCTTTTTGATCCAATCTTTCTTTCAATTATTATTTTAGAAAATCTAGTATTGGTGACAATTACGGCGACGCAATGATCGATGATAACTATGTTCCTTATTTTAAAGTGGAAATTTGTGGCAAAGATTCTAAGCATGAGTTATCTTAATCTTCTTGTCTAGGGATGCGTGATACTTGCCTAAAGACAAATTCTAGAAAGTTGAGAAGCACCACAATAACCTGCGAATTTAGACATTAAATTTTAAAAATAATATATTTTTATATTTAATGGAAAGCAAGACCAAAGAGGTTCGAAACTATCATAGTTGTAGCTCATTCATAAGCCCTTTAGAAATAGAGGTGAACCAAGAGTTTATTTCAAGTATTTATGCTTTAATTGTAATTACACATAGCAGTCAAAATAATATGATTCTTGAAAGAGTTACATGACGATTATTATTTGTGTTTCCTACTACAATATATAACTTTAAAGAAAATCAAAATAGGAGTACTAATGGATATCTATATGAGTTTCATGTAATTAATTTTTATTTGTTTAATTAAAATCGAATTTATACAGATATATTTTACTTTGTACATACACTCTGACTACAACCTCGGTACCAATTGTTTTGGTAGAAAAAATAATCTTCACATCATACATTACTTCTAGCATAATATTATCTAGTACCTTTAATAGACTGAATATGTTAGAACATTTAGTAGAGATTTCCTGGACCCTTAAATGGGCCAGTAATATTGAAGGTCTGGACTGGCCTCCTATTAAGGGCTACAAGTTTCATTTGTGAGAGTTATTGCGTGGATTTCCTTCATATGGGCTGGTATTTAATTTTTGCCTCTCAATTCGCTGGTCTTTTTTTTTAATTTTTATTTCTCCTTTAATAAAAAATTTGTGAGCCGAAGTACCCTTATTCATGGGGAGATTTTGAGTTCAATCCCCATCAGAGTAAAAATAATAATAATAATTCCGCACGGTTTCTACGAACCTATGCCTATTGGGGGCAAAGTTGCATAGAAACTATGTCTTATGTAGGATAACTTAATTTCTACCGAATTATGCCGGACAAGGAATAAATAGTCTTAATTTCTACAAAACTATACCCTAAGGCATAATTTCTATGCAACTACATAGCGAATAGGCATAGTTTCTATGAACATTTGCCTTGCGTTTTTTTTACTCTCTCGTGGTTCGAACCCAAAATTCAAATGTCGGAGTTACTCGGTCACTTTTTTGTTACTTAAAGTATTGAAGAGCAAAAATTAAATGCCAGTAATTTGAAAAGCAAAAATTAAGATCACCCCGAAATAAGAACATCCCTGTGAACTGCTCCATTTGTGACTCAACTTGTTTCTCATCCTTGGAAAGCATGCTACTCCCTTATGCTCTGAGGTCAATATTTCAATGTTGAATTGGAAATAATAATAATTTCGCACGGTTTCTATGAACCTATGTCTATTGGGGGCAAAGTTGCATAGAAACTATGCCTTCTGTAGGATAACTTAATTTCTACCGAATTATGCCGGACAAGGAATAAATAGTCTTAATTTCTACAAAACTATACCTTAAGGCATTATTTCTATGTAACTACATAGCGAATACGCATAGTTTCTATGAAACATTTGGCTTGTGTTTTTTTTTACTCTGTCGTGGTTCGAACCCAAAATTCGAATGTCAGGAGTTATTCGGTCACTTTTTTGTTACTTAAAGTACTGAAGAGCAAAAACTAAATGCCAGCAATTTGAGGAGCAAAAATTAAAGATCAACCCGTAATAAGAGCATTCCTGTGAACTGCCCCATTTGTGACTCAACTTAGTTTCTCATCCTTGGAAAACATGCTACTCCCTTACGCTCTAAGGTCAATATTTCAATGTTGAATTGGAAATATATATATATATATATATATATTTTTATTTTTTTTTAAAATTTACTCATGTTATGAATCATAGTCGTAGATATAACACTGATTTGGATTTCTATTTTTCCCATTTCTCTTACAAAGGAGTGTTGGAAAATGGAGGATTGGGTGTTTAGGTGGCTAGCAAGTTAGATAGCATGGGCTTGCATATTCAGATCATCATCATATAATCTTGAAAAATTGACGTGGGAATACAAATACAAATATCATTTCACTTCATATTTTATATATATATATATATATATATATATATATATATTGTATATCACACGATGTATACGAACTTGGCTAAAACTATGCCAATAATTATTAAGGAATGCATGCAAGTGTCAATGGCCCGTTAGTCTTTGACAGATCCCAACTTGGACCAAAGAGCCAATTGTCAAACAATGGCCCAACCTGACTCAAGAGTAACGGAACAAATAGAAGTTTTTATTTTTTTATGTTTGTCAGCTTAAGAACTAATGGAAGTGAGTGTAAAATATGATGCAGTTATATTTATTTTTTACATGTGAATTTGTTCAATTGTATATATCGACTTCCAATTGTCTATCCTACCCTGATCGCCCCCTCTCCCCTCACCCCCATACACACGAAAAACTACAAGAAAATGCATAATTAGATACACATAGATAAGTACATGTTTTTACAACTGATCTACGTTTAATTCTTAAAAATACCAGTCTTGGTAAATATTGGTTATAAAAGTTTGAAAAGGACATGATGAATATCAAATGCGCAGATAAAAGGAGTCAATATTTAATAGGGGAGGCTTTAAAAATATGGGAGTCGTTTATAAGGCGCGGCTAATTACCCAATTTAAGAGAGTAGATAGTTTAACATAATTAATAGAAGAATTCAAAATTGGAATTTTACATGTGGGTATTTTCTCATAAAATCTGGGGGGGGGGGGGGAATATTTTTCAGTGCAATGTAATTAATTGTGTCAGCTTATCCACTCTCTTTTCAAGTTATTTAACATCTTTTTTACCTAATAGTTAAATTTTAAGTAATTGTCTAAAATATCAATGCTCTGCGAGATAAAACTTAAATTCTTTTGAATAACATAGATATCTCGGTGACAAAAAAGCTGAAAGAATGGGTAGAAACTAAAAAACCTAGGGGCCAATCATATATGTCCAGTCGATCCAATAAATTATAGTACTATATTCTAATTAAATAGCTCCTTCCATAAAAATATCGCTATTCACCTATCTCTACGTGATAGTAATAAACACAACCTAAAGAAATGGGGAAAAAATCATTTATTAGGAAACCAAGAAAGAAGGAAAAAGGCCATAAAGGAAGACATTTATTTGTGGAATTTGTGCATTAAAAATCTATGTGGACCCTCACCATATAAAACTTCTGTTTTTTTTTTCAGCCCATAAAAACTTTATCAAAGATTGCATCACTGCAACCGAAATTTCACACGTTGTCCTTTTATGCAAGACGTTTAGTAAATGATTTTTAAAAAAATCTATGGACCTTTTAGAGTATTGTTAAAGATTCATTGTGAGTAAATTGAAAATTTTATAAAAAAAAATGTTAGATTAATATTTATCTGTAAGGGTGAAAATACATGAGAAAACACTCGATCTAATATTTTCGGGGGAATTACTTAAAAATTATATTTACACATTAAAAATGATGATAAAATTTAAATGATTTTTTAAAAAGGAATATTTGCGTAAGTTTGTCTCCATGCAAGGGACAGCTTAACTCGTGGACCTCTTGTACCCTTTTAGCAGTACTGTATTCACCAATGGAGTCATAACAATCACTTTCCATTTGCCCAATTTTTAACTTTTTCTATACGGTAAATAGATAGAAGGGATATTTTCCCTTCTTATACACCCATTTCTTTTTTCCTTCAACCAATTTTTTATATGTGATAAATTCTTGTATAGCAAGTTAAAAGACAACAAAGTAGTACTAACAAGCTATATATGATAAATTAAGCTGATTGGTATAAAACATTTGTCAGTGTTAGGTAACTTAAATCCTATAACTACAACAAAATAGAAACTACTCTACTTCTTTTCTAAACACGTTTGATTTTAATTTCTCTTACCCATCATATTCAACTACTGTATATCAACTAAGAAAAAAACTCGGATTAGGCAAAAATGCAAATTACATGCATATGATGATAATAAGATAAAGTTCCTTCTTTATAGTAGTAATAATTTGATGAAGGTGGAATTACACACTAGCTAGCAAGGGTTAGCATAAACCTAATTCTCCATCATTCATAATTTCATATCTAAACTTCCTTCTTTTGGGGGGTTGTTTTGTTTTATGTAATTAGTAAATGGTAGTACTAACATACTAGATTGTTATGGCCATTAAAGCAAATCTTGAAAATATCATAATGTGCAATATAATATATATATAGATTATTTTGGTCACCCATTGGAGAAGAAGGTTGCTGAAGAAGTTGTTGCAGCAGCTTGCTGATATGTTCTTTGCCTAAAACAATCCACTGAAATTCTTGGTGGTGGTATGGCCACTGTCACTGTTGAGGAATTTGCTCCTGATTCAGCTGGAGACTCTACACCAAAATGTAAAAATAAATATATTAGTACTAGAAAACAATGCCAAAAAGTTTATTTCTGTTAACACTAAAAAATGTTTAGCTGAATCAAGTGACAGCCGAAGGTGGAAAATGATTCTAAATCGGTAACTGAGCGGAATCATAGCCGAATCCGTTAGTCCCTATCCTCGGCTAGAAAAGCATCATCGGCTATTACAGTAGTCTGGCCGAGTCATAATTCCGAGGAACGATTGAGACTCACACATACTCGGATGCCTCGAAGACCAAGTCAAAGGACCTTCTAGAAAAGGTAGCAACCAGCAACAGCCTGAAGGGAGTGCCGTCAATCGTGCTAGAGGTCCAGGCGAAAAAATCGGCACCACCTCCTCATAGTTGGGATTTTGTGGGTAGTTCGATGGCTAACATAGGGGATCACGTTTATTTTTCTTGTACTATAAATGTAAAATCACTTGTACATAATAGACACACAATCAATCAAAAATCTGATTCTTACTTATCTTCATTCTACCTTTATCGCCTTTATTTGCACTCTAGCTATATTTATGTTTCTTACCAATTAGTTTACTCACTCACCATTCTAACGTTTTCTGGAGTAGTTGGGGAACCCATTGCTGGAAGTTAGAGTTCCGCTTCCGGCCCAAATCGCTTAGTTAAAGAATCAATTTGTCATCCGATTTCGTCATCCGCTTCGGAGGGAAACAATTTCGGTCTAACATCGTTATTGTTTCTCAGTCTTACTTCAACAGCACACTATCCTAGACTTCTGTTTATCCCGACATTAGTAGAAATTCATAGTTAAGTTTGCTTAGCCCGATCAATGATCCAGACAACTAATAGGCTCTGTATACTTTTCCTATCATATGATACTGCGAGATTATTCTATCGATCTTATTAAGATCGTTTACGGAAACTCATAATCTGGTGATTCTTTCACACATGTGATCTCCAATAATAATTTTCCTATCATGAACAGATCAAAAGGGAGGAATATAGAGAAGAAAAAAAGAGTTATAAGTTATATTATTTTACAATGAAAAAAGTATTTACTAACTTATGAGGTAATTATAGAAGTAATAGGTGACTTAGTTAAAATTATAATTAACATGATATCACGTGTAACTATAAACTACATTTAAAAGAAAATAGAAAGGTACTCCTTCGGATTAAAAAAAGTGTCCACTTAGCTATTTGCACACTCCTTAAGAAAATATTATTCCCTCCAGATAAAAAAGAATGTTCACTTAGTCATTTGCACATCCCTTAAGAAAATACTAATTTCTAGGCAAAAATAGGTAATTTGACTAAAATGTCATTAATTAAATAGGTATTGAGATTTGGTCACCTAACACTTAATAAGGACAAATATGAAAAAGTAAAATTAATTCTTTCTTGATTTGGTAAGTGAATAATCTTTTTGACTCAAAAAATAAAGGCTATGTGAAGACTTTTTTTTATCCGGAGGGAGTAACTCCTAGAAAAATATACAATTTGACTAAACTACCCCTAATTAAATAGGTATTGGAATTTGATCACATAAACACTTAATAAGGGCAAATCTGAAAATATAAGATTAATTACTTTTTAATTTGTTAGGTGAACACTCTTTTTGGCCCTTGGAAAAAAGGCTAAATGAACAACTTTTTTTTGTCCGGAGGGAATAATATCTGAAAAGATGCTTAATATATTGCCATAATGAATAATTAACTTAAATATTTTTTTTTAAAAACCCTAGTAAGATGATAAAGTTACTTGAGAGTAGAGGCTGCTTCTTGTTGTTTTTCTTGCTGAACATTCTTTCTCCTTCTCCGGTTGTGATCTGCCAACCGTTTCCGGCAACTTCTTTTCCCGTTATCGAATTCGGAGAGTACATGGAACCTGCTTTATATCAGAATAACTATGAGAATTATATTTTCATGAACTAATTGAATTTTAAAAAAAAATTAATTACTTCAATTGTGATTCAAGTTACAGATATCACTTAATAAAGTCATTTGTATTTTTATTTTGACATAAAAAAATATCATGCTTTGTCTATTATTTAAAAGACATAAATGATCCCTCAATTATGAGGGTAGTCTGTAGATCTAAAATTGTCTTATAAATATATTTCTATGTATATTAAGTCCTTTAAGTTACCAGAGCTGACAACTTTTGGTCTCTTATAAACATCATAGTTAAAACTAACAGACCGATAACTTGAGAAATATTCTATGTAGACTCAAATGGGGTTTCTTCCCTAAGCATTTATGTTATTTTCTAGTGCTTTTCAGGTAGGAATTATTGTGTGATTAATTATGGACAATATATAAGTGATATTATTGTTATAAAAGAAATAAAAATGACTAAAGTAATTTTTATACTTGGATGACCACAAGTAATTTAACTCCTTAAAAAGAAACAAAAGCTACTTAAGGACTTCTTTTTGTTCTGTGTTGATTAAAAAGCTGATCATACTCCCGTACCGTATGATTCTTTTTAATGATTAAGCCAAAATGGGAAAAGTAAAAAAGCTGTGTGTACTAAAAGAAGCAAAAACAAACACACCAAAACGGGGAGTAGCAAACTCATTGGGGAACATAAATTTACGGACACAAATGCCCTCGGAATCAACTTCCTCCCATCCCTGTACGACTTTACAACTCCTCAAACCCCAATCATTAGCTCGTTAACATATCCAAGGGCCTTTCCGTCATTTCAATTTTTAAGTTTCCCCCATCTCCACGGAACCAACCCCTTTGTTACAAGTCGTGTGTGAATTTGCAATGTCGGAAAAGAAAAAACATGTACTCCTAGTCCTAGGAGAAGCTTAACACAAATAGAAACACAATTGTGCACCTCGTATTTGTATCAAACGTAACAAATAATACTCCCCATTTATTATTAAGTGCATGTTATTAATTAGTGGAGTACGTAATATCACATTCGAACATTTTGTTGCCTCTCTTTGATACGAATACAACGAGAACATCTGCCTGAGCAAGTTCAAAATGAACATTTTCAGCTACTTTTTAGTTTAGGAAATGTAAAATTGTAATAATTGTACGTCATGAACAGAGTTAGGGAGCGGAAAGAGGTTCATCTAAACTCATTTGCCGAAAAATAACGTGTGTTCATAATGTTTTTGTTATTTCTTTCCTATAGGCCACTTTCTAAACTATTTTACATTTAAATTTATTTGAGATCAAATTAACCTGATAATGGCTCCTAACATATGCAAAATGGCTTACAAATATCCCATGTTAGGGTATTTTTAGATCAAAAGGTGGATGAAGGGTACATTTTTCATATGTTACGGTATTTTTGGCCATATTCCGTTTGATGAATAAACACCGGTAAGAATAAGTACTTCCTTCGTTTCATAATAAGTGTTATCTTAGCAAAAAACACACATATTAAGAAATCAATAATGCATTGAAAAGTTTATCAAACTACCCCTATTTAATAAAAATAGATTATTTTTCCCTTTTGATTAAATCATGCATGAATAATAATCATTTATGTCTTGAATAGAGAACTTATCAATAAATGTTTCTTAAATATAGAACTTGTTAGTTTTTATCTAAGAGTATAGTAGGAAAAAAAGTAACTAAATTATATTTTGAATTATTAAGGTGACACTTATTTTGGATTTTTTTTTTTTTTGCTAATGTAACACTTATTATGGAACGGAGGGAGTATAAACATAACCTGCTGCATTGTTGGCAGAACCGCTGAGTCAAACCGGCGGCGATAACTGTGGCAGCTTTGGAGTGAAACTCACACACTTTGTGTCGACGGTGATAGTGCTTTGCATGAGTGAGATCAGCATTGCATCCTTCAGCTTGGCACTTCGGTGAGTTCACTGAACCGGCCTCAACCGCCCGAGTCCGTCGGTAAAGCCGGTTCACAAAATCATCATCCGATGACGAAGCAAAATATGTTCTCCCTCCCAAATTCAACCCAATCCTACTACTCGTACTTGAAAAATCATGAATTGGCCCGCCCATAAACTGCGGTTCGCTCTTTGGCACTACCATAAACCCGATCGATGAACCGGTTGGTTGTAGAGAAAGCATGGAGGGTTCGTGTGTTTGCGTGTAGGAAACACCGTAAGCGCGTGGTTCGTACAAGGAGCTAAACTGATTAATGTTGTTTGGAGTTGTTTGAAATTGCGAAAATTGATGACTTTGGAGTTGTGGTTGTGGTTGTGGTTGATGGTAATTTGTTATAGATGAAAAATGGGGATGAGTGTCCAAAAATTGATTGTTATTTTGGTCATTTTGATCTTGGGTGGTCTCATCACTAGGAAACATGAAAGTGGATTGATTTTCCCAATCATAGTCCAGCATTTTTAATTTTTTCACTTTGATAGCCAATAAGCTGTGTATAAATAGAGGGCAAAAAAGATTGAGGAATTTTGGAAATCAAGAAAAAAGTTGGGAATATTTTTGGAGTGGGGATGGATGGAATGGGGAGGAAATCTGTCAGCTTTAAGTAGAAGAAGATTTTGTGGAGTGGAAAAAGCTGTAGCTAAAGACTTTACTGTTTAGCATTCAGTGAAAGAGTTTTAATAGGTGTGCTTTATAGGACTATGTATAGCCATAAAAAGAAAAGAAAGAAAAAAAGAGCATTTTCATTTCCTATTTGAGTTCAATTAAAGGGCGGATAGGCTTTACTAAGCTTTTGCTATAGGTGAAATTTAAAAAAGGTCAAACTATAAAAACCTATTGTACGGGATCTTATCTTTTATTTCTTCAAAAGATTGTTTCTACTATTTGAATATGTGACCTCCTTATCATATGATATTAATGTTAAGAGTCTCACATCGGAAATAGAATAAGAACATGGACTCCTTATATGGACTTGGACAATTCTCACCCTACAAACTAATTTTTGGGTTGAGTTAGGTCCAAGATCCATTCTTTACATGGTATCAGAGTCAGACTCATTCCAATTCTTGGTTCGTCGATGTTGGGCCCCCAAATTATATTGTCAACGCTCCAGGTACCGAGGTCTGAGCATGAGGGGGAGTGTTAAAAGTCTCACATCGGAAATAGAATAAGAACATGGACTTCTTATATGGACTTGGACAATCTTTACCCTGCAAGCTAGCTTTTGGAGTTGAGTTAGGCCAAAATTCATTCTTTACAATTAACTTTATTAATTATTCCAAGGCTCTCCTTCACCTATCTTAGCTCAATAAAAGTTTGTGTGTGAAGTTTTAGAATGAATGCCTTTTAAGAGACATGTCAACTTGTTGCTTTTCTTGCTGAATAAATTTTTAGAAGGCGAATAGATGTTTGCTGGGATGTTGGCTGAAGAGAAGGATTCAAAAAATACAGCAATGTCACAATGAGATTGAGATAATTCTGAACTATTGTATCGCTATATTATTTTAAAAGAAAAAGAAATTTATAAAAGAAATTTAGATAATTTTTTTGGATCATATAGCTTTGTCCATGGGGTGGGGGTTGGGCATAAGAAGCTCTGAACTTATTATAGCAACCCCATTCAGAACTACTCCCTCCGTTCAATAATGCAAGTGGTTTTTTAGGTTCATGCGCACGTCTTAAAAAATTGCTCACTTTTAGAAAATTAGGTTATCCCTAATAAAGTTTTACTATTTTCTTGAAAAAGAAAAAATAGTTAATAAATCTTGACTATTTAAATGAGAGTAATTTTAGAAAAATCTGCCCAAATTCTTCTTGAAATCTTAAAAAATTACTTATTTTAAGAAATATTGAAAAGTCAAAAATTCACTCAGTATGGACTCAAAACACTTGGAAGTGAGAGACGAAAAGAGAGCCATTCATTACAAAAATAAATTCACTTGGGAAAGATAATTAAATAGAGCCATTCAGAACTACTTAAAACACTTGTTGGAGTAAATTAAAACTCACTTGGGAAAGGGAATTAATTTTCTCTATCAGTATCTAATGGTATCTTTGTTTCTCCTAGGCTACAATAATTGTCTTCTCTCTCGTTGTATATATTTTCCAAAAAAAAAAAAGGTGGAACTCCCACCCCAGGAGCCCCCACACCCCGGTCTGACAGGTCTGTGAAGGAGGTAAATCATGGTGACTCAATTGATTTCAAAGGTTAGACCAGTACCACGATGCGCACAAGGGGCCCTCATTTATTTCAAGAAATAACCCCCACACTGCCGCTAACGGGATTCGATCCTTGGCCATTTTCCAAATATCCCCCTTGATAACCAATTGAGCTGCCCAAGCGGACCTCTCGTTGTATATATGATTGTGTTTTAGCTAGAGAGAGAAAGAAGAGAGAATAATAATTACCGACTGATGTGAGGCACTGAGGCGGCTTTGCTCAGAGATTGATTGTGTTATTGGATTGATTATTTACCCTCGACTAGAGATGGCAGTGGATCCTGGACCCGGTCCGGATTCGGTGGATCCAGATCTGTTTTATAGAATATGGATCTTCAAAATTTGGACCCGACGGATCCGGATCGGACCCGGATTCGTTTCTGACGGATCGGATCTGAATCTTGTATTTGAGATCCGTATTCGGTCCAGATTCGACCCGTGGATCTATTTTTTATTAAATATATTCATAACCTATAATGTAATTTTATAAGTATTTTCTTAAAATTGCTAAGCACATCCTTGCAAATTTAATTCTCAAAACAAGTTTAATTTATCCCCGCGTTAACTCAAAAATAAAAAAATAAAGAGGTAACTTCGATAATAAAATCAATGTTATATCAGTGAATGACTAACATCTCCATAGACAAGTAGTTAAAATTATAGATCACTTCATTTGTGAAGATTCCAAACACATACAAGTTCTGCATTGTGGAAATACTAGTCGGCATTTTCCACAACTATTGTCATTGTCCAACATTTTCAATTAATAGCTCAGAATCAAAACGAGACAATGAACAAAATATCTCATATAAACATTTCAAAATTGAAACACAGTAAACTGTTAGCTAAGTAAAAATCGTTTGTCAGTTCAAAAAAAAATTCTTAGCAAGGTTACAATCTTAGCAAGGCAATTTTTTTTACATGTGGATCCAGATCCGATCTGTGAATCCGATGGATCCGAATTTGGATCTGATTTTTATGGACCCGACGGATCTGGATCCGGATCTAGTAGGATCCGGTCCAGATCCGATCTGTTGCCATCCCTACCCTCGACTATGGTTGAAAATAAGGGTGTCAAATAAATAAATTAGATTGAATTTAAATATATTAAAATAAATTGATGAATTCATGACTCTATCTAAAAATTTCTTGAAATGGGAATATGAGATGAATTATTTCAAAATAGACTAAATATTAAATCATAGCATACTTATCCACCTCATACCAAATCAACAAAAGAAATATTCATATTTTGAAAAAGTTTCTCATGGTTCAATCTTAATTATCTATTTAGCTCAAATCAATTAATTTTTAAATGAAACGAATTAGACGGGTCAAAATAGATTGAACTAGTAACTCGTTGAGGCGTTAACCCACACCAATTTGAATGGATTGGCGGGTCATATTTTTATGAATTAATTATGTTTGTTCACCAATCATTAATGATTCTAAGATGACTAAGCCTACATTACGTGCGATAGTACCTAAAATTAATACTGAAAAATTATCTAAATGATCATTGAGCTAATAAGAAATTTGACTCCCTCCATCTCAATTTGTGTGATGATAATTGATTGGATATAAAATTTAAGAAAGAATTAAAGAGTTTTTTAGAAAATGGTTCCGTTCATAGCCAACACATTTTTATTTGTTATGATAATTGATGTTTGGCCAAAAATACATATATTTAGTCATTATTTTACCTCACTTCTTAATACTTTTATCATTGTTTGAGTACAAATTATATTGATTTGATCTTATTACGTGTTTTGTATGTGTAGAAAGATTATTGGACGAAAGCGATTGAAAAAGAGCTTATTTGATGCAAGTTTAGATAAGAAAATATAGATCGGAGAATGACCGAGCTCAGCTTGACGAGCCAAGAAGTTTAATCATTTTCACAAAACAACAAAGCGAAGGAAAAGGTAAGGAAGTTGGCGAGCCAAGCCAAAAATATGCCTGAGAGGGCTCGTCAACATCCTCGTCAAGACGAGCCCATAGACGAGCCAAAAAATAAGAAAACAATTAGAGATGGTTGGGCTCGCTTGTGATCCTCGCGAAGCGAGAGTTCATACGAGCCAAGAATAGTTTTCCAAACTAGTTTTGATTGATTTATTTGATTCCATACACATTCTGGTCATATAAATACATCCTAAGATACATTATTAAGGTCGTACTTGGGATTCAACCTAAGAAGAGCAAGGAGTCATCGTGGAGCAAGGGGAAATGTCTGGCAACGAGTTTTTCCTTTCTTCTTCCTATTTTTCATTATTTGTTATGAATAGTATCGTGTTTTCACATAATTTTATGAGTAGCTAATTCTCTATCTAGGATTTTGATGGAACCTTTTGTAGGATGAATTCTTGTTACGTTTTTATATAATTGAGTCATTGAATTTATTCTACTTGTTCAACTATATGCTTATTTCAGTTGATTGAATGGTCATCTATTAGTTGTGCCTATTTATTATGTGTTGCTCGAGAGAGAATTCATATTTAGGTAGTTGTTGAACACTGCCACTCCCTAGGTCTATGAGAGATCAATATTGTCGGTTTAAAAGCGGATTTAGAGATAACGAAGCTTTGACGTGGTCATAGTGAGCGGTGACAAATTGCTAGCTAGGGTTAGTTCGAGAGAATAACTCTAGAAAATTACTACAATTAATCGAGAGATATTTGTGGTAAGTTAAGTGCTCATGATCCGTAGAGAATAAATTGGCGAAATTATAGATAACGTAGCGAGAATAATTTCGATAATTGGGAAAATCATAACCCTATGCCTCCTTAATCTTGTTTCCAACTTCATCCTCTTTAGTTGATAATTTCTACTGGTTTATTATTTGTTAGTTAATTAGTTAGCAATAAAAATCTTAATCGTTATAACTCAGAATATTGTTCGAACTTACTTTATTAGTAATATTGAACGGTTATAGCTAACATTAGTTTTATGTGGGATTCGATTCCGGACTTTTAGACAGGATTATATTCGCAGCGATCGATTATCCTTTTTAGGATTAGAGTTGGGCGTGATCAGATTTTGGCATTTTTCCTTTCTTCTTCCTATTTTCCATTGTTTGTTATAAATTTTAGTATCGTGTTTTCACATTCTTTTATGTGTAGTTAATTCTCTATCTAGGGTTTTGATGAAATCTTTTGTTGGATGAATTCTTGTTTTGTTTTTATACAATTGAGTCGTTGAGTTTCTTTTACTTGTTCAACTATATGCTTATTTCAGTTGATTGAATGACCATCTATTAGCTGTGTCTATTTATTATGTGTTGCTCAAGAGATAATTCATATTTAGGTAACTGTTGAACGTCACTCCCTGGGTATATGAGAGATCAATATTGTGGATTTAAAAGCGGGTTTAGAGATAACAAAATTTTGACGTGGTCATAGTGAGCGGTGACAAATTGCTAGCTAGGGTTAGTTCGAGAGACTAACTCTTGAAATTACTACAATTGATCGAGAGATAATTGTAATAAGTTATGTTTTCATGATCCGTAGAGAATAAATTGGTGAAACGATAGATAACGTAGCGAGAAGAATTTTGATAATTGGGGAAATCATAACTCTGGGCCTCCTTAATCTTGTTTCCAACTTCATCCTCTTTAGTTGATAATTTTTACTAGTTTATTATTTGTTAGTTAATTAGTTAGCAATAGAAATCTTAATCTTTAAAACTCAGAATATTGTTCGAACTTACTTTCTTAGTAATATTGAATAGTTATAGCTAACATTAGTTTTCTGTGAAATAAGCATATGAAAGAGTCTATGTAAGTAATATACTAGTAAATTAATAATATAAAAAAAAAGAGCTCTTGTTCTATCCTTGATCAGAGATTTCTCTATGAAAAATATGAATCGGATAATCTTTATAACTCAGAATCTTGTTCGAACTTACTTTCTTAGTAATATTGAACAGTTATAGCTAACGTTAGTTCTCTGTGGGATTCGACTCCGGACTTTTAGACCAGATTATATTTGCAGTAACCGCTTATCCTATTTAGGATTAGAGTTGGGCGTGATAAAATTTTGGCGTCGTTGCCGGGGAACTAACAGTTTAGTTATATTTGTATATATTGCTACATCTTAAGTTTGAACATTATTTTATATTTTTTTATTTTAATTGTTTATTTGAAAAAAAACATGACATCTTGGAATTATGGGAATTGTGTTGTTGGTAATTCTAATTTTGGTCACCCTTATGCATATTGTTGGGGAAATCACGCATGGAAAAATTATCAAAATGTTCCTCGGATCGAGTTATGTGCACCAACTCAATTTTATGTGCGGAATGTGTGTGAAATGTGTGGTGGTCAAGATGTCCACTTTGATGGTTTTTCTTATATTTCTTATTCTCCCCAACCCCTTATTGTGATGGTTCTACTTTTTCTTGTGAAGTTAGTAAGAACAAAGAACCAAGGGATCATACATAAAGGAGATCAAGGATATGTTAAAGTGTCGTGTAGGGAAAGATGATGAGAATCAGTTACGTATACAAAGGCAAGATGCAACTATTTGCAAGTTGGAAGTTCAATTGAGTCAACTAGTTGAAGCTTTTACAGCTTAACAGACTAATATTATGTATTGTAGCCAAGAAGAGTTCAAAGTAGAACACCAACAACCTAACCAATCAGAATTTGATGATGTCAATGTTGAAAAAGTGATACTAGAGTCAACAAAGGACCTTACAGATGCAATTTTAATTGAATCTAGTTTGTCTCAAGAAGAGAAGGTCGAAAATAAGTTGAATTTTCAGTTTGAGCGCATTGGTCTTCACTGTAGGAATTTTTTGACATTGGGTTTTGAAGGAAATATGCAAATTAGTCCTTACGAGCCGATGTAGAAATTAAAGGATGAGGTAGATGAGCCATATATTATGAAATTTTGATACTCCACGGTTGAAACCCAAAGAGTGCATATGAAATTATTTATATTTTGGCTCGGAATAATTTGTACCGCTCAAAGAGCATAATCATAAAGCAGAATCAAAACTGGGGGTACAATTCATCTGTTCCAAATGGAGGCAAAAGTGAATTAGTCATGCCGCGACGTTAAATTAGGCGCTTGTTTGGAGGCAATCCAACTTTAATATTTTTATTTATTATATTTTTTTGTAGTGTTATTTTTATTTTTGTAGGAGTTTGATCATGGAAACAAAGCCATTAGAATTATGAAAAAGCAAGCCACAACGTTGAAACTAAGTGTGAGGTACCTGCACAAAGGACCATCTTTTATTGGGGGAAGTCCGAGTACCCCGGACGCTCCTATTATACGGCCCTTGACCTACCAGGGAGTCTCTTTTATCATCTTCTATTTGAATTATACATTGAGGATAATGCACAGTTTTAAGTGTGGGATGAGGGATTACTTGGTAGTTTCTTGTGCTATTTTAGTTAGGGGATTAGTCTTTAGGATGAACAGGCAAGTAAGGAAAGGAAGAGCTATAGTGTCATAAACTGTGTGACATGTATTATGTTGGGGTTTAGGGATGAGCATGTGTATTCTATACCTTCTTTAGATGCCTTAAGAATTTTTATAATTTTTTTTACTCTTGAGGCTCGGTTTTTGACTTTTTTTATTACCTCCTATGCTTGAATTATATTTATTGAATGTGCCCTATTGCTTTAGCTTAAGAATCATGACTGAACTATCTGGAGTGGATCATGTGCATTGTGTGAAGTGAGGTTTAGATGATAATCTGTGTTGTCCCTTGTTAGTATGGAACTTGCCTAGTGTGTGGTCAAAGCGAAATAAATAAGTCATAGCAAATTTAAGAGATGACATATGCATTTCTTTGATTAGCCCTTTTATCCTTTTTGCGTACAAGTATTAATAGTATCCCTCGTCAACCCTTTTGAGCCTATGAGCCTTTTCGTTGGCACCCACATTACAAGCTTATATCCTTTTGTTCTTAATTGATTCATTTTGAACCTTTACCTTTGAAAGCACTTAATTTGCAAGAATAAGCGCTAGAAAGAAGTAAGTAGGGAACACGGGTAGCTGTTGAGTGGAACTAAAAGAAAATAGTTTGATTAGCTGGAAAAAAAAATTGATTGAAAAAAAAAGAAAAAAAAAAGAAAGGAAAATAAAAGAATGAAGTAAAAAAAAAGAATACTATTTTGTTCTTAGCTAGTGAAATTCTTTATATGTGTTGGGTCGAAAACAAAGGAATTCATGTCATGCACTAGTATAATGAGCAATTGAATGGGGACTATGAGAATAATGCGCTCGAAAGTGAAAAAAATTATCTTGTATAAAAGTGCTTAGGATGGTGGAGTCACTATTTTCTAAATATATTCTACTTGTCCCTTAGCCTACATTACAACCTATGAAAGTCCTACTTGATCCTAGATTTGACAGGCTTAGATTAGTGGAGTCTTACACTACGGACAAGCATATGGTACGACCTTGGGAGACACATGATTTCTCTTTGTGAGAGAGAGTGAATTCTTTTTATATGTAAATTCTTAAAATACATTTAAATTTTATTTGCGTGTGTGGATTTATTTCTCTCTTGGTTTGATTGGTGAGGGCACATGATTCACAAAATATAGGTGAGATACTTGGTTCTTGCACAAAACAGCAAAGCGAAGAAAAAGGCAAGGAAGTTGGCGAGCCATGCTAAAAACTGTTGGGATACAATTGTTGCAGGGAACGAGAAGTAAGTAACTATTACAATTGTAAGAAATGATAAGCTAAATATTACAATAAACTGGAAATCAAGAACTTAACAAACTGCTTGTGTGATTTGCTGAGTCGAGTGATGACACTCTTTCTTTAAGACAAGATTGCCCCGTATATCTCCTTTTACGTTGTCGGGCAATAGTCTCCCAAGATACAACAACAACTTAACAATTGAGCAAAGGAAACTCAAGTGTTACTCTTGAAGAACTTTGAGTATAGTAACTTTGCTAAAGAGGAAGAAGATGAATTCAGAAAATTTTGGAGTATTTTCTAAGTGTTGTGTAGTGTTCTTCAATTGAGCCAAAGGCCTCAATTTATAGTGTAAGGAGAAGACCCCTCAACTAGCCAACTAATGGCCTTCAATAGCCATGTAATGACACTTATTGAGAGGGGTTACATTCAGCCAAATAATGGCTGAATTCATGTGTCAAGTAATGAAGATTCAATGCTCCAAAACCAGCCCAAAGGTCAGAACTTTCCAACTTCCCATCGCAGCATTCTGCCTCTGAAGCACCGCGACTCTGTGAATTAGCATCGTGACTTCAGTAACTGAAGACCCCTTCGCGGTGATTTCCGACACGTTACATCTTACACTTCGTACACTTCTTCCTTCGTTTACCAACGTGGAATACTTTGTCATTTGGCAATAACCGTCCATCATTCTATGTCTCAAATGTATTACATATGTACCAATATCTCTTTCACTAATAAAATTTGCGATACTTGGCACTACGTGTACACGTGTGTGGAAACGACGTTTTCGACGTACGGGGCCCTAATTGTTTGAGTCATAAATAATGGGATATACTTAATTCCACATTAGTAAATTTCCAACAAAAACATGCCTGAGAGGGCTCGTCAACATCCTCGTTAAGACGAGCCCATAGACGAGCCAAAAAACAAGCAAAAAATTAGAGCTGGTTGGGCTCGCTTGTTATCCTCGCGAAGCGAGAGTTCAGGCGAGCCAATAAAAGTTTTTCAAATGAGTTTTGATTGATTTATTTGATTCCCTACACATTCTAGGTCATATAAATACATCCTAAGACACATTATTAAAGCCGTATTTGGAATTCAACCTAAGGAGAACAAAGAGCCGTCGTGGAGCAAGGGGAAAGATCCAGCAACGAGTTTTTCCTTTCTTCTTCCTATTTTCCATTGTTTGTTATGAATTTTAGTATCATATTTTCACATACTTTTATGAGTAGCTAATTCTCTATCTAGGATTTTGATGAAACCTTTTGTAGGATGAATTCTTGTTACGTTTTTATATAACTGAGTCATTGGATTTCTTCTACTTGTTCAACTACATGTTTATTTCAGTTGATTGAATGACCATCTATTAGTTGTGCCTATTTATTAAGTGTTGCTCGAGATATAATTCATATCTAGGTAGTTGTTGAACAATTTCATTCCCTAGGTATATGAGAGATCAATATTATGAGTTTAAAAGCGTGTTTAGAGATAATGAAGCTTTGACGTGATCATAGTTAGTGGTGAGAGATTGCTAGCTAGGATTAGTTCGAGAGAATAACTCTAGAAAATTACTACAATTGATCGAGAGAGAATTGCGGTAAGTTAAGTGCTCACGATCCATAGAAAATAAATTGGCGAAATTATGGATAACGTAGCGAGAAGAATTCCGATTATTGGGAAAATCATAACCCTAGGCCTCCTTAATCTTGTTTCCAACTTCATCCTCTTTATTTGATAATATCTACTAGTTTATTATTTGTTAGTTAATTAGTTAGCAATAAAAATCTTAATCTTTATAACTCAGAATATTGTTCGAACTTACTTTCTTAGTAATATTGAATAGTTATAGTTAACATTAGTTCTCTGTGAAATTCAACTATGGACTTTTAGATCGGATTATATTTGCAACGACCGTTTATCCTTTTTAGGACTAGAGTTGGCGTGATCAATAATGTTATGAATTGTGCTCAAATTGAAAAATATGATTAGTGAAAATTTATATAGTCGATCCCAAATTTTTTGAAATGAATAATTTTTACTATATTTACATAGTTCTATAATTTCTTGATAAAAGAAGTTAATTTAATACTTTTTTTTTGGATCATGTAGCTCTGCCCATTGGGGTAGGGGATAAGAGACTTTGACCTTAACAATTAACATTGATAATTTGGAAGTGTTAGATATAAAGAGAGCCATTCAGAACTACTGAAAATACTTGGCCATTAGTTACAACTTACAACTCAAATAGTAAACTAAAACTCAATTGGGAAAGGGCATTTACTTTTCCTATCTATAATGGCAGCTTTGTTTCTCCTAGGCTACAATAATTGTCCTCTCTCCCTCTCTCATACTAGGAGTATATGTTAGGGAGGGAGAAAAAAGTGAGAATAATAAGTACCGGCAGATGTGAAGCAGCTTTGGTCAGAGATTGGTTGCGTATACATGTGTAAGTTACAGGAATTAATTACCATTTACCCTCCACTGTTGAAAGAATTTTTTTAGCCGACTCTAATTTGTTTGAGCCGGATAAATAGTAATCTTTGTTGTTGTGGAATAGGTTATATTTTTTTGCTTCAATTTATGTGATAATATTTAATTAAAATATAATTTTTTTTTAAAAACAACATTTTTTAAAATTTGTAATCTAATATGACTAGTATAAAATAATTCATTTAATAACATAAAAAGTTTATTATATTTTTTTAAATAAGGACGAATAACATTCTTGGTTAATACTTGAGAGGGTGCAATGTGGGAAAGAACCGTTCAACAAAGGAGGAAATAAGAGCTCTTGTCCACTTACAAATTGAATAGAAGAAAATTAATTTTGCAGATCTTCTCTTATATGTAAAAATAAAGATCCCTTATGTGTAAATTAAGCATTGTATTCATCTTCAAATTCTAAATTAGTTGGATTGATGAATTTTAAATTTAGTGCTTTGAACAAAAACCAAATGATAGTTGTGGCTGAAAGTATGTATGTCCTAGAGACAATCTATATTAGGGACAAAACGTACTTGAACACATTCGTATTATTAATGAGATTAATATTTATGGTATTTGCAATTATTGAATTATTGTTTGATTGTTTGCAATTATTCATAAATGTGCATCCCTTGAGCTTACGTTGTTATTAATAGAGTGAGATATTAATGATAGAACGTAACTCTCAAGATAGCCTCGACTAATGATCATCGAGAATGAGATATCGATGATATGCTATAAGTCGACATGTGGTCTGCATCACATTCTTGGAGAATGTAGTATGTCTCACATCTACGAGTAATGGTTACTCGTGATAGACACATGGATACTCTGGAGAAGTATTGGTATACTCTGCCGATAAACTATTGGTATACTCTGCCGATAAACTATTTGTTATACAATGTCTATAGTGTTATCGGTGTGTGAAATATAAAGGTCATTTGACTTTAGGTCAATACGCACCTTGTTTACAGAATGATGCACTTTGACCAAGTTCTAAGCTTAAACTCCTTCTGGATAAGATACGGCTTGTGTTGGGTGCATCAGGATGTAAATCAATGTGGTAGTTGAGCCAAGAATATGATTCATTCCTCGATTGCAAATTCGAGAGAGCACTCAGCTTCTCAATGTTATTAGGTTGACTAAAGTCATTGGTCAGTGCAAGAGACATATTTAAAATATGGTATAGTTGTCAACTAATAAATGTGAGATAAAGTGATTAAGCCATTTGGATAGACACTTGACAAATCCTAAGCTTAATCAAGTGTGTCGCGAATGAAAGGAATTTATAGTTCTGCATAAAGGTTAAGTTTGCTGGATTCATGTAAACGTACTTCACATATTGAGTTCGTTATATAACGCAGTCTAGGAGTTTCGTATGGACCTTAATTAGATTAATGTCGATATGTGAAGGCATATAGGGTCACACTATATACGATTGTTTATTCGATCTAAGAGTGTATTGAGAAAGTATTAAATACTCGATTGAGAATCGAGATATTTAATTTATAATAATTATGGAATATTTCTATTTGATAGAAATTATTTAATTAAGTCGAATTGGATTTCAGATTTAATTAAATGTGTTAGATATATTATATGGGTACTCAGACAAATACATAGAAACAATTGTGCCAGAAATTACTGGCCCGAAATTGGGACACTGGCAGTCCATTTGGACGTGTGAAGTGGACCAGCTGGGCTGGTCCACTGAACATTAACATGATCCAGGTTTTCCTATTTTGTATCTGCTTAGGTTTTGTCCTGGACCCTATATATACAACACATACCCCATAATTATTAGTTTACAGAAAATTACTTCTCGGTTCCTGAAGCAAGATTGCCTAACTTTCTTGCACATGAGCAGTCGAGGAAACTAATCGCGTGAATATCTTAGTGGTGAATCCGGCGCTTGAATACATATAAGTTTTTCTTTATCGTGTTTTGAAAATTTTATATGATTATCGTACAAATCATGCCATGATCATTATTGGATAAATAAAATTTTAAACTTCTGCTTTGCTTTCGAACCCAACAAATTTGTAAAGTGGCGTGATCAACAAAGGACACGCCAAGAAAGGATAACTCTTTCTCTTTGTTATCTTGTTATAGCGTTCGGTATATTTTTCGTGCAAATTTATGACCCATATTTAATGAGAATAACTGACAGATTGTTACATACATAATTATTTCAATAAATCTTCAATGTAGGTGACTAGGTGTGCAATTATTTCGGTCCAACTGGTATATACCGCAAAGGCGCAAACTACGAATTTTACTGTAGTTAGGTAATTCTATGGATCACCCAATAGTAGCTTTTTTGGTATGTCTATTTGGCCTTTTGGTCAGAGTCGTCAGTACATTTTTTCAGTCAATTTTATTTAATCAAATCATAATTACACTAATTTTAAAGTGACAATACTATTTTCATTGTGGTAAGAGAATTTACTCATTTTCTTTTGAATGAGAAATAATTGTCCAAATATGTATTGCATTATTAGGTTGGAAAAAGAGGCTGCGACAGCGTTGACTCCTCAGTGTACGGAAGTCAGACAATGGTATGCTTCACTTTTGAGTATTTTGGGGACACGCATTTATTTCATCTCATATATGTCAGGATAATACTTTGTTTTTTTTTTGTCACACACCCCATAATTGTTTTTTAAGAAAAAACTTTATACCGTGCCTCTAATTTTCTACCTAAATTAAAAAGAAAAATGAAGAGGTGGATAATGGTGGATTAGAGAAACTGTAATTTTGAGTAAACATCATTTTGATATGTGACATTTGACTGTTCAATCGAGCGTAAGAATGTGATCAAAACGCAATAAAAATGTATCGTAGTATCTAAAGAAAAAAAAGTTAAAATGATTAAGAAATGCCTGACAATAATAATGTACAAAAGTAATTCGGAAGGCTGAACGCGAGGTACTAAAGCAATTGCTCTAGCCCCTAAAATTGAATGAGATATAAGTTATTCGAATAGTAAGTCGAATCATATATTGTGATATATGAAAATGAACAATTTGATGATGACTCTGATAATTTAAAAAATAAAGATTTTCTAGTATCTTTAAGAGTTGATTATTGTTGGAAATTTACGGAATGTGAAAATAAGTATATCCCATTAATTTATGACTCGAATAATTGGGCCCGCACGTCGGAAACGTCGTTTCCACACACGTGCACACATAGTGCTAAGTATCGCAAATTTCATTGGTGAAAGAGATATTTGTACGTATGTAATACGTTTGAGACATAAAATTATGGACGGTTATTAGCCAAATGACAAAGTATTCTACGTTGGTAAAAAAAGGAAAAAGTGTACAAAGTGTAAAATGAAACGAGTCAGAAATCACCACGGAGTCGTGAAGGGCCGCGACGCTAATTCACAGCGCCACGACGCTTCGTAGGCAGAATCCTGTGACGGGAAGTTGGAAAAATCTGACGTTTGGGCTGGTTTTGGAGCATTGATTCTCCATTACTTGGCACATGAATTCAACCATTATTTGGCTGAATGTAGCCCCTCAGTCAAGTGCAATTACATGGCTATTGATGGCCACTAGTTGGCTAGTTGAGGGGTCTTCTACCTACACTATAAATTGAGACCTTTGGCTCAATTGAACAACTAGACTCAACACTTAGAAAATACTCCAGAATTTTCAGAGTTCATATTCTTCCTCTCTAGCAAAGTTATTATACTCAAAGTTCTTCAAGAGTAACACTTGAGTTTCCTTTGCTCACTTGTTAAAGTTGTTGTTGTATCTTGGGAGACTATTGCTCAACACCGTAAAAGGAGATATACGGGGCAATCTTGTCTTAAAGACAGAGTCCCATCACTCGACTCAGCAAATCACACAAGCAGTTTGTAAGGTTTTGATTTTCAGTTCTATTGTAATAGTTTGGTTATCCTTTCTACTATTGTAATAGTTAATTACTTCCCGTTTCCTACAATAATTGTTTCCCAATAATTTTAAGACAAGATTTGTTGTAAGTAAGTTAGAAAGATGATTGGCTACTGCTTCTGATTCTGCAGCTGCTGCTCAAGGCAATCCCTCTGCCTTCCCCACTGCTCAAGGCACTCCTAATGTCTTTCCGGTTGCTCAAGGCTCATCCAACGCCTTTACTGCCGCTCAAGGGAATGTTGTCGTTCCTCCACCCGCTAGATTTCACCATGAACGCCCTGAAAAGTTCACGGGGTCAAACTTCAAGAGATGGCAACAAAAGATATTGTTCTATCTGATTGTTATAGGAATGACACGTTTCCTAACAGAAGATCCTCCACAAGCTGGAGATGAAATGGACCCTTCGCCTTCTTAAATGGGTGAAGGTGGCCTAGGTATCTATGTCATTAATGACATGAAGATGGTTCTTGATGCATGGAGTCATAGTGATTTCATATGTAAGAATTACATATTGAACTACTTGTCAGACCCTCTCTACACGGTGTATTGCACCGTTGGCACTGCCAAAGAGTTGTGGGAGAAGCTTTAAAAGAAGTACAACGCACAAGATGCAGGTACTAAGAAATTCATCATTGGGAAATTTCTGAAATTTCAAATGGTGGACAGTAAGACAGCGATGTCCCAAGTCCAGGAATTCCAAATGATTCTACATCACCTGGATTTGGAAGGTATGAAGCCAAACGAGCAGTTTTTGGTTGCGTCAATGATTGAAAAGTTACCTCCTTTGTGGAATGAGTTTATGAGCTACTTAAAGCTCAAGACAAAGGAGATGACCTTTGAAGAACTTATTATCAAACTCCAAATTCAGGAAGATAATAAGAAGGCCTTGCCTAGGGGTAAACAACCCGCTGAGGCAAAGGCAAATCTGGCTGAGGCTAAAGGGAACCTAAGCAAGAAGCGCAAGTTTCAGAAAGACGACAGGACCTAAGCAGCGGAGAAGTTTAAAGGAAACTGTCACCACTGTGGGAAACATGGTCATATGATCAAGGGCTGCCGCAAACTCAAGACTGAGCAACAAGAGAAGGCCAAGGCTAAGGGCAAGGCTTAAGTTAACGTCGTCAAAGACCAGTTTTTGGATGACATGATTGAGGAGTTCTCAGCGGTGGTGCTAGAAGCAAACCTGGTTGAGAATCCCATGCAGTGGTGGATGGACACAGGTGCTATAAGACACATCTGTTCCAATAGAGATGCCTTCTCAACTTATACATCGGTTACAAATAAGAAGTTGTTCATGGACAACAACACTTCCTCTGACGTGCTGGGGGTAGGAAAGGTAGTCCTGAAGATGACTTCTGGAAATGAGCTCACTCTGAAGGAAGTGATGCATGTTCCTGAGATTAGAAGAAATTTAATTTCAGGTCCTTTATTGGTTAATGTTGGTTTTAGGCTAGTGTTTGAGTCTAATAAATTTGTAGTCACTAAGAATGGAATGTTTGTGGGAAGAAGATTCGTCTGTGAATGCCTCTTCAAAGTGAAAACCATGTCTGTATTACGCTCAAGCAATAATATTGAAGCCTCTTCTTCTTACTTGCTTGTCCTCTAATTTATGGCATCATAGATTAGGACATGTCAACTACAAGTCTATCCAAAGGTTGGTAAAGTTGGAGTTGTTGCCAGCTATCGACGTAAACCCTCAACATAAGTGTGAGGTATGCGTAGAGGCAAAACTCACATAGCTTCCTTTTCGATCCGTCGAAAGGAATACCGCTCCTCTAGAACTTATTCAAATAGATATATGTGATTTGAAGTTTGCACAAACTAGAGAGGAAACAAGTACTTTGTGACATTCATTGATGATAGCACAAGGTATTGTTACCTTTACTTGTTGAAAAGTAAGGATGAAGCCTTTGAAGCGTTCCGACGTTACAAAGCAGAAGTTGAGAACCAACTAAGCATGCAGATTAAATTCATTCGTAGCGATCGAGGGGGAGAATATGTAGCGCCATTTGAGGAATATTATGCCCAATCAAGCATTGTTCATCAAATAACGGCTCCATACTCACCTCAATCGAACGGTGTGGCGGAACGTAAGAACCGCACATTGAGGGAAATGATGAATGTCTTGCTTATCAATTCCGGTCTTCCCCAAAACATGTGGGGAGAAGTTGTCCTTACCGCTAATATGATTCTTAATAGATTCCCACATAAGGGTAAGGACAAAACTCCATATGAATCATGGAAAGAAAAGAAACTCACCTATAAAAATTTAAAGGTATGGGGTTGTTTGGCAAATGTTGAAGTACCAAAGCCAAATCAAGATTAGGCCTAAGACTCTAGATTGCATATTCATCGGATATGCAAATAACAGTAGTGCTTATCGCTTCTTAGTGCATAAGTCAGATATCCACGGGGGTACAATCATGGAATCAAGGAATGCTTAATTCTTTGAAGATACCTTTCCTAGAAAGGAAAAAGGCATAACCTCTCGCAAATGAAGTTATGAACAAAGCTCTCAGGAACCTGGAGTCATTGACAGCCCGGATCTAGATGGTTCTGATCTAGTGGATCTCGAAGTGACTGAATATCCTGAATCTAGTGTTCTAGATTCTCAGAACTTGGAAACTCCAAAGATGGAACTAAGACGAAGTAAAAGGGCCAGGAAGGATAAATCATTCGGTTGTGACTTTGTAGCTTATATGGTTGATGAAGAACCAAGGACAATTGCTGAAGCATTGTCAACTCCAGAGGCACCGCTCTGGAATCTATTGAGAGTGAAATAGGCTCCATTCTACATAACCATACTTGGGAGTTGGTTGATCTTTCTCTTAGAAATAAACCGTTGGGTTATAAATGGATGCTCAAACGGAAGTATAAAGGAGATGGGTCTATAGATAAGTACAAGGCCAGGTTAGTAGTCAAGGGCTATCGGCAAAAGGAACGCCTTGACTACTTTGACACGTACTCCCTGATATCTTGTATGACGTCTATACAGATATTCATTGCGATCGCAGCTTTGCATGACCTTGAGATACATCAAATAGATGTTAAGACAACCTTCCTAAATGGTGATTTGGAAGAAGAAATTTATATGAACCAACCCGAGGGGTATGTGGTTCCAGGGCAAGAGAAGAAAGTCTGTTGGCTTGTCAAATCTCTGTACGGGCTGAAATAAGCCCCGAAGCAATGGCACGAAAAAATTGATAGTACTCTACTATCGAAGGGTTTCGCCATTAATGAGTGTGACAAATGTGTCTACATGAAAGGTAACTCTGACTCATTTGTTATGATGTACCTATATGTAGACGACATGTTGATCACATAAAGCAGTACTAGCATAATTCTAGAGACTAAGAACATGTTGAAACAATGCTTCGACATGAAGGATATGGGTATCACATGTGTCATCTTAGGGTTAAAAATCTCTAAAACGTCTGACAGACTGGTCTTATCTCAGTCTCACTACATCGAGGATGTTTTGAGAAAGTTTGAGATGTTTGACAGTTCGCCTGTAAAGTCACCAATGGATAGAAATAAAAAACTTGATAAAAATTATGGTGCATCCATATGCCATGAGCAATATGCATAGGTGATCGGTAGTTTGATGTACATAACAAACTGCACCTGGCCTGATATTGCTTATGCAGTCAACAAGTTGGCTAGGTTTACCCGTAATCCGAATGATGATCACTGGAAGGCATTAAATCGGGTGCTTCAATACCTGAAATACACGCTAACTTACGGGTTGCACTATTTGAGGTATCCAACTGTACTAGAGGGTATAGTGATGCAAACTGGATATCTAAAATAGAGAACACTAAGTCCACCAGTGGGTATGTATTTACAATTGGTGGTGGAGCTGTGTCTTGGAAATCCTCTAAGCAAACTTGCATCGCCCGATCCACGATGGAATCAGAGTTTATCACTTTAGACAAAGCAGAAGAAGAAAATGAGTGGCTTCACGAATTCTTAGAGGATGTTCCTTGTTGGAACAAACCCGTACCTTCTGTAATGATCCATTGCGACAGCCAGTTGACTCTAGGAAGGTCACGGAATGCAATGTACAATGGCAAGTCTTGTCATATTCGACGGAGGCATAAGACCGTTAGGCAGTTGATCGGCACGGGTATAATATCCATTGATTACATAAAGTCAAAGGATAACATAGCAGACCCGCTGACAAGGGGCTTACCCATAGATCAGATGTTCTGCATGTCTAGGAGAATGGGCTTAAAACCAAAGTATAAGGACCAATACGGTGGTAACCCAACCTCACTGACTGAAGATCCCAGGAATTAGGTTCAATGGGAAAACTAAGTTGTAAAGGTTCAGTTGATCGCTTCGGTGGAAGCATGAGCACTTCAGATAGTGATTTCTGTGAAGAAACACCAAATCCAAAGTCGTTCCCGTGATAGACTATAAGTGCTATCTGTAGTGTGGGTGAATGTTAAGTTTCCAAAACCTTTAATGATCCTCACCGGTTGAGGTTAGGTTTGGGGAAATTTTTAATGGTTCCTAACACTTGTAAAGTGGGGTATAACAGGATACCTTGTAGGAGACCACCTATTTAAGTGCGAGGACAGGCCGCCTCAAATGAACACACTTAAGAATCCAAGAAGTGTCCACAACCACAACGGATAAAACATTACGAAGAACTGAGTAGAGACAGTTGTTATGTTGGTACCATTGACTTGGCTTACACTAAACACTGACGGTTCAAGACATCACGTTCACCGCGCATTAAATAAGTCCGATGGTATTCAACTATGAAAGGTTCAAAGCATATGCTACCTATCTAGATGCAACATCGGTCCGCTGAAAGATTGCTAGAAAAGGCACCATGTGTGTGCGCCAAAATCTCTTTCAATAGGAGATTGTTGGAAATTTACGGAATGTGGAAATAAGTATATCACGTTAATTTATGACTCGAACAATTGGGCCCGCACATCGAAAATGTCGTTTCCACACACGTGCACACGTAGTGCCAAGTATCAAAAATTTCATTAGTGAAAGAGATATTGGTATGTATGTAATACGTTTGAGACATAGAATTATGGACGGTTATTGGCCAAATGACAAAGTATTCCACGTTGGTAAAAGAAGGAAGAAGTATATAAAGTGTAAAATAAAACGAGTCAGAAATCACCGCGGAATCGTGAAGGGCCGCGACGCCACACCGTCGGAGCTGCGGCGTCGTAGCGCCGTGGCGCCTCCTAGGCAGCGCCGCGGCGCAAATTGGCTGGCCAGTCACTGGAGTTGGAAAAATCTGACGTTTGGGCTGGTTTTGGAGCATTGATTCTCCATTACTTGGCACATGAATTCAATCATTATTTGGCTCAATGTAATCCCTCAATCAAGTGCAATTACATGGCTATTGAAGGCCATTAGTTGGCTAGTTGAGGGGTCTTCTATTTACACTATAAATTGAGGTCTTTGGCTCAATTGAACAACTAGACTCAACACTTAGAAAATACTCCAGAATTTTCAGAGTTCATATTCTTCCTCTCTAGCAAAGTTATTATACTCAAAGTTCTTCAAGAGTAACACTTGAGTTTCCTTTGCTCACTTGTTAAAGTTGTTGTTGTATCTTAGGAAGTACAGTCAAAGAAGATCGATTCCGTAAAATATGAGATCAGTAAATGACAATTCACTGAAATTTCACCTTTGTGAGATCGCAGAGCAATCTTGTCTTAAAGACAGAGTGACATCACTCGACTCAGCAAATCACACAAGCAGTTTGTAAGGTTTTGATTTCCAGTTCTATTGTAATAGTTTGTTTATCCTTTCTACTATTGTAATAGTTACTTACTTCCCGTCTCTACAACAATTGTATCCCAACAATTATTTCGTATAAAACTTGGATTAAATGACATTTCACTTCAAATAGACTTGAACTAATCTACAACAACAACAAACTCAGTGTGGTCCACAAGGTAGAGTTTAGGGAGGGTAGGATGCGTGCATACTTCACTTCTACCTTTATGAGATATAGAGAGACTGTTTTCGGTAAACCCCGACTCAGAAGAAGAGACTTGAACTAATCTAAATGTATGAAATTATTTTGACTTCTAATTAATTTTACAAAATTGAGATTATTAGATTACAATTTATAAAAATATTATCTTAACAGATAATATATATTTCTTAAATAATATTATCCATAGTAAGTAGAATGACCAAATATATCCATGGTGGGAGTTAGCAAATAGTTGAGTACTGACTGATTAGAATACATATAAATTAGGGTTGTGTAAATTAACGGTTAAACCAATAATCCAAACTGATTATTGGGTTATTGGGTTAATAGTTCAGATTAATGGGTTATTAGTTCGAGTATCAGATGGTGTCTTATGGTTATTGGGGTATCGGTTCGGGTCTCGATTTGAGCACTTTTGTTAACGGGTGAAACGATAACCCGATAACCATTTGTTTAGTTATAATTATACTCTTCCATATATAAAGTCACTTGACTAGACTTAGGGTGTACAAAATTTCTCTTGATCAACTGCAATTTTGAACTTCCTCTATTGAATATTCAAAGAAATTTTTTCATCCTTTTCATTCTTGTGAGACATAAAATATTGATTTTTAGCATGACAGGAGAGGTTACAACAATCTTGAATGCACCCATTTTCACAAGTGTGATTCCATTCATCTATTACTTCTTGCACATCAGGAAGAATATTTTACTGTTTGCTTAAATACTAGAAGTAATTTCATTCATTTGTTACTTCCTGGTTACATTGATCTATCTTATTTACAAATTTATTGTTTGAAGAATGTTTCTTACGTGAAAGTGCATTTTGAAACTTTAATTGTCTGAAGAATGTTTCATATTCTCCGTATGTATTTGGTGTTTGGTTATTTATAGTGATATGTTTTGATAATTTGGTCCAAGTTTATTTACGTCCTTCCTATTTTAATTGGATAATTTTGTTCGAAGCTATTTTCAGTTTTGAAAACGAGCTCCTTATTCTTGAAAACATTTCGTGTGAAATGTTAATGATTAAACCGATAACGATCAACAACCGATTAACCAATAACTCAATAACCGATATCTTAATGGTTTAACATGTCTACAAACCGATAACTGATAATTTTCAAACCCGAACCGAACCACCCGTTACGCAGCCCTAATACAAATGGTAAACCATTGTTACAAAAAACAAAACAAAGTTGGTGTGTAATTAAAAGTTAGTTAGAGTGATAATTGTACCCTTATTGTCACCAGTTGGAAGTAGTATATAAATACACATTGTAACTGATTTATGGAGACTGATTCATTCCAATCTATTACGAGAAGATATTTTCCACAACTGATCCTTCCTTTCTCTAATTCTCTCTACTGTTCTTCATTCTTCATTTAGATTTCAGCTAACCTAGATTGTTATCATGGTATCAGAGCCGACCTAATCGAATTCGCACCGATAGATAGCGATAATCGTAGTAGTAGAAGCTTCTTCAATCGAGTCGGTGATAAAAGAATTCGTGGTTGTAAACGAAAGAGAAATTTGTTTTTTTTGAGCTAGGATTGTTGTTAAAGTTTAGTTGAGTTTAATCGAAGTTTCAACTAGTTGAATTTCATCAATGACGGTTGGAAATGGATCGAGCACTGTGGATGTTAACATTGTGAATAGTGCAAATAGTGAATCTGAGAGTCGAGTCGGGGAAATTGGACATAATCATTCACTTTACCTTCAACCTAATGATACTCCATGTAGTTCTCTCATTTTGCTTTAATTAATTAGATTTGAGAACTATGCGTTGTGGAGTAGGTCTATGATTTTAGGTTTAAAAGGAAAAAACAAGTTAGGATTTATTGACGGAGAGTATACTAAAGATAAATTTGATGTATCATTGCATGAACAATGGGAGAAGATAAATGCAGTGGTGTTATCATGAATTATGAATGCAGTTAGGAATGAATTGTTTAGTAGTATAATATATGCTTCAAATGCTCATAGAGTGTGGATAGATCTTAAAGAGAGGTTTGATAAAGTGAATGGATCTAGAATTCTTCATTTACACCGAGAGATTGTTAGAATGGATCAAAGAGTATTGTCTGTGAGTGATTATTTCTCTAGATTGAAAGAGCCGTGGGATGAGTTTCATGCCGTGTCCAGACTGTGATTGTCTTGAATCAAGGAAATAATTAGAGCATTTTGGTTATCAAAGGCTCTTCCAATTTCTAATGGGTCTGAATGAAACATATTCTCACTCTAGAAGCCAGATCTTGATGATGTCTCCTACTCCATCACTCAATAAGGCTTACTAATTGATTATGTATCATGAAAGTCAAAGATCTCTGGTAAGTTTTATAGTCAGAGATCTCTGGCAAGTTTTACTCAAACAAGTCAAATTACTGAGATAATAGAAAGAGCAACATTTTTCAGTAACAGATGAGGAATGAACCATAACAAAGGTGAAAGTTCAGGCGCTAACAGTTCAAGAATAGTACCAACTATGGAAATAACTATACAAATGGTACTATCTCTAATGGAGGGTACATACCAAGTATTAACTCTGGAAGTAGCTCAGGAGGAACGAATCATGGTGGTTACAACTCTGGTAGAAACAACTCTAGTGGAGGTTATAAACCTAAGAATGGATCTTTGGTATGTGAAGTGTGTAATTACAAGGGTCACACCAGAGAAAACTACTACAGAGTGACTAGATATCCTTCAGATTGGCCTAAACACGCATGCAAATCAAGTATGAAGCTCTAGTCCTCAAGGGTATGAGACTGATTGCTCATCAGCTAGCTATGAAAGATCATCAATGTCCAGTTATGGTAGCTCCTCACAGACCGGAGTTTAAAGAAGGCCACCAATTCCTTATTTCACTCAGAAACATTATCAACAGATATTATAGATACTAGGCAAAGGAAATAAGGAGAAAACACCTACTTCAACTGCTAGTGCAGGTATACTAGTTGCCTTGGTTATTGATAATGTATGTATCAGGTGGATAGTGGATAAGGTACCACTGATCATATGATATCCAAACTTTTGATGTTACAAACTCAGTTTGTGATACTTGAAGCTGAAATAAGTAATGTACATCTATCAAATGGAAATGTAGTGTTGACACCCAATTTTGTCCCAATTTATTTGCAATTTTAAATATTTTTAACACCTCAAAACAATTTTAATCTATATACATACTTTCGTATATATATATATATATATATATATATATATATATATATATATATATATATATATATATATATATATTCTCATTATTATTATTATTATTCGCATTTTTTACTTGTCATTTGCATTTTTATCACAATCATAAGTTTTATCCGAAAATTCTATGTTATTCTATTTTCCGCAAAAATGGCATCGCATTTCTTTTTTTTTATCAAGCATTAAGCACTTCGCAAATATTATGTTTTATTATTATCACATCGTTATATCCTATTTTTAAAAAATAATTTGCATTTTCTTCAAAGCTTTTTTAATATTAAATCCCTTTATATTTTTTTAAACCCATAACCCATTCATTTCCCAACCCCAAAACAATTTCTACCCAAACTAATTTCAACCAAAGCCCAATTTCCCCAAGCCGTCGGCCCAACCGGCCACCATCCAACCCGAAGCCCGAACTCCCCTTTATTCCCTAACACCAAAAACCTAACCATACATCTCTCCCCTCTTCTCTCATCCGCCGCAACCCCCATACCCGCGACCCCACAAAACGTCGGTCACCTCACCCGACACCACCACCGACCCCCTCTGCCCCTGACACCACCAACCAATTCATCTCATACCCTTATCCCACAAAATCCGCGACCCATATCCCTTTAAATCCATCCCAAATCGTCACTTTATTTTGAAATTCGAACTCGTTCTTGAACGTTGAGGGGTACAGATCCATCTATAAATACCCCCCTTTTGTTCTACGTTTGGGAGGAGGATTTTTGGAGAGGTCCGATTCCATCTATAAAAATATTTGTTGTGTTCTTGATGAAGCTTTCGCCTTCCTTGTTATTCAAGCAGTAAGTCCGAAAACAAGTCCAAATCCGAAAAAGAAAAAGAGTTTTTGTTTCGATCGAAGGTCTGTTTTTGTCTGTTTCTAGGTCAAGAATCCGATTCTCAAATCAGAAAATTAGAGTTCTAAAGTCAGTAATTTCAAATTCCTCTCAATCTCTTTTACTTTCTTTTTTGTGTGTTATATGTTCTACTAATTGATGTAGCTTAGTTATTCTTGTTGTTAAATGTTTAATCTGCATTATGTATGATGTTTGGATAATCTGTCTAAATCACTTTATCGTTAAGCTATTTGGTAGATGTGTACGTGTGTTAGAATATTATTATCAACTTGTTTCTAAAAATATGATAATTGCTTAAGTGTATTATGTTAGGTTTAAGGCATGACATATTAGACCATATTCAAAATATGGTGTGATATGCGATACTGTTTGGTACTGATTTCAGTAGGTGATTATATTCAACTTGGTAATTATTTTATCTTTAGAACAGAGAAATGACAATGCTAGAATAGATGTACAAGTCTAATATTATTCTTTGGTGATCTGTCTGCTCCATATGTCCATTGGACTAGTATATGCTTATCCTATCTGCCTAAGTGATAACATACTTAGTGTATAACATGGCTGATACCCTGTGTGCATGCTTTGGTTTTAAAATGATCCTGTATGTTTGAGATATCATATGCGGCTAGTGGTATAACTCATTTCTATGTGTTTTAAAAGGTCATTGAATTGCATGCTATTGTATGCTATCCATTCAGTGTCAAGATGTCTCATCCCCTAATGTGAAAAGCTCCCTAATCATGTTATGCCACTGACTTGCCAAGTTTGGTTCTACTTAGACCATGCCTAGGCTACTATTGGAACCATTTTGTGTCATGTTAAGAGTACCTACATGTATGCTAGCCTGATTAAGCAGTGTTCTGCTAGTAATGTTACCTTGACTGGTGTGCAGCATGAATATGTCCAATATATAACAAAAAATGGTCTTGTATGCTTAGTCTAGTCTAAATAATTCTGCACCTTCTTGAAATGTTGTCTTAACCAGGATACTTGCCCATCTTCATATCTTAAAATATCTTCTGAACTAGTCATCTATCTGTCTTTATCTATCTAAATGCTAACTACATCCATGACATCATATATTCCTTCTGAGTCATTTGGTTTTCCATATTAGTATGTTAACTGATCTGGGCACATGTGTGTGTCCCAAATTGATAGTTCCCTTGTTTGAATTTTTCTATTATATTGCTTAGCCGGCTGAAAGTCGAGGCAAGCTTTGGGTTTGGTTTAGCCTCCTCCGATAGCTTGCCATGCCTAAGGTTCTAGAAACCTTTTGATCTTATCGCGACATCGGAATATGGATGGTGGTAACCCCCTTTTTGCTGTCTTATCTTTCAAAATTGGTGTTTAATATGGTGTTTATGGTCAAATTTGCAATCCCACATCCTTAAGTCTGTTGTTTTTTGTCATATTTTTTTAGGATGCTGTTGTTAGCTGCTACTCTTTGATGCATCTTAAGACGTCATTTATTGCTCCCCTGGTATGGTAAACATTGATGAATGGTTGATGTGCCCAACCTGCTATTGTGGCATTTTTGGGCAAAACTTGATACATTTTGGGTGTCCAGTTGAAATACTTTGATGAAAACGAATACTTCACAGAAGGTCATGTTTGATAGGAGTTGATTGAGTTGCTATACACAGCTATTGGGTTGTTGTGCTGCACCTCAGCTGCTACCTTCTTCTTTGCCAAAACAGTGGCTGCGTTTGAGGAACTGATGCTATATTTGATTAGTTTGTGGTTGTGTCCCCAGCTCTGGTTGAAAGCATATGTTGTCACTTTGTTTTATGGGCTGCTGTTATGTTTCGAGCTAAACAACTGCAGCATTCTGGCCAAATTACTGCTGCATTTTTTAGCTTATTTAATGTCCATTACTGTCGTATCTCGAGCACAGTTGATGCTGGTTTCTTGGCCAAAAACTGTTGTTTTACGACTGTTTCATACAGCTGCAATATTTTTGAAAATTCTACTGATTTGAACAAATACTACACTTAGGCCAATGAAATTGAATTTGAGGTCGCGTCCCTTCGGAAAATGCCTCTCGGTTTCGATTTTACTGTTTTGGCATTATTTCGCTGATTTGAACAAATACTACACTTAGGCCAATGAAATTGAATTTGAGGCCGCGTCCATTCGGATATTGTCCCTCGGTTTTGGCTTGCTGCTTTGGCAATTTACTGATTTGAACAAAATACTACATTTAGGCCAATGAAATTGAATTCGAGGTCGTGTCCCTTCGGATATTGTCCCTCGGTTTCGGTTTGCTGCTTTGGAAATTTACTGATTTGAACAAAATACTACATTTAGACCAATGAAATTGAATTCGAGGTCGTGTCCCTTCGGATATTGTCCCTCGGTTTCGGCTTGCTGCTTTGGCAATTTACTGATTTGAACAAATACTACACTTAGGCCAATGAAATTGAATTTGAGGCCATGTCCCTTCGGGATTTGTCTCTCGGTTGTGGCTTGCTGTTTTGGTTCAAATTTTGCTGATTTGAACATGATACTATACTTTGGCCGATGAAAAATATCCGTCGATTTTGAGGCCTCCACAGTTTGAAAGACGAAAATATAACTTCTGGGCAAGGATGAGACTTAAATCTTTTTTATTTCACCAGAGAGATCAACATGTTTAGTAGGCGAGGCAATTAAAATGACCGATGAGTTATATCTTTGCAGCCACGACGTGATTGGAATGGTCTTTTTTCAAAATTTAAGTTTGAGCCCTCCGTGATCAAAACATTCACTGTTTTGGATACGGATTCGAAGTTATTTATATTTAACTGTTTCTAACCGTTTGTTCTTGACAGCTTGCAAGAAACAAAGCCAACGAAGGGCAGATACTCCTCGGAGTTTATTTATTTTGTTGTTTTAATTTCTTTAATTCAGCTTTATCTCGCTCAGTATTGTAATATTATTTATTGCACTTATGTAATTATTGAAATACTTAGAATAGGTAGACTTAGAATTAATTAATAGGGTAGTCTAAAACTGGAAAACTGCCGCTAGCTTATTTATTTTTAGGCTCGTCATGCATATTCAAAATTTTCAAAAAACAACTTTGATCATCTTCTATTTTTTTTCTTTTCATATAAATAGATTTATCTTTTATTTTAATTTGCAACTCAATGATTTCCAAAAAAAAATTACTTCTTTGGCATTATAAATAATTCATTTTTCTCCTTACTATTAATTGTTACAAATGCATATTTTTTCAACTTTACATGTATTCTTTTTTAATATCATACAAATGCATACTTGTACAAAATGCATTCTTTACGCAATATTTGCAAACATCTTTTCAACTTTATATACTTTTAAACCTGCATTTTCTTAGCAATAATTAACCTGAGTTTGATCGGATAACCGCAAGTTAGCGGATCTTAAAAGATGCCTAACCCCTTCCCTTTAGGATAATAAAGAACCCTTACCTATAATCTCATTAGTTTCGTAGACCTTAAAATTGGAGTTATATTGCAGCATTTATTTAATATTTAGGTGTCCTAATTCACCGTAAATAATTAGGTGGCGACTCCTTAATTTACCCAAGAATCACCAAATACGTTGTGCTCCGCTTCGACCTGCGCGGTCGAAAAACGGGCGCGACAGCATGGCGACCCCGCTGGGGAAATTCTGGTTCTTAACCATATCAAATTCAGGTTAATTATTATTGTGCTTTATATTGCTCTTTATTTGATCTATTGTTTTTAATTGTTTCCTTTTTTGAAATTTTGTATGTTTAACTGCTTTAATTGATACTTTCTTTTACTGCTTTCCTTAAATTGGCATTCCGCTCATATTTCTTCCACTTCGGAAAATTGACACTATCACACATTACATGCGAGGTGTGTTTCGCGCACCCGCAAATTCTTTCCAATTACCAAATTTTAGGAGAGTTGGCATATGCGCGGAGTGTCCGGACCATCCAGTGGCCGCGTAGCCTTCTCACTCGAGTAGTCTGCTCGGGAACCTTGAGTCCAGTAAGCCAACTCTTAGAAAATTTAGGATAGAGCTATACCACCTTTTATTTTAAGTCATGCATGCATACACCATAGGTGGGTCGATACTTGGCATCAACTCCACAATTAAGAAATTCACCAAAGTTGTCTACGGGTCTCACAACCCAATGACCAATCAGCATATTATGTGTAGCGTGATAATGATAGACTAATCCAAGCCTAATCATGACATGCCAAAATTGGAAAATGTACATTCATTTTGTCTCATTTTCGACAAAAGCATTGCAGTTTAGCAACTTGGATCAATCTGTCGTAATCCCGCATATCTGGCGTTTAGGCCCACCTCTGGCATGAGAGAGGCCCCATGCATATTAGGATGCGCATACAATCTGTTTGCTATTTTCTGCTGCTTTCCACTCTGTACATGTTATTTAAAGCAATAATTATTCGTCTTATACTAACTTAGTTTGCTTCATTTTTGGGAAGGTTCATTTTGCCTAAATTATTTTTCTCAAGGGTTGATTTGCGTTGACTAAAACTGGCGGAACACCCTTACTTCACGAGATCAAAGGCACGATCATCTAGCAAAATGACTGATTCAGATGCATCCGAACGGACTGGCCTGGGACTTATCGCTCTTCCGAGAGATGAACCAGAAGCTTCAGAAAGGGGAGATACTATCGTCCAGGAAAAATACATCGCCCAACTGTTGCAACAGATGGCAGCCATGCAGACTGAAATTGAGCGGCTCCAAAATCTTACCAACCTGCCCATTAGCGTCAACACCCCACTCCCTGAACAAGGGACGAATGCAACTGCACCGCAAACTTTTTCATCTCCTGAACCGCCATTTTCCCAAAACCTCCCCAAAAATTCGCCGCAAAGTGAAACCAATATGCAGCACACTAACCCACAACCTATCAACCCACAAGCTAGTCTACAACAAAGCCCGCTACAAAATGATTTGGCACCCTTCACAACTCTAAATGCACCCCAAGCTCCACATACCTAAATTACCCCACTCGTCCAAAATACCCCCCTCACGCAAAATCACCGGGGAATCCAAAAATATCAATGGCACACATCACTAACCACAACGAACAATGTGCTCCACCAGTATATGTAACGGAAGCCCAACTTTCTACTTCCACCATACCAAACATTCCTCCTCAGGAGATAGACCAATATGAAGAGATGGAAAGGCAAGCAATGATCAAAACCGATGAAAGTATGGCGAGAGAAATTCATAGCCTAAAAGAAGCATTCAAATATATCCAAACCAGCAAGGGGCATGAAGGACTCGAGTACGAAGATCTCTGTATACATCCCGACATTGAATTTTCTGTCGGATATAAGGTGCCAAAATTTGACTTGTTTGATGGGAAGGGAAATCCTCACTCTCATATAAGATCGTATTGCGACAAACTGGTTGGGGTAGGTAAAGACCAGACCATCATAATGAAGTTGTTCGTAAGGAGTTTGACAGGAGAAACACTCGACTGGTACACGAGCCAAGACCCACAGAAATGGCATAATTGGGGCACGATGGCACAAGATTTCGTGGACAGATTTAAGTTCAACACTGACACAGTCTTGGATAGATTTTATCTAATGAAGTTGGAAAAGAAATCTACAGAGACCTTCAGGGAATATGCCATGAAGTGGAGGGTAGAAGCAGCAAAAGTTCAACCCCAGATAAGGGAAAGTGAGATGACCACTCTCTTTGTACAATCTTTGAAAGATGCAACCTACTATGAAAGAATGATAAGCGTCATAGGACGGAGTTTCTCTGAAGTTGTAAAGATGGGAGATTTCATACAAGAGGGTATCAGAACTGGAAGAATTACAAACTTTGTAGCGTTGCAAGCAACGACTGAGGCAATTCAGTCGAACTCATTTGGGGGAGCAATAAATAGGAAGAGAGACGGAGTGTCCCCTGCCATGACGGTTCAGAAACATAGGCCAAATCAAATGTCAACCTACCAAATGCCATCACCCCAGCCTCCCTACTACAATCAAAACAATCAAAGTCCTCAGCTTTCCTATTATAGCCCATATGCCCAAAGCCCTCAACCTTATTATCAACACCCACCTGCTCCCTACCCTACTTACCATATCCAGCCAATATATAGCCTGCCTCGAGCACCTACCTATCCAAATCCCCCATAATACCAGCTCGCATACTTACCTCAGCCACGAGTCCATATACCAAACGCACCTAGACCCCGTGCAAAACATGAAAGAAAGCCAGTAAAAACCTATACACCTTTAGCCGAACCTCGAGCCCAGTTGTATGAACGACTGAGAACCGCAGGAATACTCCAGCCCATCCCAGGAAATGTCCCCAATCCTGTTCCTAAATGGCACGATGAGACTAAGCATTGTGCATACCACTCGGGAATCCCTGGACACGACACTGGAAATTGCTATGCCCTCAGAGACAAAATTGAAGCATTAATCAAAGAAGGAGTTATCCAACTGAAGGGACCTTCCTCTAATGTAAACAATAAGCCTTTGTCAAATCATGACGATGCCAATGTGAACATGATTACTGTTGATGAAGAACACAATTTGGAAGGGACTATTGTGCCAGTCCAGAGAAAGGAAAAGGTTGAATCATCGACCTTTATCACCCTTGTGATTACAGTCCAAGTGAGGGCATCGTTTGGAGTAGAAGTACTTCCTCCAAAGCCGCGGACCATGGCACCATATGTTCTTGGAAAAGTCTTATCAACCAATCTCCAAAGGAAGAGAGATGCTCATTTACCAAAGCTTGTTTCGCCTCTAAGTCAGTCATTCGTCAAAGCACGCGCCACTCAAGAATCAAAGAAAGACAATGCAGCTAACCTCGTGAGGGAATTCAAAAGATTTTTCATTGCTGAAGAAGAAGTAAAATGCAATGTGATTCTCGATGATTACGCTAGAGACTCAACCATTTGGGTTGCAGAGTAAGGAGATGTTTTGGGAAAATTGGACCTGTGCCCCTGCCTTGTTTCTCCCGAAAACTAGTTAATTGCATTAATGTTTAATGAAATAATGCGATTCAGATTGAGGCCTGAATCACATCTACGCATTTAATGTGTTTTTCCTCCACCGTTTGAAAGCTCAAAATGACAAAAAAGAATGTGCATGATCAAGAGTGGGAAGAGAGTTAATCATGAGAATGTTGCCCCTTGCATGTGTATAAACTTCATTCAACTCTATCAAAACCGTATAAGTCTTTGATCCTTTAGGGATTTGGTTAACTTTGTTTGACCATCACATAAATACATACAAGTACAAACTATATCACTGTTAAGTGAGTCCAGTTCATCCCACAATATTTTTGAGTTTAGTAAAGTAACCAGCTATATCAAGTGTACCTTGCACTAAACTTGTGATTTTATTATGTAGGTGAACAACTTGGATCCACTTGATTGCCCAAACCTGTGCTCAAGACTTGTCCACAGCTGCCGAGCAATCTTTGAGTATATGACATTGTCTCTTATGTCCTTGGAGAGTGAATTCAACAACCATGAAGTCACTATGTGGTTGCATCTACTCCACCGCTGGTAGTCTGCAGCTTCCAAATCTTATGACTTAATTGCTCTATTGAATCACAACTTATTCTTAGTTGAGAGAGTTATGTAGACAGATGTGTGCTAGCCTGGAAAACCTCTTCCATCAAAGGAAACATTAACAAGGTTTTGCCCGGGTGCATCTAAGGTTTAAATGTGATAAGAATGATTGGAATCAATAGTGATTCCATTCCCAGATCCAGTAATGACTGGGTTGATGGTATTAACAACATCAGTGATGACAGGTTGAGTTCCTTCAGCTATGATAAAGATGCTGATGAAGAAAATTTGTGGAATACAAATATTTGAATTGAGCTATTGCTCTGATACCATGAAAGAAAATTTTAAAAAAATGCAAAAAAAAATCCATTATTTATATTTATCTCTAAATGTATATTTATACAAGTATTTGTGTTGAAAGAAAACTAGAAAAGAATATATATGTGTACACTTGTCCTATTTCTATTGAGTTATTCTGTAGCAGAATTTTATTATTTTATTGTGTGCATTTATTATTCACGAGTTGTCATTGTCTTTAACAGATGGTTGAGATTAAATCCATCAACCCTTTTGTATACGCCGTCTAATGATGCCACGTGTGGAGTCAAAAGGATGACTCTTATTCAACAACTCCACGGACATCATTTGGTGGTGTCCAAAAATGTTTCTCCCTTCTTCTTTCTTGATGTACATTCCATGGTGAGTTTTCCATGGTTTTCAGTAGGTAGCTTCGAATCCTCAACATAAAGCCCCCTCTTGTGCAATATATTTGTGTCAATTAGTTCATTAAATATATAAAGATATGAAATTTAGATAGAGACGGAGCGAGAATCTCGACTTATAGATTCTGAATTTTGAAAATGACGACTTTAAATGTTAATAACTAGGTTCTAAGGGGTGGGCCCAATGAACAAGGTTCTCAAGTAGCTCTCCCCCCAAAACTCCAAGTGACATGGACCATGGTGAGGATTGCTAAATGCAAACAAAAAACAGAGAAAATCTCACTGACACTGCAAACTTTGTTGAAAGCAATTTTGTAACACATGCTTGAATTTGATTTCTTTTTAACCAAATTTCATTAACTTGTCACTTCAAAAAATATCTAAAATCTAATTGCGGTGTTTTTTTTTTCTCTTAAAAAATTGCGGGTGTTCTTTGTGCCAAAGTCATGGTGGATGTCAAACATATGTATAAATAAAATAGAAAACCATGTTGGCTGATCAGATAATAAAGCAAAACAAGGCCTCACCAACTACCGGCAATCCTAAATTCTTGTGAGGGAAGTTTTACATAATCACCACAGCAAAACATGTTAGGATTTACCCTGATTTTTCACCATAATTAGAATTACTTTTCTTGATGGAAAATTTTCTTTCATATCACTAATCCTTCCTTGAAATAAAACATTTGGACTTCTATAAATTGAATATATTTTTTCCCATACAATAACGTCCACAATGTAGTCACTAAAGAAATTTTGTTTATGTGAGTTTGGAGTTTTTCTCTCCATATTAATTTTATCATATGTAGGCTTGATCAAATGATATTAAAGATTATGCCTCTTTTAGTATACTTTTCTTTGTTATCTGATTTATCATCGTTCAAAATTTACAATCGTCAGCTAATTTCGTATGTCACCCTGTTATTTCGATTCCGAAGAAACAAGCGTGCACTTTCTTTGTGTCTTGTCACCATCTCCCAACTCTAAATGATAGCTAAAAATGACACTAAATGCCATTGTAATTATTGGGACTACATGCAGAGGCAGCCCCTCCATACCCAAATATCTACTTCCAAGTTCACCCCTAGTCAAAAGACGAATTCAAAATTTAAAATCAGTGAATTCAAATGAGTAATATGTATACATTTTTTTGCGTATGTATGTATAATTCGAGTGTAAAACAATAAGTTCAGTAGAAATTGTCGTCCAAAGATTTTCAGATGAATTAATCATGGGACCTAGGAGTGTCTAACAAAGAATAATGATGTGTTTGCACAGAGAAATGTTGTTGTTACCTGCTGTGCTGGCCCATGAAACAAAGAGTAGTACGTATCAGAGAAGTTGCCAAGAAAATTACAAACACGACTCCAATCATTCACTTTTGGAAGATGAAAAGTGTGCTCACTTTTATGGTTTTGTGGTCCTATGCTATAATTTTGTCGTCTCATAAACATGTACTAATGCCATGTGAACCACACCAAGAATTGTGTGATTATTATTATTATTGCACCTTCCTTCTTCAGACTATTTTTGTTCGAACGTGAATATCATATTTTCAAGGTAAATGACTTACAGTTGTTTTAAGTAGGCATTTAATCATGAACGTGAAATCATGATATGAAATCATTGATTGGTATAGAGAGGTGAATTTGAAATTGAAAATGTGTTTGGACATGCAATTTCAAACACAATTTTAATTTCAAATGTTAGTATTTTTTTCATATGAGAACCCCAAAAATTTGTGAAAACTATACATACTTTCCAATTCTTATACAATCTTACCAAATGAGTAAATCATAATCTATAACAGGTAACGAAATATCCTACAATGTCACATTAATAAATCGCATATCTCCATGTTCCTTTTATAAATAAATGTTTGTGATTGCATGATATTACAAAATTACAAATACACATAATTTTACAGCAATCCAAAGTCCAATAAATCAACAACAATAGTAGCTAATTGTTCTTTAATATAATCTTTTCACGTGGTGCGGACAATCTTTTCATGTTGAGCATGGATCTTTTTAATTTATAATTGTTGGTCAAGTTTTAATTTTTTTTAAAAAATTAAGATAATAAATTTGGAATTAAAATTTTACCTTTTAGGTGAATTTGAGATTTAAAATCAAAATTTCAAATTGAAGTTGAAGTTTTATTCAAAATGTCATAAACAAACAAAGCAGGCTCTAAAACTTCCACATTGAGTGCATTTATAGCAGTTCATGGATGAATATATTTCTGCAGACGTAACATTGGAGGGGACCTCCAATATTACGACACAGTTCAGAGACCATGGGCTTTCTGTGTAAATATACCAAATCATTCTCCATTTTTAATTGAAGCTACTTAGAGATTAATTTATTTCCACGGATGTAATGTAGGAGGTCCCCTCAAATATCAGAACACAGTTGTCCATCTTTACTCTCGACTGTGGCATGCACATTTGAGTTACAAGATTGATTCTTTGTACCAAATTATTCTCCCTTTTTCAGAAGAGGGGGGGGGGGGGGGAGAGTATTAACTCAGACAGAAGTTGTTCCTGCACAGCACTGTTAATACCCACAAAAGCCTATGAAAGCCCTCCAAAATAAAGGCTTATCCAAAAGGCAGATAATTTAGAGAAAAAATCACTGGTAAAATGATCATGAAAGAGAACTCTAGATGCCTTATTTTTCTTTCTAATCCTCCTTTTCTGCCGAAATTAAGAAAATGAGAAGGTCAATTGTTGTTAAGGAAGTAGTAGCAAGAAGAGCAGCGAAGTCTCATGCACATACACCAAAATAAATGCAATGTAGCCATTTATCATCCGACGATCTTGTATTAACAAAACTAAGAGAATATAATGTGTATCCCCCCAGGTAATTTATACATGTATCTGAGCAGTAAGGGATGAAAAAGAGGAGGCACGATCAAATTCTCCTCGTTTTCCCGAGTGAACCAAACAATCTCGTCAACTGAGAACACCAAATTGACATTGATATCCTCACCGAAGTTTGAAACAAGTCTGCAATAGCTTAAGCTTTTTCCCTTCTCTAACGCTATAAGAGGAAAAGGAATCTGGTGAAGAGAAGAAACAATCCAGTTCCTATTGGCACATGGCTGTAAAACCAGTAAGCACTATCTCGTTATCGGTCAGCAGTCTAGACATAGATGATCACCAGAAGAATTATGAACCATCAAACTAAGCGCAAAAAGGACCAAACTGTGTTTACAGAAAAACATATCGATTCAAAACTCAACAGTACCGAGGGAGCTCAATTATGGTATCTGAAATAAACATTTTCCTCCACAACATGGGATGAAGGAAACATGCTACATAATGTGATGATACAAAAGTGTGAGTACTGGTTAATTTATTGTTGCTAACAGCATTTGTTTGAATGTCGCTAATAGCATGTTAACAAACAATTCTCATGCCATAAGGAGAAAACACCTCAGGTTTACAAGTCAATTCCACTTTAGGAAAATAAACTGACTTATCTCCGCTCAAGATTTCTCCAGCTAGCTACACACCAACTCTTCTGTCAATAATATTGCTTCTCACAGTTTTAAATTATTCTTCAACTGCTGAAAGCACCTAAAGAGTATCTCTAGCTATATGCTGCGAGTTACTGATTAATCAACAAAGAAAGATAACTTCACCACCTTCAAACTTCAATCATTTTCTTGATTGATGCAATGCTACAAGTGGATACCTTAATACAGAGATGTTGGTGTTTTAAGTACAAATGCGCACATGTGCAAGAGGTAGGGAGTACAAAGATTTACCCCCATATGCAAGTATACCAGAAGTTGATTATTCATTCTGCGCAGTCCTGAATGGTCAAAAAGAAGTATATACGTCAAGGCAAAAAATATTTAGAAGTATACAGACTAGAAGGGTAATGCAGCCACCAAAACATACTTTGGTTTATCACTTAAGGTCACCATAGATCTGACGACACCGGGACTAATCCTATCTGCAAGAACTCCTTGCTCTGATATCCATAAAGACTTCTCCTTTACAAGACTCTGAAGTTTCTTAGCTTCGTAATCAAGTAGAGTTTGATCTGCATCAAGTAACTAACTATTTGTACTGGTTCTTGTTTCGAATATTGAAAACAGGGTAGAAAACCAAAGTAAACAATAGAGTTCTCAACAAGAATAAGGAAATTAATTATCAAAGAGAGAAAATCAAAGGGAGACACCAGGTAAAGTTAATGGTCATTCTAGTGCTTCAAACTTGCATAAAATCCTCTCCTACACTCATTAAGACCATCCTAAAATGGCAAATAAAAATCTATTCAAATGAAAGAGTGGTAAAATTTGAATAGCTGAGTATCAGCACTGAAATCTGTTTTCACATGATCATTGGATGCAAAAAAAATACGGGGATGGGAGGAGGGCTGGGAGAAAGTGGTAAGGTATAATGGTAGTAATACAGGTTGCATCCCTGGATGTATTTTCTAATAAATTGTTTACTTACCAAACGAGAAAAGAGCATAAAATATTGTTAGGAAATTAAGTAGCCACAAGCTAAGAATACTAGCTTAAATGAAATGAGGGTGTGAAGGGATTATGACAAAAAGATAAATAAAAAATAAGAAATCCAAGAAACAGGATAAAGTTTCTTCTGGAGTATAGATCCATCGCATACCAAAGTATATGTAACCTTTATGTTTAGACTGTCACAATAAGTGATCCCTCCACAAAAAAGGAACGACATGATTTAGATTACAAAGGACAAACAAGTATAATATGTATACTTAGAAACTACATCAGAATTCAGAAGTATGTGCACCTATAAACCTAGAATATTTCAGAGCGCATTCAAGAAAATCTTATTTAAAAAACTATTTGGTTCTCCAAATAGTATGCGTCATACAAAATGGAACTGAGGAATATTAACTCTCAAGAAAGGCAAATTCAACCCATCACTTGTCTATCCTCTATAAAAGCTATATAAAAGCTATATACCATTCAGGTTTCAACAGATCTGGTAACTAAATGAATAGAACGTAATCTCTCTCCAACATTTGTCTTCTTCTACCCTTCTTCATCTCCTCATTTCTCCTCTTATCATCTGCCCATATACTCATGGTTACAGCACTTTCTCATAAATACCTCAAAAAATCTCAATAAGGCCCCAAAAGATCATTTTCTAAGTTCAACGGTCTATATTAGCCCCACATATCCCCTCTGTTCTGTAACATGTTCACCCCCTGACAACAGCCATGGTACCAAGGCTCCAACTCAGTGGAGGGCGGCATCACAAAAACCAATCACTAGATCACAAGCGAAAGTACTCCATGACTTACATTTGATGTTGAGGAAGATGTATACTTTTGGAGATGTCAAAGAAGAAGCTTACAGGGATTAAAACTACTTGAAATTAAGTGTGGAAGCATAGGGAATGGTACAACACTTAACCTGGGGTTTGTATAGTAGTTAGACCACCAAAAGATGAGTTCAAAGACTCTCAAAGAGCCAAAACACCGAGCTCGACTCAAAGGAAGGCCCAAGTTGCAAACTGGGAGGGGTCGGAGAGAAGCAGAGGGCCAAACGCACCACCCTGGCCCTAAAAGCCCAGTCAGCATGCCTGCCTGCCTAGTTGTCGATCCCGGCTTATTCATGTTTCGGGTTTTCTCTTTTGTTTAAAGATCTATTTCTATGGGTTTCAACTCTTATTAGTTTAGACTATAGATACTTCATTTGAAGGGTTAGTTCCTTAGTTTTTAGATGATAATTGGACTTGTGAGACAAGAAGAATCCTATTCTCTCTAATACTATCTAGGTTTTCTTCAAATGAGTGATTAGTTTGTACGTTATTTGCTACTCATCTATGTCTTTGTTTCATTGTATGGATATTTAGGAGGTGATTAGCTCTTCAATACTATTTGTTGCCTATATTCTCATACTTGGGGTCCTTGATTCCTATTATCACTATCTTCTTCATATCTATTCTATTTTACTTTTTGAATTTCAATTCCTGGTTGCCTCATTTTCATCCCAAGAATGTATGTTCCTTTAGGTGAAACCAGTGTTTAGGATGGCGAGAGGCGAGGCGTGGAGACAAGGGCTTGCCTCAAGCCTCGCGCCTCATGGCGAGCGCCTTTTAGAAGCAAGGCGAGAATTAACACAAAAAATTAAAATATTAAATATGCATATATAAATACCCAAAAACTCAAATACTCAACAAAATGTTTCTCATTTTTTACTCAAATACCCAAAAATATGCATATATAACTTACATAAATAACAAAACTGAAAATGAAAAAAAATGCCGGAATTGCTGCCAGAAAAGTCAGATCTGCGTGAAAAAGGCTAATCTGACTGCCAGCGGCGCCGGAAAAGAAAGAAGAAAGAAAAGAAAGAAAGAAAGGCGCCGGAAAACTTACCTGAATCGCGCCGGAAAAGAAATGGAATCGCAGCAGCAGCTGAAAACCCTAGCAGCAGCGGACAATTGAATATTTAAATCAAAAGGCGTCGCCACAGCTCGCCTTACGCCATGGTCGCCTTCTGAAAAACGCCACGCCTAGGCTGACTGTGGCGACGAAGGCTCGCCTTGCCACGCCTAGCGCCAAAAGGCGCAAGACGGTCGCCTTTCAGAACACTGGGTGAAACCTCTACTTGGTAGAGTGACCGGTAAAGATCATGCATCATTGGTTTAGCCTATTATTATTCTTTACTCCTAATATTAATAGCCGTGCTTAAAAACCCTCTGCTTTCCTTTTTCTTCTAGAATGTGACCCAAACCTCCTGAGCTCAAGAGTTTTCTTCTTTGACTTCTCTAGTACGATAAACCCCATCCAAAGAAACCTGCTCTCAAGAGTCACCAGAGGCCCGTTCCACTTTGTTCCCTTGGTGATTCGAACTTCCACCCTCTTGGTTAGAAGTGGCTCATGTCACTGGAGCAACCTCACTTGCAACCCTTTGCATTCACTTCTATCTCCACTAAATTTGTGAGGGGAAAAAGGTCTCAACTCCCAAGACATCTGTCTACACCTCAAATAACATCTATTAGGCAAGCAATTTATTTTAATAAACTGCCCCGTTTTACAGGTAAAGCTTTGGCTCTGAAAATGCAGCTCCTGAAACAGCACATTTTTCACATATGGAAGCTTCTTCCTCATGCATTAATGTATAACTCATTTTCTTAGATAAAACAGAGGAACTATATTTGCATAAAGTTCATATAGAGAGTGTTACTGGTGCATATTTTGTGCAAAAGATTCACAACATAAATGTGGTAAGAACAAAACCTTTCTCCAGAATGGTATGAGCAGCATGAAAAGGAATATTGGCAAATATATCAGTTCCTGGAAACATGACCCAAGTCTTCTCCTTTGAATCATGATTACCACAGGTTGTACAAACCTCTTTCACCAGTGGTCTTGATTCAACATCCCTCATTATTGACTCAAAAGGCGTACGAACGCTAGTTTTTGTCGTCTTGGCCCTCCTCCTTAGTGCAGTTAATGATTCCCTGTTCCCATTCCTCACTCTATCATTTTCAACTAACTGCATTACATTAAACATTGTTTTCTTATACATTTGAACAAAAACTCTTTTGCTTCAACCCAGAGGGTATTTCAAGTACCTGTTGCCGAGCTAATAAAAGATTTTCACCTTCAATTTCAACCTCAATAAGCTTTTCTTGTAATTTCTTCATTGAGTCGTCCATTTGATCTCTACAAAACAATAACAATTATGAGTGTCCTCGAATTTCCACAAACTAATTCATCTGATAAATTATTGGAAGAGAAAGCTATTATAGTAATTAAAAAAATGCAGATGCAAGTGAAAGACCATCATCCCAGTTTCTGGGCCAAAAAGAAAATGATAGTATAAGGGGAAGATCAAGTGTAGCACTTTCAATCTCTGATTACTTTATTTGTCACGCTATAAAAGTATAATAGTAAAGTGAAGATAACTATACTTTAAAATCTCCCAATGACCTAATTAAATCCACAAAAAATTATTAAAGTAAACCTTATTCCCTTATGATGAAGGAAAAAGAATCTCAGATAAATGTAATGTTATAGGAACATTTCATTAAAGGATTGTCAAGCATTACATGCTGGCAATTGACACATTGAGCCACATCATTACTTGCTCTAAGCACAAGAAGTGGCGCTGTAGAACTTTCTAACATGACAAAAACATACATCAATACCCAATGTTATATATACTTTTCATATTTTACCCCCACACACACAACAGCATACACTGCGTAATAACACAAAGTGGTGTCTGGGGAGGATAGGATATACGCAGACCTTAAATCGACCTTTATACTCGGCTCAAAAGGAAAGCAGTAGATGCAGGATTACAAGAAAAATAAGACAATAAAATATCTAGATATAAAACAAATGGAGCAACACAAGTAATACACACATAAAGAGTAAGGATGTACGTGATACCTAAACAATAAGACTAAAAAAGGAGAAGAGCACACATATAGATTGAATAACAAGGGTAACTATTCTGGGTAGTGCTACAGTGAAAGTATACATCACATTGTGCTCCAACTCTAAAAGGACCAAAAGCATACTGGTGTTATGAGTCTAGTGGTGGCAAATGGATGGGTTGAGGAAATATGCCTTATTTAATATGGGTTAAAAACGGGTCGATTACTGGGTCACCCATGTTTTATAAGTAGTACGTACATCTTTTTCTTTCTTTGTGATTTAGATCTATCTCCAAAAGCGAAACCCTAATCCTCAGAAAACAAAAGGAAAGAAAATCAGTACCACTTTTCTTGGTTCGACAGCTCTTCTTCTCTTCTAACGCACGCACACCCAAGTAGAGTGGGGAAGTCAGCGAGAAGAAAAAGTAGTATGTTTTCGGGATATTTCAGGGTTTAAGTTTGAACACATACTTGAGTTTTTAATTACTCTAAAATTATCCCTTATGTTTAAGGTTAGGCTTATTTTTACCCCTTAAATATACATGTGAACACACATAATCCCTTAAAACTTACTAAAATTGAGCAGGTTTAGTCCACTTAACGGAATAACACAAACGGGAACCAAAAACTAACGGCCTTAACCATCTGAAAGTTGAAACTCACATAACACCTTTGTACCGCAAAAAAATGAGATTCTCGCCGAATTCGAGTTTGTTGCTCCAATAATTACCAATCTAAGACTTATTTCGTTTAGTACTTCATGTGCTTATATTGCATATAATGTTAATTTTATAGCGGATTAATCAATTCGAACCATAGTTCTAACTAGTACTATTAGATAATATAATGTAGCAGCTTGTCGGGCATTTGACAAACTCACACCATCCATTTTAAATAGTAGGATTTATTCCCCGAACACACGAGCAATCCAACCTGTATGATTTTCTTTTTACTAGCTTGAGTTCATAACTTTACTATTTATTCCGACTTCGCTAGACCAATCGATTATGAGAGCTCGGCCGATCAGACCGGGAAGAAGAGAAAGAAAGGTCAATCAACTCTGTAGTTTCTTTAATAAAAGTTAGTTTTTTGATCGAGTATTGAATGACTTTTTAGTCAGATCATTGTTGTGTTTCGAATATAAAGTCTCATTCGAAGCTTTAGACAAAGGTGCTATGGATATATTGGATCCTTATGGTATCTCGTACACATTTTGATAGTTGGCGGAGTGAATAAATCAACTTCAAAGTACATTTGTCATGCGAAGAAAAGAGTTTTTCCTAATCAACGAGAGACATTTGTCTTTCACATAAGATGAGAAAGTGAGAGGAAAAGGGACCACAAGAAATTCTTTCTTTGCATTATCAAAACAAAAGAACAAAGACCAAGAAGAAGAATTCCAACAAGATCTTCCATGAGTATTTAGGTGTACATATATATTCCTGATATTCAACAGACACCAAAATAGAACCAAAGAGTAAGCAGATTATAGAATTCAACTTTTAAAAAAAGGAGAAAAGAGTAGTTGGTTACAAGAGAGAGTAAGAGATAAGGAAACATTGTTAAGTAGAAAGACGATTCAACATATAGAAGTAATAATGAACTGAAGATTCCATTTATTTCATTCATCTTCCAACAGTTTATTTCCCTCGATGAGCAGAATCGCGCTTTTAGTTGAGGCATGAATACGCCAAGGATTTTTCCTCAACCAACTCCTTTGCGGTTGCGTCCATCTTGGCCCTTGAAAACTCATCTATCTTGAGACCTGCATCAAGAACATAGCATATATAATCAATGATTTCTTGTTTTGTTAAACGTAAAATATTATGAAACAAACTCAGTTCGCCAAAAAGCCTAATATTTGAAACCTGAGAGAGTATTCACTAGATTGAGTACTAAATTTTTACAAGCTAGAAAGAAACTTAGTTGATCATAAATGAGACCACAAACTAACCTTGCACAATTGACCATTCTCCTTTCTCGCAAGTAACTGGGAAAGAGTATATTAAGCCAGCTGGGATGCCATAAGATCCATCAGAATAAACCCCCATTGAAACCCATGTCCCCTAAACAAAATGAGTAAGAAAATTTAGTCTGATGGCAAAAGAACAGAGAAGTTACATACGCATTTTATAGATGTAACTTGTAAGTATTACAACTATAAAGAATAATAAAAATGGAGATACTGAACCTTTGGAGTGCCGAGAACCCAATCGCGTATATGATCACAAGCTGAGCTAGCAGCAGACAGTGCACTTGATAGCTTTCGAGCTTTTATGATGGCGGCTCCTCGCTGCTGCACTGTGGTGATGAATTCTGTGTTCAACCTAGCATTTTTATGGAAGTTTATTAGTACTGATTTGATCTTGTTATTTTGATGATATGGCTTTCTTGTATTTTAGTTGGTTATGGCATAGACCTATAAAGTTATTTGCAATACTAAACATTCCGCCAGATCAGTTGCAAATTGATCGATAGTATGTAACAGCTTACCATTCTCAAATTATGAAATGCATATGAATTACAATAGCATCATGAATGAAGACAGGTGGATTCCGATACAATTTCTGCTTGATTCAGCTTTGTTAAAGATCTGAAAATAAGACTTAATGGTGTAGGGCAGTTTACCATTGATCATCAGCAACAAGTTCTCTGACAGGCTTTTCTCCAGCACCGGTATTCACAGTTGCATGATTCACATCTGGATACTGAGTTGAAGAGTGATTTCCCCATATCGTCACATTCCTTACATCGCCAACATGAACGTTGAGCCTCTCCGAAACCTGACCTAAAGCTCTGTTATGATCAAGCCTTGTTAGGCAAGTGATGTTTCTCGCCGGAAAGGAGGGCGCAAATTCTTTCAGAATAAGTGCATTGGTGTTAGCTGGGTTAGCAACAACCAAAACCTGCACCAATCGGAGACCACAATAAACATGTCAATTTTCTTTAATGTTCCATAGATAATTGGCCTTTTTCTATCCTAAGATGGACGAAAAAAACTAAGCCAATTGAAGAAAATAAAAACGCTTGAGCTCATGTTGTCTTCACAGATTACAAATTGAATAACAAAACTTTCTTACCTTACAATCAGGGGCAGCATGCTGCTCTAAGGCAGAGGCCTGTGCCTTGTAAATCGAAACATTTTTTGACATGACGTCCTTTCTTTCCATCCCTTCCTTACGTGGAAATCCACCAACCATAACAGCAACATTGACGCCTTTACAAGCTTCAACAGCATCCGTGGTAGCAACAACATCTGTGGAACAATAATATTCGATAAATTTAGCAACGTAAGACAGAAAAAGTGGTTGTAGGATGGTTTTCTTTCTTAATGTATTTTTACCTTTGAGAAGAGGAAAAGCTGCATCAATCAATTCCATTTTCACCCCTTTCAAGGCCTCAGCAGCTGGTTCAATATCAAGCATGTGTATGATAACAGGTTGATCAAGGCCTAACATGGCTCCTCTAGCAATCATCGGAACAAGGGCATATCCAATTTGACCTATTATAAGATGTTCAAACCAAAAGGAAGCATCAACATACAGTATTCATCTTATACCATACTAAAGTTCTAAAAAGGACAGATTAAAGGGCCAAAAATTATTTAGAATCTTAATGTTTTGGCACCACATTGGACTGTGACGGACTTAAATGAAGCGACATGAACAGTAAGTTTTCATATAGCTGGCTCCAACTTGCTTGGGGTTGAGGCATAGTTGTTATTATTGTATTTAGAACTTCTTATAGCATATAAAATTGGCTAGCTTGATAATTTTGTTTTAAGATCTAAGGCAATCCAGATGATTCTTAATCCGATTCCTTCGTGGAGTAAACCTAAACTGATAACGCCTGAAAACCGATGAAGTTTAATCTGGTAATTTGAGTTTAACATATGGCCAAACTGCTCTGACTAAATCTAGAGTACTCGGTTGATCAAGCACTACTTAAATCTTATAGCCATATTCTTGTTAAAGTATGTGATTACCAAGACAAAATGAATAAAAGGTTCACTAAGTAGAAAATAAATGCAGCAATATAATGAATATATCAACATGCCTGCAGCACCAGTAACAAGAACTGTAATGGGATCCTTCTCTATATTCAAGAAGCTCCATATGTGCCTAACAATCTTCCATGACAAATACGCACAACCCAACAAAACAAGAGGCTTTTCAATTGATCCCCAGTATTCCATTAATTTTAAGAATTAAGAAAATAGAGTTAGAGAAAATTCACACAATAATCGCAATTAGGTACTGTTAACATGATACCACATGTTATTTATAGGAAATTTTCACACAAAAAAGACTTTGAAGACAAGGCAATCTAATGATTCAATTGCCAAAGACAAAACCCACAAGCTACGAAATAGAATAGTAACTCATCCATGTCAAGAAAAGAACCTGATACAATACCAAAATTATAACTATATGATATTATATGATCATGGTGTAAAAACAGATTAATTTTTAAAAATTGTACCGGCAGCTCCAGTAACAAGAACTCTAGTGGGCTGTTTTGCCATGGTTGAAAAAAAATGTAGAGCCGGAGTAAGATGTGATGGATATTAAAATTGTTTACAATGTATGATTTTACAATGTTAGTATGGAGGTATATCGAAATACAAGGAGAATTATAGGGATCAAATGGCCATCAAAAGCAGTTGTTGGAGTCACATGAAAAGCCGCATGTTAGTTGATGCCTCATGGACTTGGCACAACACTAGTTAATTTTCTTAGATTTATCTTACTTTATACACATATTGATTCATATTTTCTGTGTGTTCTAGTTACGGGCTTACGGCTATATTTTAGGTGTATTAATATTATGATGGCGAGGTGATTGGAGTACGACCACTCCGACGTCGCGGGTTCGAATCCGTGTGATGACAGTCTTTGCTGAAATATTGCAAGGGTTGTTGTTGGGTTCGTGTCCCGTTGGTCCTCTCCCCTGCAGGGCTGTCACTCGCGCATATCTCTCGATTTACATCCCACCTGGCCAAAGGGCCTCTGGTACAGGTGGAGGGTTTCGCTTTCGGACTTTCCCCTTCACAAAAAAAATAATTATAATATGATAGAAAAATAATTATGTACACAAGTTACCGGTTCTGGGGGGACTTTTTCCCTTTGATAACTGTGCTGCACGTGCAGTTTTTCCTTTTAAACGAGAATTAAGCCATTAATTAGCACTTTAAGCACACAGGAATAAAGAACACCACTATTTCCCACCCTATTTTGTAAATCGTTTCAAATTGACTCACCTCTAAGTGAAGTACTCGTGAAATGACTTGAGATGTGCTAAATGGCCATTGCTTAGGGTTCATACTACTTTTTATGTGTAATCACGTGTAGTTAGCCTTGCATATCCTCAAAATTATTTACTAACCCTTGAGTACTCTTCAAAAACCTTCTTAACTGATCATAAATCAGAAGTTGAGAGCACTACAAATAGAAACAGGAAATCTAATAGTATCGCATAATAAAAGTGATTTTTTATGGAACTTTAAAATTTTCATTTGAAAACTCTTTATGTGTTTGCTTTTGCTAGGTCAGGGAGTATTATATTCGCTATATTATTTTCAAGTCTTGTTTCTACTCTATTTTGTTTGATAATAATATTATCCTTTACGTGTTCATAGTGTATAACATGGAACTTGTTAACGAATTGCTAAGTGTTCGCGAGTAACAACTTATGTATACACAGTGTCGGAGTCAGGATATTTATTAATGGGTTTAAAAATATAAAGAAGTAAACACACGAAGAAGTCAATGGAGTTCAATGTCTACTATATATATATATAAATTATTATTTTAACTTTATATATAGTGTAATTTTTCGCCGAAGTGAGTTCGGATGACCCCTCGGCCCTTACTAGCTCCGCCATTGCATATACAAATAACTATATTCTCAAAATATATAGATCATTTTCTTTCCGAAATGATAATCTCCTTTCCTTTAATGTTTGGGTTGTTAGGATGTTGTATATGATTTATTTTATTGTGATTTAGTTTATAAGTTTTTTTGTATTCATAGTTATGTCAGAGTTTTTAAAATTTACGCTAAAGTTTTCAACAGTTCGTTTAACTTTAAGATTTTGCGTTTTTAATGTATTTTCACTACTTTGTAAGTTTGTATTGGAAATTGTAATGCAAAGAATCAAGAAAATTACTTTCAAGTCCAAATAAATCGTCTGAGATAACGGACAACCAAGTACATCTTTTTAAAATAATGGACAACCAAGTATATCCCCTTGAAATTATAGTTATTCAAATACATCTTCTCGAAATAATGAACAATCAAGGTTCATTACTTAAGATTCAATGTTCCAACACATTAAACGAATTCATCCGAATACATCTTCTTGAAATATTGAACATTCAAGGTTCATTACTCATATTCAATGATCTGATATATCAAATGTATCTGGTCTTGACCTCTAATTGTCATCTACCTATATAAAGAGGTTTAGGGGTCTCTTGTCAACATACTAAATATCATCTCTCCTTCTTCTTCTCTGGGCAATCTTTTTTGTGCAAAGTCCAAACTTCCATTCACTAGTGCAGGTGTTTGGGACTGCTGTGGAACATTGGGGAGCGATCGGAATAAACGATTTGCACCACAGACGGTCTGAAATCGCTTGCAAGGCAGTGGCTTTCCACGACGCAACGTTTATTCGATAAGTTATTTTTCTTGTTTAACTTGTTCTTCATTAATATCATTCTAGTTTTTTTCTATAATTTGAAAGCGATTTCGGACAATATTGATAATTTGGCTATTTTTCTTAACAAAACTCTTCTTGATTTATTAAAACTTGAGCCCTTGGACGAAAATAATTTTAAACGTTGGTCACAAAAGTTACTAATTTTCTTTGAACAATTAAAAGTTGATTATGTTTTGTTTGACGAACCACCTGTTGATGTTCCTAATGTTGCTACTGATGATTCTAACATTGTTGGTAGTTCTACTGCTATTGTGGTTGTTGATGATGTTGCTAAGAAGAAATTTGAAAAAGACAACAAAACTGTTAGGGGACATCTGTTGAACCATATGAATAACCCTTTATTTGATTTGTTTGTTACTAATAAATCTACTAAGGAAATATGGGACAGTTTGGAAAAGAAATATGGTGTTGATGATGCAGGAAAGAAAAAGTATGTTGTTGGAAAGTGGATTAAGTTCCAGATGGTTGACAATAAGCCAATTATGGAACAAGTTCACGAGTATGAAAACTTGACTGTTGATGTTCTCACCGAGGGCATGAAATGTGTGAGGTTTTCCATGCCAATGTTCTGCTTGAAAATTTTCCACCTTCTTGGAGTGATTACAGGAACCAACTGAAGCATAAGAAAAAGAATTTGACTCTGCAAGAACTGATCAGGTACATGAGGACTGGGGAGGCAAACTGTCTCAAAGATAAGATGAAAGCTCTTTCTCTTAATTCTTCTAAAGCTAATCTTGTGAAAATTTCTGCTATTATTGTGAAAGACAAGTTCAAAAGCAAATAGAAGAAGAAAGTCCATAATCAAGAAAACGTGAAGAAGCAAAATCACTTCATGAAACCAGAGAGCCAAATCCAAAAGTCAAAGGACCTTGTTTCATCTATGGAAAACTTGGACACAGGGCTGCCCAGTGTTATCAAAGACAAGGACAAAACTCAAAGCAGAGAGGACAAGGTTCTGGCCAAGCTAATCTTGCTGAGGGTAATGAAGTGATTGTTGTTGTAGTTGTCGAGGCGAATCTGGTGGCTAACAAGACTGATTGGGTGTTAGACACAAGCGCTTCAAGACATCTCTGCGCAAACAAGGAGTTGTTCCATGACTTTGAGGAGTCCACTGATGGAGAGTGTGTCTACATGGGTAACTCCACTGCTGCTGGAGTTATGAGTAAAGAAAAAATTCTGCTTAAGTTAACTTCTGGAAAGACTTTAGTCTTGAACAATGTTCTGTATGTTTCCTCCCTTCGTAGAAACTTAACTTCTGGAGCACTTCTCAACAAAATCAGCCTTAAATTTGTTTTTGAAGTTGATAAAATAATTATTTTTTATGGATGAGACTTTGTTGGGAAGGGATATCTTAGTGAGGGTTTATTTGTATTGAACATTGTACAAGAGATTGTCAATAATGCAAATGTTTTCAATTCTGCTTATATTGTTGATTTTTTTTATAGCATGGTAGAGTAGGTCATGTTAATATTTCTTCTATTAAAGGACTTAGAAAATGGAATTAATTCTTGTGATAAAAGTTGATGTATTTTCTAGTCCCGTGTATGTGGAAGCAAAGCATACCAAGAAATCATTTAAATCTGTTACTAGTAGAAAGACATAATTGCTTGAGCTAGTACATTCAGACTTAGCTGATTCCAAGAACATTGTTAGCAAAGGTGTAAAGAAGTATTACATTACTTTTGTTGATGACTTTTCTAGATACACTAAGGTATGTCTTCTTAACTTTAAAGACGAGGCAGAAAACATGTTTTTGAAATTTAAAGCAGAAGTGAAAATCAATTAGACACGAAAATCAAGAGACTTAGATCTGATAGAGGCGGTAAATATAATACTAACACTATAGAGGCATTTTGTGAGAAAATGGCATTATACATGAGGTTAGAGCTCCCTATACTCCCAATAAAATGGTGTAGCCGAACGAAAAAATCGAACCCTTAAGAAAATGATGAACTCTATGCTTTTAAGTTCGGGTCTTTCTGATAATATGTGGGGGGAAGTTATCTTGTCTGCATGTTATATTCTTAATAGAGTCCCTCATAAGAAGTTAGACAAGACTCCATATGAGTTGTGGAAAGAATTTCCCCCTAACTTGAAATTCCATAAACTCTGAGGGTGTTTGACTAAGGTTGGTCTACCTGATTTCAAATGAATGAATGTAGGTTCTAAGACTTTTACATTGTCTTTATTGGTTATGTTCAAAATAGTGTTGCTTATAGATTTATGTCTTTGAATGGTTATTCTATTTGTGAATCTAGAGATGTAGAATTTTTTGAGTATGTGTTTCCTTTGAAAATTGATGTGCCTAGTGATGTGCTAAATAATGATTCTACATCTATGCCTGTTGATTCTCACGTTGTGCTTTCTTTTAGTGTTGTTAATAATGAGCATGAAATTGAACTTAGAATGAGTAAAAGGCATAGACTTGAGACTAGCTTTGGTCCTGATTTTATTACTCCTTCTTGACTGAGAATTGTGATATTAATGTTTTAAATGATGAATTATTGTCTATCTACTCAATGTAAGAAGATTCTAAGACTTATGATGAAGCAATGAGGTCAATAGATGTTATTTTTGGAAAGAGGCCATTAAAAGTGAATTAGACTCTATAGTTTTTAATCATACTTGAGATTTGCATGATTTGCCTAAAGGTTGTAAGCCCATAAGTAGCAAGTGGATATTTGAGAAGAAATTAAGACCAGATGGTATAATTGATAAATATACGGCTAGACTTATGATTAGGGGTAATAATCAAAAGAAAAATATTGATTACTTTGATACTTATTCTTCTGTGACTAAAATAGCGATCATAAGAACTCTTATTACTTTAGCCGCTATTCATAGTTTAGTGGTACACAAAATGGATGTTTAAACGATATTTCTAAATAGTGATTTAGAGAAAGAGATCTGTATGAGTCAACCTGAGGGTTTGTTGGTCTCAGGACAGGAAGATAAAGTATGAAAATTGAGAAAGTCCTTGTATGGTCTAAAACAAACACCTAAGCAGTGGTATGAAAAGTTTAATGACACGTTAGTGGATGATTGTTTTGTTGTTAATGCTTCTGATACATGTGTTTATTAAAAAATGATAGGATCAGATTGTGTGATTATATTTTTATATGTAGATGACATGTTAATCTTTGACCCTAATGTGAATGTTGTTAATGAGACTAAGAACTTTCTGTCTTCTAAGTTTGAAATGACCTTGGAGAAGTAGATGTGATTTTAGGGATTAAAATCAAAAGAACTGTTAATGGCTTTTATTTGTGTCAGTCTCATTACATTGAAAAGATGTTGAAGAAGTTTAATTGTTTTGATGTTGTTCCAGCGAGAACTCCCTATGATCCTAGCATACACTTGAGAAAAAAAATAAAGAATCTAGTATTTCTCAAACTGAATATGCTAAATAATTGGGAGTGTAATGTTTGTTTTGAACTATACTCGGTCTGATATAGCTTATACTGTTAGCAAATTGAGTAGATATACTCATAATCCAGTAGTGAACATTGGAATGCTCTTCATCACTTGTTAAGGTATTTGAGAGGTACTATGGATTGATATTTGCATTTTAATAAATTTTCTGTTGTTTTAGAAGGTTTCTGTGATGCAAACTGGGTAACTGACAGTGATGAAGTTAGCTCCACCAGTGGCTATGTGTTTACTTTGGGTGCAAGTGTTATTTCATGGAAGTCTTACAAACAGACTTGCATAGCACGTTCTACCATGGAATCTGAGTTTATTGCTCTTGAGTTGACAAGGCCAGAAGCTGAGTGATTGAGAAACCTTTTGGCAGATGTGCCATTGTGGAGAAGATGAGCTTCACCAGTCCCTTTACATTGTGACTCACATGCGGCAATTAAAAATGCAAAAAATAGTGTATACAATCGAAAAGAAGACATATTTGCATCAGACATGGTGCAATTAAACAATTGTTGAAACATTGTGTTATCTCCTTGGAATACGTAAGGTCCAAAAAAATTGTGGATCATTTAACCAAGGGTTTGACAAGGAAAATGATCCTTGAAACGTCGAGGAGGATGGGGCTAAAGCCTATGGATTGAGGCAATATGGTGGATACCCTTTTGTTGGTCAAACGAAGCCATATGATTCCACAATATACACTAGATATCCTATTCCTATGGAGTGTGGTAGTGTTTTGTAAGGTTGAGTTTTACTCTTAATCCATATCTGTTGTGGTGGTGCGTTTGAGACGCACTTGATGAATTTACTTGAGTTTTACTCTTAATGTTTCCCTAACCTATTGTGGTGGTATTATTGAGAAGCACTTAATGAATTCGCCACTTGATATGAGAGGTTGAGCTTATTCTGCTCCTAATGATTTCATAGGCTAAAGATGGTCTATTTGAGACTTGATGGAATTACCTACATGACTGTAAAGGTGTGATCGCCTTTTATGAAAGACTTAGGCCGTCTTTCTAGAGCACTCATTAGATCCAAGGTATGTGCATGACCATAAAAGCACTTTGTTAGTATCGCGGAGTTTGTATAAAATTAAGGATATGGTATGTGTTGTGGGGTCTCAACTTATGTCCATTCAGTTCAAGAGTACTTCACTTTTTGGATATTAGTTGTTGTCTCATTTCACCACGTGTTAATTCAAATCGAAAGATATTAACACTTAAGTACATGTTCATTTCTTTGCCCATAAATTGTTCTTATTTATCTTTGCATTCGTGGGGGATTGTTGTAAATTGTAATGCAAAGAATGAATAAACTACTTTCATATCCAAATACATCCCCTGAGATAACGGACAACCAAGTACATCCTCTTGAAATAATGGACAATCAAATATATCCCCTTGAAATTATGGTAATCCAAATATATCTTCTCGAAATAATGAACAGTCAAGGTTCATTACTCAAGATTCAATATTCCAGCACATTAAACGTATTTATACAAATACATCTTCTTGAAATAATGAACAGTCAAGGTTCATTACTCAGATTCAATGATCTGATACATCAAATGTATCTGGTCTTGACCTGTAATTGTCATCTACCTATATAAAAAGGTTTAGGGGTCTCTTATCAACATACTAAAAATCATCTCTCCTTCTTTCTTCTCTGGGCAATTTTTTTGTGTAAATTCCAAACTTTCAGCCAGTAGTGCAAGTGTTTGGGAGTGTTGTGGAACCTTGGGGAGAGACCGGGTTAAACAATTTGCACCACAGTCTGTCCGAAATCGCTTTCAAGGCAGTGGCTTGCCACGACGCGATGTTGATTCGATAAGCTATTTTTCTTGTTCAACTTGTTCTTGATCAATATTGTCCTAATTTTTTCCTCCACTTTGTTACTTCTACTATTTATGTAAATACATAAATTAGCAGATATTAAAGATCCGTGTGAGTTGTGAGTTACGCCCATGGCTTGATGCTTACGCCTCACTTTCTCCTACGGAAAATTTCACAACTTACGCACCCGTTTATTAAAATACTATATACAACTAATATGTTTAGTCGGTAAATTATGGTTGTTAATTATGATTCTTGTCGTTTTATTATTGACCAAACTTAATCTTAGATTAAACTATATTTTGATAAAAGTTGATGAACAAAATTTTCAAAGGAAACAGATTATAAAGTTGGATCAAATTTGCTCCCCCTAATCTAGATGTGGCGAGTAGCTAAAACCTATTGGTCTCAATACCTTCGATATAACACGTTAATTATACCACCAAAGGATATGGTGAACCAGATGTGGTTGTTTTTCCTTTAACCAGAGATCTCATATTCGAGTCTTGGGTATGGAATTTTTTTTGGTAAAGAGCGTTTTTTCCGAATGAGTCATACGCGGCGCAAATCCATATATAGTCGGGCTCTAATACGAGTACCGAACACTAGATGAGAAAATAAAAAAAAAAGTTAATTATTAGGTCAAGGTTTCATTTGCAGATTGAGGAGACGTAAGGTATGCAATGCACAGTTCTTGCATTTCAATTTGCTACTCCTATATCATAAGATTCTAAAAAGAAAAATATTTCATTAGCCGGCTATTCCAAAAAAAAAAAAAAAAATAAGAAGTTGGTCAATTCTGTCTCTTTTTCTGACCCCTAAAGATACAGGAAGGAGATGAATTTTAGTGCATACTAGAGCTCATTAAGCTCACATAAGAAAGACCTCCTTTTGATTAGCACCTGTAGGAGATGATAAATCAATGAAAAAGTGGGACATCTTGTATCAACATCACCCATTTTTCCCAAGCAATTTAGAAGCCGTCAAGGTTAAACAGATCAAGTGGATCAGCAGGAGAAGATTCCTGCTGCTCGTCGGGTTTACCTTCATCCAACGGAGGAGATTCAACTTGTTGAGTTGGTTCAAGCAAATCGTCGTTGCCTCTTCCTCTGGTCTTCCTCGATATCTTTGAGACGTGGTGGAGATTCAAGACGCTGATACTTGGGTTTATTTTTCTCCAGGAGAAGGTAAGTTGTGTAATACCAAAACATGAGTATTCTACTTTGAGCAACAATTGTATCACGTATTTGACTGCCTCCAAATGATAGCCGCTCAAGTGCCTCTTCACCAGATTGTATGTGAAATGACTTTTGATGCTCAAATTGAAGACCACTAAATTCATTGATGCAGAACCCCTGAAACGCCCATCTTATAAGAGAAACTCGAGGAATCCACCGAAAAATAATTGGTGTTGTCTGAATTGACATAGTACCCTCCAAAGACAATAAAAACTGTCATGAGAGAGGGGCCTAATGCCAATGCAGCTTCAGTCGTTGGAACCATAGCTCCTACAGTCAAGCCCATTGCAGATGCAGCAAAAGACTCCACAGTTACAAATTCCACAGAACTTCCCAAATCTAGAAATGGTAGGATGAAGTCGAGGCATTGGGTATAGGATGCCACCAAAGAGTAGTGGAAATGCTGCTCCAACTGGAATCTCAGTAATCAACTTGGAAAGCAAATATGGTCCCAGAGCATAAGATCCTTTTGCACGCTCTCTATCAATAATTGCTCGTTCCTTGGGAAAGACACCAACTGTTTTTGTGAGAGCTGCCATAGCAGTGTTTATTGCAGCAACCTGAAGTAATCCCATTCTGTCTTGTATCGACGTCTGCAACCTGCCCATCCTCCAGAACACACAACCAAATACCAAAGCTGATGCAATCGACATCCTTGCCCGAACTTTATTTGTTGACCCATCACGAGAAACTTGCATCCATGCGCGTTTGAGAAGTAATCGAAATTGCCTCCACCAACCACCTTTACATGAAATAGATTTCTTTGGTAAGTTCAGACGTGTCTTCGAGCTATCCCTTACAAGTGAAGTTGCATATAAAACCTCCGGTATATTTTCTGAGAATGATTCAACTACACCATCTATTCTTTTTCAGAAGCATATACACTCTCTGGCGAACTATAGTCTAGAGATATTAGATCTGCTAAAAATTCCGCGGGATTTACATGATCTGGACAAATGTACCCAAATTTCGAGAAGTATGCCAGTACTTCATCACGTGCAGGACCAACATAAATGAGCGAACCCTCTGCCAACAGAACAATGTCGTCGAATTTTGCATACACAGAACCTCTAGGCTGGTGTATAGAGCATATAACAGTATCTCCATCATGTGCTAGTTGTCTGAGGGTTTCCATCACTCTCTCTGCTTGAAAAGCATCAAGTCCAGTTGTAGGTTCATCAGCAAAAACTACGGATGGACTGGCAATAAGCTCACATGCTAGCGACATGCGCTTCTTTTCACCTCCACTAATTCCACGAACTTTTGAATCACCAATGCGTGAATCAGCACAACTGACCAAACCTAGCTTAAACAATAGATTGTTCACATATTCATCTATTTCTTCTACTGAAGATATGTCCTGCAGCTGCAAGAGAGAGTGTTTCTTGAACAGTCAACTGGGAAAAGAAAAGGTCCTCTTGTCTAACAAAAGCAAACTTGTATATTCCCCATTGATGTCTAAAAGGCAGACAAATGTAACTTGGGTGATGCTGTTGTCTGACCTGCCATAACATTCAGAAGAGTTGTCTTTCCTGATCCTGATGGCCCCATTATCGCTAGCAGTCGACCATATTAGCGAATATTCTCAGAATATTCTCCATATATTTTGTAATTATGATAGATATATATTTAAGGTAACTTAGGATTCTAATTGTATTAGGAATCAACCTTTGTAAGGTAAGTTAAGATTCGTACCATATTAGGAATCAACCTTGTACAACTATATATATTGTGAATAATGAAAGGAATCCCTAAGGGAAATTATTCTATCTCATGGTATCAAGAGCCTAAAACCTAAATCCCTTCTCTTCCTCATTCTCGGCCGAAATCATCATTTTTCTTCTGATTTCACAGGAAAAAAAAATTTGGTTTCTTCCCTTTCTCGGCCAAACAAGAAAATTCTCTTCCCTCAGCAGGCGGCAACCATGTCTTCCCCCACAAATTCCGGTTCATCCACTGGCACACTTGACAACCCCTCTCAACGTTCAGTAACTTCTTTTCATCCGGCATTCGCCGTTAACAACATCAAGAATTTTATCCCTATAATTCTTGACCAAGAAGACTGTCAATATTCCATGTGGATGGAACTATTCTACATTCATGCATGTGCATACAACGTGCTCGATCATATTGACGAATCTGTTCCTCGTCCCACCGATGTTACAGACTCAATCTGGCGTCGTCTTGACGCCATCGTCAAACAATGGATCTACGGCACCATCTCCAAAGACCTGTTGTGCATTATCATGAAAAAAGGTGCTACGGCACGTGAACTTTAGGTCCGGCTAGAAGAAATCTTTCAAGACAATAAAAATACTCGGGCCGTATATTTGTAAGAGCAATTCAATAATACCCGCCTTGAGAATTTTAACAACATGTGCGAATATTGTAAGCAACTGAAACTCATAACCAATCAACTATCTAACGTCGGAACTTTTGTTTCAGAAACCAAGATGGTGCTTCAACTTGTTGCGGGTTTACCAAAAGGTGAATATGACACACTCGCAACAATGATTCAACAAGCCGGCCCTCTACCAAGTTTCAACAAGGCACGCTCACAACTATTGTTGGAAGAAACTAGACGTGCTAAACAAGAGGAACACAATCAAAAGGCCTTAGCCGTTGACAGGATGACAACACATGCGTACGGCCGGCGAAACCGGCCGATGCACGCGAGGCCGGTGGCGGAGGTCATGGCGGCGAGAGGTCGCAACAACAAAGGCAAGGGCCGCGGAAAGGGCCAACGCAACCGGCGCGGCCAAAGCCGGCGGCACTGCAGCGGCGGGGGCACAACCACCACCACCACCAAGAAGCACCGAAATGTAGGGGGCCCGGTTCCGGCAAAGCAGCCGTGGTCAATCGGCTTCTTGGGCCTGCCCCGGCCACCGAGCGGCCAACCGGCGAAGAAGCCCACATTGATCGCATCCGGCGGCGGCGGCAGAAAATAATCGCGCAACAAGAAGACACGGCACTGGCCCCGACTACTTTGGGCCAGGCCTACACCATCGTGAACCTTCAACAGCCCGACGACAATTGGTACATGGACACCGGAGCCACATCTCACCTCACCCGGTCGTCAGGTAACCTATCTCAACTACGTCGGTTAAAGTGTCCTCAATTTATTACCGTCGGCAATGGTCATCGCATTCCAATTGAAGGTTACGGTAACACACACCGAACATCCACACCCACCTTTCTCCCTAAACCATGTCCTATACACACCTAACATCATTAAAAACTTAATCTCTGTTAGAAAATTCACTAACAATAATTCTGTGTCTGGCGAATTTGACACTTTTGATTTTTCTGTGAAAGAACTCAATACAGGAAAAATTCTTACACGCTGCAATAGTGTGGGAGACATCTACCCAATCACTCAATCTTTCGCTGTCAGACCGCAATCACCTCTATCCCTTGCGGCGATCTCTCCGTCAACTTGGCACAACAGACTCGGACACCCCGGAGACCCAACTTTTACTTTTCGTAGGACTTTTAAGCGTATTCAATATAATAATGGGAAAATTTTCCAACACTGTTTTTCTTGTCCACTAGGAAAACATACTCGTCTTCCCTTTATGTCATCAAACAATGTTATTTTTTCTCCATTTGATATTGTTCATGCTGATTTGTGGACATCTCTGATTGTTAGCTCTTTGGGTCATAGATTCTATCTATAATTCTTGGATGATTTTTCACATTTTGTCTGGATTTACCCACTGAAATTCAAAGCTGGAGTTTTTACAAAATTCCTCGAGTTTCAAAAATTCATTAAGACACAATTTGAAAAACCTATTAAATCATTCCAATGTGATAATGGACGTGAATTTAATAACTCGGAATTTCACAATTTCTGTTCTAAACAAGGCATGGTTTTCCGTTTTTCTTGTCCCTATACTTCTTCCCAAAACGGAAAGGCTGAAAGAATTATATGTACCATCAATAACATGGTCCGCACACTTCTGTTTCATGCCTGCCTACCACCGCCTTTTAGGGTCTATGCTATCAAAATGGTATAATCTCTTCTAAATATTTTACCAACTAGCACACTCCAAAACAAAACCCCTACAGAAATCTTATACCGTAGGCAGCCATCATATGATCACCTACGTATTTTTGGATGCTTATGCTACCCCAACATAGCCTCCACTGCACCCCACAAATTTGCCCCTCGCACTCTTTCATGTGTCTTCCTTGGTCTATCTCCTAATCATCGGGGCTACTTGTGCTATGACATTGCTACTCACAAAATCATCATCTCCCGTCACGTCACATTTGACGAGACAACCTTTCCTTTTTCAAATCTCCGGAAATTTCAGACCACCGATTACATCTTTCTCGATGAACTAAGTCTGTCCCCGGTTATTCAAAATCTATACCAACAAGACGACCACTTTGTTCGACAGTCTCGCCACTGTCCGGCACCACCCCACCAGCTCCCTCCTCACCCCTACAGCCCCCAGTCGAGTCACCTGCACCACCAGCGACACTGCTGTCCACTGGTCCAGAACCAGTGGACCAGCAACCTCACAACCCCGACCCACCACTACTGCCCTCACATCGCATGGAGACTCGTGCACAACATGGGATCTTCAAACCCAAGGTTCAATTCAATCTCTCCATACAAACCTTATCACACATTCCAAAAAATCTAAAACTAGCAAAACTGGACCCAAATTGGAATGCGGCCATGTGCGAGGAATTTAACGTTTTAACCAAGCAGAATATTTGGGATTTGGTACCTAGACCAGCTAGTGTGAATGTTATCCGGTGTATGTGGCTATTTCGTCACAAGTTCAGAGACAGTGGTGACTTAGAGAGGTATAAGGCAAGACTAGTTGCCAATGGCACTAATCAGGAGGAGGGTATTGATTGTGGTGAGACATTCAGTCCGGTTGTTAAACCGGCCACTATTTGGATTGTTATTAGTATTGCTATGGGCATGCATTGGCCGATTCATCAGCTTGATGTCAAAAATGCGTTTCTTCATGGGGATTTGAAAGAGACTGTGTACATGCATCGACCTCACGCTTTGTTCATCCGGCAGCACTCCGCAGCTTTGTGTGTCGTCTCGAAAGTCATTGTATGGATTGAAACAGCACCCCGCGCTTGGTATGATCGGTTCGCCGGTATCTTACTGCGATTGGTTTTGTATGTAGCGGTGTGATACACATCTCTTCACTTTTCACCGAGGTAGCAGCACTGCATATTTGCTATTATATGTCGATGACATTGTTCTTACTGGCCTCATCGACGGGTTGAAGAATGAAATCATTGCTCTACTCAAAACTGAATTTGCTATGACTGACTTGGGCAAGCTAAGTTATTTTTTGGGTATATCAGTGACAAGATCTGCAGCCACTATGTTCTTGTGTCAGCGTAAGTATGCAGAAGAGATAGTGTAGAGGGCCAAGATGGCAAATTGTAAAATTATGCCAACTCCGGTGGACTCAAAATCCAAGCTTAGTGCCAATGACGGTGCGTCAGTTTCTGATCCCACTCTATATCGGAGTCTAGCAGGTGCTCTTCGGTATCTTACATTCACTAGGCCTGATATTGCATATGCCGTTCAGCAGGTGTGTATGTTCATGCACGACCCCCGAGAGTCCCATTTTACCACCCTCAAACGTATTATCAGATATGTTAAGGGCACACTAGACTTTGGTTTACATCTATACACCTCTTCCCCAACCAAGTTGCTAGCCTACACGGATGCAGATTGGGAAGGATGCCCCGACACACGTCGCTCCACCTCAGGGTACTATGTATTTCTTGGGGTATCTTATCTCATGGTCCGACAAGACGCAGGCCACGCTATCACGTTCGAGTGCTGAAGCAGAATATCGCGGAGTTGCTAATGTCATCGCTTAGATCTGTTGGCTCCGAAATCTTCTTTTGGAGCTCCAGTGTCCATTACGCAAGGCGTCTATAGTCTATTGTGACAACATATCTGCTATTTATATGTCTCATAATCCAGTCCAACATCAGCGGACTAAGCATATTTAGATGGATATCCACTTTGTGCGAGAGAAGGTTGCCCATGGTCAGGTCAAAATTTTACACGGGTCTTCCTCTTATCAGTATGCAGACATTTTCACAAAGGGACTACCGCGACAGCTCTTCACCGACTTCCGATCCAGCCTTAGCATTCGGCCTCCTCCCGCTCCGTCTAAGGGGGAGTATTAGCGAATATTATCAGAATATTCTCCTTATATTTTGTAATTATGATAGATGTATATTTAAGGTAACTTAGGATTCTAATTGTATTAGGAATCAACCTTTGTAAGGTAAGTTAGGATTCGTACCATATTATGAATCAACCTTGTACAGATATATATTGTGAATAATGAAAGAAATCCTTAAGGAAAATTATTCTATCTTTCAGACGAGCTTTGGCTTCTCCTGTTACATTTTTTAGCAAAAATCGCACCGTATTAGGTGATTGATCCGTTAGAGCACAAGTAATATTAGTCCGTTGAATAGTAACCGGAGCTACTTTTCCTCTGTTTCTTCTTCGATTTGATACGTGTTTTTTTCTCTTCATATATATCTAAATTTTATGAAAATACATTATTTAAATAAAGTAGGCATCAATCTTATCTCAGTAAACATAAGATAGAGGAAACATAGGTCTTATTTACCTAAACGCATATAATATAAAGATAGTCTAAAATCCGTCCTATTTTTCTGTTCTTCTTTGCCATTCGTTAGGGATATCCATCAAAGAATTCAAATTGAGTTAATTGTGAATGTCATCAATCGCACATTGTTGAACAATAATATGTAATCCTCAGCTTTTAAAATTATGCAGTATAAAATTCAAGTTAAGTTGGTCACTAACTCCATCTAGAAACACGAATGAATAATTAATTTTAATGAAGAGGACGAGGACGAGGTATTTAATTTAATATCATAGCTGACTCGGGTCTATTCACTTTCATAGGTTATACTTCTTCCCATCCGAATCAAAAAAATATTCAATTAGTCTTTATTTTTTGAGTAAAAAAATATCCACTTATCAAATTAAGAAAGAATTAATCTTAATTTTCCAAATTTGCCCATATTAAGTGTTAGATGATCAAATCCTAATACTTATTTTGAAAAAGTGCAGGCAGGCCAGGTTTGGAGTGGCTGACTAAGTTGTTTACCGTCATTTTTAAGACACCAAGAATGCCTGAAAAATGGAGGTGGAGTACAATGATTCCCTTGTACAAAAACAAAGGTGATATTCAGAGTTGCAACAACTATAGGGGTATCAAGCTGCTGAGCCACTATGAAAGTTTGGGAAAGGGTCGTGGAGATGAGGGTGAGGAGAAGCGTGTCTATTTCTATAGGGGTATCAAGCTGTTGAGCCTGTAACATATCGTATTTTCGGGTTACGGTTTAAATCGCTAAGCGTGTGCAAGAAGACCCGAACTTTAAAATTTATGTTATTTATGTATGCTAATAATGAGATTAGTATATAAAAGAATTAGACCCCGAAATAATTTTGGACGTAACAAGTGTGACGACGGAAGCCGGAAATAAATTTGGTATGCGCATAAAGAGGTTATGGACTAGTGTTATATTACAAGAATTATGACATTGAGTATACGAATGTCTTATGATTTTTTAAAAAATTTAAATGAAGTGTGATATAAAATTAATTATGTGTGTGATTAATAAATTATGCGGAGGCAGATCACTTAATTAAATTAAGTGACCGTGCGTATTGAAATAAGGTGGGACATAAGGGTTGCCACATGGCATCAAGTTAACAAGCATGAACTCTTGAGTCAAAGCACACCATCTGTGCAAATGACATGTGTGAATGCTTAAAATTGAATTCATGTCCATCAATCTATGCAGGATAAGAATAGGTGATGCACGATTCTTTACCATTGTCTTGCTTATTTCTTTTCATTTCTAAATGTCAATCAAAGATAAAAGAATTCGTTAGCTGTTTTTTTTTTTCCTTTTCTTCACTAAGCACAAATATTTCATCTCCATTTGGCGTTGGACAGACTACCTTTTAGCTTGTGGTACGAAATTGAAGTTTTAATTTTAAGTTTAATTTCGAGTTATTAAGCTTGAATTTAAGGTATATTAAGGCAAATTATTTATTTTTTTGGCATGTTCCACGTAACGAAATATAATCGTGATATTGCTCCATAATTTATTCTACTCCTAGTAGTTAAGAATATTCATGTTATTGATTCCTATGCTAAAAGCATGTCTAAATATATTGCTAAGTCCTTATTAAGACATACGGAAAGGATGTTGATGTTCTCAATGTTAGCCGAAGGTATAAATGTATTATGTCACCCGTTGAGATTGGAATATTGTGTTATCATTCATGCATTTTATTTGCATTGCATTCATATATTACCCTGGACCACTTGTGCTATGCACACTACTATATGGTAAATATATATATATATATGTACGGGGAATGGGAACAAAGGAAAAGACGTTATATACGCACACCACCTACAGTTGGTACAGACTATCACGAAAGAGCCCGAAAAGGCCAATATGATGTGATGCCCTTGTGTGGCGATATAACCTGATGTCCACAGAGGCGGTTATGGGAGGATTCCTGTGTGGACATTAGTATACCACATTGGCATTATGCATACATTCATTAATCATTACATGATATGATGCCCACAGAGGCCGACATGGTATGATTCCCACAGAGGTTGTTATGGTAAGGAAGATGCCCGATGAGGCCGATGTATAAGAATACTGCATTTGTCCATAACATGTAGGCAAGTGTATTAGGGCCCTCACAGGCAGCTCATGTTGGTCAGTTGTTTCTGTTTCAGTTGTTGTTATATCCCTGTTATTCTATTGTTCATGCCTGACATACTCAGTACATCAGTCGTACTGACGTTCCTTTTGTCGGGGGACGCTACGTTTCATGCCCGCAGGTTCAGTTAAGGAAGGTGACGGTTCACGTTAGTTGATTTCGGGTCCAGCGAATTTTTGGAGCACTTCCCTTGTTCGGAGTGTTGGTCTAATTTTGGTACGGTACTTTTGCTTGTATATATGGGTATGGCGGGGCCCTGTCCCGACCTATGATGTTGCTACTCCTAGAGGCTTGTAGACAGATGTCCTGTTGGTAGTTGTTATGTGTGGCTTTGTCGGCCTTGATATAGGTATGTATATATGAAAATTGAATTTCTAATTAAGATTGTCTTTAATGTTTTTTTTATCAGCGGTATTCGGCCGTTTCTCTTGATTTGCTTGTGATTATGCTTTATTTTGAGCTGAGGGTCTCTCAAAAACAGCCGCTCTACCTACTAATGCGGAGGTAAGGTCTGCATACACTCTATCCTTTTCAGACCTCATGTTGTGATATTGTACTGGGTATGTTGTTCTTAGGGCATTTTAGTTAAATTAATTATTTTTATTTAGGAATTAATATTTTGTTAAGAGATGTGCAAATAGCTAAATGAATATTTTTTCCTATTCGAAGGGAGTAAAAAGTTTTGACTTAAGATAATGTGTCATTAAATGACATGAGAAAATATTTCTAGTCATCACGTGTTTGCAACGCTCAAGGCGCAATAAGATAGACATGGGCCATGGTCTAGCTAGTATTATGTAAGATTAAATATTATTTAGGACGTTATGGCCTTGCCAACTTTATAGTTGCATCTAAAATAAGATGTTCCTACCTAATAAAGCCTAAAACATTAGTAGAAAAATAACAGTTCGATTGGGCAACTTTCATTTATTTATTTATTCATGAATGAATGAACTACGTCAGTGTACGATATAACTACATCGTTTGGATTTGAAAATTGACGAGACCTTATGATCATGACCACGTAAGATAAAAATCAGACCATCTAGTCTAGATAATGAGATCAGAACAACAATATCTAAGTCTCATTAAGAACGTGTCATTTTTCCTATTTTATATACCGGGGTTTATCCTTCCTTAAAAACACAAAATAAAAGGAAAAGAAAAAAAGTCTCAAGTACACCCAATAATAAAAATATTATCTATCACAAGTACTCAATAGGCGTTTGGCCATAGAATTAAACCTCAAATTTGAATTTTGATTTGAAATTAACTTTTATATATGAAATGTGAATAAGACTTTAACTTCAAATTCAAATATCATTTGAAATTCTAATTTCTCCAAAAAGTAGAATTTCAAATTCCAAGTTGTGATTTAATTTTCTTAAATTATAAATTTTACCCATAAATTTATATTTTATAAAACGGATCCATTATTTTAAATATTATAAAAAAAGACTCATGCTCGCGTGAAGAGATTGATTGTACCATGTAGGAGGATTATATTAAAAAATAACTAGTTATTACTATTATTGATTTATTGGACTAGTGGATCATTTGAAGGTTTGTAATAACATGTAATCACAAACATTTATTTATAAAAGGTGTTGGGATACAATTGTTGTAGGGAACGAGAAGTAAGTAACTATTACAATGGTAGAAATGACAAACAAACTATTACAATAAAACTGGAAATCAAGAACTTATAAAACTGCTTGTGTGATTTGTTGAGTCGAGTGATGACACTCTGTCTTTAAGACAAGATTGCCCTGTATATCTCATTTTACGGTGTTAAGCAATAGTCTCCCAAGATACAACAACAACTTAACAAATGAGCAAATGAAACTCAACTGTCACTCTTGAAGAACTTTGAGTATAGTAACTTTGCTAGAGAAGAAGAAGATGAATTCAGAAAATCTGGAGTATTTTCTAAGTGTTGAGTAGTGCGTTCAATTGAGCCAAAGGCCTCAATTTATAGTGTAAGGAGAAGACCCCCTCAACTAGCCAACTAATGGCCTTTAATAACCATGTAATGACACTTGATTGAGGGGTTACATTCAGCCAAATAATGGCTGAATTCATGTGGCAATTAATGGAGAATCAATGTTCTAAGACCAACCCAAAGGTCAGTTTTTTTCAACTTCCCATCGCAGCATTCTGCCTCCGAAGCGCCACGGTGCTGTGAATTAGCGCCGCGGCTCCAGTGACTGCCCAACCAATTAGCGCCGCGGCGCTTCCTGGGAGGCGCCGCGGCTCCGACGGTGTGGCGCCGCGACCCTTCACGACTCTGCGGCGATTTCTGACTCGTTTCATCTTACACTTCTTCCTTCTTTTACCAACGTGGAATACTTTGTCATTTGGCCAAAAATCGTCCATAATTCTATGTCTCAAATGTATTACATACGTACCAATAACTCTTTCACTAATAAAATTTGCGATACTTGGCACTACGTGTGCACGTGTGTGGAAACGACGTTTTTGACTTGCGGGCCCCAATTGTTCGAGTCATAAATTAATGGGATATACTTAATTCCATATTTAGTAAATTTTCAACAATCCACTCTTGAAAGAGATTTTGGCGTGCACACTTGGTGCCTTTTCCGGCAATCTTTTAGCGGACCGATGTTGCATCTAAATAGGTAGCATACGTTTTGAACCTTCCATAGTTGAATATCATCGGACTTACATACTGCACGGTGAACGTGATGTCTTGAACCGTCAGTGTTTAATGTAAGTCAACTCAATGGTACCAACACAACAACTTTCTCTACTCAGTTCTTCGTAATGTTTTGTCCGTTGTGGCCGTGGACACTTCTTGGATTCTTAAGTGCGTTCATTTGAGACGGCATGTCCTCGCACTCAAATAGGTGATCTCCTACAAGGTATCCTATTATACCCCATTTTACAAGTGTTAGGAACCATTAAAAATTTCTCCAAACCTAACCTCAACCAGTGAGGATCATTAAAGATTTTGGAAACTTAACCTTCACCCACACTGCAGATAGCACTTATAGTCTATCGCGGGAACGACTTTGGATTTGGTGTTTCTTTACAGAAATCATTATCTGAAGTGCTCATGCTTCCACCGAAGCGATTAACTGAACCTTTACAGCTTAGTTTTTCTATTGAACCTAATTCCTGGGATTCCAGTCAGTAAGGTTGGGTTACCACCATATTGGTCCTTATACTTAAGGTTTTAAGCACATTCCCTTAGACATGCAGAACATCTGATCATTGGGTAAGCCCTTTGTCAGTGGGTTAGCTATATTATCCTTTGATTTTATGTAATCAATGGATATTATACCCGTGGTGATCAGCTGCCTAACAGTCTTATGTCTCCGTCGAATATGACGAGACTTACCGTTGTACATAGAATTTCGTGCCATTTCTAGAGCCGACTGGCAGTTGCAGTGGATCATTACAGAAGGTACAAGTTTGTTCCAACAAGGAACATCCTTTAAGAAGTCATGAAGTCACTCAACTTCTTCTCATGTTTTGTCTAAAGCGATAAACTTCGATTCCATCAAGGATCGGGCGATGCAAGTTTGCTTAGAGGATTTTCAAGACACAGCTCCACCACCAATTGTAAATACATACCCACTGGTGGACTTGGTGTTCTCTATATCAGATATCCAGTTTGTATCACTGTACCCCTCTAGTACAGCTGGATATCTCGAATAATGCAACTCGTAAGTTAGCGTGTATTTCAGGTATTGAAGTACCTGATTCAACGACTTCCAGTGATCATTACTCGAATTATGGATAAACCTAGCCAACTTGTTGCCTGCATAAGCAATATCAGGTCGGGTGTAATTTGTTAAGTACATCAAACTACCAATCACATGTGCATATTGCTCCTGGCATATGGGTGCACCACGATTTTTATCAAGCTTTTGATTTCTATCCATTGGTGACTTTATAGGCGAAATGTCATACATCTCGAACTTTCTCAAAATATCCTCGATGTAGTGAGACTGAGATAAGACTAGTCTGTCAGACATCTTAGAGATTTTTATCCCTAAGATGACATCTGCGATACCCGTATCCTTCATGTCGAAGCATTATTTTAACATGTTCTTAGTCTATAGAATTATGCTAGGACTGCTCCTTGTGATCAACGTGTCGTCTACATACAAGCATATCATAACAAATGAGTCAGAGTTACCTTTCATGTAGACACATTTGTCACACTCATTAATGGCGAAACCCTTCGATAGTAGAGTACTATCAAAATTTTCATGCCATTGCTTCGGGGCTTATTTTAGCCCGTACAGAGATTTGACAAGCCGATAGACTTTCTTATCTTGCCCTTGAAGCACATACCCCTAGGGTTGGTCCATATAAATTTCTTCTTCCAAATCACCATTTAAGAAGGTTGTCTTGACATCTATTTGATGTATCTCAAGGTCACGTAACGCTGCGATCGCAATGAATACTTGTATGGACGTCATCCTAGACATCGGGGAGTATGTGTCAAAGTAGTCAAGGCCTTCCTTTTGCCGATAGTCCTTGACTACCAACCTGGCCTTGTACTTATCTATAGACCCATCTGCTTTATATTTCAGTTTGAGTATTCACTTACAACCCAACGGTTTATTTCTCAGAGGAAGATCAGCCAACTCCCAAGTATGGTTTGCATAATGAAGCCTATTTCACTCTCAATATCTTATTTCCAGAGCAGTGCCTCTAGAGTTGACAATGTTTCAGCAATTGTCCTTGGTTCATCATCAACCATATAAACTACAAAGTCAGGACCGAATGATTTATCCTTCCTGGCCCTTTTACTTCGCCTTAGTTCCATCTCTGGAGTTTCCAAGTTCTGAAAATCTGGAACACTAGATTCCGGATATTCAGCCACTTCGAGATACACTAGATCTGAACCATCTAAATCCTGGCAATCAACGACTCCCGGTTCCTGAGAGCTTTGTTCATAACTTCGTTTGCGAGAGGTTATGTCTTTTTCCTCTATAGGAAATGTATCTTCAAAGAATTGAGCATTCCTTGATTCCATAATTGTACCCCCGTGGATATTTGGAATATTTGACTTATGCACTAAGAAGCGATAATCTCTACTGTTATTTGCATATCCGATGAATATGCAATCTACAGTCTTAGGCCCAATCTTGACCTGCTTTGGCTTGGGTACTTCAACCTTTGTCAAACAACCCCACACCTTTAAATATTTATAGGTGAGTTTCTTTCCTTTCCATGATTCATATGTAGTTTTGTCCTTACCCTTATGTGGGACTCTGTTAAGAATCGTGTTAGCGGTAAGGACAGCTTCTCCCCACATGTTTTGGGGAAGATCGAAATTGATGAGTAAGACATTCATCATTTCCTTCAATGTGCGGTTCTTACGTTTCGCCACACCGTTCGATTGAGGTGAGTATGGAGCCGTAATTTGATGAACAATGCCTGATTGGGCACAATATTCCTCAAATGGCGCTACGTATTCTCCCCCTCTATCGCTACGAATGGATTTAATCCGCATGCTTAGTTCGTTCTCAACTTCTGCTTTGTAACGTCGGAACGCTTCAAAGTCTTCATCCTTACTTTTCAACAAGTAAATGTAAAAATGCCTTGTGCTATCATCAATGAATGTCATAAAGTACTTGTTCCCCCCTCTAGTTTGTGCAAACTTCAAATCACATATATCTGTGTGAATAAGTTCTAGAGGAGCGGTATTCCTTTCGATGGATCGAAAATGAAGCTTTGTGAGTTCTGCCTCTACGCACACCTCATACTTATGTTGAGTGTTTACGTCTGTAGACGGCAACAACTCCAACTTTACCAACATTTGGATGGACTTGTAGTTGACATGTCCTAATCTATGATGCCATAAATTAGAGGACTCAAGAAAGTAAGAAGAAGAGGCTTCAATATTATTTCTTGTGTGTAATACAGACATGATGTTAACTTTGAAGAGGCCTTCACAGACGAATCCTCTTCTCACAAACGTTCCATTCTTAGTGACTACAAATTTATTGGACTCAAACACTAGCCTAAAACCAGCATTAACCAATAAAGGACCTGAAATTAAATTTCTTCTAATCTCAGGAACATGCATCACTGCCTTCCTAGTGAGCTCTTTTCTAGAAGTCATCTTCAGGACTACCTTTCCTACCCCCAATACGTCAGAGGAAGTAATAATAAGTTCTTCAAAGGTCATCTCATTTGTCTTGAGTTTTAAGTAACTCATAAACTCATTCCATGAAGGAGGTAACTTTTCAATCAGTGATGCAACCAAAAACTGCTCATTTAGGTTCATTCCTTCCAAATCCACGTGATGTAGAATCATTTGGAATTACTGGACTTGGGACATCACTGTTTTACTATCTACCATTTAAAATTTCAGAAATTTCCCAATGATGAATTTCTTGTATCTTGTGCGTTGTACTTCTTTTGCAGCTTCTCCCACAACTCTTTGGCAGTGCCAGCAGTGCAATACACCGTATAGAGAGGGTCTGACAAGCAGTTCAATATGTAATTCTTACACATGAAATCACTATGACTCCATGCACCAAGAACCATCTTCATGCCATTAATGACATGGATACCTAGGCCCCCTTCACCCGTTTCAGAAGGCGAATTGTCCATTTCATCTCCAGTTTATGGAGGATATTCTGTTAGGAAATGTGTCATTCCCATAACAGTCAGATATAATAGCATCTTTTGTTGCCATCTCCTGAAGTTTGACCCCATGAACTTTTCAGGGCGTTCATGGTGAAATCCAGCGGGTGGAGGAACGACAACATTCCCTTGAGCGGCAGTAAAGGCGTTGGATAAGCCTTGAGCAACCGGAAATGCATTAAGATTGCCTTGAGCAGTGGGGAAGGCAGAGGGATTGCCTTGAGCAGCAGCAGCAGAATCAGAAGCAGTTTGATCTATGCCAGTCATATTTCTAACTTACTTACAACAAATCTTGTCTTAAAATTGTTGGGATACAATTGTTGTAGGGAACGGGAAGTAAGTAACTATTACAATGGTAGAAATGATAATCAAACTATTACAATAAAACTGGAAATCAAGAATTTATCAAACTGCTTGTGTGATTTGTTGAGTCGAGTGATGACATTTTGTCTTTAAGACAAGATTGCCCCGTATATCTCCTTTTACGGTGTTAAGCAATAGTATCCCAAGATACAACAACAACTTAACAAATGAGCAAATGAAACTCAAGTGTCACTCTTGAAGAACTTTGAGTATAGTAACTTTGCTAGAGAGGAAGAAGATGAATTCAAAAAATCTGGTGTATTTTCTAAGTGTTGAGTAGTGTGTTCAATTGAGCCAAAGGCCTCAATTTATAGTGTAAGGAGAAAACCCCTCAAATAGCCAACTAATGGCCTTCAATAGCCATGTAATGACACTTGATTGAGGGGTTACATTCAGCCAAATAATGGCTTAATTCATGTGGCAAGTAATGGAGAATCAATGCTCCAAGACCAGCCCCAAGGTCAGATTTTTCCAACTTTTCGTCGCAGCATTCTGCCTCCGAAGTGCCGCGGCGCTGTGAATTAGCGTCGCGGCTCCAGTGACTGCCCAACCAATTAGCGCCGCGGCGCTTCCTGGGAGGCGCCGCGGCTCCGATGGTGTGGCGTCGTGGCCCTTCACGGCTCCGCGGCGATTTCCGACTCGTTTCATCTTACACTTTGTACACTTCTTCCTTCTTTTACCAATGTGGAATACTTTGTCATTTGGCCAATAACCGTCCATAATTCTATGTCTCAAACGTATTACATACGTACCAATATCTCTTTCACTAATGAAATTTGCGATACTTGGCACTACGTGTGCACGAGTGTGGAAACGACGTTTCCGACGTGCGGGCCCCAATTGTTCGAGTCATAAATTAAGAGGATATACTTAATTTCACATTTAGTAAATTTCCAACAAAAGGAACATGGAGAAATGTAATTTAGTAATGCAACATCTTAGGATATTTTGATAACTTATTTATAAACTATGATTTGCTCATTTAGTAAGATTATATAAGAGTTGGAGAAGATTGGATAGTTTTTGAATTGTGGATTTTTATGATTATGAGAAAAATATACAACTTAAAAATTCAAATTACATATCTAAATAAAATCTAGACTTCAAATTAATTTGATTTTAAATCATGTCCAAATAGGCCCTCGTACCTGATTTGATATCAGCTAAAAAGAAGTAGTAGCTGAATTCACCGGAGAAGAGGAGAGTTAGGAGCGGAGTACTCACAAATTCGGGTTGATTTTAATTTAGGGATGATACTTGCTATAAAATACAAATTGTAGCTATGAATGATAATTTCATATAAATATATTATGATAAATACAATGTATAAATTTACTACGCCACGTATTTTTTCCAAAAAAAATATTGTCTACCAAAATAAGAAGAGGAATTCCAAGAAGTTCCGTGACGGAAGAATTTTGTGGCTACATACGATGGATCTGTCTCACTCACTTTGCTTCCTCAATTTGTCTTCATACTAAGATTCTTTAGGTTGATTTGTTATGTGATTAAATTATTAATTTCGAAATAAAATATTAACCATATTTATTCTATGTTTATTGTGGAAATTGATTAATATTATACAATAACAACAACATATTAATTCCACAAAGTGAATTTTGAGGAGCGTATAGTGTACACAAACATTATCCCTACATCGAGAGGTAGAAAGATTGTTCTCTAATGACCCTCGTCTCAAGAGAAAAGTAAAGAAGGCCAGACAAAAACAGATAAAAAAAAATAAATAAACAAGACAAAATATTATAGATAATTATTATCAAGAAAAGTAAAGTAACTATAATAAACTAATACGATAATTCGATACAAGAGAGAGCATATAGTAAGAAAAATCAAAGACTAATAATATATATAAATATTATATTAAAATTTTGGTATTAATTATCCCATGTTTGATATAAGATAATCGAGATTATGAATTCCTCAATAACTTTGTTTGAAACCAAACGACCTCTTATTAAATTATTTCGGATATTAATGTAACCTTTATCTTAAGTTGGTAAAGTTTAGGTGTCAAAATAATTACACTATTAAACGTAAGGGGCGAAAGGGGTTGGAGCACCAGGTCATAGTCATAACTCTAGAAGTAAATTGTCAAATGTGAGTCTTTTAGGCACTTTACAATAAAATTTATCATTCGGTGTTAAATATTCATATTATAGGTATTATATTTAAATTTACACTGTATAAAGCCATTTGGTGGATGAGAATGGGCCTATCATTTTTTTTATAGGATGAACTCAAACCGAGATTTCTAATTAAAAAAAAATAAAAAATACACTAACTAAGGATTAAAAAGAAAAATAATTAATACTAGCACATGCCGTAGGAAAATGATAGAAATGTGGGATTTTGCCCCTAATAAAAAAATTGTGAACCTTTTAGGCACGCGTCATGTCAAAAGAAATCTGTGATTGTAGCTCTCTTTTTTGCTGTTTTTATATCAGAAATTAAGATAAAGATTACAACTTTACCATACCAATACATAAAAGAAATACTAGTACTTACATTGAAGCCAAATAAAAATATGCAGAGATTCAAATCAGCATATATTTTGAGGCGTTTGGTGCAGAATTCCCGCTTGGGTTCATGGTACAGAAGCTTTTGCAGTGTCTCTAGCAATGCCCTTATTGATGAACCTGAAAACACAGTGAGTTCTTTCTTCTTTTTTTTTTTAAAAAAAAATACCACTTTTTGGCAACTCCATTTGAGATTCTTTATGAAAATTTATAGAATTATGAGTTGCATTTTTTTGTTCAGGTGTTAGTGGAAGGGAAAGCTTCTTCAAGAACAGCAATTCTTAACAGACCCCATGTGTTAAATGCCCTCAATTATTCAGTTGTAAGTTTCTATTTTGCCATTTTGGATATCTGTTACTGTCTTTTTGGATTCTTGATTAATACCCATCAAGAAAAACTGTATTTTTATGTTGAATTGGTTCTTGTTTACCACCAAATGATGTGGTGCAGCGGATGAGGATGCCCCTCACTTAATCAAAGGTCTCGGGTTCGGGCTCTGGGTATGGAAAAATCCTTGGCAGGGAGTGCTACCCCGGGCCATGCGCTGCGCGAATCCGGATTAGTCGGGCTCCAATGCGGGTACCGGACACCGGATGAGAAACCGAAAAAAAGAAAGAATTCGCTCTTGTTTTGGTTTTGGGAATGAACCTTCCATCTTGATAATTTGACACTGTTGTGTTTAGGGGACAAGGTTGATGAAGCTGTACAAAAATTGGGAAGATGATCCTAATATTGGTTTTGTGGTATTGAAGGTAATTTGTTGAAAAAAAGAAAAAGAAAACTTTTATATTGAGGGAACTTACATATGTTGACCTACTGATTAATAACTGAGTTATTCTTTAATTTTGAAGGGAAATGACATGGCATTTTCTGCTGGTGGTGACATTGTCACTCTTTATAATTGGTTAAAACAAGGTATATGGTTACATCATTTTTACTGCTGTAATTCACAGTGAGTTTATTCATATACATGGGTAGAGGAATTTTCTGTGTTTAACAATACACAACAACAACAACATACCCAGTGAAATCCCACAACGTGGGGTCTGGGGAGGGTAGAGTGTACGCAGACCTTACATTGCTAGGTAGAGAGACTGTTTCCGAAAGACCCTCGGCTCAATAAAAGCATAAGCACAAGCAAAAGCAAGAGAAGCGGTCAAATCCGAACAAGAAATTAAGAACAGTATGAAAATGAAAGTAACAAAAGCGAATAAGCCATGATAAAACATTCTGAAAAAAGACCTTACATTGCTAGGTAGAGAGACTGTTTCCGAAAGACCCTCGGCTCAATAAAAGCATAAGCACAAGCAAAAGCAAGAGAAGCGGTCAAATCCGAACAAGAAATTAAGAACAGTATGAAAATGAAAGTAACAAAAGCGAATAAGCCATGATAAAACATTCTGAAAAAAGCAGTAACTAATGCATGTAAATAAGATAGACAAAGTACACGAAAGAACATACAACAGCAAAAATCAAAGGACAAGGAACTATAAAACAATACTGCGCTTACTAGTATGATATGCTAAGCAGGGCTACAATAATAACACTACAACTACCAGTATGTAATCGTAAATAGGTCTACGCTCACTGCCTACTACCCTAATCCGTGTCCTCCACAATCCCTTATCTAAGGTCATGTCCTCAGTAAGTTGCACCTGCACCATATCCCGTCTAATCACCTCTCCCTAATACTTCTTCGGCCTAACTCTACCCCTCGTGAACCCGCCATAGCCAACCTCTCACACCTCCGCACTGGGTCATTTGTGTCTCTCCTTGCACATGCCCGAACCATCTCAACTACGTTTCCCTCATCTTATCCTCCACCGAGGCCACTCCTACTTTGTCCCGGATTTCATCATTTCTAACCCTATAATATTATTGTGTTTAACAATACACACTAATCGTATAATTGGTTGCGAGGTTGTTTAGATGTGAATTATCTTAATTAAGCTAGTTGAGCAGAATGTTCTGTTGCTAGGCCTATTTATGTAGGGAAACAATAAAGATGTTTCTGCATTGATAAATAAATTGCAGGAAGCGTCTTAACTATTGCTGCCAATCTTCTTTTAGCTCGATTTTAGTTTAATCTTCTTCGGTCTTTGTTTAATATTGTTTGTATTGTTTGGACACAGGGAAAGTTGAAGACTGTAAAGAGTTCTGTTGGACTTTATACAACTTTATATATGTTCTTGGAACATACTTGAAGCCACATGTAAGTATAATTATTCTTCGAACATCAGATACTAAAAGAAGCTGTTGATTTGAATTTCTTTTGTTTCTGCCCCTTATATAGATATCATGATCTTCTTTTTAACTAATCTTTGACAGAGACCAGTGCCCTATAAATTCTGTATTTGTATGTCTTTTCTGTTGTGATCTAACTGAGTATCCAAACTTACAACACATAAATTTATGCTATATTTGGAACCTAAGAGTTTCTAATATGTATGTCAAGATGGATCTCCCTTATGCTATCAACCAATTCATACTAATGTTAGGACTTGTCGCAAGTTAACTTGGAAATGAAAGAAGTCTACTGAAATATCATGTTGTTTCAATCACAACGATAGCTTCAATAGTTCAATAGTTCACTGAAAAGTTTGTTGTTTGGTATTTCATCGGTTAGCAATTCAGTATACGGATATTAAGCCTCCTTCACCATGACATTAGTGGCTTATCCCTTCGCGCGCCTATCATATTGGCTTGGATACTGCTTCCACCTCTCTAAGCATGAGAATCAACATTACCATCCTCTATTAGCCAATGCTTATTGTTATGTCGAGACCTTTGTACTTTCGGCAGGCAGTTTTAAGGATACTATTTAGAGGAATATGTGGATCTTTTAGCAGATAGCTCAGTTCCATTAATTGGATTCTCTCCCATCTTACTGTGGTTACGATGCTGCAGAGACAACACTTTGATGGTTAATTACACCAATCACTTTCTGATAAAAAGGTGTTCATTGAGTTAGTTGTGTCTTGCCAAAGTTTGATGGATCTTATTTTTAGAGTCAAAATAGTAACATAATTTCTTTATTTGTGCTAACTGCTATACATCTTTTTAACTGTGGCTGTTAATATAATCAGTCGCATTATATTAGACTCTACAACAACAACAACAACAACAACATACCCAGTGAAATCCCACAACGTGGGGTCTGGAGAGGGTAGAGTGTACGCAGACCTTACCTCTACCTTGATAGGTAGAGCGGCTGTTTCCGAGAGTCCCTCGGCTGACAGAGCATAAGCACAAGTCCTAGGATAAATGCAGATTTGATCCAATTCTTTTGTAGATGTTCAACTCCATTTTGTTAAAATTTACTTATCAAAAGAAATTTTCAGCATTGGTATATGGTCTTTTATTCATTTATTAATCATAGAACTGTTTCTTCTAAAACGCGTGAAACGTCTTTTTTCAGTTCAGAGTTCCAAAGTAAATTTGATCATAGTCAGGAGTATCAAATCTTTGTCTCTTTATATCTTTTTATCGATTAGAAGCTCTTATACACTTTGTCACTTTCTGATTTGAGTTACTTTGGTCTCTCACCTCCTTAATTCCGTGTTAGAAGAATTCAGTTATTTCATATTCATACTTTTGTTGACATTAACTGGTCCCTGGACACTATTTCCAAGCATAGATAATATTCCTCAGATGCCATGCAGGTTGCTCTTTTGAATGGAATTACCATGGGTGGTGGGGCTGGCATCTCAATTCCTGGAACATTCCGTGTTGCAACTGAGAAAACTGTATGGAAAAGACTAGTCAAGTTTTGTATGTTTTAGCTTTTCCTTTGTTGGTTCAAAATTAGTTCTCCGAGTCCAAGAATTGCTAAACTACATTGCTAAGTAATGTGAAGTTCAATTTGTGCTCATTCTTATATCGCTGTATAGTGACTTCACGTATCATGAACTTTATGTTCTTTAAAAAAAATATGAACTGTATGTCGATTGTTTTATACTGAACGAGGTAAGGTGCAAGCATGTTTTCTGGATACAAGTAGTAATTGCTTTTACCTTAAAAATCATACTTTCTCCTCCTGGAGCTAGATCTTTCATTTAGATGGTCAAGATGTCAGTCAGTTTATGTGCTACCCCTATTATTTAGCGTTCATATATATCAGAATTTGTTTTCTTAAGGGAGAAGTTTGAATCCTAGTGCAACAAACTTATGCAGCAAACTTTTCCTTTGCTTCTTCTATTTTTTTTTCTCTCTCCATTGATTGTTTTGGCTACTTCTCTATTTTATTACTAGTTATTAACTATTTGTGAGTTCATTTGATAAAACTCATCCTTTACTCTTAACAAATTGAAGGCTCTATATTGATGAACTTTCTTTTATCCAAAAAGTGAAATAGTAATATGTCTGTATATTATTAAATCTTTGACTTGTGATCAAGCTTGTTTATTTCCATTATGTATGATTTATAACTACAGGCTTGCGTTTAAAGTCCAGAAAACATTAGATATCTCGGTCTTATTGAAAGGTTATAATTGATTTTAAATCTTTCAAGAACTAAAGGAATGTGCAGGAGAATAAGTCAGAAATTTTTATTGAACACAAAAGTCAAAGAGGTTTATTAAATTCTAACAGTGCACCAGGTGATAGTGTAGGTGTATCAAGTGATGTAAGTTATTGATTTTTCAGAGTTCTTATAAGGGTATTGGGTGTTGTATCATGTAGGTTTTTGCCACACCAGAAACATTGATTGGTTACCATCCTGATGCTGGGGCGTCATTTTACCTTTCACGCCTCCCTGGTTATTTGGGTAAATTCCTTTGCTGATCTCACGCTGTTGTTTGGATTCATCAGTGACTTCTATCATGTCATGTAGTTGAGCATCTCTGATGATGAATTATCTAATTGGGAACTACTTTCTAAGTCTCCCTACCCCCCTCTCTCTACACCCCCCTTCTTCCCCATTTTCTATGAGGAAAATAAACATGTCAATATCTGGACGCTTTCCATCTTATATATTTGTTATCAAAATATCTGCATTAGGGTTGATGTTCTTTTTAGTTCATCTTATTTTCCCCTATCTCCTTGGTAGTAAGCTTGTGTGCCTCCTGCTTCAGATATTTTGGAGATTTCTGACTTTGGTTCCTGCTTTCCCTTTTGTTTTCCTCTGTTCAGAATTTGTCTGAGTTCCTTTTTTTTTTTGGCATTTAACTTCGTACCGTGGATGTTAATATGTGGTTCTCTTTGTTTATTTATGTTTTAGCTTCTTAATGGGTTTGGACTAAAATTACAGACCACTGTCCAATTCTATTGGAGTGTGGGGATTGGAATAAGGGGTAGGGATACTTCAAATTCGAAAATATTTGGTTTGAACATGAAGGGTTCACAAGTTTGATTGAGCAATGGTGGACTTCATATGAAATTCAAGGGGAACCTGATACAATTCTGGCCAAGAAGTTGCAGCTCTTGAAAACAGATCTGAAGAAATGGAGCAAAGAAGTGTTTGGTAAGCAGGACGAAAGGAAGAACAAAACTATGGCTAAAATGGAGGAACTGGACCATGGAGACAGGGGTCAACGAAGTGAAGGCGACAGGGAAGCAGAAAAAAATGCTATTAGTAGGGAGCTGGAGGAAATTGCAAAGTCAGAGGAAATCTTTTGGAGACAAAGATCCAGAAGTTTGTGGTTAAATCAGGGGGGACATGAACACAGTTTTTTCATAAACAGGCCAGTGCCCACAAGAGATTTAATTGCATTGATAAACTTGAAATTGATGGAGTTTTGGTAGAAGATGATAGGAAAATCAAAGATGAGATTTTGAATTTCTATGAAGAATTGTTCAGAGAAACTGAAAATTGGAGGCCAAGCTGGGAAGATGATAGCTTGAGCAAAGTTTCTGATGAGGATAGAGAGTGGATTCAGAGACCTTTTGACATGGAAGAGCTTGATACAGTGATTAAACTTTTTAATGGCGATAAAGCACCCGGCCCAGACGATTTTAATCTAACCTTTTTCCAAAAATGTTGGAGCATTGTGAAAGAAGATGTTTGGAGGGCTGTGAATTCTTTCCACCAGAAGGGTGCTTTCTTACAAAGCCTCAACTCCACATTTATTACTCTTATTCCAAAGAAAAAAGGGGCAGTAGAAATAAAAGATTTCAGGCCAATCAGTTTATTGGGGAGTGTGTATAAGATTATAGCTAAAGTATTGGCTGAAAGGCTAAAACGGTGATTGGGAAACTATTTTCTGTGAGCCAGAATGCATTTATTAGAGGAAGGCAAATCATTGGGGCTGCAATGGTTGCAAATGAGAGTATTGACTTTCTAATCAAGAAAAAGAAAAGAGGAGTTGTTTGTAAGCTTGATCTTGAAAAAGCTTATGATCATGTTAATTGGCCTTGTCTTCTAAATCTGCTAAGACAAATGAATTTTGGGGACAGATGGATAGAGTGGATTAGTTCATGCATATCTACAGTCAGATTCTCTTTTCTGATCAATGGGAGTCCACAGGGTTATTTTAGATCTCAGAGAGGGCTGACACAAGGGGACCCTTTATCTCCTTATTTGTTTGTTTTGGTGATGGAGATTCTCAGTAAATTGTTGAAGAAAGCTGAAAACTTAGGATGGATTAAGGGTCTTAATATTGGCAGTAACAGGGGTAATATGGTTTTGCTTTCACTCATTTTATATGCGGACGATACCATTATTATGTGTGAGGCAGAGAAAGAACAAATTCTTCATCTCAGAGGGGTCCTTTTAATTTTTGAAGCTCTTACTGGATTGAAGATTAACCTATCAAAAGCAGCATATTTAGCATTAATGCTGATGATGTGGTTGAAGATTTAGCAGCTTTGTTGGAGTGTAAGGTGGAGAAATTCCCTACAAAATATCTGGGACTTCCACTGGGGGCAAGAAGAAATGAACAAAACTTGTGGCAGGGAGTCCTGGACAAATGCACAAATAAGTTAACTCCTTGGAAGAAGCAGTATATATCATATGGGGGCAGAGTTACTCTTATAAATAGTGTACTTGATGGGATTCCCACTTATATGATGTCATTGTTTACGTTACCAGTTGGTATTGAAAAAAAGCTGAACTCTTTAAGAATAAGTTCCTGGGAAGGTTGTGCTGGAAAGTGAAAGATGCATCTAATCAAATGGGAGAAGGTTGTAAGGGATAAAAAAGGGGGAGGACTGGGAATTAGAAACTTGAAGATGCATAACAAAAGTTTGCTCTTTAAGTGGCTATGGAAATATAGTTCTGAAGATGAGGCTTTTTGGAAGCAGATAATTGAAGCTGTTTATGGAGTAAAGGAGGTATGGAGACCATGTGTAGCTAACTCTCACACAAAAGGGTGGATGTGGAAGAACATAATCAGGTTATGGGATGAATTCTTTTCTCATACCAGTTTAGAAGTGGAAAATGGTGAGAGATTCAGGTTCTGGACTGATACATGGATAGGCAATGAGAGTTTGAGAACCAGATTTCCAAATTTTTATAACTGTTCTATTAACAAGGAAGCTGAATTCTATACAAATTCAGGGCGGCATTTTAATTTTAGAAGAAATTTGAACGATTGGGAGATGGAAGGATTCTGTCAGATGATGCAACAATTAGAAACAGTGCATATTGACACTAATAAAAGGGATTCTCTGATCTCAAAGAATAGCAAGGACAAAAAGTTCTCTGTGAACAATTGCTACAAGTTTCTGATGAAGCAGACAAGTGTTTGGGAACACAATTGACCATGGAAAATGATTTGGAAGTCAAAAGCCCCTATGAAAGTAGTTGTCTTTCGTTGGATTGTAACTTGGGGAGCCTGTTTAACGCTAGAAAATCTCCAAACAAGAGGATTTTTTCTGGGTAACAGGTGCTATTTATGTGAGGAGGAACAAGAATCAGTTGAACATCTTTTTTTGCATTGTAGAATTTCGAGACAATGCTGGGACTTTTTTCTGAGTATTTGTGGAATCTCTCGGCCAATATCTAATAACATAAGGGACTTTCTTTTGTGTTGACAAGGGTTGAGGATTCAGAAAAGCTTGAAGCAGATTTGGAATACTATTCCTTTATGCATAGTTTGGATCTTATGGCTGGAGAGGAATAGAGCTTGTTTTGAAGGACAAAGAGATCATTTTTCTAGAATTAAGAACAAATGTTCACAGAATCTTTTCTTATGGTGTAAGGGTAGTATTATTGGTAGCACAAATGAGTATATAGAGTTTCTGGATTTGCTAGGGGGAAGACAGTAGATGTGGGATCTTTGTTTTGATCTGCATTCCTTTGTTTTTGTACTTCTTGTACCATCTTGATACCTTCTATAAATATAACTTTTACCATTTCAAAAACAAATTTGTAGATATCACTGATAATTGATAAGTCGACATGCTAGATCATGTAGGACTGCATTTATATGGTTGACTCTTGATGACTTCATGTTCTATGCATATAATTGTTGAGCAATCTAATGCAGGCGCATGAAAAAAACTCATGAACAAAAGGTTAACGAATCACATGAACAATGTATCAGTTATGCTATTTTGTAAGTCCTTAATCCTTATGTAGCAAACAGTCACATTTTAGTTAAATCAGTTCATGTAAGCCCTAGCTATCTTTTGCTATAGTATTTCGTGGTTCCAAGTGGAATATGTTTCTGGTATTTGAGGCTTATTTGCTGCCTCTCATCCGTTTGGAGACTTGCTACTGCCTCAATGAAAAAAGATCAGCATGGAAGAAAGCAATTTACATGTTATTCCATTGCAGGAGAGTACCTGGCCCTAACTGGAGATAAGATCAGTGGAGCAGAAATGATTTCATGTGGGCTTGCTACACACTACTCACATAGTGCAGTAAGTCTAATAGTTGCGCATAATTTGTATTGCACCTTGCCAACAGCTACTTGGGTTATTTGACAATAGTTTTGGAAACTTCTTTTCTGCCCTCTCCACTCATATCAGAAGCTTCCCTTAATTGAGGAACAACTTGGAACGTTGATGACTGATGATCCCTCAGTGATTGAAAGATCTCTTGAAAATTGTGGAGAGATTGTCCATCTAGATCCAGCAAGTGTACTTCGCAGGTACCTCCATCCTATGTAAACATGTAAAATGGAATTTCCATAATTATGTCGGTTCCCGCGTAAGTTTCAAAACCTTTTGGATTTGAAACACCTTTTTTAGTTTAATTAAGCATGTATACCACATCAGTCGGTGGATTCCCGACCTACATCTTCACGGAATCCCCTTCATGTTTCTTATCAAACATAGAAACAATCCCTTGGCTTATTGAAACCGTAAATAGAGGCTTTGCAGCCTTGCTTCGTCATTTTGCTTGCTGTTGGAAAGCAAAGTTATAGGTTTGATTGGATGAGATGAGACACTTGCAATCATTTCATAACATTGTTTATGCTAGTCAAAAAGAAAGAATTGCAAATCATTTTTTACTTTTTCTTCTAGGAATCAAATTGGTAATTTCTGGCAAATTGGTAACTTTTTAAACAGAAAATCCTTGCAATTAGCTCTTCAAATTAAGCTTCACCTAGGTTTTGTAAGTGGTGAGATTATTTGTCTTTATAGAGAGAAACTGGTTGTCACCAGCTTTCCCTTGAATTATATATTTAATACATCAACTGGGGGAACAAAAGTTTCAACTCTCTGAAACATAGAAGTACATACTGAAACTTTGTGATAACTTTTGGTCCGTGTATTTAGTCTTGTTGTTTTACCTTTTGTTTGTTTAGTAGAAGTTATTTCATATGAAGTTGTGTATGATCTTGCTTGCAGATCAATTTGTATTTGATAGCTTAAGCTAATCCATCTTTTCTCTTTCTTTAGGATTGAAACTCTTGATAAATGTTTCAGCCATGACACAGTCGAAGAAATTATTGATGCTTTGGTGAGCATATATATTCCTGTGTGTGTGTATACGTGTTTCCCAGATATACTGAAAAGGTCTCTGAAAGATACACAATTCTGTATGTTAATTGATTTTAATTTGTTTAATATCTCTAGTGAGAAAAGAAAGGACAGGAATTAGACATGCGGTATTCAGAAGGTGGCAGCTATTGCCAACATACATGATGACCATGTTCGACTCCAGTAACAGGATAGGGTCATATTACTGGAGGATGAAGTAACCCTAACTCTAGGAT